>CM060967.1:7167283-7767283 GCA_030765045.1 Tenodera sinensis | reverse complement strand
AAAACAAATTAGAAACTAAAAGCTTCACTTATCTTAGTAATATTCCAAGTTGTTTGGTGCTAACAAGCTTCGAGTTGAGTCCAACTCATTCTCAAAGCTATAATTAATTAATTGCAAACTTTTAGTCTATTAAAATAATACATTTTTATTTCCATCTGTGCTGTGTGAGAGCTACTATATACTGCTATAATAATTGTCATATTTCAGTCAAAGTGGTCATGGGTTTTTCTTGCTGCTGAGTGATACACAAAATAACATAGCTACTAAATATCAGTACCTGGGCAACCGAGCTTTTCTTTTTTAATTGTGGTTTTGTTTGGGGGGGGGAGAAGATACTTATTTAGATAAACTTGAAAAGCAAAATGTTAACTAAATATAAATTTTCATCCTAATTGTTGGAGCCGTTTCCATGATGAGACCTTTAATATCCTGGCTTGCTTGTTACAATTGGTCCATTAACAGAGAAATTATGGCCAAAATAAGGTTTTGACTAATTGTGACTGTTACACATAGACCAATATCGCTAAGTCAACTTTCTTTAGGTTTTCTGAAAGCTCTTGATGAGACCTTTAATATCTTGGCTTGTTTGTTTAAATTGGCCCATTAACAGAGAAATTATGGCCAAAATAATATTTAAAGTAATTGTGATTGTTATGCGTAAAATCACGTTTTTTTTTTTTCAGGAATGACACCTATATAGATAAACTTAATAAGCAAAATGCTATCTGAATACAAAATTTGATCAAAATCGTTAGTGCCGTTTCCAAGTTGCGCAGAATATATATATACACACAAGAATTGCTTATTTAAATATATAAGATATTGACTCAAGTATAAGACAGTACCATTTACTTCATAATGTGCTTTTAAACACCATATATGCTCAGCATAACATTTAAAGAGACTTGTTCTCCTGAAGGACTGTACTGAAATGAGCTGCGGGAATCAACATGCTCATCACAAGTTCATAAATAAACCATAATTTGACAATTATTTTCAATGTGATCTTTGTTGATTGGTTTGGTACCATTGTGTTAATACACTTAGTTTTGGTGAGTGTTCCAGTCATGGCAATAGTGTATAAAGGAGAGAGAATAGTTATGATATGAGCTTGCATAACTCATGATGAACAGGCTGTGGTGAAGAGCAATATTTCCGAGTGAGAGAGATGAATGCTGACACATCAAGGAAAGCATTTGGAGGACCATAGATGGGAATATTTAGTGAAATTTATATGCTTGTCATTCACTTTGGAACAAACTGATGTTTCCAATATGTTGCAAATATTTTCTAATGACATTCATTATTTATTTAGGTAATTTTTATTGTGAAAACCTTCCAAAGTATTCAGTATAGTCTTAAATGTGTGGCCAATGAGGTAATCATTAATCTATTAAGCATTATAATCTTTGTCCAGCTGTTTTTAAACTTTGAATATTAAATATGTTACAGTATCTTCAGGGCAAAAGAGGCATTGAAAAACCTCCATTTGATCTTCCAGACTTCATCAAAAAGACTGGAATAATGGAAATGAGAGCAGCACTGCAAGAGAAGGAAGATCAGCGCACTCTCAAGGCAAAGATGCGTGAACGAGCAAGGCCAAAACTTGGAAAAATTGACATTGATTACCAAAAATTGCATGATGCATTCTTCAAGTAAGTAGAAACTTTTAAAGAATGTTTGAGTCCTACAAAAATAGTGTATTTGTGTATTAGTGCAAGAATAGCAGAATTCTGTGAAGCTTTACAAGAAATTAAAATGTACTGGTCTAGAAACAGAGAAACAGTTCTCACATTCAGATTTAGTTTGACAATTTCTACTAGTTCATTGGTGCAATATTGCTAAAATAAAACTCATTGCAAAAGTTCTTCTATGTTTGATATGTGAGGGTTGTCCATAAAATAAGGTTCCCAGTTTTTTTTCACAATGAAAAACATATTTATTGACACTGAATAATACATTTTTGGAAAGTTAGACTTCTTCCTATTTTTCGACATAATCGCCGTTCTGATCAATGCATTTTTGTATGTGGTGTACCATCTTTTGAATGCCTGCATCGTATAACTCTCCTGCTGTGTGGCAAAGATAGCTTAATACAGTTTCTTTCAGTTCCTCTCTGGTTCTGAAATTCGTCCCACGCAGGTATTTCTTCCAGTCAGGGAAGAGATGGTAGTCACTTGGGGCTAGGTCTGGGCTGTAAGGAGGGTGTTTGACTGTATCCCATTCAAATTTGTTGATGAGATTGGTTGTCACAAGGGCAATGTGAGGACGAGCGTTATCCTGATGCAAATGCACTCCCTTCGTGAGCATGCTTCCACCCACCTTGGTATACCCTAAATGATCTGCCAAATGTTGTGAATGTAGGTCTTGCTGAAATCAGGGATCATCTCTCAGATTCTCCCAAACCGTCACTCTTCAATCTTTCAGCATTGCTTCTTTCACTTTCACAATCGTTTCGTCCAAAACCGATAGCCGTCCAGAACGCTGGTTGTCCTGGACCTCTGTATATCCGTCTTTGAATTCTCTGTACCTTTTGCACATGTGTTGTATGCTCATACACTGGTCTCTGTACACTTCACACAGTTGGGAATGAATGTCCACCGATGCAGTCTTTTTGTACACAAAAAACGCATCACAAAGCATAATTTGCACCTGGCGGGAGAAGCGAGTGGAAGCTCCATTTGTAACAGCTGCCATTCCAAGACTGAGTGTCGCAGACAGCTCACAGACTAGGAGAGGGAAAACCACTACATGACAGTGTTGCCGGATCTCCTGTAACACCGTTCCCCGCGACTGCAGATCCTTAGGAACCTTATTTTATGGACAACCCTCGTACATATTGTAGAAAAATGTAGAGTTCAGAGTCAGATAACTTTCTTGTAGCAGCATAAGTTTGTCTGACCCCATGCAGCAGTATATCACATTGTAATTTATAATTTATTTGTGGCAAGTAAAATACATGAGATGTAGCTTGGATATAGTCATAGCTCTTTCCCATGTAAGCACAAAATATTCACAATACCATAAATATTAACAGGATAGAAATTATTGAAATAAATCAGTGCTCTATGTTCATTGTTGATGTCTTCAAGTGAAGACGAAACATATTGAACAGAAAAGTTGAGGTATGTTAAGTACAGAGTGTTCTGTTGAATCACAGTGTATAATTTGAATATTTGCTGTTATTGATTTGCAATACACCGATATGTTACAGATGGCAGACCAAGCCTCGCATGTCGATACATGGTGATCTCTACTATGAAGGAAAGGAATTTGAGACACGACTGAAAGAGAAAAAGCCAGGAGACCTGAGTGATGAACTAAGGACGGCTCTGGGCATGCCAGTGGGTCCAAATGCTCACAAAGTTCCACCTCCTTGGCTCATTGCCATGCAGCGATATGGTCCCCCTCCATCATATCCAAACCTGAAAATTCCTGGGCTGAATGCTCCCATACCTGACGGTTGTTCATTTGGTTATCATGCCGGAGGTTGGGGTAAGCCTCCAGTAGATGAAACTGGAAGACCCCTGTATGGTGATGTTTTTGGAGTACAAGGTCAAGACTATCAGGTAAGATTCAAATTTTCATTTTTTTCCCATCACTTTATTCTCCTTCACAACTTTTGTACAAATACGCAATTCTCTTTTGCTGATGTTAACACAGTTTACAGTCCTTTGAGTTATTACAGCTGACAACTGTTTTCTTCTCGTAGCCTTGACTCTTTGTCTCTCAAACAGCTGACTTTGACAATAGAATCACTCAACGCTCATCGACTGCTTTGCTATTTTCTTTCATGACACACTGGTTCTCTCATGAGGATCTACACATGCAACTGACACACGCGCACACGCACACATGCACACACCCCTTCAAATTGCCTGATATCAAGAGGATGTCATACACTAAAATGTTGTCAGTGTACAAGGTTAAATTAAAAATCATCTAGAAAAACAAAATTGCATAATAGGTTTG
The DNA here is from genome assembly GCA_030765045.1 of Tenodera sinensis. Taxonomy (NCBI): domain Eukaryota; kingdom Metazoa; phylum Arthropoda; class Insecta; order Mantodea; family Mantidae; genus Tenodera; species Tenodera sinensis. The sequence goes on along the minus strand of CM060967.1, from coordinate 7,763,311 downwards.
CTAATTAATAATATTTTTATGATAGTCTGTTCCTGAAGAGGAAGAGGTAGATCGAACAATATGGGGAGAACTGGAATCAGAATCTGAAGAGGAGAGCGAAGAAGAGGAGGAAGAGGAAGAAGAAGGAGAAAAGGAAGACGAAACTGGTTTGGTGACTCCAGCCGAAGGTCTCATCACACCATCTGGTATAACATCCATTCCAGCTGGCATGGAAACACCAGAAATTATAGAACTGAGAAAACGCAAGATAGAAAGTGAAATGGAAGGGTAAGATATTCATTGCTTCTATCCTCCAAGTTTTAAGAAGGAAGAAGAAAAAAACCAAGTTCTTGTATCCAGTCTGTAAAGTCGGCAGTTGTCTGGTTATTTAGCATCCATATCACCTAGTTAGTATAACTGTCTAATTGGGTGTGCTTTATTAGTGTTTGAGCTGACTCAGAGTTCACAACTTGCAGAACTGAATTTGCATCTGCTTCCTTTCTCGCTCACTTAGTGACCAGCTTTCCTTCATGTAGGTGCCAGTTTGTTTACTCTCTACTATGCACCTTACAGCAAGTAGGGGAAGTATTATTTACACCCAAAAAATAAATACTGATATTTCACAGGGAATCCAAAAGAAACATAACATCTAAAGTAAGAACAATCTTGTTGCTTCACTGTTAATAGCTTCAATTTCCTTAATGAAACATCACATCATTCACATAATCTAATTTTGAACTCAGTTATTTCATTATTATTTATTTATGCCAACAAACTTACTGTGAGAATTTAATGCCATTCTGGCAGTTTGTCACAATAGCTCAGTGGTTAGAGCGTCCGCCCGGCAAGCGGAAGGTCTGTGGTTCAAATCCCAGTTGTGGCATTGAATTTTTAAGTTCCAGTTCTACCTCTTAAAATCAGTTATTTCATGTTGTTTCTGGTTTCACATTCTTTACTTCTGGTGTAAGTTTTGATTCAACTGTCTCAAGTTTTTAATGTAGAAACAAAACAGAATGGAAGCCAGTAGTTGCTGAGAAATGTTTTTATGCTCGACCATACCCTAAAAGTCTGATAGCGATCCTTTAATGGACCTTCTTAAGTTCAAACCTTCATTAAAGGACTGTCCTTCATCAAAGGACAGGTGTTCCACCAATCAGAGAATTCCCATGCAGCAATGGCACAGCACAATATCAATTATTTCTCAAAATGCAACTAGTGCGAGTTTAGAAAACATTAAAATGCCGGACACTACTGACAGTGAGATGCATGTTACACAAACCACACAAATTAACCTTAATACAGCATCAGCTTTCAAGAATATTGCACTAAGCACAGTCTCGCAAATTAATTTCACTAATTATACAATAAATAACTTATACATGAAATAAAGTTTCATCTGAAAGCCAATATATTCAGTTTGCCTTCTATTTTTCAATGTTACGTAGCATTCCAAGGTTATTTTCATCATGCAGCTGCGACATGCTGGAAACCAATCGATCAGCTGATGCAATATGTAGGTCATTGTCCCTGGTGAGTGTACAACATTTTACAATATTTCAACTATAAAATTGGGTATGTGGTTGAGCATAAATTGTCGTATGAAACTTAATTACTACCATTATAGTGTCGTTGCATAATATACTATTATAGTCGTAGACATGTTTTGTGAGTCAATTACTTGCATCTTCAGTAGAAATGTTTTTATGGATGCAAATAATTTACTCTTGAAGCTGGTCTAGAATTTGAATTTAATCCACAATTATCAAAGATAAGTGAAGTTTGGTCTCTAAATATTTATTAATATTTGTTGAAGTATGAGTATTGATTAACAAAGCAATTGACTATTTGTTACAGAGGTGAGACTCCAGTGTTGTACCAGGTCCTGCCAGAGAAGCGAGTGGATAGGGTTGGTGGTGCCATGATGGCATCCACTCATATATATGACATGACTGGAGCTAGTGGACCACCACCAGTGATAGTACCAACACGTCGCAGTGGAGGAGGTCCTGAAGGTACTGGCACTGTGGAACTGGCTCTGGATCCATCTGAGTTGGATCTCGTCGATACAGATGCTATGGCTGTGCGTTATGAACAGCAGATTAGGGAGCAGCAGTCGCAGTTGCAGAAAGAGGATCTATCAGACATGTTAGCAGATCACGTTGCAAGGCAAAAGGTAATTCTAGCACTTCACTCAATTAGTGCAACTCGTGTTACTAATGCTTGGTTTATGAAATGTCAAACATGGAATCCATAGTAATTATTATTTATTTATGCCAAAAATCTTACTGCTGGAATCCATAGTTATACAGCAGGTCTTTATTATGGTGCAGTGTTATTAGCAATGAGCTCTTGATGTCTGTAAGGGATGGTGATGAGTAAGCCAAGGTTTCAAATTAATAATTCCAGTTACAGTTATTTGTAAATTTTATTTTAAATAATTATTTGAAATGAATATGTAGAACAACATCAATAACAGATGTAATTTAAACAATTTACACTCTCTAGAACATTTGTAGAGTTACATAATATACAAAAAAGCTTGTAGACTGAGATTTAAACAGAGTTTTTAAACCAAAAAGCTGAGTCGCTTAATAACACTACACAACACTTACTTATAATTTACTGGAACATGTTTCGGAGGCTGGCTTTCTTCCATTATCAACTGGACATTGACGGATTCTCCCTTGTGTGAACGGAGAAGTTTCAGTTGATGTTTGATGAAACAGAATTTGCATTAACTTCAATGTTAAATCCATTTAATGTGGTGTTAAAATTTAACATCAGCTGGTTAAACCATCTGCAAAGCCCTGTATAGAGGCAAATATTTCTTGTACAAGAGATAGTGCCACCAACTTGTTTGCCATCAAGTGTGAATGTAGTATACATGGCACCACTTCAGTGGTAATATGTTTTAGAAAAATCTGATGTGTTGCACTCACATGACTTTCTCTACTCTTATATTAACCATTCTTACAAACTCTTATTCCTATATTTTCGTGTTGAGATAAACATTTGTAAAAATTATCTTATTGCTTATTTCTTACAATCTGTCAAATTTCATTCTCTTTGCTCGGTTAAGATATAAAAAATTAATAACTGTTCCATTTGACAGAAGTATAAGTTCTCCAAAACTTACACAAATAACAAGGCATATTTCCGAAATAGTTCACTCTACAAAAAAATTTATTTAGACATAAATTGTGTATTTTAGCAAGATCTACATTTTAAATAGTAAGATTTGGTCTATCTCATACGGTTTACCAGTTATGCAAAAGTCATCCAGAGTAAATACAACTACAGGTGCTATAGCCAGAAAATTCAAGATATACATTTCATTTGTCATAAAAATATCCCAAACATATGAAATTTTAATCAAAATCATTAGAGCCATTTTCAAGAAAATCAAAATTTTCAATGTAAAGGGTAATTTAGGGTGGAGGAATGTTCTTCAAAATCGTCGTGTCACATCCTTGAAAGACATTAAACTTAAATACCAACTTTGGTTTTTAACTGACTTTGTTTTTGAGTTATGCTGTCCACAGTCTGACAGACACACACACAGACCTTTTTCTAAAAATGTCTTTTTTTTTTATTTATTTTTTTTTTTTATTTTTTTTTATTCAGGGGGCCTCAGAATATATATTTCCAGTGAAATCTTGACATCAAATTTTTGGGTGGAATACAATACTTCCTCTACTTTACTATACGCGGTAGAGAAAGTAAAACTGACTGACATAGAAGATACAAATCTGTAATTGTTAGTTATCCTCTCTGTTATTTCTCAGCATTGCAAAGGAAGAAAACTGTGATGGTACAATGTGGATCCACAAGATGTGACAAAAGAGTTCTGAATTCTATACTTTATTGAATAACTTGCTCATGCTAATAGCTGCAGTGGCTGTGCTGGTCCCTTTTATGGGCTTGGGTTTGTAATTTAATCTAAAAGGTGAGTCAATTAATAACACTAAACAACACTTATATTTATAATTTTCCGGAACGCGTTTCGGAGGTTCAGGGAAAGAAACTACAACACTCACAGCAGCAGAAACAAAAATGACTTTAAAAAAATTCACATATCATCCATAGGCCTTTGATAAATTCAAAAAAGTTTTCAAGGAACACAACATTCAGCTAGCACCAGTAAACCATTAATCCATAAAAAACTTGCTAAATTCAAACATCAAAGATGCTACTCCACCTAACAAAAAATCCAGCATATACCAAATTGAATGCAGTGATTGTAATGAAGTATACATAGGAAAAACCAAAAGAGATTTAGAAATTAAATCCAAGGAACATGTTAGGAACATCAAGAAGAAACAATTACAAAAATCAGCAGTTGCCTTTCACTTTTGGACAAAAAATCATAACATAAAGCCAGAACCGAAACTCCTCAAACACATAACCGGAAAACGAGCTGTCCACATGGGAACAAATCTTCAGTTTAAAAAATAGAAACCGAGTATTTAATTTCAACATTCCCCAGAAAGATATTTTCAGCAAGTTCCTTGAACCGTCACCAGAGAAAACATCAGAAGAAGCATCGCCATCCGCACCATGAAAATCCAGTCATTGTCCGGTTGATAATGTAGGAAAGTTAGCCTCCGAAACACGTTCCGGAAAATTATAAATGTAAGTGTTTAGTGTTATTGACTCACCTTTTAAATTAAAAAGCAGTAAAGTACTTTGTATAAAATGTTTGTTACTTGTAAAGATGGCTTGTGTGACACTAATGATTGTTTTCATTTCCAGAACAAGAGAAAGCAGAGGCAGCAGCATGACAACAAGCAGGCAAAGAAGTATAAGGAATTCAAGTTTTAAAACAATAGTGTATATTAAGGAATGACATTTTATATACTATAACTCTAAATGTGTATGTTATGTGTAGATAGAACAGAACTATGACTGGTAAAAACAGTTGGTGTAAGACAGTCCAGTTTCATATCCATCTTTTGAACCTATTTAGTTACACTAAATGAGAAAACCTTAAATACTAAGAGTTTGGTTAATATCCAGGATCTTTCATCTGTATTATAAAAGATAGTTGGAAACAAAGTTTTCCATGTCTAACATTTGCAAGAGACTGATGTAGACAAAAAGAATCAGTATTCCTATTTTCCTACTTAGTTCTTACCACCCACAAAAATTCCTTTGAAGTAAAAGTGTATCTGAAGAAAAATTTTTTGAAACTGCATTGACAGCACATGTAGATGTCTGTGACATGTGCAGTTGTTGCTCATGCAAAAGTGCACAAGGGCATATACTCTTGCTTTAATTTTGAATTATAAATACCTTTAAATAATTTCTGCACAAATTTTCAACCCTAAAAAATGTTAAACATTTTTAGGCACAAAGCCTGAATGCTGATTGCTTGCATAGCACAGAGGTAGCACACCTGCCTCTGGCGTGGAGGACTTGTAGGTACTGATGTGTGGATTTTCCCCACTGGGAGCTATGCTCCAGGATGTACTCAGCCTGGTGATGCTGAGGCTCCATATTCAGGCCATTGGGAACCAGAATGGAGACAATATACCTAGATACCATCAAGTCCTTGTTGGACCTGACAGGAGATCAAGGATCTGCCTGGGGAGCATAATATACAGCGTAGGCAGGCATCAACGCTTGGGTGATCAGAAGTGGGCCCACCCCACTGACAAGTAGAGCTGTTGTAGTATTCAGGAGAAGCACATGGCATGTGTCTGTGTGGCAGGGCACATTCTCCTTGTGTCCAGGCTTACACCAGGGACACACAAGTTTAATCTTTATGTATGTTTTTCATGTGTAACATTTGCGTGTGTTTGGGATCCAAACACGTCTGCCTGAGACACTTGCATTCTATTGTCCTTCAGGAAGAAAATGGAAGCTGATGTAATTGTTGCACTAGCGGGTCTTGCCTATCTCTTATTAAAGAGAAGGAAAACAGTAAGAAGGTGGTGGGCACCATCCAGTTAGCAGTGAGAGGCATTGCATGGTTACTTTGATACATTGTATCCTTGACTCAGTGAGGATAGTGACAAGTTCTTAAATTATTTCCGAATGTTAAGTTTCTTCATTTGATAACTTTTTTCCAAAAGTATTACACAAATTTGTAAGTGAATGCGATGAATAGCTACAATTTTGAAGGGACACTCACTCATAGGATTTCAAGATGTTCATTTTGAAGATAGTGTTACCATTAACAGACACAGCCGATATAGAGATGCACTCTGTAATTATTCTGTAGGTGCTGGCAAAGCTCCAGGGAAAACAACAGAAGTTGATAATTATTATTTATTTGTGCCAACAAGCTTACTGTTGGTGTTTTTAAACACACAAGCCATGTGTGGGCAATGTTTGAGAGGTAGAACTGGAACAGGTGCTCTGACCATTAAGCTACTCTGACAATCTTCCAGAATGAAATTGAATTCTCAAACCAGTTCGAATTTCTCCCAGTAAACCACAAAGGGAGTCTCACATCAGAGACAATTACCCCAATGGTGACTGACTACTGCAAGTAGTTTATATCCTGGGATTAAATAACCTTCAGATGGTAATTATTATTTATTTTTGCCAACAAACTGCTGTTAGTGTTTTTAAACACCAACATTGAATTTTTAAGTTCCAGTTCTACCTCTCAAACAATAGTTTAATTATAAGATGCTATGAAATATGTGCTACTTGGGACATTTAGCAATGTGCATGAATTGATGCTGCTGTTGTGGTTACATATGTATCCTGTAAATCGGTTATGCAGAACACATCTACTTCATTCATTGGCTGCAAATAAACAAATGTAATGCTACCTGTCCTGAGTAACACTTGCCTATTAGCCTTTGTTTTGGTGCATTTTCCGTAGAGCCATCGCAACTTCATTTCATGCGGCTGTATTTTTTTGTGTGTGTGTGCGTGCGTGCGTGTTTATCATACACAGGACAAGTTTCAGTCTCATTGATTAATCTGTGTATCTATCGTTGCCATTGCAGACATTTGGAAAAGCAGAACGCAAAATATGAGGATAGTTCCAAAAGTTCCCGGCCTGACTACCTTTTTGTAGTTATAATTTTTTTTTTTAAATTTATTTATTATTTGAAGTCGCTTCAACATAAAAGTCATATCGCGACTAAACATTGAGGAAAAAAAGGAGGAAACAAATCATGAAATTTACATTGAATTTAAAGGATTAATGACTTCATTGTCAGAAATCCAGCTTTAGCTAACAACAACATTGAATTTAAACATTAACTTTGTAGTTATACAAATAAAACAATGATGCTATTTTTTAACATAATCACCCTGTATTTCAATACACTTTTCACATTTGTGGATTAACCCTTTGCGAACGAAAGCCCATATATGGGGAACCTGTCCGGACCCTGACGAGCGAAAACCCATATATGGGTTTGGAGTCAGAGAGCTAATGTGATCGGCTCCTCTTGCTCAAATATTTCATATATACTGCCAATAGATGGCACGAAATGTTCTTTCAGATGTTTGTGGTCAGTTAATCCCTGATTTTCCATATTTAACAATTTCTGTCGTAGTTCTCAGTAGTGTACAAATAAATAGTGCAGTGATTGCATCCAGCAAGCGAGAGGATTTTTCGTTTTTTGACAGAATGGCAGGAAAGAAAGGGTTGACAGAGCAAGAAATTGTAGAATTGTTGAACAAAAGTGATAGTGAGTTATCGGATTTTGTGCTCAGTGATGATGAGAGCGATATATGCGAGAATTCATGTGTAAGTGCAAGTGAGAGCGAGAGTGACATAAGTGATGCTGCAGACAGCTGTAGACTTAGCTTGGTAGAGGTGAGTCATTTTGACCCTGGCCCTACATCTAATATCCCAGTGTACAATATCCAGCAGGGACCAATACTTCCTTCTCATTTTGATGAGAATATGCTTCCAGCAGAATTTTTTGGCCTATTTTTTGATGAAATTATGCAAATAATTACTGAGGAGACATGTATTTAGGGAAACATAAAAAAACAACAGGCAATACCACCAACAAAAAAAGTCCGGATTGCTTCCTGGAATCTCCCAGAAAGTGCCGATATAAAAGCACTGAGATTGTATTATCTCAATAGTATTGAGATAAACAAGTCGCTAAGAAAATCATATACACATTTTAGATACCCATCTAGGTGAACTGCACATTTCTATCAAAACTTTTATAATTTGTTATCATCATTACCGTTATTATTACAAATGGAAGTATGAAATATCAGAATGTGACACTATTTAGTTCCTGAAGCACTGCTGGTTTACTTGTGAATACCTATATGTACAACAAAACTTCACTCCTGGAGGTCAATAATGATTCAATTCAACAAAAAGCAAGGTATGCTATGTGTTTTAGTACATTTGAGTAGTTTATGTAGCTTTAACTGTATTTAATAGAGTTTCATACTTTAGCAAAATTGCGTTCCGCTCAGAGCCATAAAACACGTCCGCTCGGGAAGGGTTAACAACTCTATGCCTTTGAAAAAGTAATGTGGTTCTTTATCGGCAAAATGTCCTATCACAGCAGGTTTATCATCATCATCATCATCAAATTTCTTTCCCCGAAGATCTTTCTTCAGTTTGGAGAAGAGATAGTAGTCACTGGAGGCTAGATCTGGACTGTAGGGTGGATGGTCAATCTCTTTGAAGCCACATTCCTGTATTGCAGGCTTTGCAATTGCTGCTGTGTGTACTGGTGGATTGTCGTGGAGAAGACGGACACCATGTGACAATCTTCCTCGCTTCTTTTGTTTGATGGAGTTGTGCAATTTATGCAAAAGTAAAGTATAATATTGTGCATTCACAGTGGTATTTCTTTATTTGAAATCCACAAGGAGAACTCTGGAATCCCAGAAGATTGTCGTCATGACCTTGTTTGTGGATTGAGCGACTTTTGCCTTTCTTGGTGGAGCTTCACCTGGTTTACAGCATTCAAGAGATTCTCTTTTGGACAGGTCATAGTAAAGAACCATAGTTTCATACCCTGTAACAATGGATTCTAGTTCATCTTTCTGGTTGCCTTGGCAAAGCTCCAAAAACTTGGTGCAAGTCACGTGCTGTTCCTTCTGAACTTGGGCACCCATGTTGCACTGACATTTTTCATGTGCAAAAGAGCATGAGCAATCCGAAAAATGGTTGTTTTAGATAGTCCCAACCTTGCTGAGATTTCCCGGAGTTTCAGTTGCCTGTCATTCAGCACTTCACGTTTAACAACAGTGATGGTTTCCTCAGTCACCACCTCTCCAGGTTGACCAACATGTGGATCATCAGGGATGTTTTCTCTGCCCAAACGAAACTATTTAGACCATTCCTTTACTATGGAATATGAAGGGGAAGCATCACCATAAACACCATCTAACTGGCATTTGATTTCTGCTGGTGTAAGCCCTTCTTTTGTGAGGAACTTTATCAGTGCTCGATACTTGATTTTATCCATTTTAGCAGCTCAGCACGCAATGTCTTACTCACACGAGAGCCACCACTCGACTGAGGCTAGTAGCGGGTTGAAATTCATGTGTACACATCCTAACAGATGTCGCCAGCTCCTCCCCAAGCCATTTTGACTTGCTTTGACGCGCTTGTTTTCAGGGTCAGGCCAGAAACTTTTGGAACCTACCTCGTAAATGTGCTGATAATGTGAAATGTTCTGCTTCTTATCTGTTATGCTAGTGAGCTGAGTGTGCATGCACTTCATAGATTATACATGTTCTAGCATTTGAATTCTGCTCCCTGCTAAGATGCACATTTACACTCGCTTTGCTTTCATGAGCTTGACTATGTGCTGAGCATGTGTGCAGTTCCATTAGATGTTTGATTAAGCTAAGCTGCATGCATATTACATGCGTTAAATGCATGCAAAATAAGCACTTGTGTGTCCCTGTGTCAGCAGATTTTACTGTGTTCTCTGAACCACATGGTCCTTGGGGATAGTTCACATGTGCTAGTTGGAGGTGAACACATGTATAGGGGCGACTGAAAATTACTATATTGTGGGAATGAAACCATACACCCTTGATACAAGAGCTGCTAATAAAATTACTGAGCTACCCTAGCGTCCACAAGAGTCATAATTTTAATCATAAAAGGGATAAATGAAGCATAACGATTCTTACTGGCATAAACAAATTATATATTTGTACGAGAAATAGCGTTTTAACCTTCAGGATGGAATGCTGTAAAAACTCAAATATATTGTCATATTGGATTGGAAGTAATTAAAGCCTTCATTTCTTATCCATTGCTTGTTATTCCTTTTCTTAGGCATTTCAACTGAGAACAAAACCATAATTTTTATTTTTTTTGTTTTATTAAGATCGATCAGCAATAATGCTTTTACAGTTCTGTGAGAATAACATATAAAATAAAGAACATTATAAAGTTGTTGAGGTTGGCTACATCAATGTAGCTCCTCGAATATAATTATAGTTTGTCTCACAAAGGAGGAAGTAACACAATAGATCACAGATACAAGGCAAATGTGCAGGAGAACATTTTGAACATTTTATGAAAAACTAAAGGTCGGAGTCTTCTGAGCTTGAGGTCGAACTGAGCAGAATATCTTGAGGTAAGTGTTTATGAAGGCGTGTTGGCCGGCATGTTCTGACGCCGAGATGGTATTTTACAGCTCCAGGAACATCTTGTAGGCATATGAAGAAACGGCGTGCTGTTTGGCGTATGAACTGTGATATGGGGAGAAGGCCTAGTTCTTGATGTAGCTGTTGGCTATGCACGAACCAGGGAGCATTAGTAGCGAGCCGTTTCACCTTGTTTTGAATTACCTGTAACCGATGTAGGTGTGATTTACAAGCACCACCCCAGATAGGAGCAGCATAAGTGAGAATAGGGCGAATAAGGGAACAATAGAGTAATAAACTGAAATCAAGTCTAAGAGAACTGCATCTATTGAGTAGTGGATAAAGTTGAGGAAGCCGGGCTGAAGCAAGGTTAACAGTACGATTGATATGCGGACGCCAGGTCAGGATAGTGTCAAATAACACCCCAAGATACTTCACTGGAACATTAGAAGGTAACCAGGGAATACAGGTGTTATGAATATACAAGGGTGGGGATGTGTGAATAATACAAAGAGAGAAAATTTTTGCCTCTGTCTTATTAGGGTTCAAAGAAAGATGCCAGGTGGCACACCACTGTATAAGAGAGTTCAAGGAATCTTGTAAGGTAGCAATAGCAATACGAAGGTCATGATTGGAGTAATAAAGAACTGTGTCATCAGCATATAAAGCCACTTCAGTATGTTCGAAGATTGGAAGATCCGAAGTAAAAACAATAAATAGAAGTGGAGCTAAGATGGAGCCCTGAGGGACACCAGCCTGAATGGATTTCAGTGAAGAAGAGATGCCACCTATGCGGACCACAAACTTTCGATTTGAAAGATATCTAGAAACAATATCTAGCAAGTATTGTGGAAGACTGGGGTTTACTTCCCTCCTGGACATTCAATTCTATGCATCATTTCACTTAATGTATGTTCTAAGTCAGCAGCGCATCTTTTCTGTCAAGCCCTCAAAGACTAAGCACAGGATATACAGTTGCTACACATAAAACTGGTGCATCTCATGGTAGCATTGAGTATGTTTTTGAAAGAGTTTGTTGCTTTATACCAAAACAAATCTGTACAACATTCACCAATGTTTATATTTACTTTCTCTACTACTTCCATGTATTAAGGAAAGAAATTATTGCATTTCAGCCAAAAATTTGATACCAAGATATCACTGGAAACACTTTTTTTCCCTAGAAAAATGTCTTTGAACAACATTACTCAAAAACAAAAACTTGGTTAAATGCCAAAATTCAACATCTTCTAAGGGTGTGACACAAAGAAGAAAATCTTTCTACCGTACAGAAAATCTATTTTTTTTTTTTTTTTTCTCAAAATGGTTCTGATGATTTTGATTTAAATATCACTTCTTTGAAGTTTTAACAATTCTCTAAGATGGTAGTCACTTGGGACTAGGTCTGGGCTGTAAGAAGGGTGTTTGACAGTATCCCATCCAAATTTGTTTATGAGATTGGTTGCAGGCCTGAAGAAATTCGTGGCCCATTTTAACACGTTTTCATCTGTGGTCCTTGTAAGCATTCTCGGGACCCAGCTTGTTATACCCTAAATGATCTATCAACATTTTGTGAATATTGACAGATGTCTTAGTGACATCAGGAACATCTCGCAGATCTCCTGAACGGCCACCCTTCAATATTTCAGCATTGCTTCTTCCTCTTTCACAATTGTTTCATCCAAAACTGACAGCCATCCAGAACGCTGATTGTCCTGGACGCCTTTGCGTCCATCTTTGAATTCTCTGCACCATTTGTGCACGTGTTATACACTCATACACTGCTCTCCGTACACTTCACACAGTTGGGAATGAATGTCCACTGGTGCAGACTTTTTGCACACAAAGAAAGCATCACAAAGCTTAATTCGTACCTGGTGGGAGAAGCGAGTGGAAGTTCCATTTCTAATGGCTGCCAAGCCAAGACTGAGCATCACAGACAGCTCACAGGCCGGGGACTGGGAGAACCAAGTTACATGCCAGAGTTGCCAGATCTCTTGTAACAGCGTTCCTCGTGACTGCAGATTCTTGGGAACCTTATTTTATGGACAACCCTGGTATAAAGAAAAAGACTAAACCTAACCTAACCTCCTGGAAATCAGAAACTTAAGCTTATATAAAAAATCTAAACCAAATCTAACTTAACCTCCTGCGAATCACAAGTATAAGCTTATAAAAAAATCCAATGTGTTGCACTCACATGACTTCCTCCACTCTTGTGAAAACTATTTTTATACACACTTGTTCCTTTACATCTACATCATTCTATCTTCTAATTTTAATAGCGTTATTGTCTGAATTTTAATACTTTATGCTTTCAGATATTTGTTATTTTCATACTTGTAAGCTTGACGAAGCCAGTATCTTGTATAAGATCAAAATGGTGCATAAAGTGACTGATCATTTCCAGAAATGATCAGCTCTTTCATTCTTGGGCCTGCTAAAACTTGTTTCTAAGTTCCGATATCAGCTGAAATATTACGTCATATAGGAAGTCATAAATATGATCAAAACATAAAAAAATAACTTAAAATAAACCCTAAACAGTCCAAAATATATAAATTCATTTGAAATAAAATTAATATAAATTAAGTCTAAGTACACTTTTACTGTACATGTGCTGAGTCGGTAGCAGACAAATTGCCAACGCTAAGAAAGTTGATGCATTGTAGTCAAATGAACTGGCAAAAGTTTTCACTGATCTAAAGCATAATAAAACTATTGTCTAAATAAGCTAATGTTTTATTTATGTATCTAAACTATTTGACTAAACCACAGGGTAAATCTTTCGGATGTCCTCAATCTGCTCTTGAAATGGATCAACTTTTCTGTTTTTGCAGTCTTGGCACCATAGATGCTCTACCAAATGTATTTCCATTTCAGTCTGATAGGCAATGCTAGTGCAACTCAGTGCTATTTGTGTGGAAATTTATTTTTAGATCCATTTGTTGTTTATTAGAATATAAACACCTCCTGTGAACAGCTGAACTGATCAGCTATTGTAGCTTATGCTTGTGAATCCACAACAGAACTGAATAACACTTGCTCACACAAAAAAGCGTAGGCACAGCTGAGTGTAACTAGAAGTACCTGGGCAGGTGGTAGCGTAGAGTTCTCAAACCAGGTACTCTTTGCCTCAGGTTCCGAAAACTATTCATGCCCATCTGTACATAAAAATATCTCAGAATATTTTATATCTGTTCTGTAGGAAGTTACTTGACTGAAAAAAAACTTCATTTAAAAAGTGACATACTTCACTGTTTCAATTGAGTATAAAATGTAATTTTATTTTTTATAATAAACGAATGCTCTTCTTTATGTATTTCTTATAGCCTGTTGAACTTCTGCAGTTATGCATTGTCTTTGCTTTAGAAACACTTTCTGGATTTTGGTTATTGCTCTTTCACACTTATACCATGCTCACTTCCATCAGGTGGCTCAAGGTTGCATCCCCTTATCCCCACCCTGCATGCTCGCTCTCCCGTGCAAGAGCATACAACAGCTGATATGCACATGTGACAGCACCAGCACGGCTATAAACGAGCTACCTACCAATAAGAAAAAAGCATTTTCGGCTTTGTACAACAATGGGTGTAGTATACTTTAATACACTTAATTTCTCATGTTGAATATGTTTATTCACAATCTTAGAGATCTATTCACTAAAACAATTATACCTATTTTCTTGGAATATGTATTATGGGTTTTTTCTTTAACCATTCCTTAAACACCACACTATTCTTCTCTTAATGATAATCACCATCACTTTTTGATTGGAAAACTAATTCTGCCCCTTCTATGAAACCACATTTGCATGATTTGGCATGACAGAGAGAATTGAATTTTTAAGTTCCAGTTCTACCTCTCAAACTTTACCCACACACGGCTTGTGTGTTTATAAACACCAACAGTAAGTTTGTTGGCATAAATAAATAATAATTACCATCTGAAGGTTATTTAATCCTGGGATATCAAGTACTTACAATAGTAAGTCACCATTGGGGTAATTTGTCTCTGATGTGAGACTGCCTTTGTGGTTTACCAGGAGAAATACGAACTGGTTTGAGAATTTAATGCCATTCTGGCATTGTCACAATAGCTCAGTGGTTAGAGCAGCCGCCCGGTAAGTGGAAGGTCTGTGGTTCAAATCCCAGTTGTGGCATTGAATTTTTAAGTTCCAGTTCTACCTCTCAAACTTTGCCCACACACGGCTTGTGTGTTTATAAACACCAACAGTAAGTTTGTTGGCATAAATAAATAATAATTACCATCTGAAGGTTATTTAATCCTGGGATATAAAGTACTTACAATAGTAAGTCACCATTGGGGTAATTTGTCTCTGATGTGAGACTGCCTTTGTGGTTTACCAGGAGAAATATGAACTGGTTTGAGAATTTAATGCCATTCTGGCAGTTTGTCACAATAGCTCAGTGGTCAGAGCAGCCGCCTGGTAAGCATAAGGTCTGTGGTTCAAATCCCAGTTGTGGCATTGAATTTTTAAGTTCCAGTTCTACCTCTCAAATGTATAATGAGAGTTTATCTCAATTAACAAGTAGTAGTTGGAAGAATAATTTGTAGAAGAGTAAGCAGAGAAATTCATATAATGAAAAACTCAAGCTGTTAACAGTGAAGCGACAGAATCTAAAATAAAAACAAACTTAGAAACTAAAAGCTTCACTTATCTTAGTAATGCTGTAAGTTCTTGAAAATATTTTTGCTGCTGTCTCTGAGAAACAGATAAATGATGATTTAAAGCTTTTAAATTTGCAGAAAAAGCCATAAAATTCACCTTGAAAACAGAAAGCAATGACTGCCTTTGGCTCCTAGGCTTAAAAATTAAAAAACATAACAGTAAATTAAATTTTGGCATTTATTGAAAATCTACTCATACTTATAATTACATAAACAAAAAGTTTTGATCCTTTTTCACATAATTTGCTGTTTTCAGTAGTTTAATTTATAGGTTAATAAATTACCGCTTAATAAGGAAGAATTTAACACTGCAGTAATTAATGGTTTTAATACAGATTCTATATATAGAAAGATACAAAAATTTAAATATCAAAAAGCTGTTAAAGAAGTCGCTACCCTAAAGAAAATAAAAGATGATTGTAGTTTTAAAAAGTTTACTTACCATCCTTGGGCTAATAAAAAATTTGTAAGGAACACAGAATAACCTTTGGTCCCTCAAAATAAATTGAATATACAAAATTTACATTTTTCTGAACAGGATAAAATTCCAAATTATCAAAAATCTGGCATTTATCAATTTAACTGTTTGGATTGCGACACTTTTACATTGGTAAAACTAAATGTCATTTGGAAACCAGAATGAAGGAGCATTTTAGAAATGTTAAATATGTTGTTAGCTAATGCTGGATTTCCGACAATGAAGTCATTAATCCTCTTGCTCTCCAATATTTTTCACTTATGGATGTGGCATATTTGAAGGTGATCTTGGTCCATTTCCTCTTGCAGACCACATAGAGGACAGAAAAAATGTTAAATATGAACAATTTGATAATTCTCCCGGTCAGGTCAATGAGACCTGTAAACCAACGACAGGTGTGGTCCTCCAGACATTCTGGGGGTTTTGAGAGAGCAATGTAACTGCCAAAACATTGAAATATGGCGCTCTCTAAAAAGCAGTTACCATTACTGCTATTGTTCTCTTCAATATCACTATTAAGAAATATTAAATATAAACAGATTGATAAATCAGTTATAGCAGATCATTTTTAGTCATTTAATCACAAAATAAATCCAGAGGTTGAATTATTAAAACAATTAAATGGACTTATAGATTTAATGGTTTGTGAAAAGATATTTATTTTAAAGAACAGGAACCGCATTATGAATTTTGAAATACCTCTGATTGTATCTATAGGTTTTTGTTTTCAGAGGTTGGCGACACAGAAATATAAAATAGTTCAACGCTTGTATAGCGCATCTCACCCTTAGAAGACAGTGCATGTTAAATGGAGTGCAGTGTTGCAACATGTACTAGTTGCAAATCTTTCTCCGTGCGCTACCCCGAGGTGGCCAGAGTCCTGTACTTAGTCCTTCAATTACTGCTTGACGGACACTTTTAACTTTGGTATCCCTCCATGCCTATGTCCTGTATGGCCTAAATTTACAAATGACTCGTCTGTATAAACAATTGATTTCCCCTGGTCCCTAAACCTTTTTATGTTTTTTAGATATTTATTTCATCTGATGATATTGTCTCTTTCTATTAATATGCACTTGTTGCCCCTTCTTTCATATTCAAACCCCAACTCATGTAAGAACCGACTAAGAGTGGCCCTTGAGAAATTTGGTAGGGTCTCATCACTGTTGACCCGTGACAAAATATATTCAGCGTGTGTGGAATATTTGCAAACAGTAAAGAATGAACAATTCACCACACTCCACTTTGCACTATTCCATCATATTGCGTTAACGTAGTGGGTTCTTTTTGTTTCCCTGCCCTTTTTGCTTTCTTTTTCGATGGCATGCTTAGAGGTCCTTTCATTAGTTCCTTTTTAATCCCATACACTACTGCTTCTGAATACCCGATAGCCTTAGCTGTTTCTTTTACTGCCTTACTAACTCATTTTACTTGAAAAATAATCTAATAAATTCATAATTATTTGGCGTTCCTTACTTCTCAATATCTTGTGTCTTCCTAGCTTCCCCTGCCATAACAACAAAAATTTACGGAAAATGTTAAATAAATAATGCAATAACAGCTCACAGATTCCACACGACTTCTTTCGAACTAATGTTAGTGCTGCTCCTTATACTATCTTCTGTGTCATGCCTGGCACGAGAATACGCTGAATACCTTTCGTTACAGCCTTTTGATTTATTTTAAAAAATTTCTCCAACCCTCCCCAACATTTGTTCTCACTTGGTCCCCGATGTAAACTCAATAACAAAAAAGTTTTACACTGCATAACTTTTGCAGTGCACAGATATAAAATTTTCCGAAAACATTTAATTTAAAAAAATTTAACACTTATCTGAGTAAACATAGAGAATTCAAAGTAGACAGGTAGTAGCACTATAGATTACTCTAGTTAAGAAAAAAAATATATACGTATTCTAGCAGTTTGTTAGTGCATGATGAGCATAGAAACAGCAAATATCAAACTTCTATCGAAAAAAGTTTTCTGAAGAAATATGGGCCTATAGAAATGTATAATGACTCTAAAATGGATATAACCTGATAGAGAAGAAAATTCTCCCTAGGATAATGTGTACAAACCTGAAATTTATAACAACTCAATATTTACACCATGCTATTAGGAACCTGGCAACAGCATGAGGGTAGAAAAGGACGAGGCTAATGGCAACTTGTATGTGCTAGATAGAGACAGATATATCCCATTTAACTCCATACCGTCATCTAAGGCTGTGGTGGATGATCATCACGAAGCAACTGTCTGGAATTTTAAAGAACTTACAGCATTATTAAGATAAGTGAAGGCTTTTAGTCTCTAAGTTTGTTTTTATTTTAGAGAAAGTCATATGAATTCAGCACATTAGATTTTATATTTCTTCTGCAAACTATTCCTATAAAAGCTTATTTTTCTATCTATTATATTTGCAGAAATTGTTTCATTGTGCATTTTGTTTTTGTACATACACCGGATAATAGAGGCTGAGGTAAATCAGATCCCTTCCCCCCTTCCTGCCAAAAAAAAAAAAAAAAAAAATAATAGATAAAAAAATTGGTTGCCACGACACCATAAGAAACAAAACAAGCCTGACTTAGCACTTAAAAACAGTATTAGAAAACTCAAATCAATAGTAATGCCTCAGAGATATCTAATGCGACAAATAAAAATTATATAAATTGTGCATTTTAATAAGATCTTTGCGTTCCTGTTTCTTACTGTTTATACAAAATGCATTGAGAATGAGGACTTCACAACCTATTCACAGAAAATTCGAGGTATGTAACTTTTATTTATCATGCAGCAAGTCTCTAAAACACTGTATTTCATCGCATAATCGTCACACTTTTTATGCTTCCTTCGTAAAGTAAAAACACAGTGTGACCATTATGCAAAAATGAATGAAGACCACTTGAAGACCTGTGAAGCATTAAGATCAGAAGAAACTACAGTTCAAAAGTATTGGAAAGCACGAATGCTAATGGCTTCATTGCCAGATGCAAGGCACTAGAAAACAACCATTATGCAAAGAATGCATTATTTAAGACTGGCCATATTAACTAGTGCATGGCTTTGTATGATCAAAGCACAACCATGTTACACTGTTTATACTAGAAAAGAATGGAGAGGAGAAAGAGGGGAAATAAAAGTAAGGTGACACTGCAATGCAAACACCTATTCCAGTTAAAAAAAAAAAAAAAAACCTTTGGATTTATAGAATTAAGACATCAATTATTTATGATACGGTTGAATCGCCTGTATTCATACTCATATTCATTTATTTCATCATTCAGATCATGTATACATGATATGGAATCGTCAATAAGGTACAATAGGAATATAACAATAAAATAAAAGGTCTCACACACACACACACACACACCAATACAACCTTAATTAGTCAGACTTCACAAAGTTATCTATTTACATATTCCATAACCGAATAAAATGCATTTTCTGATAGGTACAATTTGAGTTTTTCTTAAACAATTTACATTTTCAATATTTTTTATATTAAGTGGTAGCCTATTGTAGTTTTATTCCATTATGATTTACACTGTTTTTGGCTAGATTCATTTTGCAATATTGCACATGTAGATTTTCTTTCTGCCTTGTACTATGATAATGAATCTCTTGGTTATCTGGTAGCTGATGCCTTATTCGTCTGATATGATGGATAACTCCTAATATATACATACTTGCTGCAGTCATAATCCTTAACTTTTTGAACAGTTCCCTGCATGCAGATTTCTCATTTTTTCGATCTGTTCCACTCAAACTTCCATTTTCACTATTCCATCCACCTTTAATTTGGCCAAAACTCATTTGATTATCTCCATTTATTGCAAACTCTCCCTTATTTGCCCCCAAACTCCTGAACACTTCTGTTTCACATCTCTCAACCGCCGCCATCTTTTATTTTTTAACTGGAGTCGACATTATTAGACTACTGAATAAATCCATCTCTGCAGTTTGATTACCATTCTGTTCTACGAATGCACTCATTCTTAGTTTAAAACCTGCTGTACATATTCTGTATTTCCCCATACTGATGTTTCACAGAATAAGCACTTATTAGAGTAACTGTAAAAACAAACAACTGTAGAATAAGATGGCTATTGACTTAGTGTGTGCGAACCAAATGGTTCACATGCCTTCGCCACATCCCACTAGCCACTATCTGGGCAGTCTGTAAACTGATGGCATTGAACATTTAGGAATAAATATGGCGATAGCATTACCAATTTCAAAATCCCAGCATTGAACAAAGGGTAAAATCTTTGCGTCCCTAACATCAGATTGCAACAACGAAGAGGGAGAGAGCTTTCACCCAACAGCTGATGATGAGATCAACATTTGAAAGTGAAGGTGAGTGTAACAAAGTGACTCATAAAAACAAACTCAAACTTTACTTAGTAGATGAAATGCACTACAAGTCTTGCCAGCAGCTTTGACGTACAAACCACTCGTAACTATCTCATCATGACTATAATCTTCGCAAAACTTAAAGGCATACAGAGACGGGCTGTACCAGCGCTGCTGAATGTGGTACATGCATCTCAACCACTCTTATGGCAGAACCTCTGCCAACACAAGCACTACGCTTGGCAACAGCGCTCTGCTTGAGCATTGGCCAGCATTCACATACCTATAACTTTTATTTTCTGCTATATTTGTTGGCATAAATAAATAATATTAATTACCACCTATTATTTAATCCCGGGTCATAAAGTACTTTCAATAGTAAATCACGCTTGGAGTATGTGTCTCTGATGTGAGATCCCCTTTTGTAATCTACTGGGAGAAATATGGATGTGTTGGAGAATTCAATGTCATTCTGGCACGATGTCACAGCAGCTTAACGGTAAGAGCAACTGCACAGCAAGCAGAAGGTCTGTGGTTCAAATCCTGGCGGTGGCATTGACTTTTTCAATTCCAATTCTACCTCTCATTTATGTGGCACTTTAGTCTCACTCTCCTTTTCTGGTTGCCAAACAATAGGTGTTGGAGAAGTAAAAATCCCACCTTGTGGAAAATTATTGAAAGTTACACAAATAACTTTGTCTGTGAAAAAGAAATCATTAATCTGGCTGCCATGAAACAAGCAGTTTTTGATTGCCAATGGAACAGTCTTATACAGAAATAGACAAGAACAAAGCGAAACCTAGGAATATGTGCCTGTTGAAAGTGAAGCTAAAAGTCGTTCTTCGCTTCTTGATGTATCGCTGTGTCGCCCGTTGATTTGGTTCTTTCCCTCTAGCTCTGCAAGAGATCTCTTTATCTCGGGTACGCGCAGATGTTTTCGAATAGACTACCCAAGGAAACCTTTTATATATTGTTTATTGCATCTTTGATATTTTCGGGAGCTATGCCGATTGTATATGTAGAGGAATCGCACTCACGTCCGCACAGCACAACCTGCCGTACTGGTCTCTGGTTGAGTAGTGACCAGACGCTTTCTCTCTTACCCACGCTAAGAAAACCGTTCTTTTTAAATTTGAATGTCATGACGTCATCCAAGAAAGCCTCGTATCCAAAATGCTATTTCCTTTTCCCGCAATTTAGAAATGTCCCTTTCTATTATAACATGTTCTTTTATGAATTTCAAATATATAATTACCTTTTTAGGATTAAACGATGTTTACTTTATATTTTATTAAATATATCGCGCGACTTTTAAGGTTGGTCGACCTGACTTTTTACTGATTTCGAACTATAGGGTATGACGTCATGACTCGTTAATTTCAAACCAATAATGCGTTTATACTACAAATTTAACGACTATTATTTACTCATATCTTGCTCACCTTACAACACTTCCTGCTCTATTATCTATTTATGTTATTACTTAACACTTATCGCAAATCTCATATCCGGCAATTAAATTAAAACGTGTCTTTATCAAGCCCATTCGATTGGAAATCTAAATTTCGGTATCAAATGCCCCCATTTATGTTATTTTATTATTTCATAATAAAATAATGTAAATGTCTTGCCCGAAAGAAAAATTAAAAATTACTCCTGTATTTTGAATAATCGGCAACACTCCCATTATATACAATTTTCAATTACACTGTTTTGAAATTGGTTATTAACATATCTTCTCATTAATCTTTTTAACATGACACACAATTGTACACTTGACTAAACATTAATCCTTAAATACTAATTACAATATGTTATGGTTTCTTCTGTGAAGCTTTTATATAAAGGTTAAATTTCAAGAGTCTTTCTTTATACTTCCTTCTTTTAGTTCATGTTTGCTCACTTCGCTCTCACTATCACTTGCACTGTGATTTTTCACTTTTGTTATTGTAACACATATCTGTACTATATCCTTTAAGCACTAAAATGTACATATATTTATATAAATCTATTACACTCTTCAGACAAGTTCTTTCTTTGTTTTGCTGTGATAACTATCTATACATCTAAATATTTTAACAAATGTTTACAAAGTAAATATTCTGTTTTCTCTCTATGCTGAGATGAACAATTTAACAATCTTTCTGAAGCTGTTATTGTGAGCTCTATACAATATATTTTTAAGCTCTTTGTAGTAGATAGCAATTCACATTCTGCATTTTTCATGAATATGTAAGTACCTGACCAATATATGATTTTCAAGTAAGCTAACATTTACATTTTATCTCAAAGCTGATTGGGCGCCAATAGACAAATGATACTTCCAATTTTTTTTTTTACATTAAATCAAGGTTCCAAGGCACCACACGGTTTCTTGTATGGTCGAAGGAGTTGTTTATGCCATCTTCCCAGACATTTTTCATTTTTAACATCTTTTAATTCATAGGTATGATAACCAAATTTTGATATAATTTCTGCAGGACCTTTATATAACAATTCCATCCTTTTGTTCCTACCTCGCAATGCACTTGATAACTTATGGTCTTTAACTAGTACCCAATCGCCTATCTTAGGTTCCCATTTATGTTTTCTACTCTTTTTCTTTAATTTTCGCTTCTCTGCCTTTTTCTTGATTCGTTCAAAAGCAATTTTCGCTCTTTCTTCCTCACTTAACTGAATGTCATTAATTTTCAGTGTTTTTGGTACCCCGATCAATATTGGTTCTGGTTCAATTCCTAACATTAATTTTATTGGTGCAAACCCAGTAGTTACATTAATGGTGTGATTGATAATCTTTTCTATCAATGGACAATATTTCACCCAATCCTTGTGATTATGATGTGTAAGTACACGTAAATAAATTCCTATATCTCGGAGGACACGTTCTATTGGATTCCCTGATGGAAAGTATGAGGAACAATAATTTAGTTTTCTCGAGTCTAATGTCACCCTGATCTTCCATTGGCCTTATTTACAATACATAGGGGATTCACAAATTCTGAATTCGAAATTTCAATAACCTCATCTTCTAACATCGACTTTATAACTGCATCTACCTCTTCTCTTATTGTACTAAGGATAGCTCTCGCTTTATGTGTAAAAGGTTTGATGGGTATCATCTCAAACGAATGAGTATAAATATTACATTTACCAGGTTTCTCAGAGAATACTTCTTTATTTCGGATTAATATTTCAAACAGTTTATCCCTCTGTTGTTCATTTAGTTGATCAGCCTGAGTTACTTTTTCCCTCAACAATTCTTCTAAGTCTTCACTACTCTCCCTATCATAGTACCTAGTTGCATCAGAAAACCTCAAATTGTCTATGAAATCATTTTTATCCCATTCTACATTTTCTTTATTATCGACACTGTACTCTTTGACATTTACTTCAGTTAATTCCATAGCTCCTACTTTAACATATTCTACAAAGAATGTATCCCCTTGGATTTCTTCTTCCTCTTTTTCTCGTACAATAGTTTCTGAAGTACTATCTTCCACAAAAGGCACTATAATGGTCTCATCTTCAACTTTCATTTCTAGAATCATGTTTTTAAAATTCACCACAGCTTCCCAGGCATAAAGACAATCACAACCTATTATAATATCTGTCACAAGTCTTCCTACAATCAGAAATAAAATTCCTAGTACTCTCCCATTTATTTCAATATTTATCATTGCTTGAAATTTTACTCTCTCTTTTCGTTTTCCCACAGCTAGCGAGCAATATATCCCAGTAACTGGTAAAGACATTACTTTAAAACCACTACTTTGTAAATTATCATAAAAATTTTGTGAGCATACTGTGCTATTTGATCCCGTATCTATAATTGCATGGTATTGTTTTCCATTTACTCCAATTTTGATTTTAGGTGGATCTCCTACTTTTTCGTTTTCGTCGATTCTATTTTTACATTCTCTTTTCTTTTGTATCATCATTTGCCTTCCAGGACTATTTATTTCCGAGTACTTACCACAATCATTACTAGGATACCCAGTTCTCACTGAAGGCGCGTTTGACCGGGTCTGGCGTTTCCCTGATTTTTAGGTATGGCTCCTGTACTATTTCCCGAATTGTTACTTCTGTTTTCCTGCATTAAATCGGGGTTACTTCCTACCATGTTTTTGACCGTGTTAATGGCCTCAACCATTTCCGCATTTTCGGGGGAATTTCGTCCATTAGAATACCTTTCTCCCTGTCTTGGTGACCTCGGTCTAAACTCATTATCTCCGTTTGTCCAATACCCATCATTTGAATTTCTACTATGTCCAAAATAACGTCCCCGTCTACCTCGATCAAATCTATTTGTATTCATATAATTCACCCTTATATTTCTTCCCCTTAGATTACCATTTCTATTTTGGTGATGCCCTTCCTGGTTATATCTACCTTGATTTTCCCACCGGAATGATTCCATCCTTGGTACTGGTCCTTTATATCTTTCCCTAATCTCACTTCTATTCTGATAATACTGTGCCCCTTGCCCGAAAGAATTTACAGTTTCTTTTTCTTCATATTTATTTCCAAATGCATGTTTTGGCTTATTGACTTCTAAGGCTGATAATAATTCGATCATAGCTGCAATGCTATCGGGTCGGGCTATGATTAGGTAGTGTTGAAGCGTTTCCGGAAAATGTGGAGTAACTATATTTATTAGATCTTTTTCATCTAAGGGAGGATCCAACATCTTCGATTTTCTCGCTATTCTCATAAAATAGTTGACCATCGATTCCTCCGATCTAGGATTAAACTTTCCATTGCTTAATTCAACTCTAATATTAGCCTGCCTACTAGCTCCCCAATATCTGGTTAAAAAGATGTTCCTAAAGGTCCTGTAATCATTATTGTTACCCATAGAAAGGCCTAGCCAATTAGCAGCATTACCCTTTAGGCATTTTCTTACTATCACCATCTTGTACTCCTCTGGTATACGTTTCACCGTGAAGTACTCTTGTAACCCTTCTAAAAAGGCTTTAGGATCATCTGAATCTTCATTTTCAAAAACTGGAGGTGTCATTTCATTTAAGACATGGTTAGGCCAATGTAAATTTGAATTGTCACCTGTCCCTGCACTATTTCTGAGATCAGAATGGGAATTACTGTTACCCCTATTTTGCATCGAAATGTCAGCTGATACACCTGGTATTGCCTCGTTTCTTGCAACTTCATTACTAAGATTGTTGTGATTACATGCATTTTCATTTAATTTCAAATTTTCTAAGGCCTCTTTTACCTGAGTAATTTCTGTCACTACTCCTTTTATTTGGTCTGTAACATCCTCCAAATTTCTAGCCTGCCTTGCACTTTCTACATCAGATCTTTCCATTCTAACTTTACACCCCTGTAGCTCTTCTCTAATTTCTTCCCTGTCTTTATCTAACCTTTGTACTACCTCTTCCCTTTGTTTGTCTAATCTATATATTACTCTTTCCCTTTCTTTATCTAATTTTTCACTCACTTGTTGACCTAATTTCTTTTCAGAATTCTTTACTTCTTGCCGTATTATCTCTAATTCTCCCTTAACCTGTTCTCTATTTTCTTTTACTTCACTACTGACTTTATTAATTTCCTCCCTAACTTCTTCCCTAAAGGTTTCGAAAGCTCTCTTCTGATTTTCCAATTGCATTCCCAATTCCTGTTGTCCCTTCTCTAACTTCTGTCCTAACTCTATACTAGTTTCATCTATCTTTTGACTTAACTCTGTACTCATCTTTTTCACTGTTCTTAATTCTTTACTAGTTTCATCTATTATCTTTTGACTTAACTCTGTACTCATCTTTTTCATTATCTTTTGAAACATATTCTCTATTTCTGACATAATCACTGGCCTTTCTGAATTACTAAACATTTCTGAGCTACCTCTAGGTGTTTCTCTAACGTTCTGATCTTCTACTTCTTGGCATATTCTGCTACCAATTACATTCTGACTATATTCTTCCATCCTACTTACACTTTTCTCAATTTCCGGACTCTCAAAACCTAGAAAATCGCTATCACTGTCTTCCATTTCTAAGCTATTTACATGTGTTTTTCTACTCACCAAAATTTTCAATATTTTCACTATTTGACTATTTTTTTTTTTTTTTTTTTTTTTTTAACTGCACTTAAACTTGTTCACTACACGTTTCACAGATGTTGACACGCTGGGCACCTTCTTGTCTGCTGGTTCGATGCTGGCTCGGTCGTCTTGGGGTTGGTCCATTCTTTCGACGCCACACGTTGGGTCACCTTCTTGTTTGCTGGTTCTATGCTGGCTTGGTCCATTCTTTCGACGCCACACGTTGGGATGCCATTTGAAGCTAAAAGTCGTTCTTCGCTTCTTGATGTATCGCTGTGTCGCCCGTTGATTTGGTTCTTTCCCTCTAGCTCTGCAAGAGATCTCTTTATCTCGGGTACGCGCAGATGTTTTCGAATAGACTACCCAAGGAAACCTTTTATATATTGTTTATTGCATCTTTGATATTTTCGGGAGCTATGCCGATTGTATATGTAGAGGAATCGCACTCACGTCCGCACAGCACAACCTGCCGTACTGGTCTCTGGTTGAGTAGTGACCAGACGCTTTCTCTCTTACCCACGCTAAGAAAACCGTTCTTTTTAAATTTGAATGTCATGACGTCATCCAAGAAAGCCTCGTATCCAAAATGCTATTTCCTTTTCCCGCAATTTAGAAATGTCCCTTTCTATTATAACATGTTCTTTTATGAATTTCAAATATATAATTACCTTTTTAGGATTAAACGATGTTTACTTTATATTTTATTAAATATATCGCGCGACTTTTAAGGTTGGTCGACCTGACTTTTTACTGATTTCGAACTATAGGGTATGACGTCATGACTCGTTAATTTCAAACCAATAATGCGTTTATACTACAAATTTAACGACTATTATTTACTCATATCTTGCTCACCTTACAACACTTCCTGCTCTATTATCTATTTATGTTATTACTTAACACTTATCGCAAATCTCATATCCGGCAATTAAATTAAAACGTGTCTTTATCAAGCCCATTCGATTGGAAATCTAAATTTCGGTATCAAAAGCATAAGAGGATGGAAGTAAGGATATAAATAAACTATAATTAAACATACATTAGGTGACATTTATTTAACTTATACATATATAATATTATCATTTGTCATTGTAAGAGTAAAAAAATTGAAGAAATTATTTTCCCACCAAGATGTATCTACAGTTTAAGCACACAGACCACAAATTATACAGATTACCATGTAGTGTGTTCTTATTTTTTCAAATCAGATCAGCAACTGCAAAAGAAGAAAATTAACAATATTGATTAAAATATATTATGTAAAGGACCATTCACTATAAAAATTATACACAAATGTTAAGGTATGCACAGAAGTATGTTGAATACTATTTTGCACATATGCAGATTGCATATTTTCACTATATTGCAGTTAAGGAAGATGTTAGAGATCACACTCACAGATAAAGTGTGATAAGAGGAGCTAAGAAGTGGAATGGAGGTTGCGGCAAAAGTGCAAGAACATTTAAATGGAGATGGAGAGGACATGTGGCCAGAATGCCTCAAAATTGATGGGCTTACGCCATGACAATCTGGAATCCGAGGTGGGGAAAAAGAAACAGAGGACAACCACAAGAATTTAGTGAAGTGATTGAAATGATCAGTGATCATTGGACAAGAGTAGCAAGAGACAGAGAAGTGGAAGGAGGTTAGTGTGTCAATTAATTACAGAAGGAAAAGTCACAGGAATTAGCTCACCCTGTGAATTTCATAGAGCTAGCCCCACAAGCTGTGGGAGGCTCCTGCCCAATGGGTCTGTTGGGCTATCTTTATATTTAATACAGAAACACAGATTTAGAAAAAAGAAACATATATATATATATATATATATATAGAAAAAATATAACAGGGAATATACCTACATACAACATGAGAGAAGTGAAAAAATATAGTATTGTGGAGCCAGCTCAAGGTCAGCTGACACCACTATGTTGCTAGGCAATGTGCAACAATGTCGGCTAAGAGCAAAGACTATTTCCAGACAGTTTAAGAGGCTTCGTGAAACAAGGATTTCCAGAAAAATAATTGCTACCTAATTCTCAGCCAAATAAGGGTGTCAGCATGGACAGAGAATGTTAGGTCAGTTTTAGCATGTTGATTTGTAAAGCAGTGAGTGAGCTGAGAACAGTTGAGCAGTGTCTTGCTAGGCAACAATGGAACAGAACAGCTGAGTTGCAAGATCACAAGTTGTGAATTGTGATTCAACTTTAGAGGGAATAAAATGACAAAAAGTAACTGGACTGATCTTTTGTCACAGTATTTTAGAGTGCATTAACATTTGCTCTCTAGTACTCTTCTAAGGAGTAGAAAGCATCTCATTTTCTATCAGCTAGGACTTATGGTCTGTCAATCTGCTCACCATTGCCTCTGGCAGGAATGTGATGAGTTAGTAGTAAGTAAACAAAATTCCAAGTACAGAGAGATATCTGAAGTTCAACTCATACTTTTGGATGCTCGTATATTGTTTTCCTTTCTGTTCTAATTACTGCAAACCAGCCTTAAAACTAATACAACAACAAATGCTACCAGAAACATGGAAATATCAATACCAACTTTGCTTAAGACTTACCATTCATTGGCATTTCATCAATCTGTGTAGAATAATACTGTTCAATATCTCGCAAAATTCTTATGTCATCACTTTTGACAAAGTTGATAGCAACACCCTTTCTGCCAAATCGACCTGATCGACCAATCCTGAAAATAAGCAACACATACACTGTATTTTGTTTTTGCTCTGTGACCAAAGCATACACAATGCATAAAAGTTAAATTTCATACCTGTGAATGTATAATTCTCGATTGTTTGGAAGATCATAGTTGATAACCAGTGACACCTGCTGGACGTCAATACCACGAGCCCACACATCTGTTGTAATTAGCACACGACTGAAAATGTAAGTTACACAAAAATGAAAACCCAGATCAAAATGGCACCAACTCAAGAGTTTGCTACAACCAGGGCTCTTTTGTCAACTAAGGCTTAGGGTCACTCTATGGATAACCATAGGTTTGAAATTCAAAATCTCCCACAAGAAAGATGACCAATCTGTTTCATTAGCCAACTTTAAGCTAAGTTATTGCAAATAGTAATATATTCAGACCGAATTAATGTACTGTAGAAATTACCTCTGTCCAGATCGAAATTCTTTCATTATGGCATCTCGCTCCTTCTGGGGCATATCACCATGCATAGAGCTTACAGTGAAGTTTGCTTCCCTCATCTTTTCAGTTAGCCAGTCCACCTGGAAATACATTCATAATATAAATACGTTGCACAAAGAAGGGGAATGTGGCCAGTGTCACAGAAGTACATACCTATATAAAACAATTTATGCAATGCATATAAACAATATTACAAAGTGTAAGAAAATGTGAGCTCCACTAACATGTACACACAAATACAGTTTGTTCACCAGCTCATGGTCTCTGGCAGGAGTGCACCCAGCCAGTACGTCAGTAAACAATTACAAATAAACAGAGATATCTGAAGCAGAAATTGTGTTTCTAATCACATTTACGATAATGTTGCCAATCTTGGGATGTGCGCTCACGCTAGATTTAAGAAAAGAAGTTGCTCAAAATAGCACAATTTAAATGTATATTAGCTTACAAAATATAAACAATGTTTTCAACTACTCCTGCTACTACTTTTTTCCAATGATCATTTCCTGTCTTTTCTATATTGCTCAGAAGCACAACCAGTCTGTTTCAGTCTTAAATGATAATCCTCGAGCATTATATTGTGCAATTCCTGTAAGAATAAGTCAACTATTTTTTTAACTAAACCCTGGCGCGACAGCCCACGAGGGGCCAAGGCCTACCGCCCAGCCGCTGCGTCCCCCACCTCTGCCCACCACAGATGTCATTGGTGAGGCGCAGTACTGGAGGGTGGGACGTGGTCAGTGCCCCAAGCCCTCCTGGCCAGTTATGCGGTCTTCTAGACCTGGGGCCGCTACTTCTCTATCAAGTAGCTTCTCAATTGGTCCCCCAAGGACCTAACGAGGCTGAGTGCACCCCGTGTCAGACCTCCCAGAGGGGATAAAATCCCCATGCTGGTACCGGGGATCGAACCCGGGTCCTCCGCGCCAGAGGCAAGCACACTACCAACTGCGTTACGGAGGCGGTCAAGTCAACTATTACATTTCTTTAAGTATTCATTTTACCTCGGCCCAGACTAGTTCTATAGGACTGAGATTACACATGTATGGGGGCAAGTAAACGGTACTGTGGCCCAATGAAATAAATATGTGTCACCTTTAAGAGCATCTTTAGGTTTGTTTGATTCAGTCATCCTATAAAGATCTGTTCTACACATAGAATTGTCACTCTGAACCCCTTTGTTCTGCAACAATATACCAGATTTCACAGCATATCTAGGCAGAGGATTATCTGCTTCTACATTACTTCCGAAATATAACTAGTGACAAATACAATGAGTGGAGTTTAAGCGCCTGTTGACAGCTAGGTCATTTAGGCCCAGACAAGTACAATTTTACAACTGAAATTAAGAGAATTAGCAGTAAGTAAACATAACACAAATAATGGAGATAAGTTGGCAACATGGCCATCAGAGCAATGTTTGCATGGAAGTTTACAAAACTCAGGTTACGCTGTGTGGAATATCTCTTCCCTGCCCTTCGTTCACCTTAGAGCATGAGCTGGTGTACACAGTATCATTAAATATGTATACCACGTAAATAGATTAAATAATGCATGTAATTATTATTTATTTATGCCAACAAACTTACTGTTGGTGTTTTTAAACACACAAGCCATTCTGGCAGTTTGTCACAATAGCTCAGTGGTTAGAGCGTCCGCCCGGCAAGCGGAAGGTCTGTGGTTCAAATCCCAGTTGTGGCATTGAATTTTTAAGTTCCAGTTCTACCTCTTAATGCATGTAATATTACCATTGTAATGTGGTATGCTTAAAAAAGAATATAACAACAACAACAATAATAATAATTAATAATAATAATAATAATAATAATAATAATAATAATAATAATAATGATAATAAAGTACAAGTAAGTAAAATAATTTGTATGTTAATATATAAATTATTCAAAGTAATATTGCCACAGAGACCGCATTACACAGGACATCAACATAGAAGAAATGAAAGTAGCGAGCGGTAGTAGAACATTATTTGAATGACATTGAAGTTTCATTCATTTTATTCTCCACATTATGTAGTTGGCAATGCATAAGATTGCAAATGGAGGTAACTTCCAGCAATGCATGTACATAGCTGACGTAGACACAAAGATGGCAGAAAGCACTATTCTTGTTCAAAATGGCAAATTTGGTTAACTGGATGGTGCAAACTCTATTTTACTTACGCACACATTCCTCAAATCAACTCAAAAGATAACCCAAATGTAACATTGGGCACCATAATTATAGAATAAATGAGGAACCCTTCATACTATGATGAATTAATTCATAAACCACGTAATCTGAAATAACTATGAAATCATAAACTCACGCAGTTGTGCAGCAGGCAGATAACCTTAAAATCAGAATATAATTCATAAATATATGTCTATAAAAGATATATAACGTTGCATTTTAGAAGCATAAACTGCATAACTGTGAAATCATAAGCACTTGCAACTGTACAGAAGGTAGATAACCATTAAATATGAATATATTTCATAATGTATGTTTATGAAACAAATAGAAAGTTTTATAAGAGTTACATGTAGCAAGTGATTGACAAATGGAATGCTTTAAACATCAGATTTTACTGGAAATAATTGTTGCAAATTATTGGCAATTTCAACATTTATTTATTTATTAGTCCTTTAAATCAGATACTGTACATGGTACACTGATATAGGATACGTCAAAAGTAATTATGTTACATAAACTTATTTACAATAAATACTTGTACAATTATACATAAGCATATTTGTTAAATTTCAAATATTCTTCTACTGTGTAAAAACAGTGTTCCTTCAAAAAATCCTTCACACCGCATTTAAATTTATTAACATTTTCTATATCTTTAAGGTTATTGGGCAGTGAATTATATATTTTTATACAGGATTGTAAAACTCCATTTTTGCATAGTGTAGTTCTAGTGGAGGTTAAGTGAATATTTTGATTGTTTCTTGTAAAATGTGCATGAACATGTCCATTGTTTTGAAAACTGCAGCTTTCCATCAACAATTAACAGCTAAAGGGAATGACGAAAAGAGAAGTCTTCACTTTGTAATGCTGATACTAATGTTACATCTCCTTTATTTACATTCTCTTTGTAATTATGTTTCAGTTTCTCTTCCGTTCCTCTATACTAAAGCTATTCCACTATTTAATTTGCACTTCTATTCCATTGTTTCAGTTTTAGATTGCACTTCCATTCTATTACCTGTGTTTCTCTCTGATACATATAGAGGACATAGCTTATTGGGATACTCCAAAGCACAACTGACATTTTTTCCCCCATTATGGTGCGGTCTGGTTATATTTGGTGATATTCCACCTGCTATGACCAGTGTTACTGCATCTGTTATGTTGCCACAGAAGCCCATGTATTTGAACCTGTGGCAGAGAAGCCAACCCATAGATTTGAAAACAAGATTCTGTTTAGACGCCATATTAATTAATCTGTGGACGCCATTGTGTTGCTCGTTTTTGTGTGATTTTGTCTTGAATTGGTTTAAAGCAATATATACAGTTATAGTTACTGTTGTTACTTTTGTGTTCATAATACAATATCACATTAAATATATATTACGATATTTAGTGTTCGGAAGTAATTTTATCGAACAGTGTTATTGCAGAACAAGATTTGCCGAAGGTGAGTGGTGTGTTGTGTGGTAACGATGTTGAAGCACAATAACGTTTGGAAGCTTGTTACTTTAATCCTGTGATATTTGAGGTTAGAAATAATGCTTTTATTATGTACGTTGGCAGAACTGCTTTTTTTGGGGGAAATTTCATCCACAGTTTAGTGAATGTTGGCCATATTGAATTCTTGAGAACTGTTGATAACCTGTTTCCCTATACTTGCCAACCTCTTTGTCCACTACAGGGGATGTCTGCCTCGGTAGCGTAATGGTTAGTGTGTCTACCTCACGTTCAAGAGGTCGCGAGTTTGAATCTCGCTTAGGGTAAGAGACGAATGTTGGGTAACTTAAAGCTTCATGGACCTTGAGCTCATTTGAGCATCATTTCACCCATTTCATTCATTCACTGACCGATGTGACATTAGATTGGAGGATGTTAAAAAAAAAGAACTACAGGGGATGTAGCATATTTCTTCATGTCAAGCTGGCATGGGTTAGTGACACTGCATATCATTAAGCCTGTATATGACATCAAAGAATCTAACCTAAAAAAATTTGATGATACATTTATCAGATGTTTTCTAAGAAATATCTACTATACTTATAGTACTCATATAAAACATGATTCTTCTCACCAGGTTATATTATGTGGGTCAAGATATACATTTGCTTCAGAATAATAACAAATTAACCTCTTGAGGGATATCGACGTGAAATCATGTCAATTTAAAATGACGGATGAGCGATATGGGCGTCCTGCGCGTGTAAGCATTTAACCCTTATTTATCCCTTATCCAACTCAACTTATTATAATTTTCCCTTTATGAAACATTTTAGTAAGGTCTATATACTTTATTGGCTTACCTTAATATGTTCGTTCTGCAGTGATTTACCTCAAAACAGGGATAAACACACAAGGGTAGGCACATCTCCACATTCGCAAATTCCCTTCTTGCGGCACACGAAACACTTTCGAGATGGGCACTTTGCTGTTGGTGGTATCCTTTTAGGATAATGTTTTCCTTGAAGTCTGAGGGGTGCAGGGGTTTTGGATTTTCAACCCCCAACGTGGTATTGTTCAATTAGGATGCGAGCTATTTATAGTCGGTAGTCAAGGTCGGTCATTGTCCTGTGTGGGTTTAGAGAGCTGCTGTATATGGTTATATCCAGTTGGTGCAAAAACACCTTTTTATACCACTTCTCCCTTCAGCTACAAGCAGGAAAGAATACGTATGTATTTCAACAAAGAAAGAAACGGACTCTACTCAGTTACGAAACTCGCGTAAGCAAAAGTTGTAATGTTGATCTATTCTGATGACTCAAGAGACCACGCATGCAGTAGCGCTTTATTACACAGTATGCTGACGCATAAGCCACACATACAATGGGTGTTTCTTTACTCTTTCTTTCCGAGAACTTATATTAGATGCTAAAGTAAGAACAAATTAGAAACTAAAAACTTCACTTATCTTAGTATTATTTGCTGACCCTGGGTTTCAAGCTGTGTCCAGCTCATTCTCAAAGCCATATAAACAAATTCGTTGCCAATTTGTTAGTTATTTGTTAGTTTCTAATTTGTTCTTACTTTAGAATCTTGTTGCTTCACTGTTAATAGCTTCAATTTTTCCTTATTTATATTAGATGCGTTCGACAGAGCAAAGTTGACTTTTCACCACAGTGAAACAAAATTGTGCCATTTCAACATTTTGTAAATACAACTCAACTTTGCTGATGACGTACATTTATACTGCAAATAACGAGTTTTATACCAGTTTTTGTTTCATTAAAATAACTTAATATTTACACAAAATACAGCTGTGTATATACGAAGCACTTTTAGCGCATTTAACAATTTAAATGCTAGCAGTTCTCGGCTCACGGACGTTTTAAATGGCCGTCGCTCAAGAGGTTAAACCAGGTGTACTTAGTTATAACGTGTATAAACATATTTAAATATTTATTTGTGATAATAAGTTCTTGTAATGGAAAAATATTTTGTTAATTTGCTTATTATCCTTTATTATGTCCTTCATTTTCATTATTATATTCTGGTCTTATATTTATGAACTTAGGTTAGAGAGGTTTGATATCTAATTTAATTGCAATATACTGTATAATGTAATTATTGTGTACAGAATTGATTTTAAAGGATTAATGAAAATGAAAAAAAATTGCAGATAGCTATTGGCTGGCTTTGAAATTCCACTCTTTCCTTGATATTGTGAGAAACAACTGAAAAGTAATAGAATTTTAGAGCAATGCCAGTATTGTAACACTCAGCTCAATAACACATATCTTGGAAATGGTTTATGCTACTGCGAAGGTTATCTAAATACCTAATTGTATGAGAGGTAGAACTGCGACTTAAAAATTCAATGCCACAGCTGGGATTTAAACCACAGACCCTTCGCTTACTAGACGGGTGCTTAACCATTAAGCTACTGTGACAACCTGCACCTGGTAAGCGGAGGGTCTGTGGTTCAAATCCCTGCTGTGGCATTGAATTTTTAAGTTCCAGTTCTACCTCTCAAAGTTTGTGACATTTGCAGTGGCATGTAGTAATGCTACTGCTGCAGGAGACATTGTCAAGTGTTGTGTTTGGCTCCACAATAAGTCAACTGTCCACAATATGTCATCAACAAAATAAACTGACAGTGAAAACTAGGTATGTGAACTGACATTGAAAAGTTAAAAAGAAGAATCACTTCAGCAAAGTTACTGCTAAAGACTGAACAAAATCACAATATGTTAATTATATAATCTTCAAATCAAAATTGTCAAGAGCTATTTCTCAGAAAACAAAAAGATCAAATATTTTTGCAAATTAAAGGGTAGTTTGGGAAGAAGGGATTTTCTTGTAAACCTTTATATTGCATCTTTACGACGTTTAATATTTATTCAACTTTCATTTTTAATTTATGCTGTTCACCCCCCCCCCCCCCCCTACAGTTAGTCTGTGTGGCACAGTTGGTTATACACTGGCCTACTTATCCTAAGGTTGCAGGTTCAAACCCGCTCCAGACTAATGGTTTTTAAATGTGCTTAAAGGCAACAGCCCCCTGTCAGTAAATTTAGTGGCAAATGAACTGTGGGATGAAATTTTGGTATACCAGTGTTGCTGATATGATCCTGGCAATCTCTCTCTCTCTCTTGCACGTACCCACACATGCTGGCCAGCAAGAAATTTCTGTATCAACACTGAAGAGCAAATCATTTGCACAACAGTTTGCAGTGTAGTTTGATGCATTTAATACAATTTCTGTTTTGAAAGATTGTCAAGACTGTGTAGAATGTGGTGCAATTTTTAGAAATTGTCTATGATGGAGATCCTTGAGGCTTAATACGGGCATTTTGGTCCTGGTAGCATACATAGCCCCAGTGTTATTGCCGCGTTTGTCAGCACTTCAAACAACTACTAAATGCATGGTGTCTAGCACTAGGACTCTTTAGTGTAAAACTATTTGTATAACCACCTTGTTATCCTTTTTTGTAAATGTATAAGTTGTAAGTATTGCTATGTAAATTACTTTTAGAAATTAAGTTTGACGAAGTCTATTTAATAACGTATTACCTAATGACTAATAAATATCAAAACTTAAAAAACCAAATTCAAGGTGATTTTCAGGTGTTTTAGGTGAAAATATTCTTTTTAAAAACTTGGACAAGAGCTAAACATGATAAATGAAAGTAACCTAACATACATGGATGTAAAAATTTAGAAAGGAACTCCAGAATATGTTCTCTTTAATGACATCATTGTTTATTAGACTGCTAAATGATAAAAGGATGCCCTACAATGTAGGCTAAGCTACTTCTGAATTTGAAGTCACACATTCTGTTATGAGGAATCAGTAGTTCTAGGAAATACTGTAAATCTACAGATTACGTCAATTATTAAAAAGGTTTTATCAGAACAAAACATGGGATGTAACCCAATGAACAATATTCTTTCTAAAGAACACTTATTTTCTTTAATCTATAAGATGCGACCTATACAACTTTTTCTTAGACTTGTATAAAATACAAATAGAACTTCTGTTTAATTTAAAAGGTGAGTCAATTAATAACTAAAAAAGAAAGGAAGATAAAACTTCTGTTCCTCAATCTGTCATTTGATTCTAGTAAAAACTGGGGTGCTTGAAAAGAATCACATAATTTTAATATAATTTTAAGTTAAGCTAATACTTTGCTCCATTTATTACTGGATTTACCTAGAATACACACTAGCTTGACTCAAAATTAATTTTGTGTTTCATTGTCTCATTGTCAGTACAAAAATAAAGAAAGTGATTAACTTCAGTAATATTTGGCTTACATCTTCTTATTGAGTATCTAGTTTTTATGGAAAATACAAAAATATTATTTGAACTAATATTATATTACAATTACATACAAGAGTATCAACAACTCCACTATTTACTCATGAGCAACGTCTATCTCAAGTGCATGAGTATGACCTCAGAATGTAACATGCAACTGTTTTAGGAAAAATTCATGGAGAGCTTTTGAAAATCAAGGTGAATTCCAGGTTTCCAAGGTGCAATTTTAAATTCAAGGTGATTTCCAGGGTGCTAGCAGTGTAAAATAATTGAGAATATTTCAAACTCTGGAGAGGAATTCACTTCCAAAACCAGCATTGGATAACAATGCATTTCTAGACATTACCTGGTGGCATATGGCTCAGGACAATTTAAAGAAATTTTATTCGCACTTACAGAATGACCATCCTCTCCAAGCTGGATTACGGTTCTATTGTTTATAACTCCGCCAAACTATCAAGTCTTAAAATGCTGGACACTGTTCAAACCACAGCTCTAAGAATTGCACTTGGGGCATTCCATACTAGTCCTACAGAGAGTCTAAAAATTGCAGCAGATGAGCCACCACTTTCTTTCCGACGTAAAATGTTAAGTCTTACTTATTTTACCAAGACCTTAACCAGACCTAATTCTGGTGCAGTTGCTTATATATCACGCCAAGATAATACTCAACCCAAAGGGTTCCCTATCCAACCCTTCTCCCAAAGAATTGTTACATACCTTGAAGAGTTTAATCTGACTATTCCTTCTTTCATTTCCCGTACCTTCAACATAAATGATATACCATGGAGAATAAAATTACCTGTCATCAACACCACTTTGACAAAATATGTGAAGGCTCATACCCAAAAATCTTGTTTTACCATGCTGTTCAAAGAATTGTGTGACACGTATGCCAATTTTGAGCCAATTTATACCGATGGTTCCCGGTGTGACAACAATAATGGCTGTGCGGTGGTTGCTCCTAACCACACCATGACGTATAGTCTACCAGACACACTCACCATTTTCTCTAATGAACTGTTTGCTATCAGTTTCGCCATGGATTATATATCAAAGAATGGAGACTTCAAATCATTCATTATATACACAGATTCCCTTAGTGCATTAATGGCTATACAACAACGATCTCCTTGCCACACCTTGGTAAGGGAGATACGTGAATTATACAGTGAGCTTATTTCATTAGGTAAATAACTAATCTTGGCATGGATACCATCTCACTGTAACATACCAGGAAATGATCTTGCTGACACTGCCGCAAAAGAAGCTACCAAGCATCCTCCAAGCTTACCAGATCTTAGGCTACCACATGAAGACTATTTACGGCATCTTAAAAGAACTATCCTACACCGATGGAAGACAGATTGGACAACTACATCCAACAGCAAACTGCATGATATCTGTCCAACACCTAACCTGTCCACAACAATTAGAACACTAACCCGGCGAGACCAGGTGCTAATAACCCGATTATGCATTGGCCACACTGCGCTTACTCATTCTTACATTCTGTCCCGTGAACTTCCTCCTAAATGTACTCTGTGTGATTCTACTCTTACCGTTCAGCATCTGCTCACTGTTTGCCCAAGATACACTCACCAGCGACTTCAGTATGGAGTTCCTGAGAACCTTTAGCTAGCTTTGGGTGATCAACAATATCACAAGAAAATCATCAAGTTCATCAAAGCATGCAAAGTTAATGTTTAAATTCAATGTAAACTTCATGATTTGTTTCCTCCTTTTTTTCCTCAATGTTTAGTCGCGAAATGACTTTTATGTTGAAGTGACTTTAAATAATAAATAAAGTTAAAAAATTAAAAATAAATAATACTGAGAAACAGAAATGATGGTTTAAAGGTGCAAACCTTCCTCTTGGTGTTGCAAAATATGACAGCTTGCGTGATGGTCAGAGTATCGTAAAGGTCACACAGTGTGTCAAACTTCCACTCTTCACGCTCCACTGCGACGAAAAACTGTTTGATGCCTTCCAGTGTCAATTCATCACTGTAAACAGACAAAACCCACGACAAGTTAAACCTCAACACTGTACTCTATATTTCTACTTTAAAGTTCAAACTCTGTGGCAAGTTTTGAAAGGTAGAATCAGATCAGGTAGATCTTCACATGGTAGCTCAGTGGTTAAGAGCTGGAGATCCGTGGTTCAGATCCTATCTATGGCACTGAATTTTTCAGTTCTGATTCTACCTTGTGTGTGTTAGAACAATCATTGACATGCAGAATTTATGGCAAGTACTTACCGTTTCACCAAGATTCGAATTGGATCTGTCATGAATTTGCTCGTCATCTCTAGAATCTCGTGAGGAAGTGTTGCAGAGATCAATACAACCTAGCAAGGATAAAATCACAAACTTTCAGATTTTTTACATTTATCAAAATGGACTTATCCTTAGGTATTATTTATTTATGCCAACAAACTCACTGTTGGTGTTTTTAAACACACAAGCAGTGTGTGGGCAATGTTTGAGAGGTTGCCCACAGACAGCCTGTGTTTTTAAAAACACCAACAGTAAGTTTGTTGGCATAAATAAATAATAATTACCATCTGAAGGTTATTTAATCCTGGGATATAAAGTACTTACAATAGTAAGTCACCATTGGGGTAATTGTCTCTGATGAGAGACTGCCTTTGTGGTTTACCGGAAGAAATATGAATTAGTTGGAGAATTCAATGTCATTCCGGCAGGTTGTCACAGTAGCTTAATGGTTAGAGCCCCTGTCTAGTAAGCAGAAGGTCTGTGGGATTGAATTTTTCAGTTCCAATAATTCTACCTCTTATCCTTAGTTGTTGAATATTTTCAATTTACTTTAGCATTCTAATTACTTCTCTATATTTCTTAATATTTATTACAAGTTGTTTTAATATGCATGAACGAAATTTCCAGCCGCAACAAATGTGAGCAGCATATGAATATGTCAGATGTTTGTAGGACTTCCCTGTCAACAGTTTTGAATATCTTATCTAGATGGGAGAGAACCGCATCTTTTTGACAAATTACAGTACATATTATGAACAATTACATGAAAATACTGTAGTGTACAGCACAACACACATATTTGGTTTGAACAAAGAATAAGGTATGGAATATGTAATAATGGTACAAAATTTAGGTTCATGGTATGAAATATCCAAAATTCAGTTTAAATATATTTCTTTAATGTAATTTGGCAGGAATCAAACAGCTACATAGTGTGGCTTAACCAACCTATATGTTTATTCAATTTTCAATAAACAAGGGTCTAGTGTATTCCAGTTGTAGTATGCGCTAGTGAAAGTTGGACTTTTCATATGGAAAATGCAAAGACTATACTCTATCCGGCCTTAAAGTGTGCATGGATGTCAACATCACATTGCAGCACAACTTTTAGAGCGAGTGAAATAGAAAAGCACAATTGGAAATAGTTTGTTAGTACATTGCATATACTAACGCTTATTTGATACATTCAAATAATGAACGGAGTGAATAAATAATGTAATTCAACTACCGAAACATTTAAACATGAGCATAAATACTTTACTTCCATTTATTATCAGGTGGTATTTGATATTTCCCCAATTGGGTTGTTTACTACAATGAAACAATTCTCTGACACTTGTACCATTAGCACTGCGAGTTTGTACATGCAGTCAGTATGGCAGTGTTCAGTTCCTAAGAGTAAAATACAGAAACATAAAAATGGAAAGTTGTTTTGTTAGCTAATGCTGGATTTCTGACAATGAAGTCATTAATCCTCTTGCTCTCCAATATTTTTCACTGAAGAGAGCAATAGCAGTAATAGTAACCGCTTTTTAGAGAGCACCATATTTTTATGTTTTGGCGTTCACATCGCTCTCTCACAACCCCCAGAATGTCTGGAGGACCACACCTCTGTGTGAAATATAAAATTATACAAACTAATGGAATCTATTTCTCATAAAGCTCCTACTTTAGGTATCCATATTCCGTTACGGTTGTAACTTTTCCCGCCGTCTTATGAATGCTGCAGTACGATTAAAATTTTACAACTGAATGCTTCCTAAGATATTAATTGCAATTGCTGAAAATGAAGCAGAGAACATGCCTACCTCAATTGTGAAACATTCCTCCTGAAATTAATTGAAAAATGGAAAGTGGTGAAGACTATTGTGTTAAACTTCTTGTTTGAATGTATTATGACACACTGGCTATGAAAGACAACCAAATTGACGTCTCAAGCAACTGGTGTATCCGTTAGTTAGGCAAATATATTTTTCTCAACACCTCATAAGGAAAGACACATCGAGGAAGGCTGATTTACACAATTTTAATGAGTGTGTTGTTCGCCATACACTAAATGAATTTTATATACACTTAAAAAGATCCAGTATAAATTAAGAGCATCAGCTGGTTTTGATGGCAGTATTAATAAACTTCGAAAGATCCCACATAAACTTGGATTTAGAGTGAAACTCACAAAAATAATATGCGTATCCTGAGAGAACAGTACCACATTTTGGAGCAAAGGACTTCTTACCTACAGAAAGTAAGAAAATACAGAACAAGTCTCATCCAATTGTGGACACACAGCTCATATGGAGTGACGATTCACCAGCTGAACTCCTTACTCCTGTTCCAAAAGGCAGCAGATTAATGATTGTTAATGCTGGCAGTGAACAAAGCTTCATACAAAATGCATGTGCATTCGAAGTATCATTTTAGTGCATACATAACCGACATCTACAATGCATGTTTGTCAGCCGGGTTCTCGTACTGTTTCGTGTGTTTCTGTGGTGTTTTGTTATTGCTTTACGCTCCATACCCTCTCACCCAACTCCTTGTACTGCGCATCTGACTGCTCTTGTCTATTTGAATGGACAGCACTAGATCTGAATGGAGATATGCTGTGTCACAGGCCAGAACACACAGTTCTTCTCACATAGGTATGTTTCCTTGGCAACATCCCCTCTGCTGTTGCACAAGCCAATAGCCACCCTGTTTTCCCTTTGGTACCAAGCTGAACTTTGAGGGCTAACACATTACCATGTTACACTGCACCATAGCAGATGGTTTAGTTCTGCTTGCTAGTGTTCATATTTATTTCCTGTATTTTTACCTTTACTGTTTGCTGTTGAGTAATCATGTGCTTTATGATTCTAACTGTATTGGACTTTCATGGGAGATGTTTACTATTTGGCGCACTGTTAAACAGCTGACATGTGGCAATGCAGCTCTTCCATTTCTTGCTTGGAGTGATTTGTCAGGAGCCTCAGGTTGTTTAAATAGAACTTTAACAAGAACATCAGGCCGGCAATCTAAATGCTGTGCATATTCTAAAAGACCTTCAGAGGTCATTTGTAATCTAAGAACCTACTATGCTACTACTATAAACTAATACTAATAAAAAGACTTAAAAGTAGCCTTGAGCTTTGAAATCTTATGAGGTCAATGCATCTTGCAGCTAGTATGAAAGCAATAACATATTTCTCACCTGTGTCGCTGGTGGTAAATATCGATAAACATCATAAATCTGTTCCTTAAAGCCTTTGTTCAGCATTTCATCAGCTTCATCAAGAACCAACATTTTTATTGACCGTGTTCGCAGAACTCTACGCCTGATCATGTCTGAAACATAATGAGGCATTATTTATGATGAACCAATTTAATATGCTATGTCTGAATTATGATTCTATCAATACTGTACCAAAGACTCTTCCAGGTGTCCCTGACACCACATGTTGCCCATAATCCAATTTCCTGATGTCCTCACCCAAATTGGTCCCACCAATGCATGCGTGGCATTGCACGTTCATAAAATCTCCCAACGCCAATATAACCTGAAAATTAAATATCATATTAGCATTGCCACTGTATTGTATCTTAATGTGTAATTTGTCCTTTGGCAGTTGATGCAATAGTGTTGTTTTGCCACTGTATACAACAATGCTTGAAAATTACCTTTTGAATTTGTGTTGCCAGTTCTCTAGTTGGGGAAAGGCACAAAACTTGACTTTCACGCACTGTCGTATCCAAAGACTGCAAAATTGCGATAGAAAATGTAGCTGTTTTACCAGTACCAGATTGGGCCTGAGCAATCACATCTCTTCCCTTCACGATTGGTTTTATGGCCCTCTGTTGTATAGCGGATGGCTTCTCGAAACCTATGCTAACAAACACTCAGGTGAATTAGCTGAATTATGCAGAAAACAACTAAACACAACATTACCTAACCTCTCTCCTTCTAATCAACAATTCAGCATTTATGAAATATCACAGACTTACCGTACGCATATATACCACGTAGCAGTTCCTCGCGCAATCCCATATTATCGAAAGTTGGAATAACTTCGACATCTTCACTGGTTTCGAATTCAACATTTGATAAATCTTCAGTTTGCACTACGCGTCTCACACGTATGTCCTCCATTTTGGTGAATAATAAATGGAGGAACACCGAATATGGAACAACGATGGCCGCTGGGTGTGAATGAACTAAGGAACGGAGGAATAGTGGAATGGACCAAAAAGTGTTGACGACGAGATAGGTAGGTGAAATATTTCAATTTTCGGCTTTGGAATTTTGGAAGTTTCTCAACGATTTAGTTGACAATGGCGCACAAATTATGTTCGCTGAAAGCAGAAAACTTCATTTCCCTCTCCTTTTCTTTTCTGTGATGGTTGATAGGCGTATACATTGCAGTTTTCCATTGATTCTCAGCAGGTGGACAATTGAACATGGACGAGTAAACGAAGAAGCATTTCCACATAGCCAGGCGATGGAGCTGGACTCCGCAACAGCCCGAAGTTGGGGCAGCTATTATGTGGTTAATCTACCATTAAAGTGACCTGGGCTAAAGAATGGGATAGAAGAAATGCGTGTGCAAGAAAAAGCTACTGCATCATGTGCCAAAATGACCGAAGAAAGGAGCGTGAATGGAGATGTACCAAGTGATAGTAAAAGGGGCTTTGCACTTGGCAACGCCGATGGGGCCCACAGCCCAAATTTGACAACTACAGGAGATTCTGATCAACCGTATGCAGTTGCTGGGGGCAGATTGACATTCTTTAAAGGTAATTAATGTAGTAAATAAAGCCACAGCTATACCGTATTCTTAAAAACATACACGACTTAGTCACTAGTGCACCTGTTAAAACGAAACTTTCCGGTGGTCTCCAGTGCTTTGTTTCCAAGCACCATAGGCTTATCATGACACATTTTATCGTTTTTACAAAGGCACATACCTGTTTCCAGATGCTCCATTCTTAGGAAGTAGTATATAAACATGCCTTTGCAAGACCACAAATAAGTAAATGTGCTTAAGCAGAGATACATTTTGTGATATATTGATTTGAATTTGTAGGCAACATAATAAAGGTGTGACGTTTAGAAAGCAGATGTTGCTTCTGTGCTGTAAGTAACACATCCTGAGATACAGCCTACAAGTTCAGCATACTTAGTTAAACTTGAATTAACATTAACACATAACCTTTTAGTAAGGTGTAATATTTGTACCTGAAGTTGGCTGCACGTTTAATAAATAAAAATTGGATATGGCAAAAGAGAATGGGATAGGTAGGAGTAATTTGGCAGAACTTGAAACTTAATGAACGAAATGTAATCTCATTTTCACATATGCATTGTTTTATGTG
This sequence comes from Tenodera sinensis, assembly GCA_030765045.1. Lineage (NCBI taxonomy): Eukaryota > Metazoa > Arthropoda > Insecta > Mantodea > Mantidae > Tenodera > Tenodera sinensis. The sequence goes on along the minus strand of CM060967.1, from coordinate 7,718,458 downwards.
TGTACTAAATTATCTACGTAAGAGCAGCCTGTGACTATGTTAAAATGTTGTATTCACACAGATGCACCTAGGCAACAGACAAAAAGGTTTTTAAATTACAAGTCCTAGAGCAGGCTGTAACATTGTTGGTAAAGAATCCGTTGTATAGTAACCAAGTCCATGTACTTGTACATTCCATATCCTCAGATTGTGTTTCTGCTAAATTTAAAAATCTTTTGGTAATAGTTTAGTTAATGTGGAGTAATTAGGCTTGTTATATTTGTAGGTCATGTAACATACACATTTTCTCAAACTTGTATTACCTGGATAGAGAGAGAGGGAGAGAGATTTTCACCTTGATTTGAGTTTCAGATACTTTAAGTTTACAAAACACCAAGTGCCCATGTGAATAATTTTGACAACTTCACAAATATGTAAATATCTCCTAATTTATGCTTAAAGGCTGGACTCATCTGGCTACAATAATATTATCAAGTAGTTGAATTACACAATTTGAAGTCAATATCACTAAACAATATATAGCAAAATCTTTATACATACATGAGAAAAAAGAAGTTAAGTGCCATTCACCCAGTCACATTCAGTACCAACATTTTTTTGTCATTGACGCACCTTTGTGTTGGAAGTTGCTACGATATGTAGAATTTATGCTAAGGTTCATAATGTCTTTGCAACATCTTTAGTGTAAAATGGTTTCAATGGTGTCACCATAGTCATTAGTTACCCTTCCCCACCCCCTTGCAAATATTTACTGTCACAACTTTCTAATCAAGTGTGCTGACCCCCGCCACCCCCAACCTGTGCTCCTCCATGGTCTTGGCTGCAGTTGGAGGATGCAGTGGCCGGGTGATGAGGGTAACTAATTTACATACTTATAACATATTCAAAATGGGTGCCATTTAGAAATCACATATTTCTAAGTGAAAGTGCACATGTGCACGGTCAAGGAGGCAACCAACTGAGATTCAAATCAGGGTCCTCTGTAAGAACAACCCAAACGTAAAAGGTCTCAGTGTATATTTTACATTTTGGAAGTGTATCTGTGTGTGTAGGAGTTTACACCTATGTTGGGTGATAGGATGTTTTGTAAAACAGAAATTCCACAGTATGTTGTTTACTTTTAATGGTGACGTACTTGGGTATATTTCACATATCATATGCAATACAGCAAGTTTTTAGATAAGGTTTTTGACAAAATTGCAAGTAAAGAAGGGCAGAACTAACCATTTAAGAATTACTAAGAAAAAAAATTATCACTACAATATTTGTGGTAGTGAGACCCATTCATTTATGTGAGAGATGCAAGCATACTTATCATCATCAACAACAACCTGTTGGCAGGCTGAGAGCAGCCAGATGTGTGTCATATATGTACCTGCCCTTTTAGGCCTTCCCACTTTCATGACAGGATGTGGGGTTTGAAGGGAGGTAGGAATTGATGTTCCTCAACGGCTGCCAGTCAGGGTGCAACTGTCATTGAGCACCGCAATGTGTGGCACCAAATATGGGTGGTTTTAATTTTGAATTTAGAAGCCCAAGCATCTCTTATAAGGATTGTGTGGGAGCTCAGCTTTTGCTGCTGGTGGGTTAGCTCCACTGTTGCCAGATATGCCCGCAAGCCATGCAGTGACGCATTAGTGTGTGTTCTCTGTGACAAGAGACCTAACCAGGGCTCTCCAATGTTGTGGAATGAGTCATACAATTTTGTAGCCCAATGCCTAATTTCATCCTCCACATAGGAAGAGATGAGGCCTCATGCAGTTGTCTCAAGGGAAATCTGCGGCATACACAGTAGATTATGCGAAGACCTCTATTCTGTAGATGTTGCAGACACCGGAGATGGGAATCTGCAGCCATGCCCCAGATCTCGCAGGCGTACAATAGGATGGGGATTACAAGGGCCCAAAAAAGTCATAGTTTGAAGGGAACAGACATCCCAGACCTTAGCATGGGATACGAGGCTGTTGCCTCACTGGTTTGATGTGTCAGGTTTCGAATGTGCTCCCCAAAAGTCAGACTTATCAAGCTTCACTCCCAGGTAGGTGTGGTGGTATTCGTCCATTCTATTCTTCTTCTGAGATAGGTGAATGTGGGGAAGTTTGCGGGAAAGGGGCACTTAGTGAAAAGAGTGGCATGACTTTTCTCTGAGTTAATGAACAATTGCCAATCCCTACACCATTCTTGGAGGAGGTGGAGGTGTGTCTTAATGGGGTGGAAGATTCTGCGAGGGTTTTTATTTGCAGAATATAGCAGCATGTCATTGCATGGGTACTGACGGAGGCTTTGGAGAGAAAGCTAAATATCTGGGGAAGGAAAGTGCTGAGGAACATCTTTGGTCCCGTAAAAAAGGAGAGGTATGGAGAATTAGGACTAATGAAGAAATAAAGTCTGTAAAAGAGCCTGATTTGGTAACCTCAGTCAAAATGGGAAGGCTAAGATGGTTTGGAAATGTCTAGCGGATGACGGAAGAAAGGCTCCCGAAGAAGATGAAGATGGGACATTCTGGTGATAGAAGGAGAGGAGGACCACGTGTGAGATGGCTGGAAGATGTAGAAGCCGACCTGAGAGCAGTGGGATTGAGGAGGTGGCATAGACATGCTGAAGACCGAGACGACTGGAAGTGTGTGATTAAGGAGGCCAAGGCCCTCGGAGGACCATAGTGCCACAGAGTCAGTCAGCAGCACGTTGTCAACAAACAACATGTAGATTGGTCTGCTGTAGAACTGTAAGGAGTGCATTGGCAGATGAAAGTTTGGAAGTGTATTTTAATTTGGTTTTATTATTATGTATAGTTCCAAATGTTGAATTGATGTCTAGTGTCTTAAAACTTCTAATCAATCCTCATTTGTCATAAGTACTTTTCTTTAATCCATCTGCAGCTGTTAGTCAAATAGTACGTAGGAAATTTCTGATCAAGAACTTTTGCACATTTATTGTTCTTGTCTACCACACAATTTTTTTATCTCTGAATGTATATTATAACTTCCCAAACAAAACCTGCTATGCCCCAGGCTGCACTTCTACTTTTGGACTGAGTTTAAAAGGAATTTAAATTATTTTATTTCTTGATATACAGTCTAAGAACAAGAACATCCATGGGTTCTTATACATATAATTTTTAAACTTAAGCGTTCGTTACACTTTGCTGTGATAGGGTATTTATAAGTGCTAGTGAATAAATTATGTAAAATTACTTTGCATGTTCATGATGCTATCAATTGTACTGGAATTTCATCTTGCAGTTTTTCTGCATGCCATTAAATCTACTGACATGGTGCAATTGCACACTTAAAACCATTAGTCTGGGCCAGGTTTCAACCTGCAACCTTGGGATCTATATGCCAGTGCTTAACCAACTGAGCCACCCAGACTAAACATACAACCACCTTTGATGGTGATGACCCATCAATAGTGATTGCTTTTCGTACAGCACAATACATATCTCTTCTCCAATCCATTTCTGGCCCAGCCGAGTGTTTTGTCTCTTTTATTATTTCTGTTCTTTTTCATTTGATTTCTTAAAACTGTATCATATCTTAAAAATCCCATTTTAAGTTCTTACAATGCCAGGTACTGTTTGAGTTTAGCGATTATAATTAGCAACTAGCACCTTTATAATATGCCCTCGTGAGTAACTTGGAGCATTAATAGCCAGTGAGTGAACATCTAGCCTCTGACAAATAGAGCTTGAGACCCAAGAAAGTAATTTGTTTCACCCAGTGACATAGAGCTACTTTAGATGCCTGCAACCAAATTCCTCATAACAAGCAAATATTTGCCCAGTGTAATCAAAGTTTACAAAAGTTTGATACCTTATGGAAAACAATCAGAGGGTGCTAAATCTGACAAATAGGTTGCATGAGGAAGCAATTTGAACTCATTGATTTTGCCCACGACAGTGTGAACTGGTGCAGTCTTTATGAAACAAAACTTTCTTTTTCTCTAAATGCAGCCATTTTTGCTTGAATTTGTCACTCAAATGCTGCAACAAGTTTGTATAATACTCACCATTGTTTGCTTTTCTTTTTTGGATAAAATGAAAATTATCCCACATACATCCTGAATAACTGACACCATGATCTTGTCTGCTGATGGAGTTGTCTTCACCTTCTGTGGAGCCGATTCTCTCCTTTCAATCCACTGTTTTGACTGTTCGTTCGTCTCAGGTGTAAAGTGACCCATGATCCATCCATGTTATGAATCGACGCAAAAACTCAGGTTTATTTTGGAGAAACATTGCCAAACACTGAACTGAAACATCCTGACGATGGTGTTTTTGTTCCGTTGTGAGCAAATGCGTCACCCATCTTGTGCACAGCTTTCTCATGTCCAAATTTTCAGTGACTATGTGATGTACAGCACTTTTTGAAATGCCTACAATGTCTGCTGGCTCCACGCTCTTAAAGTTGATGATCATCCCCAATACCACGAGCAGAAGCACACCTTGTGACAGTCTGGGAGGATTCTCTAAGGTGCCATAATATTGAATGTGACACAGAGCTGTAGCTGCTCCAAAAGCAAAGGTCCCTTACCTTCTTTGGTCTTGATGACAAAGAATATCCAGTCTTGGCTCATCCTCCTTTTTTGCCAGCTCGAAATAGTGTCAGATTTTGTCACCATTTGGTCCAAGAAATGCTGCCTATTGGTATTGTCTGAGATGTTCTAGGCATATCCTCATCTGTTTAGTGACAATTTACATGGTACCTGTTGGGAGCATACTTTACAGTATGAAATTGGCAGCCGTTGACAAATCATGTACAGTTACATGACGATTATCTTTGATGACTATGTACACATTGGCAATCTTTTTCTGCACAAGTGTAGTCGCCCATCCAAATCATGGGAGGTCTGTCATGCTTCCTGTCCAACACACCACTTGCACTCATGCTTTGTTTGAGATGCAACTGGTATTGAACCAAAGATTTGACCTCTCAAAAAATCTTGTTTATATATGAATTGAATACATATGACATGTTTATTACATACTTCTGCATTTCCCAATATTCTCCTAAAGTGTGATGATTTTTAGAGAGAGCAGAGTATATTCACAATGTAATTCAAAGAAGTTATAAATAAAACCACATGACAATGGAGTGCCTCATTGGCTAGTAGGCGAACTGCTTCTGTCTAGTATCTTGTCTCTTCCAACTCAGTCAGTCTGGGTGGCTCAGTTGGTTAGACGCTGGCCTACTAATCCCAAGGTCGCAGGTTCAAATCCGGCCCAGACCAATGGTTTTTAAGTGTGCTTAAAAACGATAGCTCCATATCAGTAGATTTACTGGCATGTTAAAGAACTCCTGCGGGACAAAATTCCGGCACACCGGCGACGCTGATGTGATCCTGGCAATTGACAGCATCGTTAAAGAACAAAATAATTTAATTTTAATCTTCCAACTCAGTATGGGTCATGCAATTCTGTGGTTATGCTTGTGCAGAGAAATAAAAAAGAAACTACTATTGTAAGAGTTCAACTTGTGAAACAAATTATAGTAAATCCTGCCTAAGAAAGTTACTTAACAACACCACTAATGTAAAAAAACAGTTTTAACATTAAAAAATGGATCTATCTAGTTTTGTTTCTCATAGAGCTTCAGTCAGGAACCAATCAGAGTTCTCTGCGGTCACATGCTTACAGTTGTTAGGAGCATTTGTATACTTCAAGTGGCTTTCTTATTTTGGCAGCACTAGCGTTCATTCAGATTCACTTATAACCAATAGTACTGCTATAGCAGAGAGTTGATGATGCGGTAGTTTGTTTCCAGATAAGCTATGCCACATGATTACTTTTGAGAGGCTCATGGCTGAGAATCCTCTGCTACTGTGGAGAAATAAACATGGAGAGTGTTTAGAAAACAATTTTATTGCATTATATGTTTCTAATAAATTCTTTCTAGATAAAACAGACATACTTCAAAACTTTAACTTTACCTTGAGTTTTATTGATTTTGTCTTTTATATTTCCTATGATGCTCCATATAGTCTGAGGTATCTTTATCCCTGATTTAAATTGATAAGACTGCTGTATAATATATCTAATTTCCATAAATATTTTGTTTTACCAATGTACAACTGCTATATTGAATAAAAAGTGTGAAACTATTTTGATGTAGGCAGTACTAATAATAACAGAGCAATATGTGAAAGAAGCATGTTACATTCATATGCATAGTGAAGTTTACATGACGTCTATTGAAAAACCAGTGTGCGAGTTTCCTGTTGCTATCAAAACATGACATTGTGACATTTGAAAATGAACAAAAACAAAGTTGGTAACATGCAATTATTATTTATGCCAACAAACTTACTGTTGGTAACATGTTAATACACAGAAAACACAATTCTTCAGACAAGAAGTTATTTCTTAAATTGCGTACCCAAAGCATGCTTTGTTTGACTTTTAAACATTGTTTTAATAAATTATGATCTAAATTAAGAATTGTATACCAGTGGTTGAGAGCTCTCCCCATAATCAGTCCTTTCCTTGCTGTCCTTTGCATGTCAGTTTGAGCATCTTCATTAGCTGTTGCTATTGGCAGTCCCAGAACTTCCTTGCAAACATCCTGGTTACTAAATCAAAACTTGTCACCCATTTTCTAGTCTCCATATGCCCACCTCTGTGGTACAGGCATGCTGAGTTTGTATTACATTGAATTACAAACTTGTACTTTTTTTATTACTATTTTTTATTATTATTTTTTTAGAATTTTCCCTTATCCTGGTAATTCTAAGCTCTAGGGACTTGGACCCATTTCAGCATAATTTCAGCTATTATGTTCATTCACTCTCTAATATGACTTATTTGGTTAGAGAACATGATTAATTACCGAAACAAGCAAGAACTAGTACACCTTGGTCCAGAACCCCCCTCTTCTCCCCCAAGCAATTTTATGTAGACATCCTGTTGCATCCACCATTACTACAATGTTATTGTAACCACCACTGACATTGCACTACAAATCGCCATTCTCTGGGCTGGAGACTGACTGGTAATGTCCAAGTAGATGTCGGACACTCTCCAGCTGCTCGCCAATCAGAAGGTCAGCCACCTCTTTGATAAATCTTTCAGCCAGTGCCCCAGATCTGTCACACTCACAGCCAGCTCGCACTTCCCCAGGTCCATCGTGACATGCATGTCCTGATTGCTGTCCCAGGCTCCAGAAACTTCGTTCCTGCAGGGCAACAATGCCCTAGCAACAAATAACCCATCCAAGGGCATCTTCTGGTTAAGGTTTCTTGCTGGTTGCCCTTCCAGCCATGCCAATGTTAGCTTTCACTTCTTGCAGGCACAACCACTCCGTCATTGTAACTGTGCGTATCCCTGGATTCTTGTTTGGGCTCTGAAGTGTCACCTCTTCTCGGCCGAGTCACAAGACCCTCCTGCAGACACTGACTTATTGCAGTCCTAATATCACTTTCTCAGGCACCTTTATGATGAACACCCACAGTTATAATGCTTCGTCCCAAGGTCAGCTCCAGCCAGGCCCCCCTCTGCTCGACGTCATCACAGTCCTCATCAGGTATCCTGGCTGGCCACTCCTCCAGCACACACCACTGAATTCGTTCTTGTATTGTTCCCCTATTCCTATTACATCACAGGCTCCTGGGCAGTTGTTACCTTGGCTGTCTCATCCTCAGTGCAGCCATGAGTGCATCGTGGATAGTCCTGTAGTCGCTGAGTTCAAGGGCTGACGTACCTCGGCATCACTCACCCTGTCGACGAAGGAGCAGTCAACTTCCTGAGACACGTATCCACTTGGGAGGTTCACCAGAGCCTTATTTTCCAGTTGTTCAATACCTAGAGCAAACTCCTGCAGCATCTCCTCCGGCTGTTGCAACCTTGACTGTGATAGGCTGCAGCCAGACGTTGATTTTCAAACCAGTTTTCATGAGCCTCCCAGATGTCTCAGGTTGCTGCTGATGTTGGAATCACATTCAATACTTTTGCTACCCATCCCTGGAAGCTAGCTATCAGGTGTGCAGATTTCTCTTCTGTTGGCCATCTGTTGTGGGTGGCAAAAGTGGCAAACTGTGTAAGCTTTCACGGCCAGTGTCATAATAGCCGGATAATCAGTTTCTATACTATATTGGCTTAAGACTTCAAAGGTGAATATGCAGCACTTATGTAGGTGGTTTGACATGCGCAAATGTCGTGTCACGTATTGGTGACTCAACCTTTTAAGTTTTTAGGTCTTTCGCTGAGCATTTGTTACCTCTTGGCTTCTCAGTTCTTTGTTGCTGCTGTCAACTCTGTCTTCCAGGGCATTAACATGTTGCCCTAGGTCCTTCGTCTCTCCACTCTGTTCTTCCATGTCTTCTTCTTTTTTTTTTAATTATTAATGTCTTCCAACGTAGTGTCATACCAGGCGATGAATGAATGAAATGGGTGAAATGATGCTCAAATGAGCCCGAGATCCATAGAGCTTTAAGTTACCCAACATTCATCTTCTCAGAATAAGGGAAAACCTTGGCCATAACCTTAACCGGAGAACTCACCCTAAGCAAGATTCGAAATCATGACCTCATGTGGTCAGTTGCATGTTGATGTTTGCCAATAGCCCTATCTTCATTTGGGTCATTTCATCTTCAACGCCCTTCATTTCTGTTTTCATTTTTTCCGTTCCAGAATTCATTTCATTTCCCATTATGTTCATCTTGGTAACAATTATTTCATCATTTCCATCATGGCTTCTGGCCTCAAATAACAAATATAACGCAATTCTTAATCAACTTTTTACACAAAACTGTTTCATTTTACTAGCAAAACTGCTTGACAATGGCCACAGAATAACAAAAGTAATGAATGCTTCCAGTTTGCTGAGTCTGTGATGCTCACAGAGTTACCCTGCAGTTTTGGACCTCCATATCACATCATGGTGTTGAGCATTGCTAGCTCTTCTATGCCAACTCAACAATATATTTAAAATAAAAAAGTGTGATTCTTGGAAAATCTTGATTTCTGCATCAATCAACTTTTGCAAAAATGCTCCTTAACTCAAGATCATCTTGCCATACAAAATGACAAACACGATAATTAAAATCGTTAGATCTGTGTTTGAGAAAAAGAAAAATAAAAAATTTTCAATGTAAGGGATATTTCAGGGTGGAGGATTTTCTTGAAGATCTTTGTGTTGTATGATGTTGAGTTTAAATATCTAACACACACATACACACATGTGTGCACACTCACATTGTTTTCTAAAAGTACCTCTTTTTTACTTTCTCAATATCTCTTTCTTCTTTAACTGATCACCCTCCCCTTATGTAGGGCTCCTTAACTCAAGATCATCTTGCCATACAAAATGACAAACACGATAATTAAAATCGTTAGATCTGTGTTTGAGAAAAAGAAAAATAAAAAATTTTCAATGTAAGGGATATTTCAGGGTGGAGGATTTTCTTGAAGATCTTTGTGTTGTATGATGTTGAGTTTAAATATCTAACACACACATACACACATGTGTGCACACTCACATTGTTTTCTAAAAGTACCTCTTTTTTGCTTTCTCAATATCTCTTTCTTCTTTAACTGATCACCCTCCCCTTATGTAGGGCTTACACCCCCTAGAACTTACAAGCCAATGCCTAGGGTCAGACGCCTGTCAGGGAGCTCAGGAACCTATGGACCAGACAGAGTGAAGACCTGGAAGCGGATGGTCAGTGCAACTTCTGGTATGAGAGTGAGGAAAAGGATAATATGAAGTGCAGGAAAAATCAATGATTGGAAAGGTAATTATGGAGCAATTGGCAGGTGAAACTGGAGAATCCTGAGGAAACCCGCCCAGATGCTGCTTCGTCCACCACAAATACCACATGTGGGTCCCTGGGATCGAATCCGGGCCACCTAGGTGGTAGGCGAGCGTTCTAACCTCTTGGCCACAGTGCTGCCTTTCTCAATATCAAGGAGATATTTTCAGTGAAATATTGCCATCAAATTTTTGGGTAAAATGTTGTACTTCGACTTACTATAGATTAGCAGTAGAAAAGTTAATTACAAGTATCTTACTATGCATTGTTTCTTTATACCCTGAAGACTATTTTTGTCTGGGCATATTTTCCTTCGAGATGAAGGATTTAGATTTCCCAAAGTAAATTATCTGTCATCAAACGGCTATTTAGCAAAAGGAAAGGTATACCATAACAAAAAAGTTGCTCTATATGTCAGTCACAATATTATTGCACCTTGGAGTGATGGTGCTTGGGTTGCCAGGAGTTGGGGTGGGAGGGAAGGGCAGTGCAATTACACTTGTGACATTACTGTGTGTTTCCGATAATGACCACGGGAGGCCAGGTGCAATAATATTGTGGTTAAGTTATATATACCTTGTAGCATAAGTGGCAATGTTTAGAGGCATGATTATCAGTTTTATGGTGCTCCCAATAGAAGGGGAGCCCACGATGTTAAATGGGGATTTACTCTAGTGTTGTGGGGAACTTTTGGATTTTGAAAATTAGATGGTAGAAAGAAAAAAAGTTACACAATGTATACCCTTTCAGTGGTAGGGGGAGTATCTACAGACTTTCAAAAATTTTAAAACAAACAGCCACGTGGAAGTACTTGACTGCGTCAGAAATTAATAGTGTATATGCCCCAAGTGTCTCTGATGACGGAGGTATGTTAATATGCCGGTTTACATTGTGGGGGTGGCTGTACGGGTGGGTGAAAAATGGGAAAAACATACATTTATTCGAGGGCATCTGATTTTCAGAAGGGATGTTAAGTGAACCTGAGAGAAGCTCCCATTCAAAAGACTGCTGATTTGGACATGGTGCAACCTCATGGTGGCCTTTTGAAAATGCACAGAAAAAAATTATCTTGAAATACTTGAGATTGTCAGGTTATTATACAGACAGTTCAGCTTGATGTGCTGGTCGTGCTGACTCATAATCTGACAATTACTTTGAGAGATTTTCTTAATGTGACAGTTTAAAAAACCTTTTTTCATGATTTTTTTTTAAATCACTGAATGTAACACATAAAATACATGGAAAATAAAAATAAATGCAAATAAAAAGTAGTATATTAGTTACCTAGGGAAGAAAGACTAACATTCCAACCTGTGTAGTATTATCACTGAAGCTGACAACAATGTCAGTTACCTGATATTTTCATTAACACATTTTTTAAAATACTTAGGCCAAATTAGTTTGACACTTTGGTCATAAAGCAAACTAAATAACTTTCATTGATATTATAAATGAGTTATTGCAAAGTTGCATGGTTAAAATATGACTAGTTCACATGCGCACAAAAATTGAAGTATGTACACAAATTTATCTAATCATCTAATTGGGAGGAAATATTGCACTTTTGTCTCTGAAAATAGGGCCAAAAGACAAACTTTTAATCAAAGTGTTATAAAAATGTATTTATTTTAATAGAGAGAGTGAAAGGGAAAGAAAGGTGCGGAGTGAGGAATGCATGTTTCACTTCAGCTGTACGCTCTAAACTTTATTGATGATTATTGTTACTTCAGCTTGTAGAAATCAGCAGATTATATTTTTCCTGTTATTCTTGAATTATTTCCTTCAAAATAAAAGACATTTGACCATGCTTGAGAATGTTAAGGTGGTATTAGTTTTTTGCAAGTTTGTGACCCTTCCTCTCCCTTATGTCACGCTCTAGTCGTCAGATTATTGAAATACACACCTTTCAGCATGTAATCAACTCATCATACTGTAATCTGACATGTTGAAGTATTTCTAAGTATCCATTTTCTTTTACTATTCTAATCGGCTGCACTAGGTGCACGACCCTGTATAGAGGGCTTATATGTGGTGGAGGTACTCAACAAGATGCAAGGTGTCCTCCCTTATGTTAATCTGCTGGCTTGAGTAAATCCCAAAATCCCCTATTGGGCTCCCATATTACAATGAACTTAAACTGATATAAGCCAGGAAAGACAAATGTGAATTTGGTGTAGTAATAAAGTTTGTGCAAAAGTAAATGTTAACAATATTTGAATATGTCTTTGTTAAGAAAAGTGTTTTATGAAGGTATGAAACAAATGTTCTAAACTGCTTTAAATTAGTAAAGAATGTGTTTCTTAACTTGTGATTGACAAAACGAAAAAGAAGCTTAAAACTCAAGAGATATTTTTGTTCCTATCATTTGTGGGATCTGCACTCATTGCCATATTTTGCAAAACAAAGCCCTTTTGCTCTGATATGTTTGTTACAATTGAAGAGGAAATGCTCACAGCAATTTGATGTTACAGATGGGAAATTTATTTTGGAACTATCACATCGTAAGGATGGGGAGCGTGCTTCATGGGTCCCAGTTCCCAAGAAGACCTACTGGTCATCTCCAGGATCTGCTGGTACACCTCGGCAAGAGAGCTCTACTTCTCTTAGTGGTGCGTTCAATTGTCTGCTGGTTTATTATAATATTTCACTTGTCTTCAACAGTTCTTTTGTGTAAAATGTATTTCAGGATTTGAGACTTTTATAGGTATGATGACAAATTTCTTGACTTCATCTTTTATTTTATTAGCTGTACTTACAATTGTGATTATACAAAAATATACAAATTTAAACCTCTCATCATATTGGCACCAGTCATTAAGGAATATTTTATTATTGAATCTGACCTTATATAAAGGTTTGCCATGTGACACAGAATAGTTTTCATGTGTTTGAAATGAATACATAAAAAGGTTAATAAAAAACAACAACAACAACAAAAATACAAAGTTTTTGTTAGTATATCACACAGTTAAATGATTATTTTATATCTTAGTACTTTCAAATTTAAATGTTGTGGTTTCCATACAAATGATTTCGGCATATTGCCACAGAGTATTTTATAGTCGTTAGGACAGTGTCGTCCTGTAGCTGTTTAGGGAGCTTATATTGTTGTCTCCATTGCACAAATGATTTTGGTATTGTGCCCCTTGCTCCGAAGAATAGGCCTGTGACCACGATGTTGCTGATATTATATTATATTATATGTTTCCTATTTTTCCTTACAGTTACAATAATTATACAAGATCTTCATAAATAAGTAATAATGTAAATAAAACTAAAATAAACTAATTCTTTTAAAAATGTCAGGGCATATCAAGTTTAATATTTTGAAACAAAAATTTTACAAAAAAATAAAAATTTCAGTAATTTTTGTACAGCTGTGACATTCACTGACAAAAATGTTAAATGACAACACATTTTTTGAAAGTTAGTAATTTTTTTTTAATATATATATGAATGTGTTTCATTTATACGGTGTCTTTAACTTCCATACTCCAGGGAGAATGGAGAAAAATTGCCACCCACCAGCCAGGAAAACCAACCAATGATCTTTGGATTTGGCAGTTAGCATGCTAACCAACAGACCACAGAGGCAGTCTGGTAGTTATTTTATTTGGTTGCATGAATAGCCTTTTACAAAAACTTTGACTGCTAGGGAACATTTAATTGATGGCTTGTGTAATAGTTTTGTTCTCAATTTACAGGTCTACTGTAACAAGTAAAATAGTAATTGTTTAATAAGGGAATCAAAATGCCACTTTTAGCCACAGATTTACAATCTGTAATGGGTAAGTCAAAGCGTGAATTCTTGTAACATTTTCAGTCACTGCTGGTGATATATCCCCAATCCTCATTTTTAACTCTTCCATGTTAGCAGGCCTCCTAAAAAACATTCATTGTTTCAAATATCCTCATTAGAAGTAATCAGGTGGATTCACATCTGTCCCCATAGCAACAAACCTTTTATATGAAATTTTTCATGCAACTAAATAAAATGGCTCTTGTGCCAGAAGAGTGAGGCTCAAGCCCAAAGGGCAGAGGAGTGAGAATTAAAATAAGTTTAAACAAATTTAGGTCAAGACAAACTATCAAAGGCAAAGATGAGACTCAAATGTGGGAAGAGCACATCCAGCAACCCTCCTCCCAGAAGAGATCGTTGTCCTACAGGGATTAATTAATAATAATAATATATATGTCTGTTTCATTATTATTATTATTATTATTATTATTATTATTATTATTATTATTATTATTATTATTATTAATTATTATTATTATTAAGTAAAATGTGTTGCCTTTTAAAATTGTTGATTCCTGTAATAATAATGACTACAATTTTGTTTTTTTGTAAAATGTTCCTTTCAAAATATTTAACTTGGCTTGTCTGAGAATTTTTTTAAAAAATTAGTTAATTTTAGTTTAATTTCCATTTTTTTGTTATGAGTCATACCAACAGTTGTGAGCAAACCATTGTTAAAATTTAAATTTCAACAGTGTAACAAAAACAACTGCAGGATCACTTACATTTTTAAGTCCCTCCACAGTGGTAGAATTGATGGTAACCCTAACTCCATGCATTTGTGAAAGCAGCAGAAAGAGAAAAAACAAAATAAAAATGTTATAACCCGACCAAAGTCAGTGCAGTCCTGCTTCGGAGGGCGCCACTTGTACGCATTATGGCTTGCCCATCCTCCTGTACAGTCGGGTTGGCAAAAAGTGGACAATAACAGATCTCGTGTTGACATTTTCTCTGTATGTATAATTGTATTATATGTATATCTATTAAATGTATATTCATACCATAAAAAATCAAATATATTCTCAAATACTTTAAAATACAGTACATTTGAAGATTTCTCTGAAACTTACATTATTTTGCGATGTCTCCGTCACTTGCTGTGCGGTCTCGGATCCAGTGGCCATTTCTTCTACAGACTCGTCACTGCTGTCTAGTCCTGGATTGATTATTATCCTTTCCATTTTTTCTTCCATAAGTGCATCTCTTTTCTAATACGTTTCTTGAATATCTTTCACCTTCTGAACAGAGGCTTTCCAGTCATTTACTGTTATTGCTCCAGTAGCATCATGTGTTGACAGAGAAACATGGTCCACATTATTGTCTGCAACTTTTGCTTTTATTAAATTCCAGACTAGTTCAATAAGGTTCAAGTCCGAATGATAGGGTGGTAATCTAAGTGCTGTAAAGCCAGCATCTGTGAATAATTTGTCAATGGAGTATGTTTTCTTTGGTCTGTGCTGTTTTGCATGAATGACAAGTTCCGCTTTAGTTATTTCCGGATCAAATGGTATATTGTTGTTCCGCAATCATTCTTGTATTTCTGACTTTAAATTGTTGCTTGAGGGCATGTTATTGTCTTTATTGGAATAAGGAGCATTGTCAATTACAACAATGCTGTTTTGCGGTAATCCAGGTATCAGTTGGTTTTGCACCCACTTGGAGTAGTTTTCGTAGTTCATTTCGTTATGGTAATCTGATGTCTTGGATTTGGAATCGTAAAAG
Organism: Tenodera sinensis; assembly: GCA_030765045.1. Lineage (NCBI taxonomy): Eukaryota > Metazoa > Arthropoda > Insecta > Mantodea > Mantidae > Tenodera > Tenodera sinensis. The sequence goes on along the minus strand of CM060967.1, from coordinate 7,703,193 downwards.
AGGCAAGCACCTGGAATAAATCCCATTTGCCAGCCAGCATGCACAATAATAAGATGCTGTCCAGCACTGTAATTTGTATTCACTCCTGAAACATTGTCACTCTACCAACACTTGGAAACTGTGTAGTGCGTGTGAATCCAGGTTTCATCCATGTATATCACTGGCTTATTTTCCCTGCATTCATTTCTCCTAAGTGTTCAAGAAATTATGCTCTTTGAGTCACTATATCAGGACATTTCATCAGTACGCTCCTTTTATTTTTACACTTTTTAAATAAAAATCCAATAGATTTCACTATTTTATAAGTGTTTCTTTACCCCCGTGAAATTAATCTCTATCTTACAAAAGTTTAATAATTTTCACAGCATAAGAATTTCTGTTTTAACCTCGTAATAATCCTGATACTATCTTCTAATGATGCACTTGTCCGTTTCGTCCAAAATTATTTTATTTGCAGGAGGCTCACCAATCTTGCGAGGTGGTTTTATTTTGCTCGCCCCACTTCAAGTCAGTCCTCTTTCCTAATCTTGCATATTGTTGTCTTACTGCGGGCAGTAGAAGCGACAGCATGTTCAGTAGCATTTGTAATAGGTATTTTTTTACCTTTCTTCTCTTCGTCACTAAACTTAACATTATAAATAACACCTGGAGCTTGTTCGTGAAGAATTTTATTTGCTTTACGTCCCATCACTAGCATAATCACTGTGAACACTATGTTGCATGTTAGTAAATCAGACTGTACAACATTTCATGATGTATTTGTGTCGTCACCTCATTAGTTTGTCTGCTTGCTGCTTCCCAAGCAGGACTGCACTGTCCTTGGTCGGGTTATAATTAACTTATCCATCCATACATGATATTGAAGATGACCATTATTTTATTGAGGACCAAAATGCATGCATATAATTTTATTATTAAAATCTTTGGTTAAAGTTTCTTTTGTCACTGTATTGGTGTGATTTATTATTGCCAGTTTCAGCTTCTCTTATTTTTGGCTTATCTTTGTACACTGTTGACTTTGCAGCATCCCAAAAGAAATAAAGTCAATTACATCTTACAGCATCACAAACAAATCTAGACTATTGAATCATAAGCAGTATCCTGAAATATCTAGAATTCAAAAACTTCCCTGTAAATTTTTGTTTCAGTTTTGCAGTATATTTATCATCCTCTCTAAAACTATTCTCCACTAAAAACTCCTGCTGTTGAGCTGAAGATGTTTTAAACTTAACATAAATAAAATCAGCTTCCAACTGACACAACCTGGCCATGATTCTGAGCCCTTGTTACAATGTGTCCTTGACAGGCTACCAGCCATTTTGAAAATATATCAGCATCATTATGGAGGGACTAAAAGATCACATTGTATTCAGCATAAGATTCTTATCTTACATTGAGCAATTTAAATATATTTACAGTGTCAGACGATAATTCTTCCGTGCAGTCATCACCGTGGCAGCGAGATCACTGTTGGAAACAGAGCACTCCTCGTCATAATGTTAGCAAGGAGCTGACATTTATAATGCAACCATTACGACATATGTTATACGTTCGCAATCTTCACCTATTCTCGAACATTATTCGGCGAAAACGAAGATGTCCATATGATCCTACGGAAATTCCTGTGGATGTAAAAAACATAAACAATGGGAAATTAATGAGGATAAAGAAAGAGGGATCAAATCCGCCTAAATTACATGTTATAGTACAAACATTATGGGAACGTATTCAGGAAGGTAACAGTAGTGAGACAGTGACGTGCAGCAGTGGACCAGTGAGTACATCAGTGTCCTCAGTGCCGAACCATTCGCGAACAGTGACAGTGCCATGGGGGCGATTAGATCCCAGTATTGTGTCACCTCGCAAGAGGATCCTGCGTGCGATGGAACGGGTGAGTCTGGAGGACCTCGCCAACTCCAAACGGCAGCGGCCCAGCACCACCAGTGCCTTCCCCTCCCACAATAACAACAACGGTAACAGTGGCAACTGTACCGTAACGTGCCAAACTCTGCAGCCAGGCAGTGCAGCCCCTCCTTCTTCCAGCGCCAAGGGCAGCAGTTATAGCATCACGTCGTTGCTGGGGCCGGAGCCAGCATCCACACATCAAGATGGAGAACCGTCATTCCTCCGCACGCTGCTCAAATCCCCCTCACAGCAGATGGCAACATCTCCGGAGCCAAGCCCCAAGCAGAAGGGAACAAGCAAGATGTCTACTAGTGGGGGCTTTAGGAAGTCTTCGCCTTCACAACACGGTTCCCCAACCATGTCCCCTTCGCCTGACTCGCTCCGGTCGGGACTACGAACTCCCATCGTTCCGTCCGTGGGGAATACCTCCCATCTGTCGCCATTCTTGACGCCGTCATTGCTGTATGCACCACCGCTCACATCTCCATACCTACCTCAGCACCCTCCTCCAACACTTGGACATCCTGCTTACTATCCAGGGCTGCCCCCTTACAGGGGTTCGCCATCACCCATCCCCTCCACATATTGGGTCAACTACCCGCTCTCTAGTCTTCCACGGGGAGCACTGTATCCTGGGCTGGGGCCACCATGTCATGCTGCACCGCTCAGCCCCTGTCCTTGGGGACCCATGGCTCCTCAGTCTTTGGATGACTTCAAGAAAGAAGACGGTGCTTCAGGTAAGATAAGTTGCTCTTTCCTAGATCTGTTTACCCTTTCACTGTTAACAATGTATATAACTGTGTTATTTTAGTATCACCATCTGTATTGCTGCTTACTATCATCTGTAGGCACCACAGTTTACTTCTGTCCCTTGAGCACCTAGATTTTGGCATTTGTTTGTTTGTTTGTTTGTTTACAAGTATTACTTGGTTGCCTAAGTTTGCTATGTCTCCCAAATGGTGCATGTTCTTTTTGTCTTCCTCTGCAATCACAGAAAGCCAGGTGGTGTCATGGTGTCATCAGATTTAGAAGTTAAGCAATGCAAGTGGTATAACCATTGTCCTAAATCACGTGGATGGTAAAAGCATAGAGTGAATGCAGATCATCATGCAGCTGCTGCTGGTTCTTTCTAGACGAGTGTCCTTCAGCGAAGGTACTGTGAGCTGGCTACTCTCGATCAACAGATTAGCAAATAGCTCATGTTATGATAACAAACAGCTCTGCCTCCGTATGTTGCATCTGGAAGAGTACAGTTGACTGCGATACGGGTGTATGTCATTGCCAGTCTTTTAATGAGTGCTGCTTATTTTATTAAGGTGACAATAGCTCCAATAATGTCAAAACTAAAAGGAAAAACCCCAAATGGACAGTGTAAACAATGACTGAGGTTGATAGTGTAATACTGTGACTGACATCACTGGTGGTGTGACAATGTGCTTTGTAGTTACTGTACTGCTTCAGCACAGAAACATGAAAGTAATGTACACAACATCTGACAGGCATCTAACCTCCCACGGTGAAATGTCAAGAAAACTTGTTACAAACATTGGACCCCATTAACAAACTTTTTCTTGAAGTGTTGTAACAGTGTATGCAAGTTCTAATAAGTAAATGTTATGAAGCGAATTTTGGAACACTTTTGCTTTAGCAGGACATGTTTCGAAAGCTCTCGCTTCCATCATCTGTTGCAAATCGAATTAGACCCCATTCACAATGAAAATTAAGCATAAGCATAACGTAAACTTAAACACTGGATTGTATATATTGCAATGTAACTTTCCAATGCATTACATAAGCATAGAAAACAAACATTAAATTAAACATGAATTAAACATGAATAAGGAGCTTGCAAGGTCCAAGCTTTCAAGTTTATGACTGCATTAAACATAAGAAGCTAGCCAATCAGCAATTCTCATCATATGACAATTCTGCTATCATACATCAGATTTTCCATTGCAGTATACTCACTTGCTAACTAACTTTCTGTGTAAGATCATGCGTCACAAATCACAGGGACAATATAAAAATTGCAGCAAAATACATTATGGTGCTTTTCCCTAGGTTTAAAGTTCTTTGTTTTATTTATCTTATTTATCTGGCGTTTGGTTTCTACCCATTCAGCCAACATGTTCTTTAGCTGGGTTACATATTTTATTACACATAAATAAACCCTTTTGTTGTGTGTACTGCTGCAGGTACCATATTAGCATAGCTGTTTGATGCTTTCTTGGAATTGCCTGCTGTTTATATTTCCATTTGTTATCGTCAGTGGCCTCGTTTGTTTTAAAGCATTTTTAATAAAATAAAAAATGTGATACATACCACATTTTTCTTTTCTTTTATTTTTCACCCTGGTTCAACATTCTCATAAATTTTTAACTGTGTAGTAATAAGTAATAATGATTGCTTGAAGCAATTCTTATGTTTGTTGCCTGTTTTTTGTTTCAGATGTCCCTCTGAACTTGTCGAAGCATGCAGGTTGATGAAAAAACACAAAGCGCACAGGTGCTGAGACAGTGCTATAGTGTTGTGTCTATGTAAAGAGTGATATGAAGACCCAGGCTTCTAAAACAGGTTCGCAATTAAAAATACTCGAATATTAAAATTTGTGTATATCTTTCTTTTTTTTTAAATGTTGTACAGACACTTTTAAAGTGAAGGTAGAGTATTTCTACATTGTTTGTTAGTACTACGAGTGCAGGTGTATTCACACAGATGTGCCTTGCGATAGGCGAATGATTGATGAAATCTTCTTTCATTTGTAAAGCTAGTTTTTTAGATAAGGTTGTTTTTTATATCTGAGATTTATAAGTACATATGCGTTTTGTTGTCCTTTTTTCTTTCTTTCTTTCTTTCCCTTTTCCCCCTCTTATGTACTCTTCTGCAGAAACATTTCAGCACATGAGGAAGCCATTATAAATGGTGTGTTTGTTTCTTGTGCCAACACTAACTTTGAAGACAAACATGTAAGAGAAATTTTTCCTGCTATGTTAAGGATCCATAAATATTTTGTGATACCAGCAGTATTTGTGTGAAAGATAAAGCATGCCACATTTGGATAGGCTTAAGAATAATTTTGTTTGAAATTATAACCTATCGAGTTTCAATAGGGTGAATCACCTAAACCTAGCACTGCAAATATCTCTGAAACAAAAATATCAATTTAAAAGCAACTTTCACAGATAATTAAGATAGGAGAGGGCTTAGTAAAGTAGATGATATACATAGGGTATTAATAAATGTAGCCAGCTATGATTTTTAACCTAATTATGTAAAGCTGAGTTATTGAAAGTGATTATAAATAGTGAATGTTAATGTATTGAAAATTGTGAGTTCATTGGTGAGACTTCAGTTTCCTCAGAATATGTTTAAAAAATGCTGATCTCCATTGTTAGCTCTATGTCAACTTCATCTAGCTGTTCAGTGAAAATCTTCACTATATCGATTAGTGGCAGAATTTCAGAATTCATTACTCTATTTCTGGAGATGGACTGCCTCTGTAGCGCAGCGGTAGCGTGCCTGCCTCTGGCATGGACGACCCAAGTTCAATTCCCGGCACTGTTGTTGGGATTTTTTCCCCATTGGGAGGTCTGGGACATAGTGCACTCAGTCTCGTTACGTCCTGGATGGGTCAGTCGAGGTGCTACTTGACCAAGGAGTAGCAATCCCTGGTCACAAATGCAGCATAACCGGCCACAAGGACTCGGGGTACTGACCTCATCCCACCCCACTGCATCCTACTCACGATGCCCTTAATGGGCAGAGGTGGGGGATGCAAGAGCTGGGTGGTAAGACTTGGTCCACGAAGAGCTGTTGTACTATGGGTTATTGTTATTATTTCTGAAGAGGAAGATTTGTGCCTCATATTACAAACCTTTTTTTTTTTAATGGTTCCATCTATACCTTGCAAGGTCATATTGGCAGCGTCTCCTTTTGAGCATGTTGATCATTGGCAATGGTGTTGACTAGTTTTACAGTGTGTTTTGGTTCTCTGTGGTTTGTGTTAAATTCACGCGCACATACTTTCAGATTCTGGGGAGGATAGGGAGTAACCTTGGCTAAAAAAAATTCCCACTCTCTTACCAGAAATGGAACCCAGGACCATTGCACAGCAGGCAGTGGCTCTACTGACTGAGCAATGGGGCCAGCCCCGTTAGAATTTCTTGGGATATAAACTCATCTATTATTATGCAACAAACACCATTCTTAATCCTATTTTTCATGTAATCAATTTCATCAAAAAGAAATTATGCAGGATTTCATCACAAGTTTGCATCAAAAATTATATTTGTTTACATTTTTTAATGGTATTTAGTCCTCCCGGCCAGGTCCGATGGACCCGTTGACCAACGATAGGTGTGGTCCTCCTTGCAAAATGGGGGTTTAAGTCGGGTGATGTAACTGCCACATTGTAAAACTGGTGCCCGTTAAGAAAACAGTTATATGAAAGCCACTTGAAGACCTGTGAAGCATTAAGATCAGAAGAAACTACAGTTCAAAAGTATTGGAAAGCACGAATGCTAATGGCTTCATTGCCAGATGCAAGGCACTAGAAAACAACAACAACATTTTTTAATGGCCTATGTATAGTACTTTAATGACCCTCTCCTCTGCTTTCATATCTGTGAAAGATTTTTTCAGTTCATATTTTTGTTTCACAGATATTTCTGGGAAAGTTTTAGGTAACTCGCCTGGTATAGCATGATACTAAATTTTCTAAAAATCCTGCGACAGGAAATAAGCAAAAGCTTTAAAAATGTCAAAACTGTAGGCATGTTCACACTTGATAGCATCTTTATTTCAAGCAGTGCCCCAACTCTGGTTGGCAATATAATGATATATTCTTAGATGCCATGACACATTATGTTAGACTAGCAATCTCTTAACTACATGGCAGGATGCACATTTTCCAGCTTCTCGTTTATTTATATAATTTTAACTCCTGCAGTATCTAACCATTGTTGTTTAGTGTTTAAAACATTTGGTGTTACATTGCATATCGCACTGCTACAAACCATTCTTATAAACACATATTCTTTCATCTATTTCTTTGTTAATTAAATAAACTTTATGCAACATTTTGTTGTACGTATAAGAAGAATACAGAAGGCTAAAGCAATAGTCAGATTTTTAAAAGGCAGATTGCTATGTGATGGTTTGGAACTCAGGGTCGGTCTGCTTGGCTCAGTTGGTTACCTGATACCAAGGTTATAGGTTCAAAACTGGCCCAGACCAATGGTTTTTAAGTGTGCTTAAAAGCAACTGCCCCATGTCAGTAGATTTACTGGCATGTAAGAGAACTGCTGCAGGATGAAGTTCTGGCACACAGTGGCACTGATATAGCCCCAGAAGTACCCAACCTGATGTACAGATAGTGGTTATTGTTTCAAATAAATGTCAATGCTATGTTGTTTAGTATTTGTTTGACAGCCATCAATAGTAAATGCTCAGGTTTGAAATCTGAGACAAAGGAACAGTCAAACAATGGACTGAAAGGCGAGAATTGGCAGGCAAAGTCATGGTGCACGTGGGATAATTTTCATTATCTCCAGAAAGGAACAATGACAAGGATTATGTAAACTTGTTTCAGTATTTGAGTGATGAAATTAAGCAAAAATTACCACATTTAGTGAAAAAGCTTTGTTATCAAGACTGCACCAGTTCACACATTTATTATTACCATGGCTAAAATCAATGAGTTAAAGTTTGAATTGCTTCCTCATGCACAACAGATTTAACTCCCTCTGATTATTTTCAGTTTCCAAACTTGAAATGGCTTGGTAGTATAAGATTTGCCAACATTGAAGAGGTGAAGTCTGCAGATGATGGCTGTTTTGCAGAGCTCGATAGTTCTCACTATAAGTAGGGTGTCGAAGCTATTGAGTATCACTGGGTAAAGTGTGTTGATCTGAAAGGAGACTATGTAGCAGAATTGTGGTTTCTTTGTTAGGTCGGGTACTTTTGGGATAGGCCAAAAAGTTGTTGTTGTTGTTGTTTTCTAGTGCCTTGCATCTGGCAATGAAGCCATTAGCATTCGTGCTTTCCAATACTTTTGAACTGTAGTTTCTTCTGATCTTAATGCTTCACAGGTCTTCAAGTGGTCTTCGTTCATTTCTGCTGGATCGTTACACAGGACACATATTGTGGGCCAAAAAGTTATTCTTTCTTTCTCTCTTAAGCTCAAGCACTGCAATTATCATTTAGATCCTGTTTATGCTTTTATATGTAGTACTGAATGATCAAACCATAAAGTTAACTCCCTCAAACTTATTCATATTCTATCACTGCAGGATATCATTTTCCCATTCTTGTGATAGTTTTTGTTTATAGCTCACATTATGAAACAAACTATGGACTACAGAACTGTATATACCCTAGAAAGTGGTGGTATTTGCATCAATAGGCATTTATTGTGGTACAGGCAAAAATTTGAGCAAGAATCTGAACTACCATATCTTCAAGCGTAAAATGAAACACTCATTTATTTTACATGTAATTTTTGTACTTTGCTGCCTTTCGTGTCATCAGAAAATTAGTTTGCTTTGCTGAACAAAGAGAAGTTATACAGTTTCCAATTTCAGGAAGTTGGCAAGTATGCTACGAGGGCTATATATTCGCCCTCCTGTCCCCCCTCCCCAATGAAGTGCTTAGGAAAATAAGCTTTCATATGAACAATCTTTAGAAGTTTTAATTGTAATGCATATAGAAAGTTCTTTGTTTAAGCATGGTAACTTATGAACCTATCCAAATGTGGCACTGTATATTAAGGGGTATTTAGAAAAGTGCTTTGTTGGCTAATTTTGAATATACAAGGGTCCAGTCTATATCCCTGAAGAACAACTGAAGTGTGTATTAATCCATTGATGTGTCTGTTTTTCTTTCTTCTTTTTGTGTTTCTTTTTCCCACAGTTTCTAAAAAGTGTAAGAAATGAATGTGCAAACATTTTACTGCTGACTAACACTATACTCTCTGCAAAGTTAATTATATTGTTTACATATATACCAAGATGATATGTGTACAGTATTTTAATGAAAAAAATGCAATATTACTGTTAAATAATAAGGCTCTCTAAATATTTTTTTTAAAAGAAATTGAATAATGTTTCATAATGTAAGATATTATACATATTTTCCTTGATACATGGAATAGCAGTTAGTTGTATAACTCAATCTGTACAAAACTAACCTTTATTGGTAGATGCTCCTTCTCATGAACATATTTTGTATATTACATGTTCTGTTTCATTTCTTGCCATCAACTTTGGCTTGAGCAGTGATCGTGTAGACAGTTGGGAAACCAAATGTTGAGGTAGATTTTATCAAGCAGGATATTACAACATGTTTCTTGTATGATGAAATTTGAAGAATATTAATAGCAGTGCTCTATTTTTTTCTTTTTTCATTCATTCTTTCTTTTTTTGTGCTTACATGAAAATTTGACATATTGCAAGGCAGTTTAAACAGGCTTTAAGCAGTGCAAAGTTTTCCTATAATTCTTGTAACTTTTGATTTTTAGTTTAACATTTCAGTCATTTCATATTTGTCATGAGCTAAATAAATTGTAACGTTGGCATAATTGCTTAGAAGTATTTTGCGCTGATGTATGGGTGAAGATTCCTATATTTTATTGTTATTTTGATGTGCAGATGTTGAGTTTGTAACTGTACTCTTGTAATGCACAATTTTAATTTGAGCTATTACTAAAAGTGAAATGGCATAAGTTAACAGTATAGCAGTATAGTTCATGTAGTGCCCCCTTCAGCAGACAGTGACAGTATCATTTTTATGTGGATCAATTAAGGCAGGCCTTAATGAAATATACAATGGAACAACAGCTGATCTATATTGTTTTAGTATCTCATTTTGTTTAGTACAATTCATCAATGATAAAGTAATGCAACAGTCCAACTGAGGCATACAAGTACCATTGGCAAGAGCTGCTATCTGGCACCAGTTCCTATAGATCAACACCTGCTAGAGCACACTAGAGTGTGAAAATGACGTGACAGTTTTGCTCTCAGTGTGAGATCTTTTTCTGTGAACAATGGCATCACGCTTCCCTTCTGAAGAAAATAACTGAAAAAAAATCTCTGGTTATTTTTTATGCCAACCAACTTAGTAAATCCCCAGTGCAACAGCCCATGAAGGGCCAAGACTTTCCGCCCGGTCACTGCATACCCCATCTCTGCCCACTACAGGCATCATTAGTGGGGTGCAGTACTGGAGGGCAGGATGTGGTCAGCGCCCCAAGCCCTCCTGGCCAGTTATGCAGTCTTCACAAGCTTGGGTCGCTACTTCTCCATCAAGTAGCTCCTCAATTGGCCCCTCTGGGACCTAATGAGGCTGAGTGCACTCCATGCCAAACCACCCAGCAAGGGAAAATATCCCCATGCCCAGTATTGGGGATTGAACCTGGGTCCTCTACGCCAGAGACAGGTGCGCTACCACTGCACTATGGAGGTGGTCCAACCAACTTACTGCTGGTGTTTTTAAATGCACAAGCCATGTGTGGGCAATGTTTGAGAGGTAGAATCAGGACTGAAAATTGAATAAAGAATGAAGATCCATGGTTGAAATTTGACTCTACCTATGAATCTCTCACTGGATTTGAAACCATGAACCTGGGAACTAGAGGTAGTCACTACATGACTGCAGATGATCCAGTAAACCCTTCCCCTCCAGTGCTCCATGCATTTAAAGCAGGTCCTCATTAACCCTATAATGGACAGTGTGATATATGAGCAACATTGAAATTTGTTAAGTTTTGAGATACTTTATTGGCTCTTTCTTTCCTATTTCTTGTTATGCTACCTAAATAAATAGAAGTAAAGTATTTGCAGCTGTCTTATATTGTAAAAATATTAATTTTTCTCAATTAAACTTTTAGTATTTTATTAAAAGAACAAGAAGCAAAGTCTATGCAACTGCAGTTAAATATAACTCAGTATCCAAATATGCTGTTACAACAGTTATTTCACTTGGGCCTCCCCGTCCTTTACCACAGGCACATTTGACTGCAGTTGCTGGGATTTGAACTCTTGACGTTTGGCTTTAAATGGATGGCCAGTCCATTGCATATTGCTCTAACGATCACAGCTAATTTACAACCAGTTTCAAAAACTCAGCATGCATTCTACTATAGGTCAAGTCACGTTACTTCTAAACCATCAGTTTGCTCACACACCCGCTGGGAAAGTATTGCTTTTCTACAAATCTATGATAGAGAATTGATAACTGAACTGGCCGGGACATGACCAAGTGGTTAGACCCTTCACCTCTCACCAAAATGGCCCAGGTTCGATTCCATGTGGGCTTTGTGGTGGACAAAGCAGTGCAGGGGCAGGTTTCCTACTGGTTCTCCTGTTTCCCCCGTCATCTCATTCTACTGGTGCTTCATCTTCATGCCATGTATTGTCAGTGTCATTGTCTGCAGTGCCACATGTAGTAAAAGCAGGCCTTACACACTCAAAAAAAGAATAGCTGAATTGGGTAGTTAAATGGTTTCATTTGCAACTCTTGTACCTAGGGTTGGTGGTTTGATTCCCGACTTTGGGCTACTTTTTTTAAGTTACCAGCTCTTGAGTGAATAGTGCCTAAGACCCAATATGGTTTGCACTTTGGAGGGGGGGAAGCAGTACACCCTATCATTCATTATGCCCTTTGCTTAGTGGTTAGCAGAATGTTAAGTACTTTCAAAATATGTGGATATAAACTATTATTTTAATCCTTTGTTGTCCAGTTATTTTTAATTGAAAATTGTTTATATTACCATGTAATTATCGTGCTGCATGTCTACTTAAATATTTAACAAATGCCATTTACACTTAAGGCAATGCATTGGTGAAATTTGGTAAAACCAAAATTTGAAGTGTAGTAGTAGAGAGAGTAAATACTAATATTGCCACAAGGATTTGATGTAGCTCATTAAAATGGGTTTTATGTTCTGAGTATATGGTGAAACAACCAAAGCAATTGAGAAAAATGAATTTTGATATTTTTACAGATGCGTTGCCTTAACTATGTTGCTATAGAACATGTTTCAGGCATGTTAGTGAACCATAGTGCTCAATAAAATGCTCATTCCATTTCACTGTATACCACTGCCAGTTTTAATTCCTACAGGAAATATTGTTTAATTAAAATAATGCAATTCCTACAAAAGGAGCTTATTTCCAAAATATCTGTTACCCAAAATCTTAGAAATCAAATGACTGTATTTTATGTGAGCTAATTTTATTTGGGAAGTGCATATTCTCATTGTGCAACACTCCAGAAATCCAAGTGTAACTGTATTTTGTCAACTATTTGCAGAAGTGTCCTATTCCAAATTGGTCCTTGTTTGAATGTATTATATGCAATAGGTGATAAATGATAAGCAGGTCAAAGCATGCAGAAATTATATCTAAAGGTCTGTATTAAGGCAATACATTGGCAAGCATATCATAAAGTGATGAAAATGTATTATTTTATATTTTATTGTGTTTATATCTTCTACTTTCAAATTATATAATTATTTTCTTAATATCTTAATATTTTCTGTGTTATTGAGATTTTAGCAGAAATAGACATGTTCCGTGAATAATAAAAAGCATATTTAGTAAATGTTCTGTAAGTGTATTTGTGAATAGCATAACTCAAAAATCTGATGTGTTGCACTCACATGACTTTCTCTACTCTTGTACTAACCATTCTAACAAACTCTTATTCCTATATCTCCATGTTAGTTAAGATAAACATTCGTACAAATTATCTTACTGCTTATGTCCTTGTAGGTGCAAGGGGAATATTAGAATACAGAAGGCTTTGTGCGACAGTCAAATCTTTTTTACCTTTGAGATTCCGTTCTCTTTGCACGATTAACATATAAAAAAATGAACAACGTTGTTGCATTTCGCTAAAGTTCTAAGTTTTCCGAAACTCACACACATAACAAGGAATATCTCCGAAATGGTTCACCCTACAAGAAAATTTATTGAGACATAAATTGTGTATTTTAGCAAGGTCTACATTTTTTATATAGTATAATTTGGTCTATCTCTAACAGTTTACCAGTTATGCAAAAGTCGTCGAAAGTAAATACGACTACAGGGGCTATAGCCAGAAAATTCAAGATATACATTTCATTTGTCATAAAAATATCTCAAACATATGGCATTTTAATCAAAATCGTTAGAGCCATTTTCAAGAAAATCAAAATTTTCGAAAAATCTTCCATGTAAAGGGTAGTGTAGGGTGGGGCTATTTTCTTCAAAATCTTCGTGTCGCATCCTTGAAAGACTTTAAACTTAAATACCAAGTTTGGCTTTTAACTGACTTTTCGTTTTTGAGTTATGCTGTCCACAGACTGAGAGACACAGACAGACACACACACACACGGACCTTTTTCTAAAAATGCTTTTTTTTGGATTCAGGGGGCCTCAAAACATACATTTCCGGTGAAATCTTGAAATCGAATTTTTGGGTGGAATACAATACTTCCCCTACTTACCAGTAGAGAAAGTAAAAATGAAAAGTAGTTGTTTAACTTCAGCATCTTTGAATGATGTGACAAAAGAGTTTCTAGTTTTTCCCCCTCATCACAAACTTCCCTTTAAATGGAACATTTTTTGCTCATTTTTGTTATCTCAAAAATAGCTGCAATGTTTTTATTAAAATAAAGCTTTTTAAGATAAGTGCATGAATAGAATTTTCATTTCCTCTTCATTTGCAAGGAATTTGACATAGATGATAAACTGTAACAGAAGATAAAGACTTACTGTGCAAATAATGTAGATCTTGATTAAAATGTGCAACTTTGTGTGAAGTAGCTTTATGACATTAATCATCTCTCAAATATATTTGTCGCTACTTGTCTGAATTTTCCAGTACTTTATATTAACTAACCGTTTTCTTGTTTCTTGCAATGTCATGAAAGAGTATGAGGTTTCAAAGCGATTTGACTGCCACTTCAGCCTCCTTTGTGCCTCCTATACCTGCAAAAGTAGATTAAAAATTTGGCTTTTATAAAAATAGTTTGTAGAAAAGAGAATAGAGAAAATCACACATCCAACTGCATAAGCAACACACCTCTGTGGTGTGGAGGTAGTGTGTCTGCCTCACATTCAAGAGGTCCTGAGTTCAAATCTCAGTTAGGGTGAGTTATCCAGATATGGTTTTTTCCAGGGTTTCTTTAAATTAGCGTAAGAGATGGATGTCAGGTAACTAAGCTCTATGGACTCTGGTTTCATTTGATCATAATTTCATTCATTGTCCATAATGATCTAACACATCAAAATGAAAGAAATAAAAAAAAAGAAGTTTCAACTCTTTAAGTAGTCTTATTCTACCTATCAATGAAATTAGATACTCATCGAACATTTTGTTTGTGAGTTATGTTTCTCACACACAGGCATACAAAGATACTTTTTTCTAAATGAATATTCCCTGTAAAATCTTGTCAATGTGAAATTTTTTTGGTGGAATATAATAATTTCTCTATCTGCTATAGGCAAATGCTAGAAAAAGTAAAGCTCCGTAAGCTTTTAGGAACAGTACTAAATTGAACAAGAAGGAAAGAAAGAAACTAAATAAATATTTAATCCTTCGTGTGTGGAATTTGTTGAGCCAGGTTTAACAAAGTTTAAATTGAAAATATGTGTGCTATTTAAACTTGTTCATATACATTACAATTAATATTGTAAATGTAAGTAAGCATGCAGATTTCCAAAATAATTCACTAAAATGCTGAGTGAATAAATAGTTTATGTGCCTAAAGCTAGGACTCACAGGTTCAATCGAAGTTGGTTTTCTTTGTGTGATAAAGAAAATGGGCTTCTCAGTTAAAGTACTGGTATTGGTAACAGCATGTAACACTTGTGACACTCAAGTCACATGAGGCATTGTTGCACCCGGCTTGTTGCAGATTAGCTTCTATATTGCTTTCTCTCCTGAACCAAATAACTCAAAGCAAAAAGAATCATCTCTCATGTTATTGAACATCAGCATTATTTCACGATCTATCAATGTTCGTTTTTATGCCATTTTCACATGTTGTGCATAAAAGTCCATAAAAGCAGAGCTCACAAATGCACATGCACTTGTGACTGGGAAATCCCATTAAACATGTTTTAACTAGCTATGAATGGCATCCTTGCATACTGCTATATATCTGACGAATTGTGTTAAACATTATTTAGGTCCAGCCACAAATACTCAGTTGTAAGTACAAATCCACAGAGGGCGATGGATTTTTCAGGCGTGACAATCCTTGCCATTAATTTCTTCTGAAGGGAAGTAAAGCCAGTTGTCCCAAGTTGTGGGTTTACAGCACCTAAAGGAACCTCAAGCTTGATAACGAGGCCTCTGAGCAAAATTAAGTGGTTTTTCATATAATAATAATAATAAACTAATAATAATGTGCATTATTGGGAAAATCTGTATACCTTTAGGTCAGCATGATTTTAACCCTAAAGTATGTGATTTCAGTTGTTTCATTTTTCTGCTTCTTTAACTATGGAAAACAAATCATCATTATTGCTTGAATGAATACATCATTTCATTAACATTGACATCTGTCAGGCATAACATTTTAATTGGTGTAGATTTGCCTGAGAAAGAGATTATTTGAGGGTATGGTAAATGCACTGGATGGGTATTTTGGTTACATCTGAGGCAATGCTTGCCTCAAAGCATGCACTGGTGGCATACAACACAGACTGCTAGCATGTGAAATGCAGCTCAGTGTTGCCATTTACATTGCAGAAAAATGAACATTTTTACAAAACGATTAAACCTACGAAACAAAACTTAGTATTTTATATTTCTTACACCTGCATCTGTTAGCCAGGTTCTGGCCGAAGTAGTACCTTCCACCCTGTAGAATGAAATGCTGAGAACAATGGCAGTTAAAGAACATCCATAAATAAAATTAATTTTTTTTTGTGAACATTTAATAATGGCTAATTATCCATTGCCATATCACCATGTTAAAGTCATTCATTACCGCACTTAGTGCAATTGCAATATGTAATTTATTATTAAACTCATTGCAGTAATGAATTAATATACTAATATGCAAAGAAGAATATGTCCACAGAGGGATAGGTTTATAAGATTGTGATAAAAGGTCAAAATATGGAAGCAAAGTTTTCTCATGTATGATATTAATCAAGTCTTTAACTTGACATAGCGTTCATATGCTGCTTCATACTTTAGCCTCAAATTACTAGGCAAAAGCAAAGCAATGGCTGTTGAAACTACTAATTCAATATCTGAAGGGACACGGTCCAAAGAGTTGCTCATTATTCAGAACAAATTAGCAGTTTTCTTGATTCCAGATAATCCGTGCCATTCTATTATTAATGTAAACAATTCTGTTAGTCTTTTGTTTCTAGACCAGCTTCGCTATGGTCAACGGAATAATGTTAATTAGGCTTTGGTCTACATTGAATCACAGAATGACAATGTTTATTGAATGATTATGCTGTTATTTACTGGTATAAATCAATGACGGTCTCATGAATGCTGATGAGATAACTAGCCATTATTAAATAGTTGTGGATAAAATATTTTAAGCAACTAGTGAAATGAGTATAAATAACAAGCTCGCTTCTTGATGCTTGCAATTATGCCTGCATTGTGACATTGAAGGGTTCAAACAATAGTGAAAAGCTTGAAGTCTATACAGCTATGCCTGGATGAAGAAAAGATTGTTTTGGAAATGAGCTCCTGCAATGCAACACATACTGTATTATGCAGCTACAAGTGTCAAAATCACAATTATCTTTATTGTAAGCAGTTGCGTGATGATGGAATCTTCACCCATATTTTCTGGATGGAAGGGTTGCAAAAGTCTGCACAATTATTATGTATTCTATTTATTACAGTATTTGAAAGACAATTTATACTAGCCAAAACATTTTGTTTCTTTTTGTGATGTGTGATATAACTACACTATGGCACAATCCATATCTAGAAATGGAAAGTGTTGTGAAAACTTAGAATAAATGTAAAATAAAATAATATTTTGTAACAGTTGTAATAACATTGTGATTTAAGGAAAACAAATATAGTATTTTGGTAGAAGTGTTATATACTACAATCATATTAACTGACAATACTCTGCTTCTACCACTTTTGTTCCTGGCCGCTATTAGATTATAGTTTTTTTTTTTTTTTTTTCAATTTTTATGTAGTATTCTTTTTTTAAAATTGGTTATTATATAGCTGTGTGTTTACATATGTACTAATATCATAGCAGAGCATTATTTGTGTCAAAAATGTTTATAAACATCTCATCCATCAAAAAGTTAATGAAAATGCTCCTATAAGACTGAATTTGTATGTGACAGAATTATGTTAACTACTGGATTCATTCTTATTGTTTGCACCATAGCTGCTTTTCCAAAAGAAAAGAGGAAGAAGAAATTTATCTGTTACTTATTTGCGTGTGTATTTCTTAGTTATACATTGTTAAAGCTGCAGATCTTCACATATCTGAAATAATATACATGATTTATTCAAAAGTACTCTTGTTTCTTATTTTTTAACTCCTTTGCAGTTATAAGATATGGTTGTAATTTCATTTGTTTTTATATATTTTCAGGAAAGCCTCATTGGGAGTACTTATGGTAAAGCATTTTTAGACACTAAAGGCTCATTCACGATAACCAGAGAACAGGAAGCAACATTTTGGTTCACAATATTTTGGGAACAAGAACAGGAAAGTCTATAGATGATCATATCAGTAGCAAAGTGGAAAGACTATTTTGTGCGTTGGGACATCTTTTGTTTGTAACTGACCAATGACAATTTGTGACAAAATCAGTTAGGTTACTTTTCTACCACTTCATTATCTTTTAAAATTTTACCACAAATACACAGTTTTCTTCTTGTCGTTAACAGAGTCTACAGTATTTTGGGCTATCACAGCTCACAATTTTTACTTCTTGTAACCTTGTTCAGTCCTTTTACTGTCTTTCTTCACTTCCTCTATCTCTCATAACCTAATTAGGACATTACAATCACTTGCAGCACTTGTTAAAAATTCTCACGATGACACACACAAGCACAACTGTCTCACACTCACTGACACACTGATCAACTCGTGTCTGTAACTCAAATCTCTGAAACTCACTCCTTTGTCCTCCTTACATACTGGGGTTGATGTCACAGAGCCTTTCTCAACTTCTACACATGCGCACACTGGAAACGACTTAGCCAGAAATCTCGAACGTTCTCAACACCTTTTGTTTCTGCCACCTTGATTGTTAACAGTCACATATACACAGCAGTCTCATGAGGCAGCTTGGCCTTGAACATCTTTGTCGGCACAGCACGCGACGTGAAGTAGCTTGGCCCTGTCCATCCTTTGTTGAATGCTGAGCCCAACGTCACAATATTTTTTCACCTGCTTTTAATCTAGGAAACAATGCCAATGTCAAAATTTGATAGAATAAACATTTTGTAAATGTATATCCATAACTATTTTTGATTTCCTCTAGTACAGAGGATCATTCCTTTATTAATATTATAAATAAAATATATTAATTGTTATCTTCCTTTCATAGAAGTTTGAAAACAGTGTTGTTGTAATTAAATTATATTAATTGTTGTTTGTTAATATCTACAGTTTTTTCCATTATTTGTAGCTTTCTTTAGGCAGTACAAGTTTTAAGTTACATATTGTGACAAATGACAGTTACTTTTAATGTCACTTGATTTCTTCTAAAACTTGAGTCACAAAATGCAGTTTTCTGTTTTATTGTTAACACAATTTACAATTTGTCGTGGCATTGCAACTCACAGCAGTTCTGTTCTACATAACCTTGACACAAATACTGCTCACAGTCTGCTCCTCGTTCTGACAGTTCTACTCACTTTCTCAACACTGACTGCCCTGTCTGGCTGATTTACTTACTTATAACTGAGAATTAGATGCTGGCAACTTCTCTGAAACTTGCTTCTCAAAGCTTTTCATAAAAGCCCAGCTTGAAGCCTCTTGAACCGTCTGGAAACACTTTGTTCTTGCCACAGTGTGAGGTAGCTGAACTCCAGCATCGCTTTGATTTGTGGCCAGCATCACAATGTAAACAAACTACAGACAGTTCTGCTAGAAGAACCAACACTCAATGGAACTGAGGGAGTCAGGACACACATTTGCTGGAATTTCTTCCACTTTAATTTTCCGAGCTTGCAACTAGAGAAAGCTCTTACAGCTGTTTCTTATCAAGGCCATCTTGAATAATTTTTACAGTGAAGAGTCTAATATGCCCAGTATGGATGTAATATGCTCTGCCCAGGAACAAGAATGTTAAAATTTGACAAAGTATTCTTTCCCATTCCCAGTATCCAGGTAAACTTATTTACTGTGAACGCTTGCATTATAATACACATATTTTAACTTTGTCATTTCTTTCATGGTTATTGTGAATCAGCCTTAATCCTGTGAGTTAATCTTTATATTTTCAAAACCAGATGTTCATTTTTTTTATAGAAACTGAGACAGTACTGGCATCTGATGTTTAAAAACTGGATTCATTTAAACTGCCTGCTGAAGAACAAAACCAGACAAACCAAATCTTATTTGTTTATGCCAACAAACTTACTGTTGGTAAGTAAGTGAAAAATACGAACTGGCTTGAGAATTTAGTGCCATTCTGGCAGTTTGTCACAATAGCTCAGTGGTAGAGCGTCCGCCCGGCAAGCGGAAGGTCTGTGGTTCAAATCCCAGTTGTGGCATTGAATTTTTAAGTTCCGGTTCTACCTCTTAAACCAAATCTATTTAATTGATAGCTAAAAGTGTCATTATACGAGGGCCGTTCAGAAAGTAACCTCCGGTTGATTGCAAAAAATTCACCAAGTTAAATAAAAATATTTTAATATATACATCTTACAACTACATCTTTGCACTATTTTTCTACATAGTCTCCATAACGATTGAGGCACTTATCGTATCTGTTCACAAGCTTTGAAATTCCTTCTGCATAAAAATCACCCGCTTGTGCCTGGAGCCAGCCTGTGACCGCATCTTTGAGCTCTTCGTCGTCATCAAACCGCTGGGACCCGAGCCATTTCTTCATATGCATGAAGAGGTGATAATCGCTTGGCGCCAGATCTGGGCTGTAAGGTGGATGGTTGACAACGTCCCACTTGAAGGACTCAAGAAGGGCTGTTGTTCTGCAAGCAGGGTGAGGACGGGCGTTATCGTGCAAAAAAACGATACCGGAAGTCAGCATACCACGGCGTTTGTTCTGTATAGCCCGTCGTAATTTTTTTAGTGTTTCACAGTACACGTCTTGATTAATGGTCGTCCCACGTTCCATGAATTCAACCAACAACACCCCTTTTGCATCCCAAAACACTGTTGCCATCAATTTTCGGGCAGAAAAATCTTGCCGGGCTTTTATTGGTTTGGTAGGCGAATTTGAATGTGCCCACATCTTTGATTGTTCTTTTGTCTCAGGGTTCACGTACTTAATCCAGGTTTCGTCCCCGGTGATGATTCTGTTTAACAATGGTTCACCTTCGTCCTCATAACGTGACAGAAAGTCTAATGCAGAGGCCATTCTTTGAGTTTTGTGGTGGTCGGTAAGAATTTTGGGCACCCATCGTGCACAGAACTTACGGTAACCCAATCTTGCTGTCACTATCTCGTACAAGAGAGTCTTAGAAATCTGTGGAAAATCAGTAGACAACTCCGACATTGTGAAACGTCGGTTTTCACGAACTTTTGCATCAACTGTCTGAACGAGTTCGTCCGTCACCAATGATGGTCTACCACTCCTCTCTTCATCATGAATGTTTTCTCGTCCACTTTTAAATAAACGTACCCATTCACGGACCACTCCTTCACTCATAACTCTTGGTCCATACACGGCACAAAGCTCACGATGAATAGCTGCTGCAGAATATCCTTTGGCTGTAAAAAACCTTATAACAGCACACACTTCACATTTGGCGGGGTTTTCTATTGCAGCACACATTTCAAACGGCCACAAACACTAAACTAGCGCAGGTACGACGTTCACTCGACCACGGCTTGATGCCGACTGACCTGCTGAGTGTGTGAATGCACAGATGGCGTCGCTACTCCCCCCACTACCCGCACTGTGACCGATCGGAGGTTACTTTCTGAACGGCCCTCGTATTATGTGTAGGCATTAAAGCTTCTTTCAGTGTTTTCTCAAAAACTGAGAGATGAGCATATAACTAAACCCCGGCACAACAGGCCATGAAGGGCCAAGGCCTACCGCCCAATCACTGCATCCTCCACCTCTGCCCACTACAGGCATCATTTGTGGGGTGCAGTACTGGAGGGTGGGACGTGGTCAGCGCCCTGAGCCCTCCCAGCCAGCTATGCGGTCTTCTCGACCTGGGGCAGCTACTTCTCCATCAAGTAGTTCCTCAATTGGTCCCCCCGGGACCTAACGAGGCTGAGTGCATACTGTGCCAGACCTCCCAGCAGGGGAAAAATCCCCATGCTGGTATCAGGGATCAAACCCGGGTCCTCTGTGCCACAGGCAAGGAGATGAACATGTACAATTTTGTAAATACTAGATGAGCGATGCTTGATGCAACCCTGAGATTGGCCAGCACGGTGGCCACTGTCAGTGGAGATGGTGAGTATATTTCCCCTTCATTGTGTGAGGCTTCAGTGTAAGTTGAAATCTTGCGCAAGTATAGGGGAAACAGCTTAACAGCAGTTCTTTAGAATTCAGTATGTCCAACATTCTACTAAACTGCAGTCCACATTACACCAAAAAGCAGTACTGCCAAACTAGAATGGAAATTACTAACAAGTCTGAGAGAATTCCCCAGGGAAAGCGCACAAGGGTTTCAAGGTGCAAATTGTTACACTATTCATTATGATTTATACATGTGTACAGAATCAGTGCATGCTCTAAGGAGATTATTTCAAGGTGAAGTTCATGATCATGTTCTGAATCGGAGTTTGATTGATCGGTTAGCAAACCTCATGAAATGAGAAATGTTCTTGACAAGGAATATGGACATCCACGTACAATACAGAAAAAACTCTTGCATAATATTGGGTATGCTCTGGAAAGGTCTCCTAGAAAATTAGTTTGTCTTTCTCGCCAAATGAGAATTTCCTATGGGCTCTGTTCAAATGACTATGAAGTTACTAAATAAATCTATATAAAATTACTGTAATGCAAAAATTTAAACTGGGTGATCCAAACAAATCATGGTTCCACCTAAGTGGGTATATTAATTCTCAAAATAACTGTTACTCAAGTTCTGAAAAACCAAATGTAGTACATGTTGATCTTTATAATGCTCTTTCTATTGCTTATAATTTGGATTTTAGCAGTCTGTATCACATATATAAAAAGCTTCTAAATTATAATTTTGCTGTTCCAAGAAGATGTATCCTTCCCAAGCAACAAATATGGCAAGTAGAAGATTTTCATAACCAAACTATCTTTCTATAAAGTTTAGGGTTAAATGTACGCAGATAATTCAATTATGGAGAACATAATTTGTTCTCAGTCTTTTTTCAAATCAGGAGTAATTCTCCCTTTATGAAACCAATTATAACTAATCACAGAATAAACATGATTGAAAAGGTTTGTTAAGTATCCTTAATATAACGTCACTTTCAGAATCAACAAATCAACCAATTAGAAACTAAAAGCTTCACTTATCTTAGTAATATTGCAAGTTGTTGGTGCTGACAAGTTTCGAGTTGACTCCAACTCATTCTCGAATCCATACAAACAAATTAGTTACCACAGCTACTCATGCTTATTTTAATCACCAATCTCTGAAAACAAAAACCTACAAATACAATCTATTGGAGGAATTTCAAAATTCATAACATGGTTTCTGTTTTTTAAGATAAATATATTTTCTCAAACCATTAAATCTATAGGTCCACTTAATTGTTTTAATAATTTAACCTCTGGATTAATTTCTTGAGTAAATGACCAAAAATGATCTGCCACAGCTGATTTATCAGTTTTTTATATTTAACATTTCTAAAATGCTCTTTTATTGTGGTTTCTAAATGACGTTTAGTTTTACCAATATAAACCTTATCACAATCCAAACAGCTAATTTGATAAATGCCAGATTTTTTATAACTTGGAACTTTATCTTTTTTAGAAACATTTAGTAAATTTTGTATATTAAATTTATTTTGAGGGACCAAATTTATTCCATATTCTTTAAAACATTTTGTAAATTTTTTATTGGCCCATGGATGGTAAGGAAACTTTTTAAAAATACAATTATCTTTTGTTTTTTTGAGGGTAGAAACCTCTTTAACAGCCTTTTGATACTTAAATTTTTCTACCTTTTTATGTATAAAATCTGTATTAAAACCATTAATTACTGCATTGTTAATAATGTGTTTATATTGTGTCAAATTCTTCTTTATTAAGGGGTATATTTATTAACCTATAAATTAAACTATTGAAAACAGCAAATTTATGTGCAAAAGGATTAAAACTTTTATTTTTTATGTAATTATCATTGTGAGTAGATTTTCTATAAATACCAAAATTCAATTTATTGTTATAGCTTTTAATTTTTAAGACTAGGAACGGAAGGCATCCATTATTTTCAGTTTCCAAAGTGAATTGTATGGCTTTATCCTGTAAATTTAAAAGTTGCTTTTACTTTAGATTCTTGTTGCTTCACTGTTAATAGCTTCATTATGTCCTTACTTAACTAGTAAATGCTTCTAAAATAAGAACAAATTAGAATCTTGTTGCTTCACTGTTAATAGCTTCAATTTTTACTTAATTTAGTAAACGCTTCTTTGGAACAGAATTCACAGACTTCTCTTTGTGGATTCATCTGTGATTTAAATGATGCTATCTTAATTATAAATGAATGTTAATCATTTCCTTATTCTAGAATACATGCAGTGCATTCATTGCATTTCTAGAGAATATGCTATTGATCTTATGCTGTTTTTACTTGCAATGTAGCTAAAAGTTTTCTAATAGCCTAAGAGTTTTATTAAAAATAGTCATTTGAGTGTCGCTCTGGTTGAATGGTCACTGTTTTGACTTCTCAACACAGAGACCCCAGATTTGATTTCTGACTGAGGAAAGAATTTTTCTTGTATCACAATCATTCTCTATTCTCCACTGGTCTGGAAGTATGAATGTGAGTGTTTAACAGTTAAAATTGATAAAAAAAACAACATTAAGAAACCCTACAGTCGGCAAGCAATAACATGACCACTTGTAGCTCAAGTCAGAATCCCAGAATGGTCAAAGTCAGTGACTACTTCTCCATCAAGTAGTTCCTCAGTTGGTCCCTCTGGGACCTAACGAGGCTGAGTGCACCCCGTGCCATACCTCCCAGCAGGGGAAAATTTCCCACGCTGGTACCGGGGATCAAACCCACGTCCTCTGCACCAGAGGCAGGCACACTATCACTGTGCTATAGAGGCAGTCAGTCATATTACTTATTGTTTTTCTCTAAAGGTTGCCTTTGTTTTCCTGTAGCTCTCAGGTATTTGTAACTCCATGTGGAGTGAAATAATGTCTTTGCTTTCATTGGTTGAAGTGACATGCTGATTGGCACAGTATGAACTGTCAGCTACATCTGAGAATAATAATGGGTACTGATGTTTGACATTGCATCAACGAGCGTGTCATAAATAAATACTCATTGATGTTCATTTCTGATCTGAAAAACCTACATAGTTGAGTGATTCTTGTCACACATGGGTGTGCGTTTTTTAGTTGTGATGGATAAATTTGTTGTAACACAGTCCTTTAAAGTCCTCTAAAACCTTAAACATGTCTCAGAACTGCATGAAAAATAAACATACAAGATTATTTAGTCTTAATTATTTAAATAAACAATTATTTTAGAATACCACATTTCTATAATGGTAAAAGTATCAAATAATTTGTCCTAGCCCATACAGATTGATAATCCTATACAGATTCCTAACCCCTTACAGATTGTCCTGAAAATTTGTGATTGTAAATTTTTAATAGCTATGAAAATGGATGCAGTAGATAATATTAAGAAGTGTAGGGAGTAGCTGTCGTTGAGAAAACTCACAGCATTGATTTCATTTGCAGCAAATAAAATTTGGTGAACTATTCATTCGTCAATGGAAAACTCAGAAATTTGTGATTCACTTAATATAAAAAATATCTCTTTGTAAATAATTACGAACTGATAATTCAGGACATTTGGGCTGCAGTAAGACAAATATTTAGCTAATGGATATACTGACTTTTTGTGTGCCGTTATTTTAAAATATTAATGCACCTACTAATTTAAAAGTCATCAAGGTCTCCCAGAGCTCATTTTTTAAGTCGTAAAAATATTTAACATACATTTATGTACATGGTGTATAGATAATTGAGGAGTTTCCTTCATGACACACATATTAAGGATTTATAGTTAAGATTGGGCTCTAGGGTGGTGATTTGAGGTATTCATGTCCAGCTCATGAGAAGTATCTCAATAGGTCCCTTTTTCCCATTGCTATCTTCATTGCCAGGCAATGGACGTCACCTGCTGGGTGCATGTGTGGCACAAAGAAGCAGGTGTTCAAGGATTCTTATAAAATGGAATTCCCATTTATTTTACTTTAAATTTTTGTACATTCACTTCACAGAATATTTTACACATTGTTATTGCAAAATAATTATATTGTGCTGGAGAAGGGAAAATTTTGAGGAAGTTGGCAAATATGCATACCATTTACGCTTATAGATAACAGGTAACTAGAAGTTGCAGGTGATGAATGTTTTAGATGATGAGTTAATTTGCTCTGCCAAGTTACCAGGGAACACTGGCAACCGAAATGGAAAGAATTGAATACTAAGTTGGGCACTGAACCAACTTTTCAATTGTGAGTTATACTGTTCTCAGACACACATTCAACATGGACCATTTCCTAAAAATGTTTTGTTTTGGATTCATGGCGGCCTAAACATATATTTGCATTGAGATCTTCTAACCAAATTTGTGTGTATAGAGCAATACCTCCCTTATTTATTATAGGTAATTAGGTTAGCCAGAAGAAAAAA
Source organism: Tenodera sinensis (assembly GCA_030765045.1). NCBI lineage: Eukaryota > Metazoa > Arthropoda > Insecta > Mantodea > Mantidae > Tenodera > Tenodera sinensis. Next base: position 7,677,280 of record CM060967.1, on the reverse strand, counting down.
ACATGCTCAAACATTGTATGGAAATTTATTCATTAAAGAAATCTGTATGTATGTTCAACCATGCAATATTTGTAATTCAGTAAAAACATGGAAAATGTAAGTTTTCACAGACCTGGTTTGCTATTATGGCTGCATGGGAGATTAGTTTATAAATGTATAACTCCTGCCCTGAGCCAAAATAAAGACATCCTTGACAAGCACCTAAGTCTTTGAGACACCTTCACTCCAGTATTGACATCCTAACTTGCCATATGCATGCAACACAGATCATTGCAGTTTTCAGGTCAACCAGGTGATTGCTTGCCATTATGTATAAGAGAATGCAATCAATGAAACAAGTTTTTAAAAGCAATTGGGTTGGCTTGCAGGATATCTAGACTAGGCTATGCATCAGACCACATTACCAGAGGACAAGAAGACTTCAATTGTCTTAATGCAATACCTAAACAACAGCATCTTGCAGCATTTGTCGACAACATTCGATATGGAAGTTGTATTGTTCAGAAGAGTAGACATGGCCAACAAAGTAACTTGGCTCTACTGTTGCAACCTGTTAGCTATTCTATGTCATATATGTCTTTATTAAAATTTTGCAAATAAGTTATGATTTTTGCTTTAGATTCTCTAGTGCTAGAAATTCAATAATTTATTTCTTGCTTGCATAGGTAAATGAAAGACCTTGATTCAAAATTACATACACAACACATTTCACTACCGCTGCTGCATTTGTGCTCTCACCATAAAGCAGTAGCAGTTTGCATTTCAAAATTGCTTCCAGGATGTGCTATTCCTGATTACAAAAGCAGTGCAGTTCTGTATTTAGAATTGTAACCTGTCAAACATTCTATTAGAACCATCTGCAGTATCATGTAATACCAAAATTTTCCATGTCAACCTCAAACAAGCAGTAACCTGGATTACACGGGGGGAGGGCGGGGGGGTAATAAGCACATATACCTTGTTTCTGCCAAACAGGACAATATTGACAGTGTATCTAAATAGCAACCATCAGCAAATATTCCATGCCATCTGTTGGGACTTCTGAAAACTACTTGCAAAGGTGCACGCTGTTTAGCAAATCATGTACACCGTTTGAATATCATATTGCCAAATTTTCCACAATGGTTATATTAATGGAAAATATAGGACTTAATGTTTTACTAGCAGTTATAACGGAAGCAACACTTCCGTTGTTTACATAAATTACATGTCCCTGCCTACCCTTAATTATCTACCAGAAGAGGCAGATTCAGCTGTTCAATCTCATTACTGGTTACCAAAATATTACATGACACCTACATTGCACAGAGAAGAATGTTCATAGTTAATTGCAGTAGCTTTCATGAGCAGAGCTACTGGTAAACTATTTCACTAGAATAAATTTAAAAATAAAATAAAAAGTGCAGCACCTCCGTGGTGTCATGGTAGCAGTATGTCTGCTTTACATTCAAGGGGCCCCAAGTTTGAATCTTGGTTAGGGCAAGTCATTCAGATAAAGGGTTTTCCTTTATCTTGAGGAGATGAGTGTCAGGTAACTTTAAGTTCTATGAAACCCATGCTCATTTGAGCATCATTTCTCCAATTTTATTTTTCATCATCGATATGACTTACCGCATTGAATGATGCTAAAATTTAAAAAAAAAAATGAAAATATGAGTCCAAAAATCCATTTGGTTGCTGTATGCATGGATCTTAAGGATATAAAATCTGCTATATTCAAAGAAGATTATTTACTTTTGCAAATCTTCCTGTAATATAGTTTTATAAGTTTCAAATCCCATTTTACGAACTCCATTACAGCAACATATTGTGGAAGATGTGCTTTAAAATACTTAAAAAGATTTTGATAACCTAAAGAATATAAAAAAATCTGATGTGTTGCACTCACATGACTTTCTCTGCTCTTGTACTAACCATTGTTACAAACTCTTATTCCTGTATCTTCTTCGTGTTAACTAAGATAAACATTTGTTGTTGTTAGCTAATGCTGGATTTCTGACAATGAAGTCATTAATCCTCTTGCTCTCCAATATTTTTCACTGATGATATTGAAGAGAGCAATAGCAGTAATGGTAACCGTTTTTTAGAGAGCACCATATGTTTACGTTTTGGCGGTCACATCGCTCTCTCACAACCCCCAGAATGTCTGGAGGACCACTAAACATTTGTACAAATTACCTTATTGGTCATTTCCTTGTAGGTGCAAGGGGAATATTAGACTACAGTAGGCTTTGTGCAATAGTCAAATCTTCTAAAGCTTTGAGATTCCGTTCTCTTTGCACACTTAACATATAAAAAAATGCACAACGATGTTCCATTTCACGAAAGTTTTAAGTTTTCCGAAACTCACACACGTAACAAGGAAAATCTCCGAAATGGTTCACCCTACAAGAAAATTTATTCAGACATAAATTGTGTATTTTAGCAAGAACAACATTTTTTGTACAGTATGGTTTGATCTATCTATAACGGTTTACCAGTTATGCAAAAGTCGTCCAGAGTAAATACGACTCCAGGGGCTATAACCAGAAAATTCAAGATATACATTTCATTTGTCATAAAACTATCTCAAACGTATGACATTTTAATCAAAATCTTTAGAGCCATTTTCAAGAAAATCAAAATTTTTGAAAAATTTTCCATGTAAAGGGTAGTTTTGGGTGGGGCTATTTTCTTCAAAATCTTCTTGTCACATCCTTGAAGAACATTAAACTTAAATACCAACTTTGGTTTTTAACCAACTTTTCATTTTTGAGTTATGCTGTCCACAGACACAGACAGACACACACACAGACCTTTTTCTAAAAATGCTTTTTTTGGATTCAGGGGGTCTCAAAACATATATTTCCGGTGAAATATCGACATCAAATTTTTGGGTAGAATACAACACTTCCCCTACTTACCAGTAGAGAAAGTAAAAATGACCTTAAAATAACTTTATAACATTAACATTTATTAAAACTGGCTGAAAAGAACAAAGAGTGATTTAAAAATTACCTTCATTTGTTGATCTTGCCCATTTCACTTATACTTTATCATTGAATTCTGAATTAAAACACAGTGCAAATACCTTTTGGAAGTTTTCAAAGGCAGTATAACAGTAGGTGGATTCATCCCCCATTCCTTCGGAGGACAAGTCTGTTTTACAAACATACATGAACTGTATAGTTGGACATGTTAATCTGTGGTGGTACAAGTCCAAATGTTTCAGAAGTATGAATGGGTGGGGGGGGGAGCACTTTCCAATAGATTTCCAAAACGTTATAGATTATGAGGTTTTGAAATTTGATTTTACTAATATAGGAATAATCTAATCAAACTCTGGGAAAAAGGACAAAAACCTTGATTTGTTTCACTCATGCTCCTAGGTTATTCATGGAATCATGCACCTGTTGGGTAAACATGCAAGTTATTATGTACTATTTATTTAAATAGGTCTATGTTAATCATTTTAAAGGAATATATCAAAATACCATGCAAATAGAAGATGAACAAGATTTGCAAAGGAAATTATTGCATTGATTGGGTTAAACAGTTTAAAGAAGAAAAGAGAGCAGAGACTGCATTCATATTACCAATGAAGGCAAACATAGCTGTAAGTACTGATTAGGTATTATGTTATTCTTGTGTAGTTTGATATAAATATGTGTTCACAATTATTTATTTATCATACCTATATATCCAATAAATATTATGGTAATTATATTGATATTCCCAACCCCCAGAATGACCAGCCAGAAATACAATACAAATGGTTAACTCTTGGGTTATTAAACATGTCACTTTATAAAAGTAATATATGTATCTATTTATAACCTAATGGAGTTGTGAAAATACTTTAATATTTTAAAAAGGAATCTTTACATGTAAAATAAACTTCTTTCTATTTCGCCTGATTTTCCGTAAATTGTTTAAAATCGCCATGCGTGCCAGGCTTTGTAAACGTGCTACTCATTTTAAAATGTATGCCACATAATAAATTTTAAAAATTTTGTTAAAAGGTGGCCCTCTAAAAAATAATGTACCGAAACATGTTTAAGCTTCTTCACAATGGATTATTTATTGCAATTTATTTGACACATGGAGATACTAGAAGCCAAATCTGAACCTCATTATACTAATGCCTAGAACGAAAATAATGCAAATGCAATGAAATAGGAATGCATTGCACTCTACCGAGTGCATAATGCACTCAAATACCCAATTTCGTTCTGCTCATGCTGCTCTGCAGCGCTAATGCGCCAGGATGTAGAAATACGAGCTGCTGTTTCACAGCGAACTCTACAACGTGCTGGCACACAAACAGCGGGAAAATTCAAGATTGCAAAGTAAGCAGATTTGCGAATTTGCGGTACGAAATTTGTGTCCATTCAGTTCATTGTTACATTTTCACATTGTATTCAAAGTCATTGTCTCAAAGTTGGAACAGACTATCTCTTAGAAAATTTAAAAAAAAAAAAAAATCAATGAATCGTCTGCAAGTGATACATAATTGTTACCTTTCCGAAATATAATTGGACATGGTAGCATGCTAATACTTTCGGAAAAGTTATAGAATCGACTGATTTTCGGTTGAATCTCGCTCATAAGCTAACACTTGTTAGCTTTATTTCAATTAACTTCCAAAAAATTGTGGTCTACAAACGCATTAGGGGGCAGACAGGATTTTGGAAGAAGAAGCACATAAGTGCATTTTCTCTTATTATTTGTTGTTACAACAATCATTTTGTGCGGCATTGCCATTTTCTGAATGTCAAGATTCTGAGCTTTCGTTTGAGTATACGGATGGCAGGTTTTTGTTAATCACATTGACAACCCTAGGGTCAAGCCCGTAATCATAATTATTCGGCTTTGTATAGCAGCTTATTCCCGAAGTACGCCGAAGGACTGTGGCGTGTGACGTCACCGGATTGAGCAGGAAGACAGGCAGGAGAGAGAGAAAATGGCGAGTTGTTGCTGTGAGGAAGCTCTGTGATCGGGTATTATAATTACATGCTCAAAGACTTAAATGTTATTAGTGTTAAATGTAGTTACTTCATAAGGTGCAGTAAACCATCGACAACGGCACCATGACAGCAAATATGTATAGAGTTGGAGGTAAGAAAGAAGTGTGCGATAAATATAATGAAAGTTTTAAATAGCAGGGCCGGCTACAATGTAAAAGTCGCTGCGTGCGCAGTGATATTGGTGTTGGTTAATTAAAAAATGGTGCAAATTTCAGATTAAATAATACGGTTAATTTCTTTAAAGAAAGTGTGCGTTAGTGCAGCTTGAATGTAACGTTTGGAAACAGTGCGCTCATACCATGCTTAGTTGCACACGGAACTATTTTATAATCAGCGTTAACAGCATGGTAGGTGAAGCGTCCAAACATTAATTTGGAAAGTTTTGTTTTCACTCGAATTTCAGCAGTATTAGGCCCTAATTTGTTAAAAGTGCGACACATTTAACGTTCCTAAGTTCTTGTAAAGTTTAATGAGATTTATTTGCGGTTCTAGTAGCCCAAACAATGCTTGTAAGCAAATAGTCTGCACAGTTATTGGTTATGGTTAAGTGTTGATGTCTAATTTGTGTCGAATTTATGTAATGACATTAATTGCTACGTTTCTTGATGAAACAGAGAGTTGTAGTAGTAATTCCCTATAAAGTATTGTTGAGTCACAAGAGTTGCATAGCGAACAGAAAAATATATTTGCTTTTTGCCGATACATTCAACGTTTAGTACAAAATGTTAATTGAAAGAACTGCTAATTTGGTACGTTCGGTATATGTATTACTGCTACGCTCATTATCGTGCTTTATCGAGAGGAATCATTCAGCTGTGCTGACGAAATATGATGCACATGCTAAGCAGTTTAATTTAAATAAAAATCTGTTTACAATGATCTTTGCAAGGGTAATATTGATTCCTTAATATTTAATGCGATTGAAAGTATCGCTTATCAATAAAAAGAAGCCTATGATTTAATTTTACTTAGAAAGTCACCAATTCGTAACTCCTTAGGTGAAAACAAAGATGCAATCAGATATGTTGTGCATCTAAGATGTAAATCCAGTAGACACCTTTCTTGCCATATCAACAAATGACATTAGCACTGCATGGTGCATATGCCAGAGTCTTGCTTGTGGAAAACATGCTGCTTTAATGCTTAAAACTAGTGTCCATTTCAGGGTATTTTCGTTGAATACCTGGGTATACATTAATTACTTGTTTGCATTAATTTTATTTAATATTTAACAGAATTAGAATTATGAGATTGCTTGGCTAGTCAAATGAGTAGTAACTTAGACCTTACACTTTCATTAGAGGTTAGGTCAGTCACGTTTGTAGTTCATTAGCTGGAGGTGATAAAACTAATGTACAGATTTGAAGGAGAGGTGCAGTATTTTGCTACCATACAGATGAAAATAAAAATAATTGTTAGAAAGTGGTAAAAGCTTCATATAATATTCTTTTATGGTCCATTTTAGAATATTGAAGTTTACAGCATCAAGTAATTTATGGTTAATTAGTATTTTTTGACATTTATGGAATGATGACAGAATAGGCTATTAGTCTCTTTCATTTACAGTGAGCAAATCAGGCATTTAATTTGAGGTGCTACATGTCATCTTAATTTTTAAACATAGTGTGCATCGAAATACCGTATGTAATGCTCAGTGCACATGTCATTTTGAAAATGTTAATACTATATACATGGCTTAAAATGTTTACATTAGCTATGATCCTGAATCTCTGTGATGTGTTATACTGCAAAAAGCCTGAAAGTCTTCTGTTGTAATACATCCTCAACAGAACACTTAACCTAGAGAAACTAACATAAATTAAACATAACCTGAAATTTCAAATATTTTATCATGAAATGTTTCCTAAAACTTAAAAACATAATGCATATCTGTAAACTACCTGAGTGTTTCTTTAATGCTTCTATTTTGCATTTAGAACTTCATTTTTTATTTTTCATAAATTTCCTTAAGGATGATAAGGGAATGTACTTTTCTTGCCAGACATGAGATGTTTATGTTGATGCACATATCTCACTCATAGATGACTGAAATATAAGTTTTTCCCCCAATTTTGTAAAGTGGAAGAACTTATGTTTATTAGATAAATATGTGAAATGCATTGTATTGTCCAGTGATATCAGACTTCATATGCACATATGTAGCTACTTCTGCAACATGCATCTTTTCATTTACATGCTGACAATAGCTTAACTTTTCCAAGGCAAGTGACAAGTTGTTTGTGATGTATTCTTCATCAATGTATGGCACAGAGGGCTTCTAGAGTCCTGGCTCTCCATCAAGCTAGATAGTATTTAATTATTATTATGATACCTTAAGTATCAGTATATGGTATACTAAAAAACACAATTTTGACACCTAGACACTGAAACCTGCAAAAGAAGGAAAAAGTAAACAAATGAAGAACCAAAGGTATTGCAACAAAAAACAAATTAAACTGCAGTGTAAAATAATACAATGTTATAATTATTTTTACATGTTTATGGTTATCAGATGTCTGAGTGGACTTTTTCTGTCTTTTCAGATTATGTTTATTTTGAAACATCTTCCACATCGCCGTACCAAATTAGGAGAATAGAAGAACTGAACAAGGTAAGTATTTTTATTGACATTGTTTCTTACTTTGCATAAATTTTTGAGTTCATAATGAGTTCAGAACTTTAAATAGTTCATGTATTATAGAGAATGTGTCTTGAGGGAGTAAGTGTGGTTCTATGACATTACAAAAATCTGTAAAGAATGAATTTTGAGCTAAGAAATTACAAAAGCAAGAGTATGAAGGAATGGAAAGTGGCAATGTCCAGAAGCTAAAGAAAAGCATTTTCAGGACAAGTGGAATTTAATATTCTAGTGCTGCTGTCATAGTAAGTTATTGTGTTTGTCATTCTGGACATGATCTCTGGGAGGAACTAAACAAAATATGACATTAGATATGGGTTTATTAGGTGTTTATTGCATTAGCAATAAACCTTAAAACACTGTTTCTGAAACACTTTGGCAATAGATGTAAAGGGCAGTTTGTGGCTATGCTGTTTATGAGTGTCCTGTGGTATCAAAATATAGGCTGTTTTAGGTTATGATGCCTAGATTAGTGTGTGTATATATGAACAGGATGACAGGATCTTGTATAATATACACATTTTTATTCTTTAAGTGAGTGTTCTTTCACATTTACTTTATGTGGTGGGAATAACACCTTTGCCATTGCTTTATTTGAAATTACATTCAGTGTAGAACAGAATCCACCTGATGTTTATTCCAACACATTTTAATGGACGTTTGTTAATAAATAAAACATGCCTATTTGATAAATGATTTTGTAATATTAGCCATAATTTTGTTTGGCTGCAACCAAATTTTGAGCAGTTCATCTGGCTAATTATTATTATTATTATTAATCAGTTCATTTGTGGGTAATTTATTGTTCGTGCATTTGAACCAATGAACCTGAAACATTTACTGCAATATGAATACACTACCCGGGTTGCCAACACATGCCATTATAATCCTGCCAGATGACTATAAAAAAGTGCAGTTTTTGAAGGAAAATCATTCAATTTTAGTACATAGATATTATCCTCACTGAACTTTAAAGCTACAGGCCTCCCAGCTACCTCCGCAGAGGATTACAGTGGGATTTTCTTTTTTCTTTCTCTCTCTCCTCTTTTTTATTTTTTTCCAAAACGTACACACAATGCAAGCATGCTAACATTATGCCTTTACCTGCCTGTGTAATGTGGTGGTAGTGCTTCTGCCTCTCATGCAAGAGATCCCAAGTTTAGCGTGACTGATCTGGATAAGGTTTCTTTCTTTCTTTCTTTCTTTCTTCTTCTTCTTCTTCTTCTTCTTCTTCTTCTTCTTCTTCTTCTTCTTCTTCTTCTTTTTTTTTTTTTTTTTTTTTTTTTTTTTTTTTTTTTCCTCCTGAGATTTTCCCTTATCCTGAGAAGATGAATGTCTTGCCTCTATTGACCTCAGACTCATTTGAGCATCATTTCAACCATTCATTCTTCGTCTGATATGACATTACATTGTAGGACGTTAATATACAATTGTCTTCAAATTCCTAAAGCAGAATCTTAATCTTTTAATGAAAACCTAAACCAGAAAGTGTATCACTATCATAATCATTGTAGTCTTCATGTATGACAACTACTAAGATGAAAAAGCAGAAACAATTTAAAAAGGTAGAGTGTATTGGACTCCATAGATACAACCTTGTCCTACACACAACCAGCGTGAAAGAACATTTCATATAAAAGTTTCTTGGAGCCATCACATATTTTTTCACCATAAGATTAGAAGCTAAATGCTGTAAATCTTTAATTAGCAACCCTGCACTCTTTATTTTTTGGTAATAATCAAGCTAGTTTCTTAATCTTTCTCTTAATAGCTTTATTTTCACTTAATATCACAGCAGATGTGTAAACTTAATTTTAACTTATGAGAAAAATAAATCTACTTTTTATCAAGTCCGATAGGCAAACCCAACAGTAAGTATATCATGTAAAAGACATTACAGTATCTTTATAGTACATTTTGGATAATATTTTAGCTCTAATACTCCTACATTATCTTTTCAACCAACATTTGTTTCATAAGAAAATGACATTGCAATGTCAACAAACCATGCCATTTTCCTTCACTGCCAACTAAACTCAGGAACTGTTTTGCCCTACTACTTGCAGGTATTGCTTTGTGTATGTTCCCTAATTTGGTATAGGACTTTGGAAATTTCAGTTAATGTTATGTGCATGGTTCTTAAAGAAAAACTACATTGTCAACAAAGTAATGCACGTTGGTGTTCATAAATTGAAGTAATTTTAGTGCTGGTACACCAAAGCACACAAGCAAAGCCAGCATGCATTCCCTTAAAGATGCTTATGTTTGGCTGTTCCTATAACCTAGGTTTCTGATTCACTGGAGATTAAGTTAGGTTAGGTGTATTTTTTGTATTTCATAGGAGGTTAGGTTGGGGTTAGTGTTATATATAAAAGTTTAGATCTCTGATTCACGGGAGGTTTTTTATAAGCTTGGATTGATTAGCAACCAATGGCTGCACCAAATTATGTTAAAACTTCATTTCAGAATCGGTGCTATGCATGGAAAGAATTATTTTAAGAACACTGGGAACTGATTTTACCCCTGTAAGGATAAATATTCCTGTACTTGAAAAGAAAAATAGCAAAAGGAAACATCCCTTATTTTTTCATTTTGCCCCCAAAAATTGTTGTATTATATGTTAAAACATGCAATACAATTTTAAAGTATTTTAATGTTTTGTGTCCATATAACTCATTCATAAATGATTAGTTCACTCTCTTTAAATAGCATTAACAACTATCCAGCAAACATTTCATATGAATATGTTTAGTAGTTTTGGAGAAAAGTGCATCTGAAGTATGAGAAATCAATGTTGCGGAAATTCAAGATTAAATATAAGCTGCCATTTTTCATCTAGAAAATGCCTGTTCTGTATTTTTGCACATCTTGCTTTTATCCTTTTCTTGGTTCTAGTATTATTTTCAATCAACTGTGCTACCTAAGTGGATAACAATGCCAATGCTATTTGTCCTTTGATATCGAGATTTATGACCATATGGTCTAAGGCATGATAGGAGTAGATAATCTATCAAGCCAAGAATTGTAGGATCGAATCCCGGTAAAATATATATTCTGCATTCAAGAGAAACTATGGTAAAGGATGGGGATAGCCCAACTAAAGCAATCAGTGATGTGGCACTGTTGGATGTTGGTTTTCGATTGAATGCAGATATATGAATTTTACTCTTTTCTTTTGCACCTCAAAGAAGAAAAATCATCTTTCTTTTTTATTCTTGTCACCTCTCACCTCAGCCCTGTGATACATCTAATTCTTAGTTGTGTAGTTGCATCCCTGCCATCTGGGTAGGTAAGTTTTGAGAGTTGGCTGTAGATGCCTTGCTGTTGAGGTTTTGTGAAATGTGAACTTTGGGATTGTTGAACTGCTGGTTGCTCTTTGAGTGTACATATGGTTATTGTGTTGCTGCAGACAGCCTTAGTTGTGTAGTTGCATCCCTGCCATCTGGGTAGGTAAGTTTTGAGAGTTGGCTGTAGATGCCTTGCTGTTGAGGTTTTGTGAAATGTGAACTTTGGGATCGTTGAACTGCTGGTTGCTCTTTGAGTGTACATATGGTTATTGTGTTGCTGCAGACAGCCTTAGTTGTGTAGTTGCATCCCTGCCATCTGGGTAGGTAAGTTTTGAGAGTTGGCTGTAGATGCCTTGCTGTTGAGGTTTTGTGAAATGTGAACTTTGGGATCGTTGAACTGCTGGTTGCTCTTTGAGTGTACATATGGTTATTGTGTTGCTGCAGACAGTCTTAGTTGTGTAGTTGCATCCCTGCCATCTGGGTAGGTAAGTTTTGAGAGTTGGCTGTAGATGCCTTGCTGTTGAGGTTTTGTGAAATGTGAACTTTGGGATTGTTGAACTGCTGGTTGCTCTTTGAGTGTACATATGGTTATTGTGTTGCTGCAGACAGCCTTAGTTGTGTAGTTGCATCCCTGCCATCTGGGTAGGTAAGTTTTGAGAGTTGGCTGTAGATGCCTTGCTGTTGAGGTTTTGTGAAATGTGAACTTTGGGATCGTTGAACTGCTGGTTGCTCTTTGAGTGTACATATGGTTATTGTGTTGCTGCAGACAGCCTTAGTTGTGTAGTTGCATCCCTGCCATCTGGGTAGGTAAGTTTTGAGAGTTGGCTGTAGATGCCTTGCTGTTGAGGTTTTGTGAAATGTGAACTTTGGGATCGTTGAACTGCTGGTTGCTCTTTGAGTGTACATATGGTTATTGTGTTGCTGCAGACAGTCTTAGTTGTGTAGTTGCCTTCCTATACTATCTCTTAAGTAACAAGTAGGTAGTTGATTTATTAGTCTGAATGTAAAATCTCATAAGTAACACTACTAGTAATTTACAGATAAGTTTTTTCATAAGAAAATTTGAGATTGTTTACAGTATCGCATTTGTTACTTTGTGTTGAGCTTGGTCACTTGAACTACTTTGGAAGTTAGCAAATTATCCAAAGGAAGCATTTATAGTTAAATGTGAACGATATATTGGATTGCTTAGACCAGAAGCCAAACACTTTCATAACCTGTTGAAGGGAATTGTGAAGTATAAAATGATCAAATCTGACATCTATTTTTGATTCAAACAAATGTTGTGATCCTTCTTGATTTAGAAGTGTTATTCTCTATAGTTTGAAACTCAGAGCCATTAATGAATCAATAAGAGAACAATGTACAGTTGGTCATATCTAACCTTGGCAAGGTGGCCAGTTGAACCAGTATTTTGATGTGCAATGTATAAAAGCAGACAGTTTCAATTAAGATTCTAATCTAATTATGTTTTTTTAGATATGTGTGCCATTTAATACAAACTACAGAGTTGAAGAGTTCAATACATATGAAATATTATTTATTTATGTCAACAAACTTACTGTTGGTGTTTTTAAACACACAATCCGTGTGTGGGCAAAGTTTGAGAGGTAGAACTGGAACTTAAAAATTCAATGCCACAACTGGGATTTGAACCACAGACCTTCCGCTTACCGGGCGGCTGCTCTGACCACTGGGCTATTGTGACAAGCTCCAGAATGGCATTAAATTCTCAAACCAGTTCGTATTTTTCCTGGTAAACCACAAAGGCAGTCTCACATCAGAAACAATTGCCCCAATGGTGACTTACTATTGTAAGTACTTTATATCCCAGGATTAAATAACCTTCAGATGGTAATTATTATTTATTTATGCCAACAAACTTACTGTTGGTGTTTTTAACCACCTGCTCAGTGGTTAGAGCAGCTGCCCGGTAAGCGGAAGGTCTGTGGTTCAAATCCCAGTTGTGGCATTGAATTTTTAAGTTCCAGTTCTACCTCTCAAACATATGAAATATATTGATTGCTCTGAACTAAAACTGCATTTTTGACTTGGTATATAATATTGTGCATTTGTTCTTACACATTTAAGCAAAAATTAGAATTTAGTTACATCAGAGATGCCATTTAGTCTCCCCTTAATATCTTTTTACTGGAAACCTAAAGAATAGAATGCACGCACAAATGAACTACGATCTACAACTTGAATGTTATTTGAGATTTGAGAGAAGATGAGGTTCTGAAATAAGGCCTACAATTTGAATGTCTGGGTCTCTACATTACCGCGACCTTCACTGTTTTCTTGTAGTATTTTGAATGAAGAGCTAGTAAGTAAGCATTGTGCATCTAGTTATTATGCTTTTCTTGGGTTAGTGTATGTTTTTGCCAACATTTTAAATATAACACTACCAATTGAAGTCAATTTGCAATGTGTAGGGCTTTGTATCCTGACTAAGGATTTTTCTGAACTCCCTGTATCTTACACATCTGACTATATTGGTAGCTATACAATTTAAATATTCGAAGTCTAAAAAACAACCAAAAAGGAAGAACCTTTCAAAATGAGGAACGCTTTAGCTTTTTTCATTTTTCCACAGCCTCATTTTTTCATTGTTTTTATTTATTTTTAATTTATTCCACCTTAAATCATTGAACATTTACTGAACATTTACTTGATCTTTTCATGAGCTATTTTAAAATACAAGTTACTTTAATTTTTAAAACTTGGTTGATGGATATGCAGGACACTTGTTATTCCTGATAAATATATAAATTATGTTTTGAAATTTTTTAATGTACAAAAAGCAATGAAATTTAACCCAGAAATTAAAAAATAATGGTTACCTCTCTTCCCTGTTCTCAAAGATTATAAAAAGTAAAAATTTAAGTTTTAGCTTTATAGAAAACCAATTCATTATGATAATTAAATAAAAATACAGTGTGGACCAAAAGTATCTAACCCCCGAACTTTAAATTAACACCCTTTAAATAATACTAGGCAATTTATTACTCCACCATCATTAACACTATGTATCTGCCTAACACACATTTAGTACTGTGTCCAGCATTGTTGGCTTGGCATGCAATACTGTTAAGGTAAACTTTCCACCAAATTAGTGGTATAGTTCTGGTTGATACTTTCCCATTCTTCTTGAACTGTGGCGACTAATGGTCTGGGTTGTATAGAGACCCTATCTTGAGGCCAGGCAAATTTCCTGGCCAGTCAATTCAAATGCTGTTGAAGACGTTCTTTATCACCTACCTGGTTGCCTTTGCAGTGTGAGCGGTTGCTCCATCCTGCATCAGAATTCTTATATTGCTAACTCATGGGCTACTATCTCAAATATTGGCAAAATTTAAGAGGTGGAATCAGGACTGAAACATTCAGTGCCATAGCTGGGATTTGAACCACAGATCATTTACTTATCGAGTGGCTGCTTTAACCACTAAGCTATCATGGTCCACTTGGCAGTATAACATGAAATTCCCCAGCTGATTCCTGTCTATGACATTGAATTGTGCAGTCCTTAAACATTGCCCACACACAGCTTGTGTGTTTAAACACCAGCAGTAAGTTTGTTGTATAAATAATAATTGGGGTAATTGATTGTTTATAATATTATCCAGTGACCGTCTGTTTCTGAGGAACAGTGTGCAAGTCTGTTATGTGCCACTAATTTTTAGTGACAATTTTGGAACAAGCACTAGAGGAATCTTGGTAGGGTTGCATGTATGAACTCTACAATTTTGTCTCTTTGGTTTATCATCGAGTGGCTCATTTTAAATGTCTTCTGGACTGACATCAACAAAAACTTTTACAAAATTTCATAGGATCAGTGTCTTTTTTTTCCATTGAGCTTGGGCTTAACTGGTTCTTTGTATGTATCTCTACTCCATTGAGAAATTATTGGTTTATTTGAACCTAAGCTGCTACTGTGTAACTGAAATGCTATGCAATGTTTCTTAATTGCATGCAGACCATGGACACTTGAACATCAATTATTTACCAACTGAAATATTATTTATTAGCTCACCTTAAAGCTTCAGTCATCAGATTCCCTCAGTGAGCTCAAGAAAGCACACATTAAAAGTAATGTCTAACCCATCCAACAGCCATGTTTACTTTGTAAGTAATTCCAGGAATGATAAGTGCTATCAATACATTGCATATTGTTCTTCTCAGAAGAGTAACAGCCATCAAAAGGTGCAAAAATTTTAATGAAAAGCAAAGCTCATTGGCATGTAGAAATAATTTGAGGGGTGATAGTTTCCATCCACCCTGTGTTTTTAATCCTTTTTCACATATATTTTTTTTTATTTTTAATGATTTGTAGTTACATATGAATAAATAAGTTAGTGTGAAATTATTAAAGAATATCAATACATTATAAGCAGTTTTAATAATTGCTTTATAGGTAACATGATCGAGAAATTGCTTACAATTTGTAAACATTTTTTACAGTCCTTGGGCAAGCAATAAATTTGCAATCATTTTTAAACACAATATTAATTCCTTGAAAGAAATGAAGGGACAGCACTGTGGCTGAGCAATTAGACCATTTGCCTGCTACTTAGGCAGCTTGGGTTTGATCCCAGGGACCCGCATGCACTATTTGTGGTGGACGAAGCAGTGCCCTGGTTGGTTCTCTCTTGGTTCTTTGGTTTCCCCTGCCATTGATCCCATCAATTGCTCCATCATCACCTTTCCATTTGTTGATTTTGCCTGCATTTCATATCATCCTCTTCCTCACTATCATACCTGGTGCTTGGCTGACTGCCTGCTTCCAGGTCTTCACTCTGACCCTAGGCACTGACTTAATAAGTTTTAAGGGGAGGGTAATCAGGTAAAGAAGGAACAAATGGAGGTTAACAAATTTGTTAGACATTTCTAAAAGGAAGTTTCAATTAATTTAAAAGAAAGTTGGCATTTATCAATTATAGCTGTTGCAAGATTTAATTATAGGTGGTTCGATACAAAATTCAATCATAGGCTTATCAAATAACCTGTAAAGTTGGTGATATAAATATTATTTGTTTGTACAACAGGAAAAACAATAGTAATAGTCAGCTATCAGCCGCCATTAAATTTTATGACAGCCAAAGTTGTTTGTATTTTGACCAAATTTACACCGGAGAAAATTGTAATTTGGAAATCAGAATGTAACAGCACTTTAGAAATATTAAATCTAAATCTGATAAATTGGGAGTTGCGATAATTTATTTTTAATGTTGCATTTATATGCTGCCTTTAACGTCAAAGGTCATATCAGCAGCTTTTAACCTCTTGTAACACTTGCTCAACGCAATGGCATTCACTAGCCTAACTGTGGTTTTGAACTTAGGGTTTCTATTACATTGTTTTTCTTTAATTTATTACATTAAATTTGCATACACATTCACACCCCCATTCATCCTTCCAACTCTAAATGGATGGGGTATTATCCTAGTGGAAGAAAAAT
This sequence comes from Tenodera sinensis, assembly GCA_030765045.1. Lineage (NCBI taxonomy): Eukaryota > Metazoa > Arthropoda > Insecta > Mantodea > Mantidae > Tenodera > Tenodera sinensis. The sequence continues at coordinate 7,660,891 of CM060967.1, read as the reverse complement.
CCCCACCTTCCTAGCCAGAAATCAAACCCAGGACCCCTTGCACACCAGGCAGGCGCTCTTCTGAGTGAGCTATGGGGCCAGGCAGATGATTTGTTTATCTAATCTTCTGAAGTTGTGTTATTAAATCAAAGGATCCATATATTTATAATGATGAAAATGTTCATAAAAGATTGTTGATGAGTTATATTCTAGTTCTTGTTTGTGTAGATGAATTTTAAGTTTTCAACAATTTATTGTAAAAGGAGCAGGAGCTACAGCTGTGCTTGCTTTATTGCAATAAATGTGTCCCTCCCTTTGGCATATAACAGGTTTTGGTGGCAGTTAGTTTAGTTAGGGGAAGGGGAGAAAAAGATGAAGGTGGAAGGACTGAACAAGTTATGTCCTGACAGGAATAAACTGTGGCGAATTATTCATATTTTTTAAAATTATTAAGGCTTTTTGTGATAAGTTTTCTTTTTATTAAGAAAGTCTGATAGGATGAATATTTAGGAATTTGTAACTCTTTTATTATTGTAAGAAGGAGTGTGATTGAGATCACATGAGATAAGGAAGAAATGCAAGTTTGTGTACTGTTAAACTTTTCTTGTATCAGCAACCAGCAGTAACAGTTTTATTACCAAATTTGCACTTTTTACATGTATGTTAACTTTGTAGGTAAATTTAACATTTTAACTCTGTCTGCACTGCAGTACCTTAGTAAGATATTTATAGAAAGCTTATTGTTTTCAGCTGCAACAAACTTATCATTAAATGTTCTTTAGACCGTAATATATTGGGTACAGATAATTGTAGAATATAAAGCCAGACCTTTTGAGGTTAGAAGCATGGTAGCACATTATGGCACATTGAATCCACCATGTTTATAGGCTCTGTCTGAAAAGTAAACAAAATGCATTGTCACTGTCGCTATAGTGTTGGTATGTAATTGCAAAAATCCATACATGTAGGGGCTGGCCGTAGGTATTACTAACCTTCCATTTTCAGTCAACTTATCAATATTTATTTGATGCTCAAGACACTTGGTAAAGAGACATTGGTCTGCTTACTTCCCAGTAGGGCGTTCATTTTGTGTGTGACACTGCACTTGTTCACATAACTGAATGTTTCCCACACAAGACACTTGGTACAGAGACATTGGTCTGCTTACTTCCCAGCAGGGTGTTCATTTTGTGTGTGACACTGCACTTGTTCACATAACTGGATGTTTCCCACACAAGATACTTGGTACAGAGACATTGGTCTGCTTACTTCCCAGTAGGGTGTTCATTTTGTGTGTAACACTGCACTTGTTCACATAACTGAATGTTTCCCACACAAGACACTTGGTACAGAGACATTGGTCTGCTTACTTCCCAGTAGGGTGTTCATTTTGTGTGTAACACTGCACTTGTTCACATAACTGAATGTTTCCCACACAAGATACTTGGTACAGAGACATTGGTCTGCTTACTTCCCAGCAGGGTGTTCATTTTGTGTGTGACACTGCACTTGTTCACATAACTGAATGTTTCCCACACAAGACACTTGGTACAAAGACATTGGTCTGCTTACTTCCCAGTAGGGTGTTCATTTTGTGTGTGACACTGTACTTGTTCACATAACTGGATGTTTCCCACACAAGAAACTTGGTACAGAGACATTGGTCTGCTTACTTCCCAGTAGGGTGTTCATTTTGTGTGTGACACTGCACTTGTTCACATAACTGAATGTTTCCCACACAAGAAACTTGGTACAGAGACATTGGTCTGCTTACTTCCCAGTAGGGTGTTCATTTTGTGTGTGACACTGCACTTGTTCACATAACTGAATGTTTCCCACACAAGACACTTGGTACAGAGACATTGGTCTGCTTACTTCCCAGCAGGGTGTTCATTTTGTGTGTGACACTGCACTTGTTCACATAACTGGATGTTTCCCACACAAGATACTTGGTACAGAGACATTGGTCTGCTTACTTCCCAGTAGGGTGTTCATTTTGTGTGTAACACTGCACTTGTTCACATAACTGAATGTTTCCCACACAAGACACTTGGTACAGAGACATTGGTCTGCTTACTTCCCAGTAGGGTGTTCATTTTGTGTGTAACACTGCACTTGTTCACATAACTGAATGTTTCCCACACAAGATACTTGGTACAGAGACATTGGTCTGCTTACTTCCCAGCAGGGTGTTCATTTTGTGTGTGACACTGCACTTGTTCACATAACTGAATGTTTCCCACACAAGACACTTGGTACAAAGACATTGGTCTGCTTACTTCCCAGTAGGGTGTTCATTTTGTGTGTGACACTGTACTTGTTCACATAACTGGATGTTTCCCACACAAGAAACTTGGTACAGAGACATTGGTCTGCTTACTTCCCAGTAGGGTGTTCATTTTGTGTGTGACACTGCACTTGTTCACATAACTGAATGTTTCCCACACAAGAAACTTGGTACAGAGACATTGGTCTGCTTACTTCCCAGTAGGGTGTTCATTTTGTGTGTAACACTGCACTTGTTCACATAACTGAATGTTTCCAACACAAGATACTTGGTACAGAGACATTGGTCTGCTTACTTCCAAGTAGGGTGTTCATTTTGTGTGTAACACTGCACTTGTTCACATAACTGGATGTTTCCCACACAAGATACTTGGTACAGAGACATTGGTCTGCTTACTTCCCAGTAGGGCGTTCATTTTGTGTGTAACACTGCACTTGTTCACATAACTGGATGTTTCCCACACAAGATACTTGGTACAGAGACATTGGTCTGGTTACTTCCCAGTAGGGTGTTCATTTTGTGTGTAACACTGCACTTGTTCACATAACTGGATGTTTCCCACACAAGATACTTGGTACAGAGACATTGGTCTTCTTACTTCCCAGTAGGGTGTTCATTTTGTGTGTAACACTGCACTTGTTCATATAACTGGATGTTTCCCACACAATGCACTTGTAGGCATGATGTTGAGCTGCAACCGTACCTCTTGTTGGATAATGTGGTTTCTGTCAGGAAGCTGGACCACTTTGTTGCAACTCTTTGAATGGTTTGTTTGTGTAGATGATTAAATATGTGAGTGATTCCCAGCTTAGTCCAGTCCAGAGATGGGAGTACACGACAGTTTTAGATGATTAAATATCTGACTGATTCCCAGCTTAGTCCAGTCCAGAGATGGGAGTACACGACAGTTTTAGATGATTAAATATGTGAGTGATTCCCAGCTTAGTCCAGTCCAGAGATGCGAGTACTGGACAGTTTTAGATGATTAAATATGTGAGTGATTCCCAGCTTAGTCCAGTCCAGAGATGCGAGTACTGGGCAGTTTTAGATGATTAAATATCTGAGTGATTCCCAGCTTAGTCCAGTCCAGAGATGCGAGTACTGGACAGTTTTAGATGATTAAATATCTGAATCCCAGCTTAGTCCAGTCCAGAGATGGGAGTACACGACAGTTTTAGATGATTAAATATCTGAGTGATTCCCAGCTTAGTCCAGTCCAGAGATGGGAGTACTGGACAGTTTTAGATGATTAAATATCTGAGTGATTCCCAGCTTAGTGCAGTCCAGAGATGGGAGTACGGGACAGTTTTAGATGATTAAATATCTGAGCGAATCCCAGCTTGGTCCAGTCCAGAGATGCGAGTACGGGACAGGTTTAGATGATTAAATATCTGAATCCCAGCTTAGTGCTGTCCAGAGATGGGAGTACGGGACAGTTTTAGATGATTAAATATCTGAACGAATCCCAGCTTGGTCCAGTCCAGAGATGCGAGTACGGGACAGGTTTAGATGATTAAATATCTGAATCCCAGCTTAGTGCAGTCCAGAGATGGGAGTACGGGACAGTTTTAGATGATTAAATATCTGAGTGATTCCCAGCTTAGTGCAGTCCAGAGATGGGAGTACGGGACAGTTTTAGATGATTAAATATCTGAGCGATTCCCAGCTTAGTCCAGTCCAGAGATGGGAGTACGGGACAGTTTTAGATGATTAAATATCTGAGTGATTCCCAGCTTACTCCAGTCCAGAGATGGGAGTACGGGACAGTTTTAGATGATTAAATATCTGAGTGATTCCCAGCTTAGTGCAGTCCAGAGATGGGAGTACGGGACAGTTTTAGAGGATTAAATATCTGAGTGATTCCCAGCTTAGTCCAGTCCAGAGATGCGAGTACGGGACAGGTTTAGATGATTAAATATCTGAGTGATTCCCAGCTTGGTCCAGTCCAGAGAAGCGAGTACACGACAGTTTTAGATGATTAAATATCTGAGTGATTCCCAGCTTAGTCCAGTCCAGAGATGCGAGTACACGACAGTTTTAGATGATTAAATATCTGAGTGATTCCCAGCTTAGTGCAGTCCAGAGATGGGAGTACGGGACAGTTTTAGATGATTAAATATCTGAGCGATTCCCAGCTTAGTCCAGTGCAGAGATGGGAGTACGGGACAGTTTTAGATGATTAAATATCTGAGTGATTCCCAGCTTACTCCAGTCCAGAGATGGGAGTACGGGACAGTTTTAGATGATTAAATATCTGAGTGATTCCCAGCTTAGTCCAGTCCAGAGATGCGAGTACGGGACAGTTTTAGATGATTAAATATCTGAGTGATTCCCAGCTTAGTCCAGTCCAGAGATGGGAGTACGGGACAGTTTTAGATGATTAAATATCTGAGTGATTCCCAGCTTTGTCCAGTCCAGAGATTGGAGTACGGGACAGTTTTAGATGATTAAATATCTGAGTGATTCCCAGCTTAGTGCAGTCCAGAGATGGTAGTACACGACAGTTTTAGATGATTAAATATCTGAGTGATTCCCAGCTTAGTGCAGTCCAGAGATGGGAGTACGGGACAGTTTTAGATGATTAAATATCTGAGTGATTCCCAGCTTAGTGCAGTCCAGAGATGGGAGTACACGACAGTTTTAGATGATTAAATATCTGAGTGATTCCCAGCTTAGTGCAGTCCAGAGATGGGAGTACACGACAGTTTTAGATGATTAAATATCTGAGTGATTCCCAGCTTAGTGCAGTCCAGAGATGGGAGTACACGACAGTTTTAGATGATTAAATATCTGAGTGATTCCCAGCTTAGTCCAGTCCAGAGATGCGAGTACGGTACAGTTTTAGATGATTAAATATCTGAGTGATTCCCAGCTTAGTCCAGTCCAGAGATGGGAGTACGGGACAGTTTTAGATGATTAAATATCTGAGTGATTCCCAGCTTAGTCCAGTCCAGAGATGGGAGTACGGGACAGTTTTAGATGATTAAATATCTGAGTGATTCCCAGCTTAGTGCAGTCCAGAGATGGGAGTACGGGACAGTTTTAGATGATTAAATATCTGAGTGATTCCCAGCTTAGTCCAGTCCAGAGATGGGAGTACGGGACAGTTTTAGATGATTAAATATGTGAGTGATTCCCAGCTTAGTGCAGTCCAGAGATGGGAGTACGGGACAGTTTTAGATGATTAAATATCTGAGTGATTCCCAGCTTAGTCCAGTCCTGAGATGCGAGTACGGGACAGTTTTAGATGATTAAATATCTGAGTGATTCCCAGCTTAGTGCAGTCCAGAGATGGGTGTACGGGACAGTTTTAGATGATTAAATATCTGAACGAATCCCAGCTTGGTCCAGTCCAGAGATGCGAGTACGGGACAGGTTTAGATGATTAAATATCTGAATCCCAGCTTAGTGCAGTCCAGAGATGGGAGTACGGGACAGTTTTAGATGATTAAATATCTGAGTGATTCCCAGCTTAGTGCAGTCCAGAGATGGGAGTACGGGACAGTTTTAGATGATTAAATATCTGAGCGATTCCCAGCTTAGTCCAGTCCAGAGATGGGAGTACGGGACAGTTATAGATGATTAAATATCTGAGTGATTCCCAGCTTACTCCAGTCCAGAGATGGGAGTACGGGACAGTTTTAGATGATTAAATATCTGAGTGATTCCCAGCTTAGTGCAGTCCAGAGATGGGAGTACGGGACAGTTTTAGATGATTAAATATCTGAGTGATTCCCAGCTTAGTCCAGTCCAGAGATGCGAGTACGGGACAGGTTTAGATGATTAAATATCTGAGTGATTCCCAGCTTGGTCCAGTCCAGAGAAGCGAGTACACGACAGTTTTAGATGATTAAATATCTGAGTGATTCCCAGCTTAGTCCAGTCCAGAGATGCGAGTACACGACAGTTTTAGATGATTAAATATCTGAGTGATTCCCAGCTTAGTCCAGTCCAGAGATGGGAGTACGGGACAGTTTTAGATGATTAAATATGTGAGTGATTCCCAGCTTAGTCCAGTCCAGAGATGGGAGTACGGGACAGTTTTAGATGATTAAATATCTGAGTGATTCCCAGCTTAGTGCAGTCCAGAGATGGGAGTACGGGACAGTTTTAGATGATTAAATATCTGAGCGAATCCCAGCTTGGTCCAGTCCAGAGATGCGAGTACGGGACAGGTTTAGATGATTAAATATCTGAATCCCAGCTTAGTGCAGTCCAGAGAAGGGAGTACGGGACAGTTTTAGATGATTAAATATCTGAGTGATTCCCAGCTTAGTGCAGTCCAGAGATGGGAGTACGGGACAGTTTTAGATGATTAAATATCTGAGCGATTCCCAGCTTAGTCCAGTCCAGAGATGGGAGTACGGGACAGTTTTAGATGATTAAATATCTGAGTGATTCCCAGCTTACTCCAGTCCAGAGATGGGAGTACGGGACAGTTTTAGATGATTAAATATCTGAGCGATTCCCAGCTTAGTCCAGTCCAGAGATGCGAGTACGGGACAGTTTTAGATGATTAAATATCTGAGTGATTCCCAGCTTAGTCCAGTCCAGAGATGGGAGTACGGGACAGTTTTAGATGATTAAATATCTGAGTGATTCCCAGCTTAGTCCAGTCCAGAGATGCGAGTACGGGACAGTTTTAGATGATTAAATATCTGAGTGATTCCCAGCTTGGTCCAGTCCAGAGATGGGAGTACTGGACAGTTTTAGATGATTAAATATCTTTGTGATTCCCAGCTTAGTCCAGTCCAGAGATGGGAGTACGGGACAGTTTTAGATGATTAAATATCTGAGTGATTCCCAGCTTAGTGCAGTCCAGAGATGGGAGTACACGACAGTTTTAGATGATTAAATATCTGAGTGATTCCCAGCTTAGTGCAGTCCAGAGATGGGAGTACACGACAGTTTTAGATGATTAAATATCTGAGTGATTCCCAGCTTAGTGCAGTCCAGAGATGGGAGTACACGACAGTTTTAGATGATTAAATATCTGAGTGATTCCCAGCTTAGTGCAGTCCAGAGATGGGAGTACACGACAGTTTTAGATGATTAAATATCTGAGTGATTCCCAGCTTAGTCCAGTCCAGAGATGCGAGTACGGTACAGTTTTAGATGATTAAATATCTGAGTGATTCCCAGCTTAGTCCAGTCCAGAGATGGGAGTACGGGACAGTTTTAGATGATTAAATATCTGAGTGATTCCCAGCTTAGTCCAGTCCAGAGATGGGAGTACGGGACAGTTTTAGATGATTAAATATCTGAGTGATTCCCAGCTTAGTGCAGTCCAGAGATGGGAGTACGGGACAGTTTTAGATGATTAAATATCTGAGTGATTCCCAGCTTAGTCCAGTCCAGAGATGGGAGTACGGGACAGTTTTAGATGATTAAATATGTGAGTGATTCCCAGCTTAGTGCAGTCCAGAGATGGGAGTACGGGACAGTTTTGGATGATTAAATATCTGAGTGATTCCCAGCTTAGTCCAGTCCTGAGATGCGAGTACGGGACAGTTTTAGATGATTAAATATCTGAGTGATTCCCAGCTTAGTCCAGTCCAGAGATGCGAGTACGGGACAGTTTTAGATGATTAAATATCTGAGTGATTCCCAGCTTAGTCCAGTCCTGAGATGCGAGTACGGGACAGTTTTAGATTAAATATCTGAGTGATTCCCAGCTTAGTCCAGTCCAGAGATGCGAGTACGGGACAGTTTTAGATGATTAAATATCTGAGTGATTCCCAGCTTAGTGCAGTCCAGAGATGGGAGTACACGACAGTTTTAGATGATTAAATATCTGAGTGATTCCCAGCTTAGTGCAGTCCAGAGATGGGAGTACTGGACAGTTTTAGATGATTAAATATCTTTGTGATTCCCAGCTTAGTCCAGTCCAGAGATGGGAGTACGGGACAGTTTTAGATGATTAAATATCTGAGTGATTCCCAGCTTAGTGCAGTCCAGAGATGGGAGTACGGGACAGTTTTAGATGATTAAATATCGGAGTGATTCCCAGCTTAGTCCAGTCCAGAGATGGGAGTACGGGACAGTTTTAGATGATTAAATATCTGAGTGATTCCCAGCTTAGTGCAGTCCAGAGATGGGAGTACACGACAGTTTTAGATGATTAAATATCTGAGTGATTCCCAGCTTGGTCCAGTCCAGAGATGGGAGTACTGGACAGTTTTAGATGATTAAATATCTTTGTGATTCCCAGCTTAGTCCAGTCCAGAGATGGGAGTACGGGACAGTTTTAGATGATTAAATATCTGAGTGATTCCCAGCTTAGTGCAGTCCAGAGATGGGAGTACGGGACAGTTTTAGATGATTAAATATGTGAGTGATTCCCAGCTTAGTGCAGTCCAGAGATGGGAGTACGGGACAGTTTTAGATGATTAAATATGTGAGTGATTCCCAGCTTAGTCCAGTCCAGAGATGGGAGTACGGGACAGTTTTAGATGATTAAATATCTGAGTGATTCCCAGCTTAGTGCAGTCCAGAGATGGGAGTACGGGACAGTTTTAGATGATTAAATATCTGAGCGAATCCCAGCTTGGTCCAGTCCAGAGATGCGAGTACGGCACAGGTTTAGATGATTAAATATCTGAATCCCAGCTTAGTGCAGTCCAGAGATGGGAGTACGGGACAGTTTTAGATGATTAAATATCTGAGTGATTCCCAGCTTAGTGCAGTCCAGAGATGGGAGTACGGGACAGTTTTAGATGATTAAATATCTGAGCGATTCCCAGCTTAGTCCAGTCCAGAGATGGGAGTACGGGACAGTTTTAGATGATTAAATATGTGAGTGATTCCCAGCTTAGTCCAGTCCAGAGATGGGAGTACGGGACAGTTTTAGATGATTAAATATCTGAGTGATTCCCAGCTTAGTCCAGTCCAGAGATGGGAGTACGGGACAGTTTTAGATGATTAAATATCTGAGTGATTCCCAGCTTAGTCCAGTCCAGAGATGGGAGTACGGGACAGTTTTAGATGATTAAATATCTGAGTGATTCCCAGCTTAGTCCAGTCCAGAGATGCGAGTACGGGACAGGTTTAGATGATTAAATATCTGAGTGATTCCCAGCTTAGTCCAGTCCAGAGAAGCGAGTACACGACAGTTTTAGATGATTAAATATCTGAGTGATTCCCAGCTTAGTCCAGTCCAGAGATGCGAGTACACGACAGTTTTAGATGATTAAATATCTGAGTGATTCCCAGCTTAGTCCAGTCCAGAGATGGGAGTACGGGACAGTTTTAGATGATTAAATATCTGAGTGATTCCCAGCTTAGTCCAGTCCAGAGATGCGAGTACGGGACAGTTTTAGATGATTAAATATCTGAGTGATTCCCAGCTTAGTCCAGTCCAGAGATGGGAGTACGGGACAGTTTTAGATGATTAAATATCTGAGTGATTCCCAGCTTAGTCCAGTCCAGAGATTGGAGTACGGGACAGTTTTAGATGATTAAATATCTGAGTGATTCCCAGCTTAGTGCAGTCCAGAGATGGGAGTACGGGACAGTTTTAGATGATTAAATATCTGAGTGATTCCCAGCTTAGTGCAGTCCAGAGATGGGAGTACGGGACAGTTTTAGATGATTAAATATCTGAGTGATTCCCAGCTTAGTCCAGTCCAGAGATGGGAGTACGGGACAGTTTTAGATGATTAAATATCTGAGTGATTCCCAGCTTAGTCCAGTCCAGAGATGGGAGTACACGACAGTTTTAGATGATTAAATATCTGAGTGATTCCCAGCTTAGTGCAGTCCAGAGATGGGAGTACGGGACAGTTTTAGATGATTAAATATGTGAGTGATTCCCAGCTTAGTGCAGTCCAGAGATGGGAGTACGGGACATTTTTAGATGATTAAATATCTGAGTGATTCCCAGCTTAGTGCAGTCCAGAGATGGGAGTACTGGACAGTTTTAGATGATTAAATATCTTTGTGATTCCCAGCTTAGTCCAGTCCAGAGATGGGAGTACGGGACAGTTTTAGATGATTAAATATCTGAGTGATTCCCAGCTTGGTCCAGTCCAGAGAAGGGAGTACACGACAGTTTTAGATGATTAAATATGTGAGTGATTCCCAGCTTAGTGCAGTCCAGAGAAGGGAGTACGGGACAGTTTTAGATGATTAAATATGTGAGTGATTCCCAGCTTAGTGCAGTCCAGAGAAGGGAGTACACGACAGTTTTAGATGATTAAATATGTGAGTGATTCCCAGCTTAGTCCAATCCAGAGATGGGAGTACGGGACAGTTTTAGATGATTAAATATGTGAGTGATTCCCAGCTTAGTGCAGTCCAGAGAAGGGAGTACACGACAGTTTTAGATGATTAAATATGTGAGTGATTCCCAGCTTAGTCCAGTCCAGAGAAGGGAGTACACGACAGTTTTAGATGATTAAATATCTGAGTGATTCCCAGCTTAGTGCAGTCCAGAGATGGGAGTACGGGACAGTTTTAGATGATTAAATATCTGAGTGATTCCCAGCTTAGTCCAGTCCAGAGATGGGAGTACGGGACAGTTTTAGATGATTAAATATGTGAGTGATTCCCAGCTTAGTCCAGTCCAGAGATGGGAGTACACGACAGTTTTAGATGATTAAATATCTGAGTGATTCCCAGCTTAGTGCAGTCCAGAGATGCGAGTACGGGACAGTTTTAGATGATTAAATATCTTTGTGATTCCCAGCTTAGTCCAGTCCAGAGATGGGAGTACGGGACAGTTTTAGATGATTAAATATCTTTGTGATTCCCAGCTTAGTCCAGTCCAGAGATGCGAGTACGGGACAGTTTTAGATGATTAAATATCTTTGTGATTCCCAGCTTAGTGCAGTCCAGAGATGCGAGTACGGGACAGTTTTAGATGATTAAATATCTGAGTGATTCCCAGCTTAGTGCAGTCCAGAGATGCGAGTACGGGACAGTTTTAGATGATTAAATATCTGAGTGATTCCCAGCTTAGTGCAGTCCAGAGATGCGAGTACGGGACAGTTTTAGATGATTAAATATCTGAGTGATTCCCAGCTTAGTGCAGTCCAGAGATGCGAGTACGGGACAGTTTTAGATGATTAAATATCTTTGTGATTCCCAGCTTAGTCCAGTCCAGAGATGGGAGTACGGGACAGTTTTAGATGATTAAATATCTTTGTGATTCCCAGCTTAGTGCAGTCCAGAGATGCGAGTACGGGACAGTTTTAGATGATTAAATATCTGAGTGATTCCCAGCTTAGTGCAGTCCAGAGATGCGAGTACGGGACAGTTTTAGATGATTAAATATCTGAGTGATTCCCAGCTTAGTGCAGTCCAGAGATGGGAGTACGGGACAGTTTTAGATGATTAAATATCTGAGTGATTCCCAGCTTAGTCCAGTCCAGAGATGGGAGTACGGGACAGTTTTAGATGATTAAATATCTGAGTGATTCCCAGCTTGGTGCAGTCCAGAGATGGGAGTACACGACAGTTTTAGATGATTAAATATCTGAGTGATTCCCAGCTTGGTCCAGTCCAGAGATGGGAGTACTGGACAGTTTTAGATGATTAAATATCTTTGTGATTCCCAGCTTAGTCCAGTCCAGAGATGGGAGTACGGGACAGTTTTAGATGATTAAATATCTGAGTGATTCCCAGCTTAGTGCAGTCCAGAGATGGGAGTACGGGACAGTTTTAGATGATTAAATATGTGAGTGATTCCCAGCTTAGTCCAGTCCAGAGATGGGAGTACGGGACAGTTTTAGATGATTAAATATGTGAGTTATTCCCAGCTTAGTCCAGTCCAGAGATGGGAGTACTGGACAGTTTTAGATGATTAAATATCTGAGTGATTCCCAGCTTAGTCCAGTCCAGAGATGGGAGTACGGGACAGTTTTAGATGATTAAATATCTGAGTGATTCCCAGCTTAGTGCAGTGCAGAGATGGGAGTACTGGACAGTTTTAGATGATTAAATATCTGAGTGATTCCCAGCTTAGTGCAGTGCAGAGATGGGAGTACTGGACAGTTTTAGATGATTAAATATCTGAGTGATTCCCAGCTTAGTGCAGTCCAGAGAAGGGAGTACGGGACAGTTTTAGATGATTAAATATGTGAGTGATTCCCAGCTTAGTGCAGTCCAGAGAAGGGAGTACGGGACAGTTTTAGATGATTAAATATGTGAGTGATTCCCAGCTTAGTGCAGTCCAGAGAAGGGAGTACACGACAGTTTTAGATGATTAAATATGTGAGTGATTCCCAGCTTAGTGCAGTCCAGAGAAGGGAGTACGGGACAGTTTTAGATGATTAAATATGTGAGTGATTCCCAGCTTAGTGCAGTCCAGAGAAGGGAGTACACGACAGTTTTAGATGATTAAATATGTGAGTGATTCCCAGCTTAGTCCAATCCAGAGATGGGAGTACGGGACAGTTTTAGATGATTAAATATGTGAGTGATTCCCAGCTTAGTGCAGTCCAGAGAAGGGAGTACACGACAGTTTTAGATGATTAAATATGTGAGTGATTCCCAGCTTAGTCCAGTCCAGAGAAGGGAGTACACGACAGTTTTAGATGATTAAATATCTGAGTGATTCCCAGCTTAGTCCAGTCCAGAGATGGGAGTACGGGACAGTTTTAGATGATTAAATATCTGAGTGATTCCCAGCTTAGTGCAGTGCAGAGATGGGAGTACTGGACAGTTTTAGATGATTAAATATCTGAGTGATTCCCAGCTTAGTGCAGTGCAGAGATGGGAGTACTGGACAGTTTTAGATGATTAAATATCTGAGTGATTCCCAGCTTAGTGCAGTCCAGAGAAGGGAGTACGGGACAGTTTTAGATGATTAAATATGTGAGTGATTCCCAGCTTAGTGCAGTCCAGAGAAGGGAGTACGGGACAGTTTTAGATGATTAAATATGTGAGTGATTCCCAGCTTAGTGCAGTCCAGAGAAGGGAGTACACGACAGTTTTAGATGATTAAATATGTGAGTGATTCCCAGCTTAGTGCAGTCCAGAGAAGGGAGTACGGGACAGTTTTAGATGATTAAATATGTGAGTGATTCCCAGCTTAGTGCAGTCCAGAGATGCGAGTACACGACAGTTTTAGATGATTAAATATCTGAGTGATTCCCAGCTTAGTCCAGTCCAGAGATGGGAGTACGGGACAGTTTTAGATGATTAAATATCTGAGTGATTCCCAGCTTAGTCCAGTCCAGAGATGCGAGTACGGGACAGTTTTAGATGATTAAATATCTGAGTGATTCCCAGCTTAGTCCAGTCCAGAGATGGGAGTACGGGACAGTTTTAGATGATTAAATATCTGAGTGATTCCCAGCTTAGTCCAGTCCAGAGATTGGAGTACGGGACAGTTTTAGATGATTAAATATCTGAGTGATTCCCAGCTTAGTGCAGTCCAGAGATGGGAGTACGGGACAGTTTTAGATGATTAAATATCTGAGTGATTCCCAGCTTAGTGCAGTCCAGAGATGGGAGTACGGGACAGTTTTAGATGATTAAATATCTGAGTGATTCCCAGCTTAGTCCAGTCCAGAGATGGGAGTACGGGACAGTTTTAGATGATTAAATATCTGAGTGATTCCCAGCTTAGTCCAGTCCAGAGATGGGAGTACACGACAGTTTTAGATGATTAAATATCTGAGTGATTCCCAGCTTAGTGCAGTCCAGAGATGGGAGTACGGGACAGTTTTAGATGATTAAATATGTGAGTGATTCCCAGCTTAGTGCAGTCCAGAGATGGGAGTACGGGACATTTTTAGATGATTAAATATCTGAGTGATTCCCAGCTTAGTGCAGTCCAGAGATGGGAGTACTGGACAGTTTTAGATGATTAAATATCTTTGTGATTCCCAGCTTAGTCCAGTCCAGAGATGGGAGTACGGGACAGTTTTAGATGATTAAATATGTGAGTGATTCCCAGCTTGGTCCAGTCCAGAGAAGGGAGTACACGACAGTTTTAGATGATTAAATATGTGAGTGATTCCCAGCTTAGTGCAGTCCAGAGAAGGGAGTACGGGACAGTTTTAGATGATTAAATATGTGAGTGATTCCCAGCTTAGTGCAGTCCAGAGAAGGGAGTACACGACAGTTTTAGATGATTAAATATGTGAGTGATTCCCAGCTTAGTCCAATCCAGAGATGGGAGTACGGGACAGTTTTAGATGATTAAATATGTGAGTGATTCCCAGCTTAGTGCAGTCCAGAGAAGGGAGTACACGACAGTTTTAGATGATTAAATATGTGAGTGATTCCCAGCTTAGTCCAGTCCAGAGAAGGGAGTACACGACAGTTTTAGATGATTAAATATCTGAGTGATTCCCAGCTTAGTGCAGTCCAGAGATGGGAGTACGGGACAGTTTTAGATGATTAAATATCTGAGTGATTCCCAGCTTAGTCCAGTCCAGAGATGGGAGTACGGGACAGTTTTAGATGATTAAATATGTGAGTGATTCCCAGCTTAGTCCAGTCCAGAGATGGGAGTACACGACAGTTTTAGATGATTAAATATCTGAGTGATTCCCAGCTTAGTGCAGTCCAGAGATGCGAGTACGGGACAGTTTTAGATGATTAAATATCTTTGTGATTCCCAGCTTAGTCCAGTCCAGAGATGGGAGTACGGGACAGTTTTAGATGATTAAATATCTTTGTGATTCCCAGCTTAGTCCAGTCCAGAGATGCGAGTACGGGACAGTTTTAGATGATTAAATATCTTTGTGATTCCCAGCTTAGTGCAGTCCAGAGATGCGAGTACGGGACAGTTTTAGATGATTAAATATCTGAGTGATTCCCAGCTTAG
Source organism: Tenodera sinensis (assembly GCA_030765045.1). Taxonomy (NCBI): domain Eukaryota; kingdom Metazoa; phylum Arthropoda; class Insecta; order Mantodea; family Mantidae; genus Tenodera; species Tenodera sinensis. The sequence continues at coordinate 7,645,847 of CM060967.1, read as the reverse complement.
TGCAGTCCAGAGATGCGAGTACGGGACAGTTTTAGATGATTAAATATCTGAGTGATTCCCAGCTTAGTGCAGTCCAGAGATGCGAGTACGGGACAGTTTTAGATGATTAAATATCTGAGTGATTCCCAGCTTAGTGCAGTCCAGAGATGCGAGTACGGGACAGTTTTAGATGATTAAATATCTTTGTGATTCCCAGCTTAGTCCAGTCCAGAGATGGGAGTACGGGACAGTTTTAGATGATTAAATATCTTTGTGATTCCCAGCTTAGTGCAGTCCAGAGATGCGAGTACGGGACAGTTTTAGATGATTAAATATCTGAGTGATTCCCAGCTTAGTGCAGTCCAGAGATGCGAGTACGGGACAGTTTTAGATGATTAAATATCTGAGTGATTCCCAGCTTAGTGCAGTCCAGAGATGGGAGTACGGGACAGTTTTAGATGATTAAATATCTGAGTGATTCCCAGCTTAGTCCAGTCCAGAGATGGGAGTACGGGACAGTTTTAGATGATTAAATATCTGAGTGATTCCCAGCTTGGTGCAGTCCAGAGATGGGAGTACACGACAGTTTTAGATGATTAAATATCTGAGTGATTCCCAGCTTGGTCCAGTCCAGAGATGGGAGTACTGGACAGTTTTAGATGATTAAATATCTTTGTGATTCCCAGCTTAGTCCAGTCCAGAGATGGGAGTACGGGACAGTTTTAGATGATTAAATATCTGAGTGATTCCCAGCTTAGTGCAGTCCAGAGATGGGAGTACGGGACAGTTTTAGATGATTAAATATGTGAGTGATTCCCAGCTTAGTCCAGTCCAGAGATGGGAGTACGGGACAGTTTTAGATGATTAAATATGTGAGTTATTCCCAGCTTAGTCCAGTCCAGAGATGGGAGTACTGGACAGTTTTAGATGATTAAATATCTGAGTGATTCCCAGCTTAGTCCAGTCCAGAGATGGGAGTACGGGACAGTTTTAGATGATTAAATATCTGAGTGATTCCCAGCTTAGTGCAGTGCAGAGATGGGAGTACTGGACAGTTTTAGATGATTAAATATCTGAGTGATTCCCAGCTTAGTGCAGTGCAGAGATGGGAGTACTGGACAGTTTTAGATGATTAAATATCTGAGTGATTCCCAGCTTAGTGCAGTCCAGAGAAGGGAGTACGGGACAGTTTTAGATGATTAAATATGTGAGTGATTCCCAGCTTAGTGCAGTCCAGAGAAGGGAGTACGGGACAGTTTTAGATGATTAAATATGTGAGTGATTCCCAGCTTAGTGCAGTCCAGAGAAGGGAGTACACGACAGTTTTAGATGATTAAATATGTGAGTGATTCCCAGCTTAGTGCAGTCCAGAGAAGGGAGTACGGGACAGTTTTAGATGATTAAATATGTGAGTGATTCCCAGCTTAGTGCAGTCCAGAGAAGGGAGTACACGACAGTTTTAGATGATTAAATATGTGAGTGATTCCCAGCTTAGTCCAATCCAGAGATGGGAGTACGGGACAGTTTTAGATGATTAAATATGTGAGTGATTCCCAGCTTAGTGCAGTCCAGAGAAGGGAGTACACGACAGTTTTAGATGATTAAATATCTGAGTGATTCCCAGCTTAGTGCAGTCCAGAGATGGGAGTACGGGACAGTTTTAGATGATTAAATATCTGAGTGATTCCCAGCTTAGTCCACTCCAGAGATGCGAGTACGGGACAGTTTTACCTCCAGAAGTTTGATCATAGGAAGATGCAGGAGTTTTTCTGTAGACGATTTAGCGTTACCTAAGGTGCACCGCGGATAGGCGGTTTACATTACACTCCACTTAACATATTTTTTTAAAAAGTTTATGTGAAATCTCAGCTCTGTAGATGATATAAATTTAAGGGTGTTGAACTGTTATCCGCTCCTTTATAAAACGGGTTATGGCAGAAGCCGTAGATACCTGTGAGGGAGTAGAGGAACCTATGGCCGTGCAGAGTGAAGTCCTGGAAGTGAGTGGTCAGCCAAACGCCAGGTATGCTATTGAGGAAGAATATCATATGAAATGCAGGCGACATCAATGAATTGAAAGGTGATAATTCGGGCTCGGAAGTTCATGCCCTAAAAACACTGAAATATGCATGCAAATATGCTCTTAAAACTTGAAAATACGCAAGAAATATGCACTGTTTAATTAAAGCAATGTCCCTTAGCAGTAGACAAGACGAATTCGTATAAGTAATAAATAAAGTTACCTTATTCCTTAGAGGTTGAAGCACATGTGGTCCCGCGCTAGTATTAACAGCTAAATTGCATTTCACAATCAACACTTTGCACAAATGTTCAACTGTAAAACATTGTATGTTGTCTCGCAAAACACTTTTGTAACGTGAAAAACTTCTCTCCACGTCACAAGATGTTATAGGATCATATTTAAATGATGCTAACTGATTCACAGAGAGAGTCAAGTCTCTTGGTGTGACAGATGGTTTTCTTTCGAGGATGTCTCGAATATCGCACATCTGTTTATAACCAGAATTTTTTGAAATTACATAATTCACTTTCTCTTTCACTTTTTGTCCTATGCTACCAGGAACCGAACTTAGATCACATTGTTTTTTCAAAGACAGTAAGTGATTCATGCAAAGGAGATCCTACAGCTTCCAATGCCGTTATGGCTGTTGGTAAGAAAGAAAAATGGGCAGATATAAAACTAAGATCCTCTTTTAACCTAGTGCGTGATAGAATATTTTGCACAGTTTGTATTGATGAAGCATCTTTCGAGTCCATTGAATTAACAACCTCTTGGACTATTTCTATGTGCTCAGCATAATATAAAAGTGCATCGACCCATGTTCCCCATCGAGTTAACACTGGTGCAGGAGGAAGTCGGATATTAGGTGCTGAGGATCTAAACCACTTAACTCTTTTAGGAGATCTAACAAAAATTATCTTCGTACTGGACACAAATCTATCTACCAATGGGAAAGAAGTGCTACCAATATGAAAAATATTATACAGATGAAAAAATAAAAAAAAGCATAAAAATCATTAAAATATGCAATATAGGGGCAATAATACTGAAATCTAAGTGAGTTGCATCATGTGCAGTACTACCAATATGAAAAATATTATCCAGATAGAAAAAAGTAATAAAAAACCATAAAAATCATTAAAATATTCAATATAGGGGTATAATATTGAAATAATATGCATTTATAAAAAATCAAGAAAATATGCAATTATATGCACCATAAAATCATGTCCAAATAACTGAAAATTCCGTAATTCGTACACATAATGTAAAAGCATACCGTTTTAACCCCTATGAAAAAACATGCAAATGCATGAACTTCCTAGCCCTAGTGATAATGGAGCAATTGTGGTATGAGTGGCGGGGGAAACCGGATAACCCTGATAAAACTCGCTCTGATGCCGCTTCGTCCATCACGAGTACCACTTGCGGGTCCCTGGGATCGAACCGGGCCGCTTAGGTGGTAAGCGAACCGCTCGGCCATGACGCCGCCGGTACGAAATCTCGATATCTAAAATTCTAGGTCTTCAGGTTGATGTTTACTATTGATAAAAATGTCTAAACTCCCTCGACCGCTTGTTAATGATTCGCCAGGAGCTCTACAATACTGACCGGCAGTTGCAGAGAGTCCCGAAGGTGCGCCAGGGAAAAACACCTCACCAGCACGTGACGGACCGACATACCTACTTTGCGTGAAATTGCAGTCGCCAGTACGGAATCGAACCAAGATCTCGCGAGGAGATACACGAGAGGAGGTTACCCAATTTATCGGAATATCCTTCACTTCTCTAAGCCTCCCGCCAGCACAACAGCACCGCTCTTCCAGAGTAGTCCTTGGTCAACGCGTGTGCAGTTGGGTCACCCACAACTAATGACTCATAAATCCGCCCTCACTCTTTGTCACTGTCCTTGAAGACCAATAGCAACCCTGATTTTAAGGGAGCGACAGTCTCATGTTCACTCCACGTGGAGTTTCCGTTGCCAAAATTCTGAATTTCAGTTCTTTTCTGTTTCATCAGCTACAAAGGTTCAGTTGCTTGCAACCCTGCATTTGTAATACGATTATGAGGTTTCCTCAAATGAGGCGGCCAAACTGCACGCGTTGACTAAACAGACTAACACGAGGTATGGTAATTTTGGGTTCTGTGGTTGCCAAATCCACCATTTCATTTCCCGGCAGACCTACGTGACCAGGAATCCACGCGCAGATCGACAGCTGCTATCAGCAAACCTGCCTAAAAAGGAATAAAGTAATACACGTTGCTTTTTTAGAATGATATGTGTTGACAGGTCTTCACCTTAATATTTATTATTTGTAGTCGTACTTTCTGGAATTATGTATACGAATAGATCTAAGATAAGAAACATGCACTTTGGGTTTGATTGACAATTTTTATCAGCATTTTTGCTTTTCAGTTACGTATAGTAAGTGTATTCCACCGAAAAATTCGATGACGAGATTTCACTGGAAATACGTGTTTTAAGGTGCTACCGATCCTCTGAGAAAAACATTTCTAGAAAAATGTCTGTGTGTTTGTGTCCTATGAACAGCAAATCTGAAGAACAAAAACTTGGTATTAAGTTGAGCATCTTCCAGGGATGCGAGGCGAGGATTTTCAAGAAAATGCCTCCACCCAGAACATCTTTTATACGGAACATTTTTAGAAAATTTCGATTTTATAAAAAATGGTTGTGAATGATTTTGATAAAAATCACACGTGTTCAAGATATTTTCATGACAAATGAAATGAATGTCGTGAATTCTCTGTGAATAGCTCCAAAAGTCTTCATTGTGGATGACTGAACTCCTTAACCGTAATATACAGGGTGGAAGTAAAATTGTCCGTCAGACTGAAGGAGGTGAAAGTCTGGCGGATTATTTCACTTCCATTCCGTGTAACAAAATCTTACTATACAAAAATCGTAGATCTTATTAAAATTCAATTTTTTATGGGTATTATTGGTCTGACTTTTTCAATACTTACACTTGTTGTGAAATGGGAAGTCCTTGTTCGTCCTTTTATTTCTTGGACATGGATAGATAACGGAATTTCAAAGCTGTCATAAAGCGACCAGCTTTAAAACATTTGACTTACTTAAAGCCTACTGTATTCCCCTTGTACCTACAAGAAAATAAGCAATACAGAGTTTGTAAGAATGGTTAGTACAAGAGTAGAGAAAGTCATGTGAGTGCAACACATCCTTTGCTTTCTTTTTCGTGTTCATGCATAGAGAAGAGAAATTGAAAACCGTCGCTAGCGATCAGCTTTGAAAAGATACATCTATCGCTTTAGCTACTTCTTATAGGTTCTACTGTAGTGAGAAGAAATACAAGTTTGTGTTTGAACCAGAAGTAGATGGAATAGTGTAGATAGAAACTATGCTTTGAGTAGAGCAGTTCTCAAAAGATTGAAATTTGTTTGCAAGTATAGCTGAAGTTGAAATCAACTCATTGCCAAGCAAAAATCCATTATGAGTAATGTAACGGGGATAGAAGAATAACTTGTGGTACGGATAGGTGCTGTAACGTACCTACCAGGCGTCGTTGTGCCTGTGCACGCCACTGATCACGTCCACGCCATATCGGACGACATTCGTCTTCTCAAGATAAGGGAAAACCTCGAAAAAGAAAATCCTATCCGGATAACCTAGCCTAACCGAGATTCGAACTCGGGACCTCTTGAATACTGTAAGGTTTGATGAGAAAACAAACGGAGGAATTCGGATGATGGTCTACTTGCATTAAAATTTCGTTTTCGAATTCCAGTGCTCACTTTTTTAAATTTATTTAAAGAAGGAGAGAGCGTTACAAGAGAATAAGTAAAAGGTCATACAAATGTACCCTTTCAGAAGATAGCGGATTCTTGCAAGCACATCATCTGACGGAAAGTTGCTTGGAACCGAGTACTTACTTTTTCATTGGAATTCATTCTTATTCAAAATATAGGTACATATATCGTGAATAAGGTAAACGATATATGTATGTATAGCAAGCACGGGAACTATTGCATTCCATAAACAAAATCTGATGTGTTGTACTCCCATGACTTCCTCTACTCTTGTACTAACCATTCTTACAAACTCTTATTCCTATATCTTCTTCGTGTTAGTTGAGATAAACATTTGTACAAATTATCTTATTGCTTATTTCCTTGTAGGTACAAGGGGAATATTAGAATACAGTAGGCTTTGAGCGACAGTCAAATCTTTTAAAGCTTTGAGATTCCATTCTCTTTACACGCTTAACATATAAAAAATGAACAACGATGTTCCCTTTCACCAAAGTTTTGTTTTCGAAGCTGACACAAATAACAATGAATATCTCCGGAATGGTTCACTCTACAAAAAAATATTGTAAAATAAATTGTGTGTTTTAGTGAGCTCTACATTTTTTGTATATTAAGAATTTGTCTATCTCTTACGGTGTATGCAAAAGTCATCCAGAGTAAACAGGACTACAGGGACTATAGCCAGAAAATTCAAAATATACATTTCATTTGTCAGATATATCTTAAACATATGACATTTTAATCAAAATCGTTAGAGCCATTTTCAAGAAAACCAAAATTTTCGAAAATTTTTCCATGTAAAGGGTAGTTTAGGGTGAGGCTATTTTCTTCAAAATCTTCGTGTCGCATCCTTGAAAGACATTAAACTTAAACACCAACTTTGGTTTTTAACCGACTTTTCGTATTTGGGTTATCCTGTCCACAGACTGACACACGTACCATTTTCTAAAAATGTTTTTTTTTTTCTCAAAACATACATTTCCGGTGAAATCTCCACATCGAATTTTTGGGTGGACTACAATACTTCCTTCTACTTACCAGTGGAGAACGTGAAAATGAATCACGATGTTCCATTTGACGAAAGTATTGTTTTCCAAAATTCACACTAATAACAAGGAATATCTCCGAAATGGTTCACTCTACAAAAAATATATTCTGTGTAGCAAGATCTACATTTTTGTATGGTAAGATTGGTGTATCTGTTACAGTTTACCACTTATGCAGAGTTAACAGAACTACAGGGGCTATAGCCAGAAATTTCAAAGTATACATTTCATTTGTCATAAAAATATCTTGAACATATGGCATTTTAATCAAAATCGTTGGAGCCATTTTGGAGAAAATCGACTTTTCGTTGTTTAGTTATGCTGCCCGTAGACTGACGGACACACGCGGACCTTGTTCTAAAAATGCTATGTTTTTTAATTCAGGGGCCCTTAAGGCATACACCCTAAGACGGAAGCGTATATTTGTGCAAGTCCATGCCATTTCGGCGGCCAGTTTACAATGCGTGTCTTAGCGTCGTTCTGTTGTCATTTCTCATATTCAATGTGAGCGGATGGCCGGCCGGCCGGCCGAGTGCTTGAACTTACACTTCCAGACCCCGCTTTCTGTCTACTGGTAAGTAGAGCAAGTATTGTATTCCACCCAAAAATTCGACGTCGATATTCATCCGAAATATATGTCTTGAGACACCCTGAATCCAAAAAATGCATTTTTAGAAAACGGTCCGTGTGTGTGTCTGTGTGTCGGTCTAGGTGTATGTGGACAGCATAACTCAAAAATGAAAAGTAGGATAAAAACCAAAGTTGGTATTTAAGTTTAATGTCTTTCAAGGATGCGACACGAAGATTTTGAAGAAAATAGCCCCAGCCTAAACTATCCTTTACATGGAAAATTTTTCGAAAATTTGGATTTTCTATAAAATGGCTCTAACGATTTTGATTAAAATGTCATATGTTTGAGATAATTTTATGACAAATGAAATGTATACTTTGAATTTTCAGGCTACTGCCCCTGTAGTCGCATTTACTCTGGACGACTTTTGCATAACTGGTAAACCAAATCATACTTGCTAAAGTACATAATTTATGTCTGAATAATTTTTTGTAGAGTGAACCATTTCGGAGATATTCCTTGTTATGTGTGTGAGTTCGGAAAACTTGAAACTTTCGTGAAATGGAACATCAGTGTTCATTTTTTTATGTTAGCGTGCAAAGAGAGCGGGATCTCAAAGCTTTAAAAGATTTGACTATCGCTCGAAGCCTACTGTATTCCCATATTCCCCTTGTACCTACAAGGAAATAAGCAATAAGATAATTTGTACAAATGTTTATATCAACACGAAGAAGATATAGGAATAAGAGTTTGTAGGAATAGTTAGCACAAGAGCAGAGAAAGTCATGTGAGTGCAACACATCAGATTTTTTTTTTTTTTTTTTTTTGTCTTAGGGTGTATATTACCTGGTAAAATCTTGACATCGAATTTTTGGGTGGAATACAATACTTCCTCTACTTACTGTCCATAGTAGAGGAAGTAATAGTGTAGGTCTCGTCAAAACATACCGTTTGTCAAATGATTTTTTTGTGAAGTGAAGCATTTCGAAGATATTGCTTGTTATTTGTCATAGATTTGCAATACTTAATAGTTCGTTCTCAAATGGGAGGTCATTGTTCATGTTTTTTTCTTTTGGTCATGCAGAAAGAGAACGGAATTTCTAAGTCATCATATAGCGACCACTCTTAAAACATTTGACTATCACTTAAAGTCGACTGTATTTCCTTGTACCTACAAGAAAATTGGCAAGAAGATATTTCTACAACTGTTTATCTCGATTAACATGAAGTGGATGAATAGGAGTTGTTAAGAATTGTTTGTGCAAGGCTAGGGAAAGTTACATATATGAACGCAACACTTAAGATGTTTTACTAATGTCCTTCAGTGTAATGTTATATCGGAGGGTGAAGTTGTGCCCAAATGAGCCCAAGGTCCATAGAACTTTCTCAGGATAAGGGGAGGAAACTTTATCCGGATAACTCACCTTAACCGAGATTCGAACTGGAAATTTCTTGAAATCAAATTTTGTTAATAAGTTTGAGAGTAGAGAAAAAATCTATAAACACATGCAATTGTTTGTAATTTTCATTTCTGAATTTAAAACAGAAATACTTGCATCATGAGGTACAACACTTGTTAGAAGAAGGTATACATTTGATTGTTGTGACATTTGTTTGCAGACACCAAATGGAAATGTGGAAGCTAAAGTGATGTGCTTCTTCAGGAGAAGGGATTTGCCAAATACGCTCATCATGCTGGCCGACAAGCACCAGAGTAAGTAGAATGTGATATTTGTAATGGTGAAGGTAGTGTAACATGACACGCAGCACCGAGTTTAGAGCAATACATTACGATGTGATATTTAGTGATTTAATCAACTTCTGTTGTACTGACATGAAATTAGAGATTTCCATTGTAAGGTTGGTGGTAGGTACTTCAGTATAAAGTCGGCCACTTTGAATTTGTGGGCACCGTCAATATGTAGTCCTTGCGTCAAAAGTGACCTCTACCTTGTATCTTGCCGAAAGCTTGCCAGTCTGCAAGATGCGCGTAAACTTGCCGTTACGCCTATTGCAGGGCTACAGTATCTAGCAAGGTGTAGAAAGTGCCTATTGCAGTGGATGACTTACGGACTGGCACGGCAGTTGACCCGACTTTATCCGAGTAGTGTCGTTGGCAAGCTTTCGTTGCGTTACATCTGTTCGGCACTGTAGAGATGTACACAGAGAAGCGGTCAGATTGTATATTTGGTTTTAAATACACTCCCGACATGGGAAGTTTACCCAGGTGTGAATCCGCATGTTGACCACATTACATCCCTCCACTGTCAGCGACGTGGTGCATCTAGTGGTGAAAACACAGCCTTATGAAATTGTCCAATAATACAGCGTATGCAATCATCGTTTTTTACTTTGTAGCGCACAGTTTTGGTAATATTCCTAACCAGGACGCATTTGTTTAGTTAGCCTGTGCTGTGGTTGCTATGATAAATGAAATAGCCAATTTTATTAGTAGTTTAAAAGCCGCTAGAATGTTTGCGCAACAAACTAATTATGGCAGTTCCTTGTCGATAATGTATCATTGAGTACAAGAGATTAGCGAATATTGCATGAGACTTCGCGAGCAATAACAATGGGAAGTGATGTATTCGTTACACGTGTTAGATGAATCGGTAGTTGCTTTCTGTGAACTTGCTTGCTGTTTAACGATGTCATTTAATGATTTCAGGTTACTAATAATTGACACTATCGTGTGAATGAACTCTTCGGTATTGAAAGTCGGTCTGGAATTGTGCTGGTCAGTAGATTAGGTACTGCCGTGTAAAAGAACTTCCTTACGACGAAATTCTGGCACACCGGTGGTGCTGATATGGTCCTGATGGTTGCTAACAAACAAAATCATTTTAATTTTGGGATTCAGGTCCGCTGAATGCACCGGCAAAAACGAGATTTTTCTTTTAAATTAACGTTCTCCAATGGAGATAAAATTGTGTTTGACAAGGAAGTGCACCAAACTGCCATGTGCTTGCGACCATTGTTGCAACTGTCATTTACAGGCGTTGTGTAACACTACCGAAGCAATACAGTTTACAGGAAGGATTGTAGCATTTCTCCAAGTGTATCAGCCGATAGTTTCCTCATTTCAGGAAGTCGTTGCTGGTGTTGCATGGGCAAGACTGGGAGCATATTTTATCATTCCTTCCAAAGCCCCGGCCGGCCTCTCGCCATATATAATGAATTATTTCTAAAGCAACGTTAAGGTAACTGCAAAACAGGAATGAACATAAGGCGGTGCTATCGCTGACCAGCCAGTGAGATGCGTGCCACGTTGTACGTACAGGCTCGCTTTGCCAAACCCTACTGCTAATTTCTTTGCGCGCTCAGAAGATGCTTATTTCCTTTTCCCTGTTCCACAGAGCTATATTTTGTGGGACAAATACTTTCGGAGATAGGTTAAGATGAGATGACCACAAAGTGTTACAGAAGGCAAGCAGTTCACCAAATCACAAGTTCCCATATTTAAGTCTCCTGTAAACAGTGGAGGAAAAATAAAACGTGCTACCACCTTAGACGATTTTCAAGCGTGTGTTTTACGTAGAGCAATTGATTAGACGACAAGGGTGAATGTCCTATTCGTTATAACTACAGCATCTCGGAGGATTTAACTTGTTTGTTTACGCGCAAGGTGGTTTGAGACATGTCCTCAATCCCTGTGGCCCGCACGTTCGCTGGGCAACTGGCAACATCGAGAGAGTAACATCACTGTATTGACTGGACTCATGTTCATTCTCTAGACTTATGGTGCGTTGACTTGAAAATTGGCATGTTGTATATGTGATATATTCTTAGGTGCAATATACCATTTGCTTTCTTGATGAGGTGCTGTACTTCTGAATGGAATAACATCACGTAACTTACCGCTGCACCGCTTTTGTATCCAACGTGTTATTCATGTCTCGCTTTACTCCTACATCTAGGTATAACTTGAACTTGAGTCCCAGTTCCATTTGGGACAAACACTCCCAGCCAGGAACCAGATTTAGAGGTAAACACGACAGTTAGGACCTCATCTGCAAGCGGCATTCCTATCTGATGAGAGACGAGCTTGCATCTTACACATCCCAATCGCCACTGTGGATAACCCTCCTTCTTCCCTTAGCCGATAGTTGCACCAGCCAGACATTTGATACATCGGCGTCAAGGCAATGAGTGGCGATAACATGGGTTTGCATAGCCTACTTTTGAGTTACAGTAAGCGCGAAAACCACGTGACCCTAATTTTGCCTGATAGAATTGCATGAACCAAATAGAAAAGTTAGTTGCATGGTAGGCATATGTGAAAAAAAGCGGTCAGGGAAATAAGCGGTCAGAGGATTTGTTGTTTAGTACTTGAGTATGACTGATTTGCTCCAAGGAATCCGAGTTGGCCAGGTATCGTACACTGTAGCACGTGTATAAGGTAGAATTGTCTGCCTGTGTTTGCTCAAAGTGATTACTACTGATAAGGGAAAGGTCCATGAAGTGCGACGGAAGATCAACTAGAGGAATGATAGTTTGAGCATTAGTGTGAAGCACCAGATGAAGTCAGCTTGGAGGTGATCAGGCGAAGAAGAGAGCTCTAGAGGCGAATTCTTGAATAATAACAAAGCTGAATTTAAACAAGCCAATATGATCGGTAGTATATGTCCAAAGTCTGGGAAGTTATGATGGGAATCGTATTTTTAATTGAGGCACTTTTCAAAATCATTAATACGGTGAAGATTATCAAAATCAGTGTACCGCAGTAAATGCGACTGGCTGCTTATTTCACACAGTAAACCCCCACATCCCTCTTGAAGGTTGACCGCTTTTTTCGCGACACGGCATGGTACGGCTTTAGGATTGCATGAGGGTGGTTTGTGTAGCTTAGGATGTAGATAGCCCGTAGTTTGTTACTCAGTAGCTGAGCACGCTCTCCTTGTGAAGCAGGACTTCTCATCAGTGCAAATAATCAGTTTTTAGGAGGCCCACTCTTAAACTAGCCCTAACTTTTTTCATGCTTTCTATATCATTAGCTATTTTCCTAAAACTTGCGAGCTTATATGAATTCTTCGCACGTAAGTTACCTCTGAATTTGTACAGATTTGAAACGTGTTGACAAAGACTCGTTGGACTCTGATGTGATATTACCCGCTCCTCCTATCCGCTGTCCTACGCGGAGTGCTGCTTTTTGGTGATTTCTGCTCCGGCTGCCCTGGCGTGTGATTTTAACCTCAGGGTATGCGTGAGTGTTTGCGAATAAAATCAGAACTCTCGTTTGAATACTTTTATTCTCACCAAAATAAGACTGCGTGAGATTTGCCGATCGTTATTAACAACGTTAAGTCGTGACTGTGTGTTTACTAAGCCGAAGATTGTTACTATTAAATATGTGTCCTCGCACTCGAGGATCCGGAATGTAAGTCCCGTGACTGAAGTGCTTGTTCGGAGATCTGGTCGACAAGTGTACTGACCCGCCGGGTTCTGGAAGGCAAGTCTAAACGACCCTTTCTCTCCGGGTTCTCGCAGGCAAATCCCTGTGCTTCATGACGCTCTCTATACCTTTCACTTCCTAATTAGCAACAGGGTTTCGAAGAAACGACCATCCCTTGTTTTCCTGCTCAACACCGGCGCTGAGCGATTTCCAGGAAAACTGGTCTTACCAGGTCTCGCTTGGCTACCTGAAGCTCGCCCCTAATGACTTGTCTGTACCTTTTCGTGCCTTTTGACAATTTTAGCCACAAGTAATCTCCCAGATTCTGTAGCTTTATACATGTAACGATTTTAACATTTTCTGATTATTTAATTCCGCCATGTGATGCAGTATTATGTCCGTAATTATGGCGTTCACAATTTCGGCTTCAACTCCCAAGGTAAACTCTGTCTTGAGGGTTGATTAAGTACTAGGCGTGTTTTTAGAGCACCAGGCATTTTTAAAAAAAAATAACGTTATTTTCCAAATACTTGGTTATCATTTAGGACCGTACACTACTTCTCCATTTAGTCACTTCCATTATTCAGGCACCTGTCGTAACGGGTTGCCAGCGTCAAAGAATGATGCCCCCTGTGATGGAAGTCAATCTGCACCGCTTGTTTGACTTGATCGTCCCCGTCGTTGAAATGTTTACCACCATGAAGAATCATTTGAAAACGACTTTGTGCCAAATCCGAATTGCAGCAACCAAACGATGTGGTCAGATCTTAAGTTGCTTTGGATGTATTGTCACACATTTGCCGATTGAATCACTATTCGGACTTCCCAAACATTCGAACAATAGGAAAATCGCTCACAGTTCTGTCTAGCTTCCTAACGAAGGAGCAAAATCGCGACTGCAGCGCTGCAGAGGTAAAATATTTAAACGGGCCTCGTAGTTAGGCCTGCGTGTAAACAAACATTTTTACTTTCTTTCTAGGGCACCCACAAATCATTTTGACCTCGAGATTTCACTGGATTTTGAAGTGAAGAGGAGGAATGTTTCTATACTGTAAAACTATCACTCATAATGAATTCCGAGAACATTTTAAGCCTTTAGTATCCTTAACTTAATATCGACTTTAATCAAGTGGGTAAATTTCTGTTGTTTAAAATTTCAGACTGCCGATTTCCAGCAACTTTTTTATTTTATAGTGTTGTTTAACGACCAGTGTTGCCAACATTTAAAAGTAAATTTATCGTACCAGTCACTCAAAATTATAGATTTGGATTCAAAGTTATCGTGCATCATAAACCAAAATACTATAATATTAAAAATGTCAGTATAACACTTATGAAAATGTAATAGTAGTGATGTTTATGGTATCCATTTACAAGATTGATGATCTCAACCAGTATTATAACTTTAGCACTTATGCTTCTCGCATTATTCATCTAAAAGTTCACCATTCTCCTCAACTTTTGCACCGTTGTACAAATTTGTTGATTTAAACTGTAACATCTTGGTGGCTGCAGATTTTCTTTCATAAGCTGAGACGACCGAATAAGTCCATTTACCGTATTGATTTTTATTAAACCCAGTTAAGAAAAAACACTCACAAGAAGCGCTTCTGTGGGACAGCGAAATCAGTGACAATAATGCAAAGGGCGCTAGTTGTTTGAAATCAGTATTTCCACCAAGGTGGCGTGTTTAACTGTCAGGTTCAGGCATGTTCTTTATTTCACACGGAGTAGCACTTATTCCGAGTTTTCTCCATTGATCATCAATTTTCTGAACAGTGCCTTCTTCATTGAGATTACCAGATCTGGGCACTCTGGCAACAAGAGGATAAAGGGTAGAAGGATTAGTAGGATATGAAATGGCTGTCTTAGAGTGGTGGAGACAGGCCATGAGAGTAAACCAGGTGTCCCTATTTGTAATTAATTTCATTTCGCTGGTGTGACAAACCAGTGAAAATGATATTTCGCCAGTATGGAAATTATCGTACGGGTTGACAACCCTGTTAACGACGCTGTGAATTGTTAAGATCACTCAGCGTCACCGGTGTACCGGAATTTCGTCCCGCAGGAGTTCTTTTACATGCTAGTAAATCTACTGACATGGAGCTGTCGTATTTACGCACACTTAAACCCATCGGTGTGAGCCGGTTTTGAACCCACGACCTTGGGATCAGTAGACCAGCGTCTACCGGAGTAGGGAAGTTGCTCCACAAGACAGTGGACTAAACTTGTAAATAAATTGAGCATCTTCCAAGGATTCCACACGAAGATGTACTACCCATTAGGTGGAATATTTTTCAACATTTTTGATTTTGTCAAAAAACAACTTTAACCATTTTTATTAACATATTTGCACAACAAATGAAATGGAGAACTGAATTTCTGAGCATAGTTGCTGAAGTTCCCTTCAATCTGGATTACTTGTATAACTGGTAAACCATTAGAAATAGACGCTCTTACTACACAAAGACTGGAGACCTCGTTAAAAGACACAATTTATTAAATAACAGTTTATTTGTTTACTTAAGGGACACTGGGAGTGAAATTTGAAAGTTCCACATTTCTTGATAGATTTTTCTGAAATGTTTACTGTGTTTGTATTTATATGAGAATAGGAGGTACACCAAATTTCATTAAAATTGCATAATTCGTTTAGGATATATAAATTATTTTATGAATTTAATAGGCACATTTGCAAAATGTAGCTCACGTCTATTGACTTTTCAAAATCCATTTATATTGGCAGAACTGGTACTCTAAAACACGGGTAACAATTGTATGAAGAGATATTTCAAATACGTTTGCTGATTATGCTGTACATATTTTTTTAATGACAAAGAAAATTTTATCTTAAAAATTATTGATTTTTTCATACAAAAAAAATGTTTTTGGAATTCATGTTAATGATAACATCAATATTGAAGCATAGTTTTGTTTACCTGCTATTTATGTATACTTTTGGAAATTTTCAATGAATTTGAAGCAAAACTCAGGCGCGACCTTCTTTTGGAATGTGCAGAAATGTAGTTTTGAGAAAAACAGGCTTTTATATAGGAGCATGGTGTGTACGTTAAGGGAAGAGCGCTGGGCCGTAATGACCACATGGAGTGGGGGATAGGAAAAATGTTAGCTCATCCAAATGCACAGGTGTTCCAGGAACATTTTAGGTAAAAAAACAATTTTCGACTTTTTGACAATTTTGACCAAAATTTCACTCCCAGTGTCCCTTAACCCATGTGAGATTTTCCTTGCTAGTGGTTTCCCAACAAATTCAATGTGGACATAAGTGTTTTGAGAAACCTTGAATTAAAAAGAGAAAAGGATTTTAGAAAAAACTCGATGTGTGTACTACGTAATTAAAAAAACAAACAAAAATGGTTAAAATAGCAAAGTTTGTATTTAAATGCAGCACGTTCCAGGGATGCGACAAGTAAATGTTTACATGGCATTGTTTTGGTACCCTCCACAGTAAGAGATGGGCGATATGTTACTGCACTAAATGTAGACCTCACATACATCTTTGGGCCTACTCCTTGTTTGTTTGAATTTTGCGAGAAGATGCGAGAACACCAGTGTCACATTTACCTACTGTATATACCAGCGATGTGCAACGTCTGTGGGTTTACCTCCTTCCAACATACGCGGACTTTGCCTCTCTTTGTGTTGGTGTACGATAGACGTATGTTCATTAGTGATTTCTGTGCTACTATCAATATTTGACATAATAACCTTAGAAGAGCCACCAAGAGATCGTGCGGTATAGTTCCATTTGGAGAAACTGTTATCTCTTATACACACTATTCTTGCAAATGCTTATTTCTGTATATATATTATATTTTAATCGACATAAGCATTTTCAGAAATTACCTTATTGCGAACTGTCTTATAGGTACAAGGGGAATATGGGAATACGGTAGGCTTTAAGCGGTAGTGAAATGTTTTAAGAGCTGGTTTCTATGCGATACCTTTGAAATTCCGTTCTCTTTTTAAGGCCAAGGAATGAAAAAAACGAATGGCATATTCGTGTTAGAAAAAAAGTATAAGGATTGGTAAATTCAAACAAATAAGAAAGAATATCTCGGAAATGGTTCAGTCAAAAGAAAAAAACTATTTGACATAAATTGTGTGTTTTAAAAGAGATTCACATTTTTTATTTAGTAAGATTTTGTCTGTCTCTTACTGTCTCCTGTTTATGCAAAATCATCCAGAATGAAGAGGTGTTCTTAGGACATTCCCAGGAAATTCAAAGCATGACTTGAAGCTTCCACGGAATCGCCTGTTTGTGTCCGTCACTGGATACCAACTGTCTGTCCCTAAGACTGAGGAGTGGAGTGGGGTACAGCCGCTCACTGCGTAAGGTTCTCCAAAGAGAGAAGGTTGGACATCCCCGGTCTAAAGCAACAAAAACTGTAAATGTGCTTTTTATTGAAAGTTTACGCAGATTAACAAGAAGTAGCTAGAAGAATAAGCTGTTGTAAACGAATTTGGAGTGGTGTTATTCAGTTGTTTCTCCCGATGTGGAAAGAGCCTAGCACGCAGCGATGCGCCTTTCAAAGATATGACAGTAAGCCTTAAGCAATAGTCAAATGTTTTAAAGCTGGTCGCTGGTCTCTTTGCATGGTCAACGGGTTGAAAAACCTTAGCATAACATTGTAAAATTCAAACAAATAATAGGGATTTGACATAAATTTGTGTTTAAACGAGATGCACGTTTTTAATGCACAAGATTTTGTCTTCCTCTTATAGTTTACGCTTTTTACAAAACGAAGAGGATTGCAGATGCTATTCCTACATAATTCAAGCTAAGTATATTTGTCATGAACAATCTTAAACATGTTATTTTAATCCAAATCGCAAGCCATTTCAGAGAAAGTCAAAATTTTGAAGGAAAAAAACTTTCTATATGTTAGGTAGTCTGGGGTGGGGGCATTTTCTTGAACATCTTCGGAAAGATAGATATTAATTCTGTCGCTATTCAGTTGTTTCTCGCGATATCATATATATTAACGTAGTTCGACGTGATGTCATAGGACGATAGGTGAATGAATTAAATCACTAAAATGGTGTTCAAATGAGCCCGAGGTCCATAGAGCTTAAAACAGGGCTGGGCAACTGGTACTCAGAGAGCGCAGATTGTTCACGACCTTGACTGACAGCTGTAGGTGTAGGAGGTAAAAAATATGTAGGTCGCTCAAGGTAACGCGCGAGTTGCCCAGCCCTGGCTTAGTTCTTCTCAGGCTAAGGAAAAACCTCCCTCAGCCGGTAACTCACCCCAACGGAGATTCGAACTTGAGAACTCTTGGATGTGAGGCACACACGCTACAACTGCACCACAGAGGTGGGTTGTCGCGGGATCGTGAAATTTCCAGGTTAGAATATATGCACTAGGTTTTGTCAATTCGGTTGTGTCCAGAAGAATGAGAATGTGTTCGTGAATTAAGAAAAGCATATGTCACACAGAAACTTGCATGAAGAAAAGCTAGTAGAGAACATGTGACTGCACAAGTGGGGATAGAGAAACAAATGTGCTTCTGTTTCGTAAAGGAAACGAGTAAAGTGAGTAACGAAAACAATGTGAATTAATATGTTGCATTTCTGTTTCAGTCATAGACAATTGTATGAATTGTATGTTGAAGGACAAGTAGAGAAGGACATGTGAATGTGTTATGTAAGAGAAAAGCATGTGAATGTAATGCGTTGCATATTAAAACGGATAACATAAAAAGGTTCTCTATGGAAAAAAAAACCTTTAGATTTGCCGATTTTTTCGCATTCGGATGAATGGTATAGCAGGCTATAAGGGCCAATCTTTTCTACTTTCTCTACTACGAACAGTAAGTAGAGGAAGTATTGTATTCCACTCCAAAATTCGATCTCGAGATTTCACCGGAAATATGTTTTGAGATCCCCTGACTCCAAAAAAAAAAAAAAAAATGCATTTTTAGAAAAAGGTCCGTGTGTGTATCTGTGGACAGCATAACTCAAAATAGAAAAGTCGGTTAAAAACCAAAGTTGGTATATAAGTTTAATGTCTTTCAAGGATGCGACACGAAGATTTTGAAGAAAATAGCCTGACCCTTGACTACCCGTTACATGAAACATTTTTAGAAAATTTTGGTTTTCTTGAAAATGGCTCTAACGATCTTGATTAAAATGTCATATGTTTGAGATATTTTGATGACAAATGAAATGTATATCTTGAATTTTCTGGCTATAGCCCATGTAGTCGTGTTTACTCTGGACGACTTTTGCATAACTGCTAAACCATTAGAGATAGACCAAATCATACTATACAACAAATGTACATCTTGCTAAAATACACAATTTATGTGCAACTACATTTTCTGTGATTCTTACCGAATCACAGCGGTATAACTGTTTCATCTAAAATGGAGGAAATGTCATTTACATATGTGCTGGCCTATCACAGCACAACAGCGTCCCTCAGAGGCACATGAGGGGAAGGTCGGTGGATCTAAATATCATATATTTAGTCCTCCCGGCTAGGTCCGATGGACCCGTTGACCAACGATAGGTGTGGTCCCCCTTACAAAATGGGGGTTTAAGTCGGGTGATGTAACTGCCACATTGTAAAACTGGTGCTCGTTAAGAAAACAGTTACATGAAAGCCACAGAAGACCACTTGAAGACCTGTGAAGCATTAAGATCAGAAGAAACTACAGTTCAAAAGTATTGGAAAGCACGAATGCTAATGGCTTCATTGCCAGATGCAAGGCACTAGAAAACAACAACAACAACATTTTCTTGTAGGGTGAACCATTTCGGAGATATTCCTTGTTATGTGTGTGAGCTTCGGAAAACTTAACTTTCGTGAAATGTAACATCGTTGTTCATTTTTTATATGTTAAGTGTGAAAAGAGAACGGAATCTCAAAGCTTTAAAACATTTGACTACCGCACAAAGCCTACTGTATTCCCATATTCCCCTTGTACCTACAAGGAAATAAGCGATACGATAATTTGTACAAATGTTTATCTCAACTAACACGAAGAAGATATAGGAATAAGAGTTTCTAAGAATGGTTAGTACAAGAATAGAGAAAGTCATGTGAGTGCAACACATCAGATTTTTACTTTCTCTACTGCGAACAGTAAGTAGAGGAAGTATTGTATTCCACTCCAAAATTCGATGCCGAGATTTCACCGGAAATGTTTTGAGGACCCCTGAGTCCAAAAAAGTTTTTAGAAAAATGTGTGTGTGTGTGTGTGTGCGTGTGTCTGTGGGAGTATAGCTCAAAAACGAAAAGTCGGTTAAAAACCAAAGTTGGTAGTTAAGTTTAATATATTTTAGAATATATTAAGATTTTTTTTTGGGGGGGGGGGGAATTCCTCTTTGCATAGAACATTTTGATTTTCTTGAAGATGGCTGTTAACGATTTTGATTAAGATGCCATATGTTTAAGATATTTTTATGACAAATGTACTGTATATTTTGAAATTTCTGGCTATGGCCCGTGTAGTCCTGTTTACTCTGGATGATTTTTGTATAACTGGTTTCCCGTAAGAGATAGCTTGCTAAAACACAATTTATGTCCAAAGATGTCTTTGTAGAGTGAACCATTTCGGAAATATTCCTTGTTCGTTGTGTGAGTTTAGGAAAACTTCCGTCGAATGGAAGATCGTTATTCATTTTTACTTTCTCAGCTGGTACTATAGAAGAAAGTATTGTACTCCGCCCAAAAACTCGATGTAGAGATTTCACTGGAAATATGTTTTGAGACCCCCTGAATAAAAAACAAGCATTTTTAGAAAAAGGTTCGTGTGTGTGTGTGTGTGTGTGTGTGTGTGTGTGTGTGTGTGTGTGTCAGTCGTCTGTCAGTCTGTGGACAGCATAACTCAAAAACGAAAAGTCGGTTAAAAACCAAAGTTGGTATTTAAGTTTACTGTCTTTCAAGAATGCGACCCGAAGATTTTGAAGAAAATAGTTCTACAGGAAACTACCCTTTATATGGACAATTTTTCGAAAATTTTGATTTTGTTGAAAATGGCTCTAACGATTTTAATAAAATTTGATATGTTTAAGATATTTGTATGACAAATGAAATGTATATTTTGAATTTTTTGGCTATAGCCTATGTAGTGCTTAGTATGGATGACTTTTGCATAATTGGTAAACCGCAAGAGATAGATAAAATTACTTACAAAAATGTAGATCTCCCTAAAACACATAATTTATGTCTAAATGTTTCTTTTTTTTTTTTTTTTTTTTTGTACAGTGAACCATTTCGGAGTTATTGCTTGTTATGTGTGTCAGTTTCAAAAAACTTCAAACTTTCGTGAAGTGGAACATCGTTGTTCATTTTCTTATGTGTTAAGTGTGCAAAGAGAATGGAATCTCAATGCTTTAAAACATTTGACTATCGCACAAAGGCTACTGTATTCCTATATTCCCCTTGTACCTACAAGGAAATAACCAATAAGATAATTTATATAAATGTTTATCTCAACTAACATGAAGATATAGGAATAAGACTTTGTTAGAATGGTTAGTACAAGAGTAGAGAAAGTCATGTGAGTGTAACACATAAGATTTTTTTTATGTTAACTGTGCAAAGAGAACCGAATTTGAAAGCTTTAAAACATTTGACTCCGTCACAAAGCCTAGTGTATTCCCATATTCCCCTTGCACCTACAAGGAAATAAGCAATAAGATTAATTTCTGGAAATGTTTATGTCAACTAACATAAAGATATAGGAATACGTTTCTAAGAATGGTTGTAGAGTAGAGAAAGTTATGGTAGTGCAACATATCACATTTATATATATAGAAATGTGTAACTTCTCGTGGGAGTGCCTCTGATACTCGTATACTACGTCTAACAATGGCCCGGCTTTACAGAACGGTCACCTTTACAATGCTGGGCCGGGACAGCGAGCAAAAATGCACCTTAACAGGAGAAAAAAGCACAAAATTAGAATATGAAAGTGGGCTGCTAGCAATGTGAAATACTAGCATAATGAATCTCGTGCAGTTGTGGTTTTATTGTTCGTATGAGCTCGTCCCATAACGTTTAAGTGATGGGTAGTTTTGCGCACAGCCTCACATAACCGGGTTCGATTCCTGCTCTACCACGGTCGGTCACTTGGATGGTTTTGCAGTTGTCGCTCCGAGGAAGGACCGCGATGTGGGTTGTGGAAGGAAGGGCCGTGTGTATTGATTAGCCCTCGTGTTTTAATACTGTACACAGTCCGTCCGCTCTGGCGTGATTCCTCATAATGTGATGTTCACGTGAACTCGTGTGACATTGCGTTACAGGGTGATTCCTCATAATGTGATGTTCACGTGAACTCGTGTGACATTGCGTTACAGGGTGATTCCTCATAATGTGATGTTCACGTGAACTCGTGTGACATTGCGTTACAGGGTGATTCCTCATAATGTGATGTTCACGTGAACTCGTGTGACATTGCTACAGGGTGATTCCTCATAATGTGATGTTCACGTGAACTCGTGTGACATTGCTACAGGGTGATTCCTCATCATGTGATGTTCACGTGAACTCGTGTGACATTGCGTTACAGGGTGATTCCTCATAATGTGATCACGTGAACTCGTGTGACATTGCTACAGGGTGATTCCTCATAATGTGATGTTCACGTGAACTCGTGTGACATTGCTACAGGGTGATTCCTCATAATGTGATGTTCACGTGAACTCGTGTGACATTGCGTTACAGGGTGATTCCTCATAATGTGATCACGTGAACTCGTGTGACATTGCTACAGGGTGATTCCTCATAATGTGATGTTCACGTGAACTCGTGTGACATTGCTTAAGGGTGATTCTTCATAATGTGATGTTCACGTGAGCTCGTGTGACATTACGCTACGGCGTGATTTCCCATAACACTATATACGAGTACTTGTGTAACATTACGCTACGACCTGATTTCCCATAACACTATATACGAGTACTTGTGTAACATTACGCTATGGCGTGATTTCCCATAACACTATATACGAGTACTCGTGTAACATTACGCTACGACCTGATTTCCCATAACACTATATACGAGTACTCGTGTAACATTACGCTACGACGTGATGCCCCAAACACTATATACGAGTACTCGTGTAACATTACGCTACGGCGTGATTTCCGATAACACTATATACGAGTACCCGTGTAACATTACGCTACGGCGTGATTTCCCATAACACTATATACGAGTACCCGTGTAACATTACGCTACGACGTGATGCCCCAAACACTATATACGAGTACTCGTGTAACGTTACGCTACGGCGTGATTTCCCATAACACTATATACGAGTACCCGTGTAACATTACGCTACGACGTGATGCCCCAAACACTATATACGAGTACTCGTGTAACATTACGCTACGGCGTGATTTCCCATAACACTATATACGAGTACCCGTGTAACATTACGCTACGACGTGATGCCCCAAACACTATATACGAGTACTCGTGTAACATTACGCTACGGCGTGATTTCCCATAACACTATATACGAGTACTTGTGTAACATTACGCTATGGCGTGATTTCCCATAACACTATATACGAGTACTTGTGTGACATTACGCTACGACCTGATTCCCCATAACACTATATACGATTACTCGTGTAACATTACGCTATGGCGTGATGCCCCAAACACTATATACGAGTACTCGTGTAACATTACGATACGGCGTGATTTCCCATAACACTATATACGAGTACTTGTGTAACATTACGCTATGGCGTGATTTCCCATAACACTATATACGAGTACTCGTGTAACATTACGCTACGGCGTGATTTCCCATAACACTATATACGAGTACTCGTGTAACATTACGCTATGGCGTGATGCCCCAAACACTATATACGAGTACTCGTGTAACATTACGCTATGGCGTGATTTCCCATAACACTATATAGGAGTACTTGTGTAACATTACGCTACGGCGTGATGCCCCATAACACTATATAGGAGTACTCGTGTAACATTACGCTACGACGTGATGCCCCATAACACTATATACGAGTACTCGTGTAACATTACGCTACGGCGTGATGCCCCATAACACTATATACGAGTACTCGTGTAACATTACGCTACGGCGTGATGCCCCATAACACTATATACGAGTACTCGTGTAACATTACGCTACGGCGTGATGCCCCATAACACTATATACGAGTACTCGTGTAACATTACGCTACGGCGTGATGCCCCATAACACTATATACGAGTACTCGTGTAACATTACGCTACGGCGTGATGCCCCATAACACTATATACGAGTACTCGTGTGACATTACGCTACGACGTGATGCCCCATAACACTATACACGAGTACTCGTGTAACATTACGCTACGACGTGATGCCCCATAACACTATATACGAGTACTCGTGTAACATTACGCTACGGCGTGATGCCCCATAACACTATATACGAGTACTCGTGTAACATTACGCTACGGCGTGATGCCCCATAACACTATATAGGAGTACTCGTGTAACATTACGCTACGGCGTGATGCCCCATAACACTATATACGAGTACTCGTGTAACATTACGCTACGACGTGATGCCCCATAACACTATATACGAGTACTCGTGTAACATTACGCTACGACGTGATGCCCCATAACACTATATACGAGTACTCGTGTAACATTACGCTACGACGTGATGCCCCATAACACTATATACGAGTACTCGTGTAACATTACGCTACGGCGTGATGCCCCATAACACTATATAGGAGTACTCGTGTAACATTACGCTACGGCGTGATGCCCCATAACACTATATACGAGTACTCGTGTAACATTACGCTACGGCGTGATGCCCCATAACACTATATAGGAGTACTCGTGTAACATTACGCTACGACGTGTTTCCCATAACACTGTGTACGAGTATTCGTGTAACATTACGCTACGACGTGATTTCCCATAACACTGTACGAGTACTCGTGTAACATTACGCTACGGCGTGATGCCCCATAACACTATATACGAGTACTCGTGTAACATTACGCTACGACGTGATGCCCCATAACACTATATACGAGTACTCGTGTAACATTACGCTACGACGTGATGCCCCATAACACTATATACGAGTACTCGTGTAACATTACGCTACGGCGTGATGCCCCATAACACTATATAGGAGTACTCGTGTAACATTACGCTACGACGTGTTTCCCATAACACTGTGTACGAGTACTCGTGTAACATTACGCTACGACGTGATTTCCCATAACACTGTACGAGTACTCGTGTAACATTACGCTACGGCGTGATGCCCCATAACACTATATACGAGTACTCGTGTAACATTACGCTACGACGTGATTTCCCATAACACTGTGTACGAGTACTCGTGTAACATTACGCTACGACGTGATGCCCCATAACACTATATACGAGTACTCGTGTAACATTACGCTACGACGTGATTTCCCATAACACTGTGTACGAGTACTCGTGTAACATTACGCTACGACGTGATTTCCCATAACACTGTACGAGTACTCGTGTAACATTACGCTTCGACGTGATTTCCCATAACACTGTGTACGAGTACTCGTGTAACATTACGCTACGACGTGATTTCCCATAACACTGTACGAGTACTCGTGTAACATTACGCTACGACGTGATTTCCCATAACACTGTACGAGTACTCGTGTAACATTACGCTACGACGTGATTTCCCATAACACTGTGTACGAGTACTCGTGTAACATTACGCTACGACGTGATTTCCCATAACACTATATACGAGTACTCGTGTAACATTACGCTACGGCGTGATTTCCCATAACACTGTGTACGAGTACTCGTGTAACATTACGCTACGGCGTGATTTCCCATAACACTGTGTACGAGTACTCGTGTAACATTACGCTACGACGTGATTTCCCATAACACTGTGTACGAGTACTCGTGTAACATTACGCTACGACCTGATTTCCCATAACACTATATACGAGTACTCGTGTAACATTACGCTACGACGTGATTTCCCATAACACTATATACGAGTACTCGTGTGACATTACGCTACGACGTGATTTCCCATAACACTATATACGAGTACTCGTGTAACATTACGCTACGACGTGATTTCCCATAACACTGTGTACGAGTACTCGTGTAACATTACGCTACGACGTGATTTCCCATAACACTGTGTACGAGTACTCGTGTAACATTACGCTACGACGTGATTTCCCATAACACTGTGTACGAGTAGTCGTGTAACATTACGCTACGACGTGATTTCCCATAACACTGTGTACGAGTACTCGTGTAACATTACACTACGGCGTGATTTCCCATAACACCATATACGAGTACTCGTGTAACATTACGCTATTGCGTGATGCCCCATAACACCATATACGAGTACTCGTGTAACATTACGCTATTGCGTGATGCCCCATAACACCATATACGAGTACTCGTGTAACATTACGCTACGACGTGATTTCCCATAACACTGTGTACGAGTACTCGTGTAACATTACGCTACGGCGTGATGCCCCATAACACTATATACGAGTACTCCTGTAACATTACGCTACGACGTGATTTCCCATAACACTGTGTACGAGTACTCGTGTAACATTACGCTACGACGTGATGCCCCATAACACTATATACGAGTACTCGTGTAACATTACGCTACGACGTGATTTCCCATAACACTGTGTACGAGTACTCGTGTAACATTACGCTACGACGTGATTTCCCATAACACTGTACGAGTACTCGTGTAACATTACGCTTCGACGTGATTTCCCATAACACTGTGTACGAGTACTCGTGTAACATTACGCTACGACGTGATTTCCCATAACACTGTACGAGTACTCGTGTAACATTACGCTACGACGTGATTTCCCATAACACTGTACGAGTACTCGTGTAACATTACGCTACGACGTGATTTCCCATAACACTGTGTACGAGTACTCGTGTAACATTACGCTACGACGTGATTTCCCATAACACTATATACGAGTACTCGTGTAACATTACGCTACGGCGTGATTTCCCATAACACTGTGTACGAGTACTCGTGTAACATTACGCTACGGCGTGATTTCCCATAACACTGTGTACGAGTACTCGTGTAACATTACGCTACGACGTGATTTCCCATAACACTGTGTACGAGTACTCGTGTAACATTACGCTACGACCTGATTTCCCATAACACTATATACGAGTACTCGTGTAACATTACGCTACGACGTGATTTCCCATAACACTATATACGAGTACTCGTGTGACATTACGCTACGACGTGATTTCCCATAACACTATATACGAGTACTCGTGTAACATTACGCTACGACGTGATTTCCCATAACACTGTGTACGAGTACTCGTGTAACATTACGCTACGACGTGATTTCCCATAACACTGTGTACGAGTACTCGTGTAACATTACGCTACGACGTGATTTCCCATAACACTGTGTACGAGTACTCGTGTAACATTACGCTACGACGTGATTTCCCATAACACTGTGTACGAGTACTCGTGTAACATTACACTACGGCGTGATTTCCCATAACACCATATACGAGTACTCGTGTAACATTACGCTATTGCGTGATGCCCCATAACACCATATACGAGTACTCGTGTAACATTACGCTATTGCGTGATGCCCCATAACACCATATACGAGTACTCGTGTAACATTACGCTATTGCGTGATTTCCCATAACACCATATACGAGTACTCGTGTAACATTACGCTATTGCGTGATGTCCCATAACACTGTGTACGAGTACTCGTGTAACATTGCGCTATGGCGTGATTTCCCATAACACTATATACGAGTACTCGTGTAACATTACGCTATTGCGTGATGCCCCATAACACTATATACGAGTACTCGTGTAACATTACGCTATTGCGTGATGCCCCATAACACTATATACGAGTACTCGTGTAACATTACGCTACGGCGTGATGCCCCATAACACTATATACGAGTACTCGTGTAACATTACGCTACGGAGTGATTTCCCATAACACTATATACGAGTACTCGTGTAACATTACGATACGGCGTGATTTCCCATAACACTATATACGAGTACTCGTGTAACATTACGTTACGGCGTGATTTCCCATAACACTATATACGAGTACTCGTGTAACATTACGCTACGGCGTGATTTCCCATAACACTATATACGAGTACTCGTGTAACATTACGATACGGCGTGATTTCCCATAACACTATATACGAGTACTCGTGTAACATTACGATACGGCGTGATTTCCCATAACACTATATACGAGTACTCGTGTAACATTACGATACGGCGTGATTTCCCATAACACTATATACGAGTACTCGTGTAACATTACGATACGGCGTGATTTCCCATAACACTATATACGAGTACTCGTGTAACATTACGCTACGGCGTGATTTCCCATAACACTATATACGAGTACTCGTGTAACATTACGCTATTGCGTGATGCCCCATAACACTATATACGAGTACTCGTGTAACATTACGCTACGGCGTGATTTCCCATAACACTATATACGAGTACTCGTGTAACATTACGATACGGCGTGATTTCCCATAACACTATATACGAGTACTCGTGTAACATTACGCTATTGCGTGATGCCCCATAACACTATATACGAGTACTCGTGTAACATTACGCTATTGCGTGATGCCCCATAACACTATATACGAGTACTCGTGTAACATTACGCTACGACGTGATTTCCCATAACACTGTGTACGAGTACTCGTGTAACATTACGCTATTGCGTGATGCCCCATAACACCATATACGAGTACTCGTGTAACATTACGCTATTGCGTGATGCCCCATAAAGATATCCATGTGAATTGTGGGACGTGACCCTCCTAACGTGGTGTTAAGGTGTGCTTATTGGTGTTTGGATATGAATTTGTCATAGTACTCTATGGTTGGTTCCATGAAATATGTTGTTCACATGAACTGATTGCGCGGTTCGTAATGTGATAGCGGTGACAACATGCTCTGGAACGTGAGTTTGTCAGCAATGTTTCTGTAGCTTAAGTTCACGTATGCTCACGTGATCACACGTAATATCGAAGTGTGATTCGTTTTCCATATGCCCTGGGTACAATGGGACGCGCTTGTGAGCTTTTTGGTCCTTGAACGTTAAAATGCCCACAATAAAGATGAGAAGATTGACTTTGTTATCGCTCGTTTTCGAGCAGACTATATTGCATAGTTGCCTCTCTCTAACATTTTTCTCTTAAGTCCTTCTGGCGGCTGCTGTCAGATTAAGCGGTACTGGAATTTGAACCCACCTTCTCCCGAATGTGAACCTCCGGCGTTACTGTCTGTGGCATAAATGGGGAGAAGTGACACATCGTTCCGTTACTCGCTATCTATCTACCTCAGAGAACTGGTAAGTCCCTCACATTGTGTCAATTGTGGAATTATGTCGCATAACAATGGAAAAGAAATACTTCAAAGCCGAATGGGAACATACGTATTTTTGTGTTTCTGGTAAAAATAAAGCAGTGTGTCTGCTATGCCAAAAAATAAAAAAAAAAATTTAAAAAAAAATGTGTGTAATGTAATAACGTAATCAGTACACCCTGTTTCTATTGGGTTCCGCCACTGAATGCCTTGCAACTTAACCGTGCTTGTAAAGACATGTGTATGCATTTGGTGATGGGGTAAAAGTGCATTCCTGTCACCCTGCTTCTCCATGCCTGGTCTGTCGCATCTCCCCAGAAAACGCGATAAGAGATTTCAACGCATGTGTTATGGTACCTGAGTAAAAGCAATTATTTTTTTAGAAAAAGTATAGTGTGTACGCGCAACATTAGTATTAGGGTGTTTTCTAAGAGGCCTAACCATTGCTGATATGTTGAAACTCTAGCAGTAGTGTTTTTCAGGAAATACTGGGGATGTCAGACACATAATCACTTCTCTATTCTCATTCTCATATTCTCAACGTTAAATATTAAATTTACTATTCAGTTCAGAATCTTCCAAGGGTATGACACGATTTTCAAGCAAATGCCCAACTCCAAACTATTCTTTACATGGGCGATTTTTTGAATTTTCTCAATATGGCTTTAACACTGTTGGTTAAAATATAGTGTAAAAAGACATTTACATGACAAAGAGTATATTCTGAATTTTTGGGGAATAACCTTGTGAAGTTCACTTCATTCCGAAAGAGTTTTGTATAATTTTGAATAACTGGCAAATGTCGACGAAGCGTACGACTTAAAAGATGTAGGGCTTATTAGTTTATTCCAGTAGCATCGGCCATTTCCGAGATATTCGTAATTAATAGTTGGAAGCTTTTAATACCTGCCATTCTTTTGAAGTCCTTTCAATACTCATTTGTTTCTAGCAATTGCATCTTTAAGGTCAGGACCTAGTACAGGGCTCGGCAACTGGTACCCACTGAGTGCAGCCTGCTCACGGTCTTGCACAGCATGTATAACAAAGGAAGGTCGCTCTAGGTATCCCGCGAATCGCCCAGGCCTGACGTACTTCTTGAACATTTGACTATCGCTAGTGTAGAAGAAGTGATGAGCATGAGAGGTGTAAACTGCTCGTGGACAGAGATCAACGAGTTGTTTCCAAGGTGTGTTCCTTCCACGCTTGTCCGTCCGTCCGTCCTATGTACACTTCCTGTCCTTCATTGTATTGTATTCCGCCCAAAAATGTGATACCGAAATTTCAATGAAAATACATGTTTTGAGACTGAATCAAATATATATACTGCTTTCTCTGCTACGTACAGTAAGTGCAGGAAGTATTGCATTTCACCCAAAAATGTGATACCGAAGTTTCAATGAAAATACATGTTTTGAGACTGAATCAAATATATATACTGCTTTCTCTGCTACGTACAGTAAGTACAGGAAGTATTGCATTTCACCCAAAAATGTGATACCGAAATTTCAATGAAAATACATGTTTTGAGACTGAATCAAATATATATACTGCTTTCTCTGCTACGTACAGTAAGTGCAGGAAGTATTGCATTTCACCCAAAAATGTGATACCGAAGTTTCAATGAAAATACATGTTTTGAGACTGAATCAAATATATATACTGCTTTCTCTGCTACGTACAGTAAGTACAGGAAGTATTGCATTTCACCCAAAAATGTGATACCGAAATTTCAATGAAAATACATGTTTTGAGACTGAATCAAATATATATACTGCTTTCTCTGCTACGTACAGTAAGTGCAGGAAGTATTGCATTTCACCCAAAAATGTGATACCGAAGTTTCAATGAAAATACATGTTTTGAGACTGAATCAAATATATATACTGCTTTCTCTGCTATGTACAGTAAGTAGAGGAAGTATTGCATTTCACCCAAAAATGTGATACCGAAATTTCAATGAAAATACATGTTTTGAGACTGAATCAAATATATATACTGCTTTCTCTGCTATGTACAGTAAGTAGAGGAAGTGGTGTATTTCACCCAAAAATTCGATGTCGAGTTTTCACCGGAAATATATGTTTTGAGGCCCCCTGAATCCAAAAATGCCTTTTTAGAAAAACGTTCGTCTGTGTGTGCCTGACGATTTTTTTATTTCTTTTGCAAAAAAATCTGATGTGTTGCACTCACATGACTTTCTCTACTCTTGTACTAACCATTCTTACAAACTCTTATTCCTATATCTTCTTCGTGTTAGTTGAGATAAACATTTGTACAAATTATCGTATTGCTTATTTCCTTGTAGGTACAAGGGGAATATGTTCCAGTTGATAGAAGTGTGGGTTCTCCAAAACTCATACAAATAACAAGGAACATCTCCGAAATGGTTCACTATGCAAAATAAAATTTATTTGGACATAAATTGTGTGTTTCAGCAAGATCTACGCTTTTTGTATAGGAAGATTTTGTCTATCTCTTACGGTTTACCAGTTATTCGAAAGTCATCCAGAGTAAATTCGACTACAGGGGCTATAGCCAGAAAATTCAAGATATACATTTCATTTGTCATAAAATATCTCAAACATATGACATTTTAATCAACATCGTTAGGGCCATTTTCAAGAAAATCAAAATTTTCGAAAAATGTTCTATGTAAGGGGTGGAGCAATTTTCTTCAAAATCTTCGTGTTTCATCCTTGAAGGACATTAAACTTGAATACCAACTTTGATTTTTAGCCTACTTTTCAGTTTTTAGTTATGCTGCCCACAGTCTGACTGACACACACGGACCTTTTTTCTAAAAATGTTTTTTTTTTATTCAGGGGGCCTCAAAACATATATTTCCGGTGAAATCTCGACATAGAATTTTCGGGTAGAATACAGTGCTTCCTCTACTTCACGTAGTGGAGAAAGCCCGCCTCGGTAGCGTGATGGTTAGCGTGTCTGCCTCACGTTCAAGAGGTCGCGAGTTCGAATGTCGCTTAGGGTAAGTTATCCGCGTAAGGTTTTTTCCGAGGTTTTCCCTTATCCTGGGAGACGAATGTCGGGTAACTTAAACCTCGGGCTCATTTGAGCATCATTTCACCCATTTCATTCATTCACCGACCGATGCACCATACTTTAAAGAATATATCAGCGAAGTTTTAATTCCCTAGGGAGGGGGTTGGTACGCTTCTGCTTCTGCCTTCCATTTCAACTTTAAATCATTTTTCTCGGAAACTATTTTTTTGGTTACTTTCTCATATTCAAAATCTCTTCTCTCACAAAAATCTTGTTAGAGATCTAAAATGTTTTTCCAATATAGTTCAGAATATGGGTAATAAAATGTAGGTTTGGAATGTTGATATTGTGTATACCTGTTTAAAAAACAATATATAATTGTGCGCTGTTTTATGGCCACTTTGTCGAAACTTCCAACGTCTAAGTTGTTACAAAGGTAACATAGCATTTTTAAAAAATCAACTGTGTTGTTCAGCATCTGTTGGAGATAGATTTTGATTATACCCAATAAAATTGATACGAAGTAATTAATATATGAGGAATGTGATTAGATATTAGAGTGAAATTTGGTACACACATTTCCTTGGCTGCTAGTAATGTCTGTGCAAAAAATTAAGTCTCTAACTTCTGTAGTTTACATAATCACCTTTTTCACTTCGGGTACCCTTAAGTTTCATATCCTTTAACCCTTTAATGCCTGGTGTCTTATAAGATACATAGGCTTTTTTTCCTATTTGTACTAGTTTTAACATTTTTCTGGTATATTCTTCTTATACTGTCACCAATTAAAAATACATATTTGAGACGGTTTGAATTGTAAAAAAATTATTTTTTTTACAATTTATAATGTAGACTCGAACTCACGACCTCAGGCTTTGAGTGCATGGCCAGTGCACTACGTGTTGCCTTAACGATCATGGCTATCCGAGCCAGCAGGCTGGAGGTCTCCCAGACCGCCTAATCTAAACCGGTTTCGAATTACAGCAAGAACGGCATATGTAGCAAAATAATTCAGGCATGAAAGGGTTAAGGATGCGACACGAAGATTTTGAAGAAAATTTCTCCGTCCTAAACTACTCTTTACATGGAAAGTTTTTCGATAATTTTGATTTTCAGAAAAATAGCTATAAGATTTTGAGTAAATTTGCATCTGTATAAGATATTTGTATGACAAATGAAATGTATATTTTGAAATTTCTGGCTATAGCCCCTGTAGTCGTATTTGCTCTGGATGACTTTTCAATAACTGGTAAACCGTAAGAGATAGACCAAATCATACTATACAAAAAATGTAGATCTCGCTAAAATACACAATTTAGGTCCAAATAGATTTTTTGTAGAGTGAACAATTTCCGAGATATTTCTTTTCTATTTGTGTTTTGGAAAACTTAAACTGGAAGATGGTTATTCATTTTTTATATGTTAACCGTGCAAAGAGGGAATTTGAAAGCCTTAAAAGATTTGACTATCGCTCAAAGCGTACGGTATTGCCTTATTCCCCTTGTACCTACAAGGAAATGCGCAATAAGATAGTTTGTGTAAATGTTAACACGAACCTTCCGTTAGCCAAGAAGGTTCTGTCTCTCTCCTCTCGCAGTCTGTCACTGTCTTCTCCTAAACAGTTAAAGTGTAGTCATTTTACAAACATGTTAAACAGCATAGCTGGTGAACGATTAACACCTTTTAATCAATAATAGTAATTTTAAAAGGAAATAATTATGCACTCTGTTTTTTTATTTTTTATGTATGAAAACATAAACAGCTTTCACCGCCTGTTTAGAGCGGTCGGTACATTCTGGATATGCACAAAATATCAAAGCTGTGTCTTATAAAGTGTACCTACCTAAAGGTTTAAAAGAAAGCAAGTGGCGGTTGTGCAGTGTAAAAGGCTTGACCGCCATTTAAACTCCATTTAAATGTCCTTAATTACCGCAAACGCACAAAAGCCTTATATGGGCATGTTCTGTAGACTTATTCATTTGAAGTGCAAACATTGAGAGAGCATTGGACACAGCGATGATGAGTATGGCTTTACCTACTGTGTACAAGTGAGCAGAGAAGTCTCGCACGTGTTTGCATATACCTAGGTACCGTACTTATATTTCGTTTGATTTGCGAATATGTGCCATCATGGCAATTTCGACACTGCAACGCGTTGGACGGGAATTAAAGCAAAGCGTGTCGTAGATGCGGTGCTTCACGCCACTGAGACCTATAGCAGTTGTACGTACGTATATGTGATATTAAAATTGTTTAAAATGTCTTTAGATTTATAGAAATGTAACGTACTAATTTACACAACCGTTTATAGTATTAGAAAGTGTATTGCTGCGAATTTGCAATTGTTCTCGAGTTAACACGTAAGGTTTTTTATTATTATTATTATTATTATTATTATTATTATTATTATTATTATTATTATTATTATTATTATTATTATTATTATCATTTTTTTTTTTTTTAATTAACGTCCTCCAACATTGTGTCATATCGGACGAATGGATGAAATGGGTGAAATGATACTCAAATGAGCCCGAGGTTTAAGTTACCCGACATTCGTCTCTCAGGATAAGGGAAAACCTCGCAAAAAACCTTACCCAGATAACTTATCCTAAGCGAGATTCGAACTCGCGACCTCTTGAACGCGAGGCAGGCACGCTAACCAGCACGCTACCGAGGTGGTGTGTTTATGTGTGGTAATGTTGGCACATGATTGTAGAAAGTGACATATTTATGTGTATTTGTGGACACTTGGGTCGCCTGTAGAGATATCCCAATAATGGTAGGATATGGATATACATGGTTTGGAGATTTGTCGAACCGTATGTATCCAGGCATGGGCTCCGTGAAATGATTTCGATTCTTTCTTTCTCTCTCTCTCTGTCATCTCGTATCTAGTATGGTAGAGAAAGAGAGAGCAAGTATTGCATTCCACCCAAAAATGCCATGTTGTCATTTCTTTCTCTTTTTTTGTTTGTATTTATTTTTTTTTTTTCACTTTTTTTAACCTGGTATGTCATTTGAAACGGTGAATGAATGAAATGGGTGAAATGCTCAGATCAGCCCGGGGTCCATAGAGTCGTCTTTTCAAAATAAAGAAAAGCCTTATCCGGATAAGAGATTCGAACTCGCGACCTCTTGAATGTGAGGCAGACACAAAGGTATGCTCCCACTACAAACTACACTTTACTCTCCCTCTGAAATGGCTGTTGAATTTTGTGCAGATACCCGGGGTAGCTGTAAACCACGAGCTATTCCTTTTTATGCTGTAAACCGTTTTCTCTAGACTCGTTCTTGGTTTGAACGTACTCCGCCAACATTGTTTTTGGTGGTTATGCAGCGATAGGAATTGTTTAAAAACTAGCATAAAGCGACCCACTTTTTAAAGATGATTGTTGGTCATTTTCTCTATTCCTCTTATTGTTCCTAGAACGAAATGCGGAATAACATTATTTGTCAATTTTAATGTTGTCATGGTAGAAAAAAAAATACTCCGCTTGAGTATTGGCCAGCGTTCACATGCCTTTAACTTTTGCGAGCAGTATAAACAGTGAGTAGGTATATCTCCGGTTACGTGTTATTTATTACGGAAGGAACATGTTTGCTTTTCCTGTATTACCTACCTCATAATGTACGACTAATCGAACTCAGGGTTTTTGCGTCTCTTCCCTCCCTCTCCTCCCCTCTCGCTCTCCCTCTCCCCTTCGCTCTCTTTCCCTCCTCTCTCCCCCTCCACTCCCCTCCTCTCCCCCTCCACTCCCCTCCTCTCTCCCCCTCCACTCCCCTTCTCTCTCATCCTCCACTCCCCCCTCTCTCTCCCCCTCAACTCCCCTCCTCTCTCCCGCTCCAATCCCCTCCACTCCCCTCCTCTCCCCCTCCACTCCCCACCTCTCTCCCACTCCCACTCCCCTCCCCTCTATCGTCTCCCCCCTCCACTCCCCTTCTCTCTCCCCCTCCACTCCCCTTCTCTCTCCCCCTCCCCTCCCCTCATCTCTCCCCCTCCCCTCCTCTCTCCCCCTCCCCTCCTCTCTCCCCCTCCACTCCCCTCCTCTCCCCTTTCTCTCCTTTGCTCTCTTCCCTCCTCTCGCCTTTCTCTCCCCCTTTCCCTGACTACTCGCTGGGCCAGCAGCAGCTTCCCATGGTAACCGGAAAATAACTGAATTCTTGTGCACCTCAACAATATGTAGAGTGCAATATTTTCTCCATCCATTGCGCGACCCCTGCGAACGGGTAGTCGATTAGCGACGTCTGACAAAGAACTGAAGGTGGATGATTGCTTGCGCAGGAAGATATGCAGGGTTCACGGGCGCAAGGGTCTGCTTCTACATAAACTCCGCGTGTAAAGCATTTATAGAAGATGCTGCAAATGCCCAAGTCCATCCTCGCGAGGCTAAACAAGCATTATATCGGGAGAACACATTCTGATTCACAAGTTGGGCCGGCCACTGTAATGTTTCCAATTTCATTTCTATTATTGTGTTTTACTTCTTCCAATGTATGAGGATCTTTCAAACTAAAACCATATATGTAAGTGTACAAGAGTCTATGCTTGAAAACAAGGTGACCCAGTATCACGAATACATTATTGTGAATGGTTTCTTTCATCAGTGAATGACGGTTTAATTGCTCCACAGCTTCTGTTCGTGATTCCACCTAAATGGTCGTGTCAACAGTCGCTACTGGGCCTCTGAAAATTCACATCGCGTTCATTATAATCATTAGGGCTCGGAAGTTCATGCCCTAAAAACACTGAAATATGCATGCAAATATGCTCTTAAAAACTTGAAAATATGCCAAGAAATATGCACTATTAATTAAAACAATGTCCCTTTGCAGTAGACAAGACGAGTTAGTATAAATAATAGTTATCTTATTCCTTAGAGGTTGAAGCAGAAGTGGTCCTGCTGCTACTATTAACTGCTAAATTGCAGTTCATAACCAACACTTTGCACAAATGTTCAACTGTAAAACATTGTATGTTGTCTCGCAAAACACTTTTGTAACGTGAAAAACTTCTCTCCACGTCACAAGATGTTATAGGGCCATATTTAAATGATGTTAACTGCTTCACAGAGAGAGTCAAGTCTCTTGGTGTGACAGATGGTTTTCTTTCGAGGATGTCTCGAATATCGCACATCTGTTTATAACCAGAATTTTTTGAAATTACATAATTCACTTTCTCTTTCACTTTTTGTCCTATGCTACCAGGAACCGAACTTAGATCACATTGTTTTTTCAAGCACAGTAAGTGATTCATGCAAAGGAGATCCTACAGCTTCCAATGCCGTTATGGCTGTTGGTAAGAAAGAAAAATGGGCAGATATGAAACCAAGATCCTCTTTTAACCTAGTGCGTGATAGAATATTTTGCACAGTTTGTATTGATGAAGCATCTTTCGAGTCCAATGAATTAACAACCTCTTCGACTATTTCTATGTGCTCAGCATAATATAAAAGTGCATCGACCCATGTTCCCCATCGAGTTAACACTGGTGCAGGAGGAAGTCGGATATTAGGTGCTGAGGATCTAAACCACTTAACTCTTTTAGGAGATCTGACAAAAATTATCTTCGTACTGGACACAAATCTATCTACCAATGGGAGAGAATCACATTGTCTTAGAAATGCGATGAAGAGCGTGTGCCAAACAAGTTACATAAATTAAGTTAGGAAAAATACATTTCAGAGTTTGTCCTGGTTTAGCCATATCAGGACCTGCATCAGTAACAAATGAAAGTAACCGGTCGTATTTGATTCCACATGGCCATAGTAATTTCTCAGGGCCCATCACAAACCGGGTCACAGTTACATTGTCAGTGGCCGACAATTCACACACATTAAGAAGATAAGGTGTAGTCTTTTGTTCATTATTTAAAGCACCGACGATTATATTAGCAATAGAACGGCGTTCAGAATCAGGGGTTTCATCAACAGACAACCACACAAACTGATCCGCTAATTCATTTTGTATATTTAACAATACGTTATTGTAACAATGTCTTACACAGGTCTTACGCAGTGTACTTTCTTCAGGCACATGTTATCGAGTATACTTGGCAAGAAAGTTTTTAAATGTCGGGTTATTAATTTTGAACAAGGGAATATCAGCAACTAAAAATGCTTGGCACAAGTCATAGCAAAATTCAGTAACCCTACTTCCTAAACACTCAAATAGCTGTTTTTGAACAGGTTCTTTGTTTGCGAGTTTTCTGATTAAATTCTCCTTATGTTTTGCTGTGTTTATATGCTGAACTATTTGAAATCTTTTCTCACTCCCTACATTTTTCTCACACGCTCCACAAAACATTACCCTGTTATCTGTAGATATTAAACCACCCAAAAACTCGTTCTGTAAATTAATCTAATACTTGAAGTTGGTTTTACTTTCGGCATTTAAAGAGCTTTTTAACATTTTATACGCATAATTTAATTTGGCGGGAAGCAGTTCACAAAACTTACGTTTGAAGACCATGACACAACTACTGGTGGGCAGGCAAGCGTTGCTATAATCGCGCTGCTCAAAACGTTGACCTGCACTTTATCGTGTTAATATAAACCTCTCAGATAACGCAGTGATCATTCTCTACGCACATACATATATTGAAAGGATGGAAACGGGAGATTCACTGCATGAGAACATGACTCATCATTAGTTCTCGCCACCTCGCGAGTTGCATCATCATGTGCAATACTACCAATATGAAAAACATTATACAGATGGAAAAAATAATAAAAAAACATAAGTCATTAAAATATGCAATATAGGGGCTATAATATTGAAATCTTCGTGAGTTGCATCATCATGTGCAATACTACCAGTATGAAAAATATTATTCACATGGAAAAAAATTATAAAAAACCATAAAAATCATTAAAATATGCAGTACAGGGGCTATAATATTGAAATATTGTGCACT
Organism: Tenodera sinensis; assembly: GCA_030765045.1. NCBI lineage: Eukaryota > Metazoa > Arthropoda > Insecta > Mantodea > Mantidae > Tenodera > Tenodera sinensis. The sequence goes on along the minus strand of CM060967.1, from coordinate 7,606,677 downwards.
TATCAAAATCAAGAAAATATGCTGTTATATGCACCATAAAATCATGTCCAATTCCATAATTCGTGCACATAATGTAAAAGCATACATTTTTAATCCCTATGAAAAACATGCAAATGCATGAACTTGCTAGCCCTAATGATCATATTAATATTTCGAAGAGTGAATGCATATTATCCACTTCTGCATAGTTGGCGGAGTGCAACAGTATCAACTTCCCACAAATGAGCGGGAAGTGGAAATAAAAATAACCCCTAGCGCCTGCCGCCCAGCCGCTGCGTCCCCCACCTCTGCCCACTACAGGCGTCATTGGTGGGGTGCAGTACTGGAGGGTAGGACGTGGTCAGCGCCCCGACCCCTCCCAGCCAGTTATACGGCCTTCTCGACCTGGGGCCGCTACATCTCCATCAAGTAGCTCCTCAATTGGTCCCCTCGGGACCTAACGAGGCTGAGTGCATCCCGTGCTAGACCTCCCAGAGGGGATAAAATCATGCTGTTACCGGGGATCGAACCCGGGTCCTCCGCGCCAGAGGCAAGCGCGCTACCAGGTTGAAAAATTACGCTTACGAAAGCTTATTTTTCTGTTATTCGAAATAAATATATGTTAAAATATTTGGTTCCACATTTGGTGTAGGTACAAGAGGATACGACAAACCGAATCGACAGTCAGATGTCACTATATGGTAGAGGCCTTGACATTGCGAGAACATTTCCAAAGGTTACCAAACATTGGAAAATATCTCGGAGTTGGCTAATACCATGGAAAAAGTCATGTGACAGAAATAGCGTGTAGATGTTTCTTGCTCTGTGTGCTATGTCCAAATTGTGTTCATTTAGTTGCAGTGCAAGACAATACTGTGACCTGTTGAGAATACCAAGGAGATGATTAAGTTGGGTAAATCAGATGGTCGCTTTCTTCCATCTGGGCCCATGAATGAAATAGCCAGTACACATGCAAAAATCACAATGTACGGAAACAGCGTTCAAATGTTACCGGAAGCATGTAGGAATAAATTCGCAAGTCCTAACAACGACCTCTTATCGAGAAAAAGTAGAAAGAAGAATCGGAAACTAGACTTCCGTTAGATGACGCACTTGCGTGTGAAACATATGCACATCGGAAATATTTGTAAGAGCTAAACATGGCTCCCGAAGTAACCTGTTGTTTTTCCAAGTTACACAAAAGTGAAAGGAACTTCGTGTGTACACTTTGTGTCAAAATATGTTAACGAAAATATTTGGGCATTTTATACAGGTAGTTTTTGTTGGAAATCTTCCCTCTACATGCTTAACCAGAGTCTAGTATTCAGTAGCTTTTTTCGATTTGAATTGCGCAATTTTGACATGTGTTTGAAAAGTTTTGGAGTTCTTTGGTACTCCAAACTAATTTCTGAGAAATTGCGACATTCAATATATGGGTGGAATATAGCCCTTTCTCTGCTTACTATGGGTAAGTAGGGTAACATTTATTTATATAGTGCATAATCCCGAAACTTAACTTGTTGAAAGAAGAGAAGCCACGTGCAGATGAACTGGAGGAATTGCCTAATGCAGCTCAATTTGGATATGATATCGAGAAAACACGCTTGCGCAATTCTGCACATTACTGGCTTTTATGTAGGAAAGTACTCAAAATATTTACAATCAGTATCCGTTTGGAGTTTCGTTGTTTGGACCCTCTGATTATTCGAACGATCAGACAAGACCAATGCAGGTATGTGCAAATAGCTTGCGTTGTGTTATTACATTGCTTTTCTACAGGCTTTTAATGTTCTATGCTTTGTCACTTTCAAATGCTCCCCAAAAGGCAATTTTATTTCTATTTGCTTCTCCAGATTTTCGGTATAGTTCTTGGAACTTTTATCATGAGATCCAAGGAGCCTTTTCTTGTTATCAAGAATAGTTTTTTTGTACGGGGTTTTGAAATTTAAAGTGCTACAACTAAATTACTTTTTTGTAAGAAAACGTTTCAATGTTGCTAAAAATTAAAACTTAAATTCAAATAACTATTCGGGGTATAACACGCACAATTTAAACGTTTGGAAGTTGGAAATATTCAGAATCAATGCGGATTCTTTTGTTGGTAACATGGGATTGGTTGAACTGTAGAGAAATCAGCAGAGTGCCCTTTAAGGTATGTAATTGAGTAGTCCGAATTTTCGATGTTGCATCGTCATGGAAAGAAGGCGTCGTTACCCACTACAAGAGCAATATCCTCTAACGTGAGTATCTCGAAACGGCTCTAACGATTTGGATCAAATTTTGTATTCAAATAAAGTTTATCTGTATAGATGTCTTTCCTGAAGGAAAAAAAAACGCGATTTCTCACAAAAACCCATTTTTACTTTCTCCATCCAAAAATTCGATGTCGAGATTTCATTGGAAATATGTGTTTTGAGGCCCCCTGGATCCAAAAAAAGCATTTTTAGAAAAAGGTCCGTGTGTATGTCTGTGTGTCAGTCTGTAGACAGCATAACTCAAAAACAAAAAGTCGGTTAAAAACCAAAGTTGGTATTTAAGTTTAATGTCTTCCAAGGATGCGACACGAAGATTTTGAGGAAAATAGCCCCACCCTAAACTACCCTTTACATGGAAAACTTTTCTAAAATTTTGATTTTCTTGAAAATGTCTAACGATTTTGTTTAAAATGTCATATGTTTGAGATATTTTGATGACAAATGAAATGTATATCTTGAATTTTCTGGCTATAGCCCCCGTAGTCGTATTTACTCTGGATAACTTTTGAATAACTGGTAAACCGTTTCAGATAGACTAAATCATACTTGCTAAAATCTTCCTAAGAGACACAATTTATGTCTAAATAAATTTTCTTGTAGGGTGAACCATTTCGGAGATATTCCTTGTTATGTGTGTGAGTTTCGGAAAACTTAGAACTTTCGTGAAATGGAACATCGTTGTTCATTTTACATGTTAAGTGTGCAAAGAGAACGGGATCTTAAAGCTTTAAAAGATTTGACTGTCGCTCAAAGCCTACTGTATTCTAATATTGCCCTTGTACCTACAAGGAAATAAGCAATAAGATAATTTGTACAAATGTTTATCTCAACTAACACGAAGAAGATATAGGAATAAGAGTTTGTAAGAATGGTTAGTACAGGAGTAGAGAAAGTCATGTGAGTGCAACAAATCAGATTTTGTTTATGGAATACAATAGTTCCGCTCTTCTAGAAGTAATGCCTACAATTTTCTGTATGTTTGAAATAGAAATGCTACGTATTACATTTACACTGTTTTCTCTACTCACTTTTAGGTAACACATACACATCTTTTTCTCTACTCTTCTACAAACAATTCATATCCATAGGTGCAGGTTTTTATGCGTGTAACTGTTAATCTTGAAAACCGCTTGACCGATCACCTCGAAATTCTGCACGTGTGTGTGTGTGTGTGTGTGTGTGTGTGTGTGTGTGTGTGTGTGTGTGTGTGTGTGTGTGTGTGTGTGTGTGTGCGCGCGCGCGCGCGCAGGGCTTTCTCTGCTCGCTTTTCTTTTATGTAACACATTCATCCTTCAACATGCAGTTTATACAATTTCCTTTGATTGAAATATAGATGCAACATATTACATCTAAATAAGTATCTTCCATTTGTGGAAAGCATAAGTAATGCACAACTCACACAAATAACAAAGATATCTCCGAAATGGTTCACTTCACAAAATAATTCATTTGGACATAAATTGTACGATCTACATTTGTTGTATAGTAAGACTTGGTGTATGTCTTACGGTTTACCAGTTATGCAAAAGTCGTCCAGAGTAAATACGACTACAGGGGCTACAACCAGAAAATTCAAAATATACATTTCATTTGGCATAAAAATATCTTAAACATATGACATTTTAATCAGAATCGTTAGAGCCATTTTCAAGAAAATAGAAATTTTCGAAAAATTGTCCATGTAAAGGGTAGTTTAGGGTGGGTCTATTTTCTTCAAAATCTTCGTGTTATATCCTTCAAATAAATACCAACTTTGGTTTTTAACCGAGTTTTCCTTTTTGACTTGTTGTTCACAGACTGACAGACACACACAGGACCTTTTTATGGGGGGGGGGGGGGGGGGGTTCAGGTGGCCACAAAACATTTCCGGTGAAATCTCGACATGGAATTTTTGGGTGGAATACAATACTTCCTCTACTTACTGCATGTAGTAAACAAAATAAAAACGAAAACTGCCAAATACCGAACTTAGTATTCAAGTTCAGCATCTTCCAAGGATGCGACACGAAAATTTGAAGAAAATTCTTCCACACATTTTACATTGAAAATGTTGCGTACGTTTTGATTTTCCCATAAGTGTCTTAATTTTTATTAACTGCCCATCTTTAAGATATTTTCGTGGGAAATGAAATGTGTATCTTGAATTTTGAAAATGTCCTCAGAAATCCTCTCTGAATGTTGTAGATAACCACTGAAGTGTAAGAAGCAAATGACATCTACTGTCTCATTTGTTTTACCTTTCCCGACATATTACTTGTTATTGGAATGAATGTTTAAATGTTTTTCTCAAATATAGGAAGCTTTTTTTCTTTCTTTTTGTTTTTCAGTTGGTCATGCAAAGAGAGGAATTTGAAACCAATAATTTAGTGACATACTCTTTGAGGCTGTATCACTCAAAGCCTACTGTTATTTCCCTATTCCCCTTGTACTTACAAGGAAATGCGCATAAGAGAATTTCTGCAAATGTTTATCTCGATTGACATAAAGTAGGTACAGGAATAAGTGTTTGTAAGATCGAGTAGAGAAAGTCATGTGAGTGCAACATATTAACTTTTTTGTTAGTTTCTGTAACGCGTGCAGTGTAGCTAGAAGAAGTATTGCATTTTACTCAGTAATCTGATGTCGAGATTTCACCGAAAATGCCTGTTTTGAAGAAAAATAATAATAATAATAATAATAATAATAATAATAATAATAATAATAATAATAATAATAATAATAATAATAATAATAATAATAATAATAATAATAATCTTTTAGAAGAAGTTCCATTTGTGTGTTTGTGTGTGAACAGCATAACCCAGGAGCGAAAATTTGGTTTAATCCCAAGGTTTGTATTTGAGTTCAGTATCTTCTCTCTTCTAAAAATGCGACACGATTCTCACAAAACTTCTACACTTTCAGCTACTTTGAACATGAAACATTTTGTGAAAATTGTTTTCTAAATATGTTCTAACAGTTTTGATTAAAATACAATATAGTAAGCATATTTACGTGAAAAATGAAACGTATATCGTGAAGTTTCAGGGAATAGTACCCAAACCCTCTTCATTTTGAATAACCTTTGTGTACTGCTTTATTTACGCGATAGATAAAATGAAGATCTCCAAAACGCACATTATTTCTAACCAATCTTTAAGGTAGGTATAGGATATTAGTGGTTCATCATTCTTTTAGGCCCTTAGACATTTGACTATCACTGTTCCCTTTGTGTCTATAACAAACGTGTGAAGATTATCTCAGTTAAAATGAAATAGGCGATTAAGTTTTCGGATGAATAGGGTGTATTTAGTGACGTGAATGTAACACATCAGGAAACAGTGTTCATTCGGGTAGTGTCAAAATGCGTTTCCGGTGAAATCACATTATCAGTTTTTTGGGTGGAATGCAATGCTCTCTATAGATACTATAATTAGCAGTGGGAATTTGGCTTAAGGGTAGCATATTAAAATCAATGGTTCGTGGAAAATCCAAAATTATCAGAATCGCTTTTTGGTGCAAAGGATAAAACATACGTTTTTGCTGTGATTTATTTTCATACAGAACACAAACAGAAATCAAGTGTGTGTTAATAAATACTGCAAGTTGATGGCAGTATGTTGGAGCAACACTAAAACAACACTCACTTTTCAAAATTTCCCGGAACACTCCATTATCAGTGATGAGTAGATGTCCGGTTGATAATGGAGGAAAGCTAGCCTTTGTAACATGTTCCGGGAAATTTTAAAAAGTGAGTGTTGTTTACTGTTATTAATCGACTCGAATCCTATTTGAATCGAATTTGTATGTTTATATGACATTATACTGCTTTTGTTCGAGAAGTAGCAAGAAATGTTGGAATTGTGTGCTTAATAATCTCAATATCGCTGTTTGCTTGCTTCCGATTCTAATGTTGTGTAACTGGCATGTGAGGGAAAAGTGCACAAACGGACTGCATGAGAGGAATCGAACAGATGACAGTTGAGTTTAGTGCAGGTCTAGCTAACACCTACCGGAGGTAGATAATGTTGTGTGGCTGGCATGTGAGGGAAAAGTGCACAAACGGCGTGCATGAGAGGAATCGAACAGATGACAGTTGAGTTTAGTGCAGGTCTAACACCTACCGGAGGTAGATAATGTTGTGTGGCTGGCATGTGAGGGAAAAGTGCACAAACGGAGTGCTAGAGAGGAATCGAACAGATGACAGTTGAGTTTAGTGCAGGTCTAGCTACCACCTACCGGAGGTAGATAATGTTGTGTGACTGGCATGTGAGGAAAAAGTGCACAAACGGAGTGCATGAGAGGAATCGAACAGATGACAGTTGAGTTTAGTGCAGGTCTAGCTACCACCTACCGCAGGTAGATAATGTTGTGTGGCTGGCATGTGAGGGAAAAGTGCACAAACGGAGTGCATGAGAGGAATCGAACAGATGACAGTTGAGTTTAGTGCAGGTCTAACACCTACCGGAGGTAGATAATGTTGTGTGACTGGCATGTGAGGGAAAAGTGCACAAACGGAGTGCATGAGAGGAATCGAACAGATGACAGTTGAGTTTAGTGCAGGTCTAGCTAGCACCTACCGGAGATAGATAATGCTGTGTGACTGGCATGTGAGGGAAAAGTGCACAAACGGAGTGCATGAGAGGAATCGAACAGATGACAGTTGAGTTTAGTGCAGGTCTAGCAGCTACCGGAGGTAGATAATGTTGTGTGACTGGCGTGTGAGGGAAAAGTGCACAAACGGAGTGCATGAGAGGAATCGAACAGATGACAGTTGAGTTTAGTGCAGGTCTAGCTAACACCTACCGGAGATAGATAATGTTGTGTGACTGGCATGTGAGGGAAAAGTGCACAAACGGAGTGCATGAGAGGAATCGAACAGATGACAGTTGAGTTTAGTGCAGGTCTAGCTAACACCTACCCGAGATAGATAATGTTGTGTGACTGGCATGTGAGGGAAAAGTGCACAAACGGAGTGCATGAGAGGAATCGAACAGATGACAGTTGAGTTTAGTGCAGGTCTAGCTACCACCTACCGGAGGTAGATAATGTTGTGTGGCTGGCATGTGAGGGAAAAGTGCACAAACGGAGTGCATGAGAGGAATCGAACAGATGACAGTTGAGTTTAGTGCAGGTCTAGCTAGCACCTACCGGAGGTAGATAATGTTGTGTGACTGGCATGTGAGGGAAAAGTGCACAAACGGCGTGCATGAGAGGAATCGAACAGATGACAGTTGAGTTTAGTGCAGGTCTAGCACCTACCGGAGGTAGATAATGTTGTGTGACTGGCATGTGAGGGAAAAGTGCACAAACGGAGTGCATGAGAGGAATCGAACAGATGACAGTTGAGTTTAGTGCAGGTCTAGCTAGCACCTACCGGAGGTAGATAATGTTGTGTGACTGGCATGTGAGGGAAAAGTGCACAAACGGAGTGCATGAGAGGAATCGAACAGATGACAGTTGAGTTTAGTGCAGGTCTAGCACCTACCGGAGGTAGATAATGTTGTGTGGCTGGCATGTGAGGGAAAAGTGCACAAACGGAGTGCATGAGAGGAATCGAACAGATGACAGTTGAGTTTAGTGCAGGTCTAGCTAGCACCTACCGGAGGTAGATAATGTTGTGTGGCTGGTATGTGAGGGAAAAGTGCACAAACGGAGTGCATGAGAGGAATCGAACACATGACAGTTGAGCTTAGTGCAGGTCTAGCACCTACCGGAGGTAGATAATGTTGTGTGGCTGGCATGTGAGGGAAAAGTGCACAAACGGCGTGCATGAGAGGAATCGAACAGATGACAGTTGAGTTTAGTGCAGGTCTAACACCTACCGGAGGTAGATAATGTTGTGTGACTGGCATGTGAGGGAAAAGTGCACAAACGGCGTGCATGAGAGGAATCGAACAGATGACAGTTGAGTTTAGTGCATGTCTAACACCTACCGGAGGTAGATAATATTGTGTGACTGGCGTGTGAGGGAAAAGGGCACAAACGGAGTGCATGAGAGGAATCGAACAGAAGACAGTTGAGTTTAGTGCAGGTCTAACACCTACCGGAGGTAGATAATGTTGTGTGACTGGCATGTGAGGAAAAGTGCACAAACGGAGTGCATGAGAGGAATCGAACAGATGACAGTTGAGTTTAGTGCAGGTCTAGCTAGCACCTACCGGAGGTAGATAATGTTGTGTGACTGGCATGTGAGGAAAAAGTGCACAAACGGAGTGCATGAGAGGAATCGAACAGATGACAGTTGAGTTTAGTGCAGGTCTAGCACCTACCGGAGGTAGATAATGTTGTGTGACTGGCATGTGAGGGAGAAGTGCACAAACGGAGTGCATGAGAGGAATCGAACAGATGACAGTTGAGTTTAGTGCAGGTCTAACACCTACCGGAGGTAGATAATGTTGTGTGACTGGCATGTGAGGGAAAAGTGCACAAATGCAGTGCATGAGAGGAATCGAACAGATGACATTTGAGTTTCGTGCAGGTCTAGCTAGCACCTACCGGAGGTAGATAATGTTGTGTGGCTGGCATGTGAGGGAAAAGTGCACAAACGGAGTGTATGAGAGGAATCGAACAGATGACAGTTGAGTTTAGTGGAGGTCTAACACCTACCGGAGGTAGATAATGTTGTGTGACTGGCATGTGAGGGAAAAGTGCACAAACGGAGTGCATGAGAGGAATCGAACAGATGACAGTTGAGTTTAGTGCAGGTCTAACACCTACCGGAGGTAGATAATGTTGTGTGGCTGGCATGTGAGGGAAAAGTGCACAAACGGAGTGCATGAGAGGAATCGAACAGATGACATTTGAGTTTAGTGCAGGTCTAGCACCTACCGGAGGTAGATAATGTTGTGTGGCTGGCATGTGAGGGAAAAGTGCACAAACGGAGTGCATGAGAGGAATCGAACAGATGACAGTTGAGTTTAGTGCAGGTCTAGCACCTACCGGAGGTAGATAATGTTGTGTGGCTGGCATGTGAGGGAAAAGTGCACAAACGGAGTGCATGAGAGGAATCGAACAGATGGCAGTTGAGTTTAGTGCAGGTCTAGCTAGCAGCTACCGGAGGTAGATAATGTTGTGTGACTGGCATGTGAGGGAAAAGTGCACTAACGGAGTGCATGAGAGGAATCGAACAGATGACAGTTGAGTTTAGTGCAGGTCTAGCTACCACCTACCGGAGGTAGATAATGTTGTGTGACTGGCATGTGAGGGAAAAGTGCACAAACGGAGTGCATGAGAGGAATCGAACTGATGACAGTTGAGTTTAGTGCAGGTCTAGCTAGCACCTACCGGAGGTAGATAATGTTGTGTGGCTGGCATGTGAGGGAAAAGTGCACAAACGGAGTGCATGAGAGGAATCGAACAGATGACAGTTGAGTTTAGTGCAGGTCTAGCTAGCACCTACCGGAGGTAGATAATGTTGTGTGGCTGGCATGTGAGGGAAAAGTGCACAAACGGAGTGCATGAGAGGAATCGAACAGATGACAGTTGAGTTTAGTGCAGGTCTGGCTAGCACCTACCGGAGGTAGATAATGTTGTGTGACTGGCATGTGAGGGAAAAGTGCACAAACGGAGTGCATGAGAGGAATCGAACAGATGACAGTTGAGTTTAGTGCAGGTCTAGCTAACACCTACCGGAGGTTGATAATGTTGTGTGACTGGCATGTGAGGGAAAAGTGCACAAACGGAGTGCATGAGAGGAATCGAACAGATGACAGTTGAGTTTAGTGCAGGTCTAGCTAACACCTACCCGAGGTAGATAATGTTGTGTGGCTGGCATGTGAGGGAAAAGTGCACAAACGGAGTGCATGAGAGGAATCGAACAGATGACAGTTGAGTTTAGTGCAGGTCTAGCACCTACCGGAGGTAGATAATGTTGTGTGACTGGCGTGTGAGGGAAAAGTGCACAAACGGAGTGCATGAGAGGAATCGAACAGATGACAGTTGAGTTTAGTGCAGGTCTAGCTAACACCTACCGGAGGTAGATAATGTTGTGTGACTGGCATGTGAGGGAAAAGTGCACAAACGGAGTGCATGAGAGGAATCGAACAGATGACAGTTGAGTTTAGTGCAGGTCTAGCACCTACCGGAGGTAGATAATGTTGTGTGACTGGCATGTGAGGGGAAAAGTGCACAAACGGAGTGCATGAGAGGAATCGAACAGATGACAGTTGAGTTTAGTGCAGGTCTAGCTACCACCTACCGGAGGTAGATAATGTTGTGTGACTGGCATGTGAGGGAAAAGTGCACAAACGGAGTGCATGAGAGGAATCGAACAGATGACAGTTGAGTTTAGTGCAGGTCTAGCTAGCACCTACCGGAGGTGGATAATGTTGTGTGGCTGGCATGTGAGGGAAAAGTGCACAAACGGAGCGCATGAGAGGAATCGAACAGATGACAGTTGAGTTTAGTGCAGGTCTAGCTAGCACCTACCGGAGGTAGATAATGTTGTGTGGCTGGCATGTGAGGGAAAAGTGCACAAACGGAGTGCATGAGAGGAATCGAACAGATGACAGTTGAGTTTAGTGCAGGTCTGGCTAGCACCTACCGGAGGTAGATAATGTTGTGTGACTGGCATGTGAGGGAAAAGTGCACAAACGGAGTGCATGAGAGGAATCGAACAGATGACAGTTGAGTTTAGTGCAGGTCTAGCACCTACCGGAGGTAGATAATGTTGTGTGACTGGCGTGTGAGGGAAAAGTGCACAAACGGAGTGCATGAGAGGAATCGAACAGATGACAGTTGAGTTTAGTGCAGGTCTAGCTAACACCTACCGGAGGTAGATAATGTTGTGTGACTGGCATGTGAGGGAAAAGTGCACAAACGGAGTGCATGAGAGGAATCGAACAGATGACAGTTGAGTTTAGTGCAGGTCTAGCACCTACCGGAGGTAGATAATGTTGTGTGACTGGCATGTGAGGGGAAAAGTGCACAAACGGAGTGCATGAGAGGAATCGAACAGATGACAGTTGAGTTTAGTGCAGGTCTAGCTACCACCTACCGGAGGTAGATAATGTTGTGTGACTGGCATGTGAGGGAAAAGTGCACAAACGGAGTGCATGAGAGGAATCGAACAGATGACAGTTGAGTTTAGTGCAGGTCTAGCTAGCACCTACCGGAGGTGGATAATGTTGTGTGGCTGGCATGTGAGGGAAAAGTGCACAAACGGAGCGCATGAGAGGAATCGAACAGATGACAGTTGAGTTTAGTGCAGGTCTAGCTAGCACCTACCGGAGGTAGATAATGTTGTGTGGCTGGCATGTGAGGGAAAAGTGCACAAACGGAGTGCATGAGAGGAATCGAACAGATGACAGTTGAGTTTAGTGCAGGTCTAGCTACCACCTACCGGAGGTAGATAATGTTGTGTGACTGGCATGTGAGGGAAAAGTGCACAAACGGAGTGCATGAGAGGAATCGAACAGATGACAGTTGAGTTTAGTGCAGGTCTAGCTAGCACCTACCGGAGGTAGATAATGTTGTGTGGCTGGCATGTGAGGGAAAAGTGCACAAACGGAGTGCATGAGAGGAATCGAACAGATGACAGTTGAGTTTAGTGCAGGTCTAGCTAGCACCTACCGGAGGTAGAAAATGTTGTGTGGCTGGCATGTGAGGGAAAAGTGCACAAACGGAGTGCATGAGAGGAATAGAACAGATGACAGTTGAGTTTAGTGCAGGTCTAGCACCTACCGGAGGTAGATAATGTTGTGTGGCTGGCATGTGAGGGAAAAGTGCACAAACGGAGTGCATGAGAGGAATCGAACAGATGACAGTTGAGTTTAGTGCAGGTCTAGCACCTACCGGAGGTAGATAATGTTGTGTGACTGGCATGTGAGGGAAAAGTGCACAAACGGAGTGCATGAGAGGAATCGAACAGATGACAGTTGAGTTTAGTGCAGGTCTAGCTAACACCTACCGGAGGTAGATAATGTTGTGTCACTGGCATGTGAGGGAAAAGTGCACAAACGGAGTGCATGAGAGGAATCGAACAGATGACAGTTGAGTTTAGTGCAGGTCTAGCACCTACCGGAGGTAGATAATGTTGTGTGGCTGGCATGTGAGGGAAAAGTGCACAAACGGAGTGCATGAGAGGAATCGAACAGATGACAGTTGAGTTTAGTGCAGGTCTAACACCTACTGGAGGTAGATAATGTTGTGTGGCTGGCATGTGAGGGAAAAGTGCACAAACGGAGTGCATGAGAGGAATCGAACAGATGACAGTTGAGTTTAGTGCAGGTCTAACACCTACTGGAGGTAGATAATGTTGTGTGGCTGGCATGTGAGGGAAAAGTGCACAAACGGAGTGCATGAGAGGAATCGAACAGATGACAGTTGAGTTTAGTGCAGGTCTAGCTAGCACCTACCGGAGGTAGATAATGTTGTGTGACTGGCATGTGAGGGAAAAGTGCACAAACGGAGTGCATGAGAGGAATCGAACAGGTGACAGTTGAGTTTAGTGCAGGTCTAGCTACCACCTACCGGAGGTAGATAATGTTGTGTGACTGGCATGTGAGGGAAAAGTGCACAAACGGAGTGCATGAGAGGAATCGAACAGATGACAGTTGAGTTTAGTGCAGGTGTAGCTACCACCTACCGGAGGTAGATAATGTTGTGTGACTGGCATGTGAGGGAAAAGTGCACAAACGGAGTGCATGAGAGGAATCGAACAGATGACAGTTGAGTTTAGTGCAGGTGTAGCTAGCACCTACCGGAGGTAGATAATGTTGTGTGGCTGGCATGTGAGGGAAAAGTGCACAAACGGAGTGCATGAGAGGAATCGAACAGATGACAGTTGAATTTAGTGCAGGTCTAGCACCTACCGGAGGTAGATAATGTTGTGTGGCTGGCATGTGAGGGAAAAGTGCACAAACGGAGTGCATGAGAGGAATCGAACAGATGACAGTTGAGTTTAGTGCAGGTCTAGCACCTACCGGAGGTAGATAATGTTGTGTGACTGGCATGTGAGGGAAAAGTGCACAAACGGAGTGCATGAGAGGAATCGAACAGATGACAGTTGAGTTTAGTGCAGGTCTAGCTAACACCTACCGGAGGTAGATAATGTTGTGTCACTGGCATGTGAGGGAAAAGTGCACAAACGGAGTGCATGAGAGGAATCGAACAGATGACAGTTGAATTTATTGCAGGTCTAGCACCTACCGGAGGTAGATAATGTTGTGTGACTGGCATGTGAGGGAAAAGTGCACAAACGGAGTGCATGAGAGGAATCGAACAGATGACAGTTGAGTTTAGTGCAGGTCTAGCTAGCACCTACCGGAGGTAGATAATGTTGTGTGGCTGGCATGTGAGGGGAAAAGTGCACAAACGGAGTGCATGAGAGGAATCGAACAGATGACAGTTGAGTTTAGTGCAGGTCTAGCTACCACCTACCGGAGGTAGATAATGTTGTGTGACTGGCATGTGAGGGAAAAGTGCACAAACGGAGTGCATGAGAGGAATCGAACAGATGACAGTTGAGTTTAGTGCAGGTCTAGCTAGCACCTACCGGAGGTAGATAATGTTGTGTGGCTGGCATGTGAGGGAAAAGTGCACAAACGGAGTGCATGAGAGGAATCGAACAGATGACAGTTGAGATTAGTGCAGGTCTAGCACCTACCGGAGGTAGATAATGTTGTGTGACTGGCATGTGAGGGAAAAGTGCACAAACGGAGTGCATGAGAGGAATCGAACAGATGACAGTTGAGTTTAGTGCAGGTCTAGCTAGCACCTACCAGAGGTAGATAATGTTGTGTGGCTGGCATGTGAGGGAAAAGTGCACAAACGGAGTGCATGAGAGGAATCGAACAGATGACAGTTGAGTTTAGTGCAGGTCTAGCTAGCACCTACCGGAGGTAGATAATGACACCTGTGTGTGACCTTGAACACGTGAGTGAAAACAACGAACCGAACCAGTAACCGCGTATTCGTCCACAATTACATGTTTTGAGGTCCCCTGAATTAAAACAAGGATCATTTTTAGAAAAAGGTTCGTTGAATGAGTAGGAAGGGCTTAACTCAGAAACGATAAATGCGATAAATGTCATATTTAAGTGTTTAAGAGCGTCAGACCAAGAATATTGTTTTTAAAATAATCCGCTCCTATCTCAAACTACGCTTTAGTCTCAAAACTGCCAATATAAGGCATGCCTGAAAATTTGTAATAGGGAGGGGGATTTAACTAACTTTAACCAAATAGGTCATATCGGTGGTCCCTCCTGTGAAACATATTGCATATCGGCAATAATGTTACTCGTGTAGCAGTTTTTCACACACCCTGGGGACGTAAGAAATAATCTTGGCTGTCGGCGATCGAACCCGGGACTGCTTGCGCAGCAGGCAGTTGCTCTACCGTCTGAGCTATGGCTCCAGTCTATAGAGAAAGTTGTCGATTTTGTTATACTAAAAGAAAATATGTTTTGGGTTGCAAATTCTTCAATATGTAATTCAGTTCACGATTATAAGCTTCAAAAACAAGAGCCATTTTAAAATGAAATGTAGCTATTTTGATTAACTACGTCTCTCATACACGTTTTTATTTTTTATTGAAGGTTTAACGTCCTTTAAGGTGATATCGGACGATGAATGAAACGGGGGAAATAACGCTCGGACCCATACAGCTTGAAGTTACGCGACATTAAGGAAAACCTCCGAGTAAGTACTCGGGTCCTCTTGACACACATCATTATTGTTTATGTCTGTGTTGTTGAGCTCAAAGTAACATGGTATTAGTGTTGAAACACATAATATTGCGCGTTACGTCAGAAAAATATCAAAAGGAAGTGTTTGCTATATTACCTGAGTAGATGCTTCAGACATTGAAACGAACAATGTCGGGAATAAAAGTTATCTGATGTCGCCATCACATATTTATGCTATAATTTCAAATTGAGCTAGTGGGTATGCATGAATGACTGTTTGCATATCATAAGACAGTTCTAATTACCTACTAATGAACCCATAAAACGGGGAAAATACATATAAACATGTAGGTATATGACAACGAATATTTGGAAAACTACTAATGCTACAAAGAAATTGAAACTGCGCGTTTTCCATGAGTGACTTTTGCCTATACCTTACGGTTACGAATTAAACCAAACTCGTTCCAAATGAAGGTCATAGGTTCTCCCAGAAAATCCAAGATGCGCGTTTTATTAAATAATGTTAAATATGCGGTAGGTATTTTAATAACATTCGTAAGCTGCTCTCTGAGAAAATTAACGATAACTTAACATTGAGTAATACAGATCAGGTTTGTTAAAAGAAAAATCGGATGTGTTGCACTCACATGACTTTCTCTACCCTTGTACTAACCATTCTTACAAACTCTTATTCCTTTATCTTCTTCGTGTTAGTTGAGATAAACATTTGTACAAATTATCTTATTGCTTATTTCCTTGTAGGTACAAGGGGAATATGGGAATACAGTAGGCTTTGTGCGATAGTCAAATATTTTAAAGCTTTTAAGATTCCGTTCTCTTTGCACACTTAACATATAAAAAAATGAACAACGATCCATTTCACGAAAGTTCTAAGTTTTCCGAAACTCACACACATAACAAGGAATATTTCCGAAATGGTTCACTCTACAAGAAAATTTATTGAGACATAAATTGTGTATTTAAGCAAGGTCTACATTGTTTGTGTAGTATGATTTGGTCTATCTCTAACGGTTTACCAGTTATGCAAAAGTCCAAAGTAAATGCGACTACAGGGGCTATAGCCAGAAAATTCAAGATATACATTTCATTTGTCATCAAAATATCTCAAACATATGACATTTTAATCAAAATTGTTAGCCATTTTCAAAAAATCAAAATTTTCGAAAAATTTTCCATGTAAAGGGTAGTTTAGGGTGGGACTATTTTCTTCGAAATCTTCGTGTCGCATCCTTGAAAGACATTCAACTTAAATACCAACTTTCGTTTTTAACCGACTTTCCGTTTTTGAGTTATGCTGTCCACACACACACACACACACACACACACACACACACACACACACACACACACACACACACAGACAGACACACACACGGACGTTTTTCTAAAAATGTTCTTTTCGAATTCAGAGGGCCTCAAAACATATATTTCCAGTGAAATCTCGGCATCGAATTTTTGGGTGGAATACAATACTTCCACACTTACCAGTAGAGGAAGTAAAAAAAAAAAGTGTCAAATTCCATGAGAATGAATAAGTGTGAGAAAGACAGCCGTATTGCAGTTGGACACTTTCTCATAGTTGGGAGTGGACCATGCTGCAGGACCTTGTCTATCAATCCAAGTTAGCGCAACATCAAGCCAGTGTTATTTTCTGTTTACTTGGAGGTGTGCGAAGTACCAGGCGATTCTCTTTTCCCTCCATGCTTTTAGTATAATTACTACAGTTGGTCTGCGCCAGCCATCTCCCCGACCGGGAGTCGAAACCGGTCCTGTCACGTACAAACTGTTGACTATTCAGGTTAGGTATGATTATTCTTCCAGTGAATCCTTATGCAATAAGTTTACCCTTGTTACCTGTGTAAGGATATACCTAGTAGAGTAAAAGTGAAATGACATGAATTTTCGATTGTGGGCAATGATCGATATAATGGGCTGCCTACCGGTGTGAGGCTCGCATTCACTCTCGCCTTTGGCTTTGGTATCGTTAGGTCAAGGCTGAGGTTGTGCGATATCCTTAACGGGGATGCTCAGTATGTAAACGTTAGGGACCCCACTGCTGCCATCAGAGCCTCATTCCTTCCTTCCTTCCTCCCTTGGTTTAGCTGCTGAATCGAGGCATATTTCCATTTAAGAATGGAGAAACCAATAGTTAGGTGTTGAACTTCCTCCAAAGGTAGGAGAGGGGTTCCGATGGGACGCGAAATCTGAACAATCGAAACTTTCCATCATATTCTGATTTTTGAAAAAGTGACATAAATAAGTGTTGTGTTACAAAATGAGATAGGATGAACATTTAAATTCGTGCACAATTTTCATTGCTGCTTTTAAGAAATGTCCAGAAAAAGGGCACTTATTATTTTTATTATTATTATTATTATTATTATTATTATTATCATTATCATTATCATTATCATTATCATTATCATTATCATTATCATTATTATCATTATTATCATTATTATCATTATTATCATTATTATCATTATTATCATTATTATCATTATTATTATTATTATTATTATTATTATAGGTATAAGTTACGAGACACAGAGAGCGAGATAGTATAGCAGTGGATTGTACTAGGTTTGTAGAAGTTGAATATGTAACAACACCCCCTTTCCTCAGAAACACTTGAATTACAGTGTTGAATTGACGGAGTGAAAAAAACAAAAGTTAGGAATTATCAAACTTTTACTTCCACTGCCATGTAGATAGTATAGATAAGGTATTATATTCCACGCAAAAATTCGATACCAAGATTTCACTGTAGGTGTTTTGAGATTTGGGTTTTTTCAAGTGACGTCAACCCCTCCCCCCTCATACGTGTACCCGTGTTAAAAATAAGAATGTTGTGGCCGTTAATTTGACTGCTACAAGTTGTTATAGTCTAGTGCTATACATATATTTGAACTTGGAGTACCGTGTTTCGTTTCTTATCGTGAACTGCTTTGCACGCGGTTCCTAACTCTCCAAACAATGTTTGACTTTGCCCAGTTATGTTCTAGCACTGTACTGCATGCGTGAAATGAATTGTTCATTGGGAAAGGAACTTCGAGAAGCAAACGTTCCCGGTCTAATTTTAGGGCAATTTCCTGGCATTTGCCACTTATGAGAACCGAGGAACACCTGGAAAAAAAACCTCAGTCGCGGATTGAACCGCAGACCTCCCGTACACAGGTCTTCACCCACGTGTAGTTCGCCACACGAATGTAGTATTCCAATAATTGTTGTATGTTTTCTTGAGACGTAGGTATATGTATATTGGTAAAGGAGTGGAACCGGGCTGGGTTCGGATCCCCGAGGCGGCGGGAGGTAGCAGTGGTCCCGATGTTGCCGGGTCCAGATGAAAGTTCCCTCTCTGGCTGTTATCGATTAGACAGAGGTTCTCATGCACAGTAAATTGCGAGACAGAGAAAGACTGGGATGGGATGGGATGGGATGGTTGCTGTTTGCAGAGTTCCTCTAACTAAAGCAGGTATTGTGTTGCAGCCACCGGGAAACGTTTTTAAGGATCCGAACCTAGGCCTAATCCTTTGATTTGACTGCACTGACGTGTCAATTATGTGTGGATAGCCTCTGTAGCAGGAAAGAAAACAGACACACTTAGGCAAGATGTTCCAACTTGGGTCTCCTGTTTGCGTAACAGCAAAACGCCTATAGGTTCCGGGTGTGCAGCGTTACATGCGTGCGATTGTGTCAGATGTAAACCAAACGGACTGTTGTAGGGTACTAGTCACTGTCACTAGGTGTGTTTGATGTTGTTGATCCAGTTTCATTATCCTTGCTACCACTTTAAACTTAGTTTCCTCATGTTTGTATTTTTAGCACTGTTTGCCCTTGACAACGCTGCGCATGATGCAGTTTTCAGGACATATGCATGGAATTTGGTGTACGCTCATAAAAATAACATTACAAGGAAATGACACTTTTTCATAACATAAATAACTTTTGAGTAATTAAATATTAAGTTAACATTTCGAAATTTAAATGAAAGAAATAATGAATTTAAACTTAAAATTTTATTTTTATCCAAACTCATAACAAAATCAAGAAATTGTCTCATCAAATAGCTAACATTCTGTTAAAGAACATACATAAAGATTATAAAGTTTTTCAAACTGAAATTGCAACATGAGAAACCATTTATAAGCATATTAAAAATCATAATAAAATCTTAATATATTAGCAACTAATTTGACTAAATGTATGAAATTTCGCAGATTTACTCGTCACTATACAATAACTGTTAAAATTCCAAATCAACCCAATAAAACTATAGATTTTCAAAATTTCAGAGATGGGTATCTTTAACAATGGTATTAGGCATTTTTAGCTTAATTTGAATGAATTTAGCCACAATTTAATGTTAAAATGTCATGGAAAGTTTAATTTCTAAGAGAGATTTGGCAACATCACGTTAACATTTAATTGTGACTAAATTCATTCAAATTGAAATAAAAAGGCATACACATAATGTTTACGCGACAGTTTCTGTCCATATGTGAAGAAGCAAGATGGTTGTTTATTGACAATATTGTACACTCGTGTAGAACCCCTGGCCGAAGCAGGACCTTGTATCCAGGCCCAAGGATGTATCTAATGTGCTCGTGCGATAACATATGAAAACAAACATTTTTCTGCAAAAATATGTGTCCGGAAACGTTTCGTTTTCAATATGAAAGACATTATGACTACATTTATATTTCAACTATTCTTATGACCGTGGGAATAATAAATAATTGAAGTTTATTGTACGTTACAAATTATCCTCTGTGAGAGCTGTTTATTTTATTTCATGGTTTTGAAATGCATTTGTATGTGTACCTACAGGAAATGAATTCGTAGTCGTACAAAGAACATTTGGGCCAGCTTATGCGAATGCTAATCTTGCCCATCAGGCTTCCAGGTACATACAGAAGATGAGCGTTGCAACTATTTGCCATACTTGAACGTAAGGGGGAGTATGACAACTATAGCAGTAGCAACGAAACCGATGTTGGAAGAAATTCCTTCCTTAGTTCCGGATCTTGCCTTCTTCATTAAGAAAGGAAAAAGAATTATTGCGTATGTGATTAGTGTTACCTATACACCTTCCGTAGGTGCCGTCATGTGGCATCGCATCAAGCACAGTCAAAACGTGTTACCGATTTACAAAAGCTCACGTCAGTAAGTTGCTGATACAGGCCTGGGCAACTCGCGGGGTACCTGCCAAGCAAGGCTCAGCCTTACCACAAGTTCACAATAGGCATTTTCCGTAATGGTCATGGAAACACACAACAGTATATCCAGTTTACTAAATTGCAATATCCCTGTGGTATCTGCCTCACATCCAAGAGGTCCCGAGTTCGAAACTCGGTTAGGTTGGGCTATCCTAAGAAGACGAATGTCGGGACCTCATCACGTTGGAGGACGTTAAGGTAAAGTAAACTTTTACCCTGGTTTGTAACAATGTGTTGGGAAGTATGCAACAAAGCGTCCGAGTCATAAAGCTGTAGGTACTGCATGAAACAATGCAATTGCTGACGTTACTTAGTACTGGTAACATTAATGAAGAACCCTCAATATCAAATTATAAAAAGGGCCCACTAAGTCCTCAAGGCACACACAATTCTAAACAGGTGAACCAAACATACGGTGTGCTACAAATATAGTAAGTAAAGGAGCGCGTGTCTGGGTGGCTCAGTGGTTAGACCCGGTCCAGACCAATGGCTTGAGAACGACAGCTCCACTGGCGTGATGTGATCCTGGCAATTGAGATTAAAGAAAATAATTTCAAAAATGACATTAAACGCATATTTTGAATTTTCTGGCTGTAGCCTATGTAGTCCTGTTTACTCTCGGTGACTTGAATAACTGGTCAACTGTAAGATGGACCAAACCTTACTATGCAAAAATGTAGATCTTGCTAAATCACACAATTTATGTGCAAATATTTTTGTAGAGTGAACCATTTCGGAAATATTCCTTGTTATTTCTGTGAGTTTTGGAAAACAAGCTTTCGTCAAATGGAAGATAGTAATTTATTTTTTATATCTTAGCCGTGCAAAGAGAACGGAATCAAAGCCTACTGTATTCTAACATTCCCCTTGTACCTACAAGGAAGTAAGCAATAAGATACTTTGTACAAATGTTTATCTCAACTAACACGAAGAAGATATAGGAATAAGAATGGTTAGTACAAGAGTAGAGAAAGTCATGTGAGTGCAACACTCGACTCGCATGTGAGGTCTCTGGTGTTAATGTACACATTTCTGCAGTGACATGGCATTATCTATCATTGCATATGAGTTTGTTATTGGTGCCGCTGTTAGGAGCAAAGTAAGGTCGGCTAGGCGAGAAACTCTATCATGCTTAGGTAGGTATATCGGCTTCTTTCAAATAGAACTTGCAATTAAGTTGTTTAAAAACTGTAGTACTCTCCTTTTTAAAAAAATATATATCGAAAACTAAAACATTCTTGAGTAAAAACCCAAATGTAAAATGGGCATTAATGTGGAGTGGAGAGTGGGATTTAAGGGTCCGTTGACAACTAGGTCATTTGGGCCCATTTATGTGGAAAACGAGGTTAACAATTTAGGGGTATGCATTTTAAGGATGAAGGCTTTATAATTCAAAAAATAATTTTTATGTACCTATGTAAACTTGTATTGTAGCTGTAACTTCTGTGGTCATATTGGAGACTTTTGACTTAGTGCTTGTGATCCATTGACATTGATTTGATTAATTTTCCCTACCAAGCACACTCATTCAATTCCATCTGCATGCCTCCAGATCAGCGCTGTGCAACGTTTGCGGGTTTACCTCCTTCCAACATACGCGGACTTTGCCTCTCTTTGTGTTGGTGTACGATAAACATATGTCCATTAGTGATTTCTGTGCTACTATCAATATTTGACATAATAACCTTAGAAGAGCCACCAAGAGATCGTGCGGTATAGTTCCATTTGGAGAAACTGTTCTCTCTTATACACACTATTCTTGCAAATGCTTATTTCTGTATATATATTATATTTTAATCGACATAAGCATTTTCAGAAATTACCTTATTGCGAACTGTCTTATAGGTACAAGGGGAATATGGGAATACGGTAGGCTTTAAGCGGTAGTGAAATGTTTTAAGAGCTGGTTTCTATGCGGTACCTTTGAAATTCCGTTCTCTTTTTAAGGCCAAGGAATGAAAAAAACGAATGGCATATTCGTGTTAGAAAAAAGTATAAGGATTGCTAAATTCAAACAAATAAAGAACATCATGAAAATAGTTCACTCAAAAAGAAAAAAAAAAAGTATTTGACGTAAATTGTGTGTTTTAGCGAGATCCACATTTTTTATTTAGTAAAATTTTGCCTGTCTCTTATTGTTTAACATTTATGCAAAAACCATCCAGAATGAAGAGATGTTCTGAGGACATTCCCAGGAAAGCTTCCATAGAATTGTGTCCGTCACTGGATACTGACTGGCTGGGCTGTCCCTCCGACTGAGGAGTGGCGTAAGGCATTGCCTCTCACTGTGTAAGGTTCTCCAAAGAGATAAGGTTGGGTACCGCTTGAAACCTAGCATCAGACAATGCGTCGTCGATATATCTTCTCATCTGGTTGCAGTAACCCGGTAATACGTAGGTACAGCCCAAGTTGCATGGTTCCTAGTCCAGTGGCTCGTGCTGACTCGGTTAAGCTCGGGTCAAACCGCGCGCTGCAGTGCGAAGAAGCGAGGAAGCGTATTTGCTTATGCTATACAATAGGTAATTGCGTGTGTAAGAAAACCATCTGTTGAAAGACTACCAGAGTACACGTATGGTGAAATCATAGGAGGCGTAAGTAGAGAGCGAGTGGATGATTGCACCGAGGTCAACTTTTACTAGTCTCATTTTGCACCTTCACCCTCAGAGGTCCTGCCTTACTGACTTTTCCATTTGTATGCCTCTTGTTTGATATTTACCAAAAAGTTTAGCAATGCGTCGGATACCGTTTCATCTTGATAGTGTGTTTGTAAGGTTGCTATTTTATCGGATAGAATGCCAGTTCGTTTCTGCACTGTTGAAGTAATCAATATGCAGACAGCAGTAAAAATGAATAAATACAGCAGGTCATAACGCCAATACTGGAGAAATTACGAAATCCTACTACCTCAACATTCACTAAAGTTTTCATTATCCAAAGCCGGATTAACTTCAACTTTTAACTTCAAATAGTGTTAGTTCTCAAATAAATTATCTTTATTGTGTTCCAATTTGAGCGTAGGTATCTTAATTTTCAGGTTACATATTTTCTCATTCGCAGTGTTGGTATGCCGTGACACTTTCAATTGTTCATTCACTTAGGATGGCTTGCTTTTACATGGCACAATGGTGATTTGAACTCGTAACCTCTTGTGGGATATTACTCATATCCGCTATGTTACTACTTAAGCAGTCCCTCAAACCTACCATCAGAATTGTTTTCTGTTTAGACATGTTAAAGTTGTCTACAATTACATGACTTATCTGAATGTTCCGCAATCTGTAGACTTGCTGGCGTGTACACGATAGTGCAACCTGACACTTTATTCCTAATTCAGAACCGAGGTTGGAGTTACCTGCCTGCCGTTTTGCGGATGCATGTATAAAACTGGTCTGCTAATAGCGTGTGTGTTTGTGGTCGCTATGCATCAAAACTGTGCATTGAAAACTGCGGTTTCCCCTTCGCACGCTTTTTATTGTGTCGCTTGCTTGCGTCTTTTTCCTGCAAAAATTGGTTGTTCCATTAGCCTTTCGACATTGCCTACAGAACCCACTAAAAACGGCCTGATCACTTTACATACCCACTCTTCTTGAACTATAGCTGCAAAACCTTATTCCTCTGTGTATTCCTTCATTTTAATTAAGATACGTTGCAGAAATGGTTCCATTACACTGTCATTATAGGTACACTATAAACTGCAGGCCGATAACGAATATTTAGTAAATGGTTGGTGCCACGAAAAATAATTTTACTTTCTCTACCACGTACATAGTAGATAGAGGTGTTGGGTTCAAACCAACAATTTGACATTGAGGTGTCAGTGGAAATATACGTTTGAGGTCCCCTGAATTTAAAACCATTTTTAGGAAAAGGTGTGTTTGTTTGATTTTGTGTGTATGTGTGTGTGTGTGTAAACATATAATTAAAAAACGAGAAGTCGGTTAGATACCAAACTACCCTTTACACGGAACATTTTACGAACATTTTGGTTTTCTCAAAAATATCAAACGATTTTGATTAAAATACCATGTGTTTAAGATAGGGCGGCCCAGGTTCGATGCCAGGGACCTGCATGTGGTATTTTTGGTGGACGAGGCGGCGTCTGGGCGGGTTTTCTCCGGATTCTCCGCTTTCCCCTACCACTCGTTCATCCAACTGTTTCATCACCACCTTTCCAATCATCGATTTCGCCTGTTGCTCACTCTCATACCTGGTGCTTGGCTGGCCACTGAGTCCGGTCCACAGGTTCCTGTGCTCCCCGACAGGCGTCTAGGGCCCAGGGCGTGTAAGTCTTACATAGGGAAGGGTAATCAGGAAAAGATGATGCTTAAGATGTACCTATATTTTGAATTTTCTAGAAATGTCATCTGAAGTCATCTTTATTCTTGATGACTTGCATAAACTGATAAACTGCATAAGATAGACAAAATCATACTGCACAAAATAGCAGATATCGTTAAGACACACAATTTATTTTATTGTATATTTTATTTATTCTGAGTGAACTATTTCGGAGACATTCCTTGTTATTCCTTTGAATTTTCGAATAGTTCTACTTTTCTCAAAGGGGAAGTCGTTATTAATTTACTTATGTCCTGGACATTACAGAGAGAATAAGTTTCAAAGCCATCACAGAGCGACTAACTCCTATAAGATTTGACGCGCTTAAGCCTACTGTATTCCCATATTGCTCTCGCACCGACAGGAGAATAAACAAGATAGTTCCGTAAATGTTTATCACGATTAACACGGAGTATATAGTGGATTAAGGATTAAATTTCCTGTAGTATCATTAATGTTTATCTTCTATTGTACCAGGTGTGCAAAGTTGTTTTGTTCTGGAAGAAAAGGACCTGGCAGGCTATTCTTTGAAAAGTCAAGGTAATGTGCATTTTACTATCGTGAAAATATCTCAAAATGTTGCGCGGTGGGATTTTCTTGAAAAATGTCGTGTTACTTCTCAATGAATTTTCCTCTCAGCGATCTAACGAGGCTGTGTGCACCTCGGAGCAGGTCTCCCACGTCGGTACCGGAAATCGAACCCGAGTCCCCCGCGCTAAGCAGACGACCTCTTTGGGATATACTAAACTTAAATACCAAATTTGATGTTTAACTTGATACTTCGTTTCTTAGTTATGCTGAGGTACAGATACACGCAAACCTGTTTCTAAAAATGCCTTTTTACTTTCTCTACTGGTAAGTAGGGGAAGTATTGTATTCCACCCAAAAATTCGATGTCGAGATTTCACCGGAAATACTTGTTTTGAGGCACCCTAAGTCCAAAAAAAAGAGCATTTTTAGAAAAAGGTCCGTGTGTGTGTCTGTGTCAGTCTGTGGACAGCATAACTCAAAAACGAAAAGTCGGTTAAAAGGCAAAGTTGGTATTTAAGTTTGTCCTTCAAGGATGCGACACGAAGATTTTGAAGAAAATAGCCCCACCCTAAACTACCCTTTACATGGAAGATTTTTCGAAAAGTTTGATTTTCTTGAAAAGGGCTCTAACGATTTTGATGAAAATGTCACATGTTTGAGATATTTTGGTGACAAATGAAATGTATATCTTGAATTTTCTGGCTATAGCCCCTGTAGTCGTATTTACTCTGGACTACTTTTGCATAACTGGTAAACCGTTAGAGATAGACCAAATCATACTATACAAAAAATGTAGATCTTGCTAAAATACACAATTTATGTCCAACTATATTTTCTTGTAGGGTGAACCATTTCGGAGATATTCCTTGTTATGTGTGTGAGTTTCGGAAAACAGAACTTACGTGAAATGGATCATCGTTGTTCATTTTTTTATATGTTAAGTGAGCAAAGACAACAGAATCTCAAAGTTTTAAAACATTTGACAATCGCACAAAGCCTACTGTATTCTAACATTCCCCTTGTACCTACAAGGAAATAAGCAATAAGATAATTTGTACAAATGTTTATCTCAATTAACACGAAGAAGATATAGGAATAAGAGTTTGTAAGAATGGTTAGTACAAGAGTAGAGAAAGTCATGTGAGTGCAACACATCAGATTTTTGGGTGAAATGCAATATTTTCCCTTGCCTACTATAGATAAGTGAGTGCGAGAGCGATTCTTCCGTCCATGTGAAGTACAACACGGTCTTGTTACTGACGTCCCACGATCGTAGGAAATACGCACGGGATTACGCCCCGACATAACACGGTGTAAAGAAAGTTCTGCAGCCAACAACTTGGTCCATGTGAAGTACAACACGGTCTTGTCACTGGCGTCCCACGTTCGTAGGAAATACGCCCCGACATAACACGGTGTAAAGAAAGTTCTGCAGCCAACAACTTGGTCCATGTGAAGTACAACACGGTCTTGTTACTGGCGTCCCACGATCGTAGGAAATACGCACGGGATTACGCCCCGACATAACACGGTGTAAAGAAAGTTCTGCAGCCAACAACTTGGTCCATGTGAAGTACAACACGGTCTTGTCACTGGCGTCCCACGTTCGTAGGAAATACGCACGGGATTACGCCCCGACATAACACGGTGTAAAGAAAGTTCTGCAGCCAACAACTAGGTCCATGTGAAGTACAACACGGTCTTGTCACTGGCGTCCCACGTTCGTAGGAAATACGCACGGGATTACGCCCCGACATAACACGGTGTAAAGAAAGTTCTGCAGCCAACAACTTGGTCCATGTGAAGTACAACACGGTCTTGTTACTGACGTCCCACGATCGTAGGAAATACGCCCCGACATAACACGGTGTAAAGAAAGTTCTGCAGCCAACAACTAGGTCCATGTGAAGTACAACACGGTCTTGTTACTGACGTCCCACGATCGTAGGAAATACGCACGGGATTACGCCCCGACATAACACGGTGTAAAGAAAGTTCTGCAGCCAACAACTTGGTCCATGTGAAGTACAACACGGTCTTGTTACTGGCGTCCCACGATCGTAGGAAATACGCACGGGATTACGCCCCGACATAACACGGTGTAAAGAAAGTTCTGCAGCCAACAACTTGGTCCATGTGAAGTACAACACGGTCTTGTCACTGGCGTCCCACGTTCGTAGGAAATACGCACGGGATTACGCCTCGACATAACACGGTGTAAAGAAAGTTCTGCAGCCAACAACTTGGTCCATGTGAAGTACAACACGGTCTTGTTACTGACGTCCCACGATCGTAGGAAATACGCACGGGATTACGCCCCGACATAACACGGTGTAAAGAAAGTTCTGCAGCCAACAACTTGGTCCATGTGAAGTACAACACGGTCTTGTCACTGGCGTCCCACGTTCGTAGGAAATACGCCCCGACATAACACGGTGTAAAGAAAGTTCTGCAGCCAACAACTTGGTCCATGTGAAGTACAACACGGTCTTGTTACTGGCGTCCCACGATCGTAGGAAATACGCACGGGATTACGCCCCGACATAACACGGTGTAAAGAAAGTTCTGCAGCCAACAACTTGGTCCATGTGAAGTACAACACGGTCTTGTCACTGGCGTCCCACGTTCGTAGAAAATACGCACGGGATTACGCCCCGACATAACACGGTGTAAAGAAAGTTCTGCAGCCAACAACTAGGTCCATGTGAAGTACAACACGGTCTTGTCACTGGCGTCCCACGTTCGTAGGAAATACGCACGGGATTACGCCCCGACATAACACGGTGTAAAGAAAGTTCTGCAGCCAACAACTTGGTCCATGTGAAGTACAACACGGTCTTGTTACTGACGTCCCACGATCGTAGGAAATACGCCCCGACATAACACGGTGTAAAGAAAGTTCTGCAGCCAACAACTAGGTCCATGTGAAGTACAACACGGTCTTGTTACTGACGTCCCACGATCGTAGGAAATACGCACGGGATTACGCCCCGACATAACACGGTGTAAAGAAAGTTCTGCAGCCAACAACTTGGTCCATGTGAAGTACAACACGGTCTTGTTACTGGCGTCCCACGATCGTAGGAAATACCCACGGGATTACGCCCCGACATAACACGGTGTAAAGAAAGTTCTGCAGCCAACAACTTGGTCCATGTGAAGTACAACACGGTCTTGTCACTGGCGTCCCACGTTCGTAGGAAATACGCACGGGATTACGCCCCGACATAACACGGTGTAAAGAAAGTTCTGCAGCCAACAACTTGGTCCATGTGAAGTACAACACGGTCTTGTTACTGACGTCCCACGATCGTAGGAAATACGCACGGGATTACGCCCCGACATAACACGGTGTAAAGAAAGTTCTGCAGCCAACAACTTGGTCCATGTGAAGTACAACACGGTCTTGTCACTGGCGTCCCACGTTCGTAGGAAATACGCCCCGACATAACACGGTGTAAAGAAAGTTCTGCAGCCAACAACTTGGTCCATGTGAAGTACAACACGGTCTTGTCACTGGCGTCCCACGTTCGTAGGAAATACGCACGGGATTACGCCCCGACATAACACGGTGTAAAGAAAGTTCTGCAGCCAACAACTTGGTCCATGTGAAGTACAACACGGTCTTGTCACTGGCGTCCCACGTTCGTAGGAAATACGCACGGGATTACGCCCCGACATAACACGGTGTAAAGAAAGTTCTGCAGCCAACAACTTGGTCCATGTGAAGTACAACACGGTCTTGTTACTGACGTCCCACGATCGTAGGAAATACGCACGGGATTACGCCCCGACATAACACGGTGTAAAGAAAGTTCTGCAGCCAACAACTTCGTCCATTTTGATTCTTGACGTTAGACCTTAATTTCTTGTGTTTACCGAAACAAAAGGAGAAAAAGGCATAAACATGCAAATACTTCTCATAATGAACTCCACGGCGATTAGTTGGAGTGTTATGTGACTGTGACAACTAACATCCCAAAGGGAAGGAAACTATTGGACTGGTGACGTCACTGCTCGGATATGATCATTGTTTGGGAGGAAATTTCGTCCCGTTCCGTTTTGGTTCGATATATTTAAGGTTTGTTGGCCATTCTGCTTTTCCCCAACGTACCTACAGTATTGTATTCCACTCCAAAATTCGATATAGAGATGCCGCCGCAAATGCGTGTTTTCATCCAGATAAAATGAACTTTTAGAAAAATTGCCCTTTTTCCCGGTAGACCACAAAGAGATCTCACATCAGATATATAGGTACAAACGTAAGTATTTATTTATGTCCCGGGTTTGAGTAACCTTTAGATGGTAATTATTTTGTCTATACCAACAAACTTACTGCTGGTGTTTAAACACACAAGCCACACGTGTGTGGGCAATGTCATAGAATTGAACCACGGATCTTCCGCTTATCGCTTGGGGTATTTTACTCTGATGTGAGATTTCCATGTGGAAAAATACGAATCAGCTGGGGAATTTAATGTCATACTGGCAAGTTGGCCATGGTAGCTTAGTGGTTAAAGCAACCGCTCGATAAGCGGAAGATCCATCATTCAAATCCCGACTATGGCATTGAATGTTTCAGTGCTGATTCCACCTCTTGGCTTGTGTGTTTAAACACCAGCAGCAAGTTTGTTGGCATAAATAAAATAGCTAACATTGGTGTTTAAGGTCAACATCTCCCAAGGATGCAAGGAAACTACCGTGTACATAGAAAAAGTTTGATTTGTAAATTGGGTTTTGTCAACAGTGACTTAAAATGCCGTATAGGTGTTTAAGACTCGTACTTTCATGTCAAATGAAATGCATATCTTGAATGTTTGGGAAATTCTCGTAGTTTCTGAAGCCGTCTTCATGCTATGTGTGTTTTGTGTAACTGTTAAATCGCAAGAGAGAGAGAGAGAGAGAGAGAGAGAGAGAGAGAGAGAGAGAGAGAGACAATCCTACTACACAAAAAAGTGTTTCTCATTAAAGCACACAATTTATATCAATACATTTTTTGTGGCTTTAACTGTTTCCGAATACTCTTTGTTATGGGTTTGGATTTTGAAATACTTCTGAAAAGAGAAATACTTTTCTGAAGAGGAAAACAGATATTAGTCTGTTTTTCTCCCTCCTACTCTTGGCCGGACAAAGAGAACGGATTTTCAAAGCCGTCACATAGCGTCCGCTCTTAAAACTTTGGACTATCGCGTAAACCCTACTGTATTCTAGTCCTGTTGTACTTAAAAAGAATTACAATGTAGTAAGACAGTTTCTGTGTTTGTTTATTTGGGTTAATATAAAGTAGAATAATAGCTTTGTAAAAAAGAATATTTTGGTAAATGGGTAAATGAAGTTGCATTGTTCATATGTGGCATTTTCTAAACATGCCTATTTTAGTTCAAGGATCTCGAAACAATATTTCTGGTGGAATCACGAGTTGCACTTGTTGGATAGAATGTATTACTGCCTCTTCCTTCCTCATAAGTAAAGGGTAGCGAAAGTAACAATCAAAAATCCAAATCGCTCGGGAATGCAGTGCAAAGATTTTCACTAAATTCACCGAAATGTCTCAAAATGTTTAATTCTTGTTGTTAACCGGCATGAGCTGTTTGTACATAAAGTCAGTCCGTAGTGTTTTATTTGGCCAAACATATTCCACCTTAGGGGGGTAAATAAACTTCATTCAGTATAATCTGCTTCCTGAACGATCACAAATAACGAAAAATAACATTTAAAATACGCATACACGCAGAATAATATGATTTCTGAATGACCACAAAAAATAATAAAAAAATACACATACAGAATTGCATACTTTTTGTATAAGTGTTGCCGGTAACGTAGTTCCTCTATGTTATTGCTCCTTTTTGTAGCATTTAATACATGATGGTTATGTGTGATTTGAATTAAGGATAGCACTAGGGACCTAGGCCTGGGGAAACAGCCTGCAGAGTTGAATACTACTCTTCTAGGCAAACCCAAACATAGCGAAAGTGAGATTTTGCTTCGCAATTTGACAGTTGTTTTGAACAGGAATGCACAGCAAAGTGATTTGTTGTTTTGTAATGTGACTGAATTGGTGACGACTTGAAGTGTAAGACGGGTAAGATATGTGCACTACACAGAGCATGTCATGTCACTTGTGGCAAAGCAGCTCTGTTCGAGATGTGCACTTGTTACGGTAGAAACACATTAACACGTCACGTTATTTCATGGTGAGACAAATTGCGTAAAATTTGTAATAGCTTCTTACGTCACTTCGCGCGGAATTTCTATTACTGTGCACTAGAATTAAAAGTAGGCAGAGGTTTTTGTTTCTCGTCGTCCGGAATGTAATACAACTGTAATCTCACAGGTCTGCTCTTACTCGCAGTCGATTGTTTGTGAGGAGGAATACTTATATACAAAGGTGCCAATGAGAGAGGGAGAGGGAGAGGGAATAGTGTTGAACATTGCCATCCCATGAGTTTGGATCTTGCGTTACAAGTGCGCTAATGATGGCTGTTGTAATAAGGTCGCCTATCCACGCACGGCACTTTTCTAAATGTTAACAAGTAAAGGAAAGACCCAGGTAAGAACTGTCCATTGTTCATCAGCTGTAAGGATTAAGCTTGTTTGTGCTTCTTCTCCCCTTTGGCTTGCAGTGAAAGCAATTGCAGAACATCCACGTACAGCAGGATAAAATCACAAGTATATACGTACACAACTGACAGCTGACTCCTAAGTGACGGTGAAATGCAGTAGTAACAGATTTTACCTTGTAAGTTTGGGAACGTTTGTTTGCGGAACTCGACAAACTGTCTCCTGTTTTTATCACATTCATATTTTTGCTGCAAGACAAAGCAAGTCTGTCCAGTTTTGTGGTGATAATGTTAGGTGTTGGTATCGTATCCTCCCCTTGCACTACTGCGAACTTCCTGTTGACAGGCAGTCAAGGCAGAGGATCATTCAAAAGCCTAACATGATTTAACATAGTTTTTATAATGGAAGCTCGGATTTTTTCTTGATCTGTTAATAACGTGGAGAATAGCATTAAGAATTGCGTGTTACATCGCAATTGGTAAATTACAAACTGAGTTTGAGCTTCAGCTGCAACAAATCCACATGCGTTGCACATTGTGAGAACTTTCGACCGTGTCGTTGAGTCTCAAAAGCAAAATTCAGGGTGCAATTAATCGAGGAGTGATCTCTCTCCCTCTCTCACACAGTGTCCTTCGTTTTATCTCAATTATCCACTTTACTTACAATTCCGGATGTAATCGACTTTTCCATTATTTAGAAAATGACAAGTTAACTTCAAAAATCATATCTGCCCACATTTTTGAATGACCTATATCATGTTTAGCTACTTTGTTGTCTCTGCCATTTTTATTTCAGAGATGCTCGTTGTGTAGTTTTAGGTGACTGGCCCTGTACCTTACTATGCGCTTTTTGAAGTGTAATCTTCATGAAATGGTTCTATAATCTAGAAGACTTTATGCTGGATTCTGCTCACCACCCCTTACAACTGTAATTGTGTATCGTCAATATGGACCAAAATCTGCTGCTGAAAGGGAAGTAAAGTTTCACCTCAAGGCCCATTACCCTCCGAGAGTTTTTTCAAATTCTGACAATGATTGAAATAGTCCTCAAAGCACATCGGTTGCAATAACTACATATGTGCTTCATAGAAGTAAACAGAGCTAAAGCACAATTGGGCAAAAGAGCGGCAAATCGGCAGACGCCCCAAGTCGCATAATGTACGGTCGTTACAGCTGGTGGTAGATCGGCAAGTAACCATGCTCTTCATACTTCATATAGAGAAATAGAGAACCGTGAGAGACAGAGCTCGTTACGATATATTTGCCTATCGTTTTCGTAGCATTAACTGTTTTCGAAACATTCGGTGTTTTATGTTTGTATTTTCCCAAGTACAAGTGCGTTTCATAACGGAAGTTTCCATAGTTTTTTATTGTTTTAATTTGTTTAATGTTCCATTTAGGTATACTTGGGACAATTGCTCAACAGCAATGGTGTTCACTCGCTTAACGGTGGCTTTGAATTTTGGGGTTCTATTACTTTGGTTTCTCTTTAATTAATTTCATTAAATTGACACATACATTCACACTCCAGACTGCAGGTAGGATGGGGAATAATCGCACCGGGAACCCTTGCTACGGGGGCAACTTGACCTATATGATGGGTAGAGACTGAAAACTGCGCGACACTTTGGCTCGGCCACAGTGAGAGGAATGCTGCTCCACACCACTTCATTAAACATCCAGAACTGGTAAACGACACTTCAAGGACAAACTATTGGTAATTGTCTGTCAAGTGTTTTTGTTCCTGGTTGCCAGTTAATGTGCAGGTGAACAATGCGTTCGTCCACGATTGGATGAATCGCAGACTTACGATGATCTCTGCTGTTATTTACTGAAAATCGAGATAGCTTAGTAGTAGGTAATAGTATGGAGAAATAGTCGGCGTTGCCAACGTAAACTGGTGGTATGACGGACTCCTCCAGTGGAA
The DNA here is from genome assembly GCA_030765045.1 of Tenodera sinensis. Taxonomy (NCBI): domain Eukaryota; kingdom Metazoa; phylum Arthropoda; class Insecta; order Mantodea; family Mantidae; genus Tenodera; species Tenodera sinensis. Next base: position 7,573,233 of record CM060967.1, on the reverse strand, counting down.
GATTAGGGAGGCAGGGTTTTCCACTTTGTGCGTCCGTACCCTGTAAGGCAGAGGTGGTCAAAAGCGGGTGTAACACCGTCTACAAGAGGCAATGTTTATTGTAGATATCATGCAAACTTGTGTTTTTATATATGTTGTATACATTTTTTGTTATTATTTATTTCTTTGTTATGACTACAGATTTAAAGCGTGCCGAAGTTCTAGAAGGTTTGCAATCTAAACATAACAAACACACCTTTACATGTGACAACTCTCTAAACCAACAAATTCAAGTATGAAATAGTTATTTCAAATGTATAAAATCATGTGATACTGTGCCAGTTAGTTGTAGTCCCGGTCTTGAAGAGTTAAAACGGAGTTTACTTCACATAGATTGCATGATTTGAGAATGACATTCAATATACAGATGTAGCCAACGTGCAATGTGAACTCATAGATGTACAAACAGATCTAGAACTGTGTATGTTGGTTTGAGAAAACGTGCTCCTGTTACAGCAATATGTTGCTCCACGTATTTCCCTCTGATGATGGACATAGAAAAATGAAGATGTTGCGTTTCTCGGCGCAACTGCATGTTGCTGTTCGGATGGTGACAATGTGTGGAATAGTAGAAGTATGAGCAGTCCTTTCCTGTTTGATACAACCAGCAAGAATGTCACGCGGGTTGTGTGCACAGTGGATTCTGCCCGCCCCTGGGAAGAGCAAGAAAAAGCACAATGTGGGAATTCACGGCAAAACTGTCCAAATGTTAGCCATTTTGGTAAAAATACTAGTTTGTGAGGTGTTTATGCAAAAGCGCATCCTACTTGAAACTATACATCCGCGAAGTTTGGATCCCTTAGGGTGGATGTTATGTGAATGATGCGTCAATTTCTGAACTTCAGTTCTTGTCATCTCCCTGCCTTACCCACAAACATTTAGTTTGAGGCTTAAAAATGTTGCACAGTACATTTGAAAATGTCAGTTTTATAGTATCCGATTGACTGGAGATATCAGTCATTGTACAACTGCTTACTCCCTGTTATCCAAGATAAACATTTGCACAAATCATCTTCCTGCTTTGAGTGATAGTCAAATGTTTTAAAGCTGTGATGGTTTTCAGTTCCCAACAGAATGAGGTACCTATTCCTGTTTGAGAAAAGCATAAGTATTGGAAGAGTTAAACAAATAAATTGCAATATCTCGGAAATGTTCATTTGGAAGAAAAGGCATTATACTGCGTTTTTACAAGATGTACATTTTTTGTGTAGTAGAAGTTGTCTATCTCTTATGGTTTACCTATGCAAAAGTCATTCATAATGAAGAGAACATTCCTGACTAGACTCCGGAAATATGATTGAGAGTGTGTTTGTTGTAAAACCCATGGATGAACGAGTGAAGAGCAATTGTTTCAGGTCCGTATGACCTTGATGTTAAAAGAGGAACAAGCTTTTGTAAGAATAGTCGGTGCCAGAGTTGGTGAATGCAACACATCAACTTTTTCTAAGCTTATGTCGTTCTTACACATACTGCTTCAAAAACTGCTTTATGGCACCTCAAAACATGTATTTTGGCAAGGTTTCTGGATCAAATTTTTGGTTTGGAATGTAATACAATACTTGAGACAGTAAAAATCGTGTTGCATTCACATGTAACCAAGGCTGCATTATGCAAAATCCTCCCGCTCGAAATTTCTCACTACACAGCAATTTTTGACAATTTTAACACGTGCAAGATGAAATGCACATCTTGATGGCCTGTGTTTATTGAAGTTTGCACGACTAAAATATCTTATAATGACTTGCGAAAAGTGGTAATCCATTAAAGTACACAACTTGTCTTTTGTTTTGCGAATTTCCATGTCGCAAATTTAGACGTTTCGTAAGTTAAAGGTTTGCGATTCTTGCTGTTGATCCGTTTTCCTCCCTCCCTCCCTTCCCAACAGCCTGTTACAAAGAATTGGTAAACATTTGAAACCTGTTTCTTCGTTTTGTTACCAGCCATATATTTACGTAGCTGGGGAAAGTGTTGCATTCGATGTAGACATTCACTGGAAATACCTGTTTTGAGGTCCCCTGAATTCCCCCCCCCCCTCATGCCCGAATAGCATGACTTAAAAACGAAAAACTAATAATTAAATATCAAATTTAGTACTCGAGTTCAGCATCTCCCAAAAGTACGGCACCCAAAGCATCGAAAATTTTTCCAAAATTCAGATTTTCTTAAAAATAGCTCTTGACGATTTTGACTACAATGAATACCATATGTTGACATATTTTCATGACAAATGAAGGGCAAGTATGTTGAATTGTCAGGGAAACAGCCTCTGAACTCCTTTTCATTCTGAATGACCATTCCGATGTGTTCCTTGTTATTGATTTGAATTTTGAAAAGCTAATCTCAGAGAGAGCAAAGCCAACATAGCGACCATTGGATATGAGTTAAGTGTGTTGTATTCCCCTGTTACCGTTGTACCGATAGCGAAACATCACAGAAAAGGCCATGCAAGTGCTCACCACATTTTTATACATTCTCTCGTCATTACAACTAAGTATTTGTTGGTTCGTTCGAAACAGTTATTTGGTAAAAGCATATCACAACGTATCGAGAATGGAATTATCACCTTTTATATCATACTATAATAAGGGATGTTGTCATTGGTAAAGAAGGTTAGTGTCTTGGGTCTTGTTCACGTTTGGAGAAGGGGTGTCATGTTATAACTCACCTGTAGGTGTAGACGAAGCTTTTACTCGTAAATTAGTAACATTACAATACTACTTGAAACGTTCATATGTATGAGCTGCGATAAGGAAATTAAAAGAAAATTATAGTCCTTTTTCATAGAAGTCCGTGTATATAGCTGTAGGTATTTTATTGATGTTACAAGGTTATATTGTCACATTTATCGTCCATCATCTGCCCTTCTGGTCTATTGTGGGTAATGTGATCTGGGGAAGAGGTTTTCCGGGTTCCTGAAACGCTTGGCCCTCATCTAAACTGATGTCTAGTGTCCGATCACTCGTGAAGTTCATTAAGGGTAGATTAAATGGGGGGGATTGCCCCAATAAGGCCGCTTTTTACTTTCGGCAGTCTTAAAAATTAGAATCTCATGTTAATTTGGTATAAGGTTGAAAGTACAAGCTGAAGAGCATGAGCAAAAGCTACTGTTTTATTTCAGATACTCGCCTGAACCTCTGCAACATTTAAGTAAAAGTCTTAAGACTGAAATTCCTAAATCATTCACATGACCTTCTCTACCCGTTTATCAGGAACTAACCTCAAGCTAATCGAGATAAACATTTGCAGGAATGGTTTCATTACGTGTGTATATACAACAGCAATAAAAGAATACAGGCTCTTAGAGCTGATCGCTATGTGATGACTTTGAAATTGACAAATTCAAACCTATGAAGGATCTTGGACATTTTTATTGGGGATAAATTGTATGATTTGACATATTTTGTTTAGTATCTTACGGTTTACAGGTCGTCATACACACATGTCACTCTTTACTAACTTTTCAGCACATTATGTAGATACAATGGGAATTGGGAAATACATTAAGCTTAAGCGAAGTTCAAATCTTAAGGAGTTACTGAGTAATTTGCATTAACATTTTTCATAACTCACATTTATAAATGCGTGTGTGGGTATGTTGTGTGTGAGTGCGCCTGCGCGTGCGTTGGTGCGTGTGTGGGTATGTTGTGTGTGAGTACGCCTGCGCGTGCGTTGGTGCGTGTCTGGGTATGTTGTGTGTGAGTGCGCCTGCGCGTGCGTTGGTGCGTGTCTGGGTATGTTGTGTGTGAGTACGCCTGCGCGTGCGTTGGTGCGTGTCTGGGTATGTTGTGTGTGAGTACGCCTGCGCGTGCGTTGGTGCGTGTCTGGGTATGTTGTGTGTGAGTGCGCCTGCGCGTGCGTTGGTGCGTGTATGTGTATGTTGTGTGTGAGTGCAAGTGCGTTGGTGCGTGTGTGGGTATGTTGTGTGTGAGTGCGCCTGCGCGTGCGTTGGTGCGTGTGTGGGTATGTTGTGTGTGAGTGCGCCTGCGCGTGCGTTGGTGCGTGTCTGGGTATGTTGTGTGTGAGTGCAAGTGCGTTGGTGCGTGTGTGGGTATGTTGTGTGCGAGTACGCCTGCGCGTGCGTTGGTGCGTGTCTGGGTATGTTGTGTGTGAGTGCGCCTGCGCGTGCGTTGGTGCGTGTGTGGGTATGTTGTGTGTGAGTGCGCCTGCGCGTGCGTTGGTGCGTGTGTGGGTATGTTGTGTGCGAGTACGCCTGCGCGTGCGTTGGTGCGTGTGTGGGTATGTTGTGTGTGAGTACGCCTGCGCGTGCGTTGGTGCGTGTCTGTGTATGTTGTGTGTGAGTGCGCCTGCGCGTGCGTTGGTGCGTGTCTGGGTATGTTGTGTGTGAGTACGCCTGCGCGTGCGTTGGTGCGTGTCTGGGTATGTTGTGTGTGAGTGCGCCTGCGCGTGCGTTGGTGCGTGTCTGGGTATGTTGTGTGTGAGTACGCCTGCGCGTGCGTTGGTGCGTGTCTGGGTATGTTGTGTGTGAGTGCGCCTGCGCGTGCGTTGGTGCGTGTCTGGGTATGTTGTGTGTGAGTACGCCTGCGCGTGCGTTTATGTTGTGTGTGAGTGCGCCTGCGCGTGCGTTGGTGCGTGTCTGGGTATGTTGTGTGCGAGTACGCCTGCGCGTGCGTTGGTGCGTGTCTGGGTATGTTGTGTGCGAGTACGCCTGCGCGTGCGTTGGTGCGTGTCTGGGTATGTTGTGTGTGAGTGCGCCTGCGCGTGCGTTGGTGCGTGTCTGGGTATGTTGTGTGCGAGTACGCCTGCGCGTGCGTTGGTGCGTGTCTGGGTATGTTGTGTGCGAGTACGCCTGCGCGTGCGTTGGTGCGTGTCTGGGTATGTTGTGTGTGAGTGCGCCTGCGCGTGCGTTGGTGCGTGTCTGGGTATGTTGTGTGCGAGTACGCCTGCGCGTGCGTTGGTGCGTGTCTGGGTATGTTGTGTGCGAGTACGCCTGCGCGTGCGTTGGTGCGTGTCTGGGTATGTTGTGTGTGAGTGCGCCTGCGCGTGCGTTGGTGCGTGTCTGGGTATGTTGTGTGCGAGTACGCCTGCGCGTGCGTTGGTGCGTGTCTGGGTATGTTGTGTGCGAGTACGCCTGCGCGTGCGTTGGTGCGTGTCTGGGTATGTTGTGTGCGAGTACGCCTGCGCGTGCGTTGGTGCGTGTCTGGGTATGTTGTGTGTGAGTGCGCCTGCGCGTGCGTTGGTGCGTGTCTGGGTATGTTGTGTGCGAGTACGCCTGCGCGTGCGTTGGTGCGTGTCTGGGTATGTTGTGTGCGAGTGCGCCTGCGCGTGCGTTGGTGCGTGTCTGGGTATGTTGTGTGTGAGTGCGTTGGTGCGTGTCTGGGTATGTTGTGTGTGAGTGCGCCTGCGCGTGCGTTGGTGCGTGTCTGGGTATGTTGTGTGCGAGTACGCCTGCGCGTGCGTTGGTGCGTGTCTGGGTATGTTGTGTGCGAGTGCGCCTGCGCGTGCGTTGGTGCGTGTCTGGGTATGTTGTGTGTGAGTGCGTTGGTGCGTGTCTGGGTATGTTGTGTGTGAGTGCGCCTGCGCACCGAAGAGTCATAAACCTAAGGTATTGTGCGTGTATAAAGAGTGTACGTAGTTACGAACTACGACTTTTAAGTTATTTTATAAATAACGTGGAACGTGAGATTTAAACATGTGAGGTGTAACTTGTCCTATAAAGTAAGTTTGCGAAGAAATACATGTTTAGAATACTTGGTTAAAGATAAGTTTTGTTCAAACGTGAGTTTCAGTTTTTGCATACTTAGCATATAGATACTGGGGAAAGTATTCACTTTGTTTCTCATGTAGGGCGTAGGGTGGCGGTTGGTGCAACCCCAGTCATAGGAGACCACAGATGTTCTTGTGATGAAATCATTCCATGTATCAGTGTCACCGCCTGCGGGGCCTTAGTAGTAAACGCGCGCGTTAAACACCAAAAGAATCCTCAGTTTTTGGTAATGGTCACCAGAACAGATAAGTTCGTAATAATCCTATACAATCAGAAATGTTAACGCGCTACACGGGTTTGTGATATCCGAATCCTTTCAATGCCATTTCGCTCTTGACGTTGCACGTCGAGTCCAACCCAAATTGCTCCGCCCGCCCGCCCGCCCGCCCGCCCGCCCGCTCGAGCATGTCTTAAGGCGGCATGAGTCTTGAACTGAAACACACGCAAAATAAACAAATCAAGAAGCGAAGATTTAAAAACGACCAAGAAAATAACACGCACTAATAGAGAATCTACTGAAAAACTGCCAGAATTCAAACCGTATATCTGCATCTATGGAGGCATTATATTTATTTTAAGGTTGCGTTCATAATTATATAATTTCCAAATAAATTTCAATTGTTTTTCTTTATATTATGGTGTGGCACTCTTGTTTTATTTGAATAAAACGAAACAGTAAGTAAATGAATCGGAAGTTGATTTTAGGGCGTCTTAGATCGATTCATTGCTCAAATCGATATTTACTACCCCCCAAAAAAATAATTCTTCGATTAGTTTATCTCAGATTGTCCTCCCGAGAATTGACAGCTTGGAAAGTTTGAATGGGGGGAAAAATGAGGTGTTTACGTTTTTCCGTGCAATTTCTCTCTTCATAAGAAACTTCCTCGGACTTCAAGAATGTTTTAAAAAATTGGTCCAGACTTTCTCGACTTTTGCGCTTAGCAACACATAGCCATTCATTTGGATTTATCCAAGTACTTCGGGAGGATGATAAAGCGAAGTGGCAGACCCAGGGCTTCGTGATGTACGAGTATTGTTGGTAGTGGTATTGTACCGGGAATCGAACCCAGGTCCTCCGACTTGTGATTGGCGGTGCTGTTCCAATATTCCCGAAGCTAAGCTGTGTTGTGCACCATGGCTGATCATGCATTTCGTACGTATTCGCTTTCTATTTCTTTTTAATATGTCTCTCAAGAGTAATGGTGTCACTCGCTTAACGGTGCTTTCGAATTTTGGGTTTTTATTACTTTTTTGTACGTTAAATTCACACACATACCCGCTTTGAGACTCTACAAAATAATCCTAGTGGAAGGAAAGTTGTCACTCTCTCGGCCGGAATTGAACCCGGTACTCTACCGACTGAGCTACGGGTCAGCCTGCCTTGGGTTTTTAAACTCAAATAATATTTAGAACGGGATTAGCCCGTTTGATAGAAGCGCCATTTTTTTTGGTACCGCCATGGAAAAAAGAAATATTGAGTGAATTGGGGAGCCCAGTCCTTTTGCAGCGTGATTTACATAAGTCGGTATTTCCAACATGCAAGTCCGGCAGACGATAACATAAGAACACAGACTATTAGTAAACTCAACTGCACGTTAGAAATATTCTACGTTCCTAATGCGCCCGATCTTTCCCGTGGATGTCCATCAAAAGGGATTCATTATAAATAAAAGGAAATGGATATATTAAAAACGGTGTGGCATATTCATTGAAATGTTTCTATATTGCAAATGAGCCACAAGGAAAGTGTAGATCCATCAAACATTCATTTGTTTTATCATTTGAAATTTCCCCAGTTTCTTCTTTTCTATAATGTCATTATTATGAACATTTGCAGATCGTGCGACTGAAGGTAGGTAACAAAAGCATGCTCGCAAATCACTTAACGCGTAGATATGTCGCAGCAAGTGCAGTGCGGCGCGGCGATACCTGTGGCTACCATGGGAGGGTCGAACCTGGGTCACTGATTGGTTGGCGGGCGGGCGGGCGGGCAACAAAACGCGAACCGTTTGCGATTTAGCGGCTTTGATTATTGACCACCAATTGCCTCTCCGCTCCGTGCTCGGAAAGATATTCCCAATACAGCGGCGCTTCATACAGTTAAATATCATGGCAACAGTAAAATACATGGTACAGGAAGGCGATTACGTAACTAAGGCCATCTGTCAGTATCAATGGCTACATGCATGCTCGATGAACAGCCTGCAATTCCACATACCGTCTGTGTTCAGGTGCAATAACATACATGGTACAGGGAGGCGATTACGTAACTAAGGCCATCTGTCAGTATCAATGGCTACATGTGTGCTTGATGAACAGCCTGCAATTCCACATACCGTCTGTGTTCAGGTGCAATAACATACATGGTACAGGGAGGCGATTACGTAACTAAGGCCATCTGTCAGTATCAATGGCTACATGTGTGCTTGATGAACAGCCTGCAATTCCACATACCGTCTGTGTTCAGGTGCAATAACATACATGGTACAGGGAGGCGATTACGTAACTAAGGCCATCTGTCAGTATCAATGGCTACATGTGTGCTTGATGAACAGCCTGCAATTCCACATACCGTCAGTGTTCAGGTGCAATAAAATACATGGTACAGGGAGGCGATTACGTAACTAAGGCCATCTGTCAGTATCAATGGCTACATGTGTGCTTGATGAACAGTCTGCAATTCCACATACCGTCAGTGTTCAGGTGCAATAAAATACATGGTACAGGGAGGCGATTACGTAACTAAGGCCATCTGTCAGTATCAATGGCTACATGTGTGCTCGATGAACAGTCTGCAATTCCACATACCGTCTGTGTTCAGGTGCAATAAAATACATGGTACAGGGAGGCGATTACGTAACTAAGGCCATCTGTCAGTATCAATGGCTACATGTGTGCTCGATGAACAGTCTGCAATTCCACATACCGTCAGTGTTCAGGTGCAATAAAATACATGGTACAGGAAGGCGATTACGTAACTAAGGCCATCTGTCAGTATCAATGGCTACATGTGTGCTTGATGAACAGTCTGCAATTCCACATACCGTCAGTGTTCAGGTGCAATAAAATACATGGTACAGGAAGGCGATTACGTAACTAAGGCCATCTGTCAGTATCAATGGCTACATGTGTGCTCGATGAACAGTCTGCAATTCCACATACCGTCAGTGTTCAGGTGCAATAAAATACATGGTACAGGGAGGCGATTACGTAACTAAGGCCATCTGTCATCACATAGCTAAGCGTGTGCTCAAAGAACAGAAAGCTCACATGCCCTGAAAGTTGAATAGCAATAAGTAGTGGTCTAGGAAGCCACATAGAGGTACATTCGTCCTGGAAGGACTTGCAAAGGCCGTAAACTAACTGAATTTACAGCAACCGTCAGTGTACAACAAAAAAGTTCAATAACTGACTTTGAAATGTAGTACCACAAATCTAATGTATTACATTCGCATGCTTTTCTATCTACTTCATGTAATTGGAGGTAAACATTTGTACAAGTGAGTTATTAATATTTCAAGTACAACGGGAACGCAGTAGGCGTAAGCGACTCAGATTTTAAGAACTAGTCGCTATGTGATAGCTCCCAGTTGAGAAAAGTACCTACCTATGTACTTGAAAATTCATACCAATAACAAGGAATATCTCGGCACATAGTTAACTTCACCAGAGAAAGAGAGAGAGAGAGATTGTCTTTCCAAGAGATGGATATTTCCTGTATAGTAAGATTTGGTCCATCTATTACGGTTTACCAGTTATGCAAAAGTCACTCAGAATAGACTACTTCTGAGGTTATTGCCAGAGAATTCTATTCACATATGTAATTTGTCATGAAAATATCCAAAACATATGCTATTTTAATAAAAAATGTTATTGATTATCTCTTATGGTTTACTAGTTATGGCAAAATCACTCAGAATAAAGAGCGCTTCTGCGGCTATTCCCAGAGAATTCAATATACCTATTTAATTTGTTATGAAAATATCCTAAACATATGCTATTTTAATAAAAAATGTTATTGATTATCTCTTATGGTTTACTAGTTATGGCAAAATCACTCAGAATAAAGAGCGCTTCTGCGGCTATTCCCAGAGAATTCAATATACATATTTAATTTGTCATGAAAATATCCTAAACATATGCTAAATTAATAAAAACTGTTAGATCCATAAATATACCATGTACATGGAATTCAGGTTGCGGATATTTTCTTGAAAGACTTCGAGTTGCGTATTTGGAAGGTCTCGAACATGCCTATTAAGTTTCATATTTAATAGTCTGGTCATTTTTACTGTCTTTACTATGTATAGTAAGTAAAGAAAGTATTGTATTCCACCCAAAAATTTGATGTCGAAATTTCACCGGAAATATATGTTTTGAGTCCCTCTGAATCCAAAAAAGCATTTTTAGAAAAAGGTCCGCGCGCGCGCGTACGTGTGTGTCTGTGTGTGTGTGTGTGTGTGTGTGTCTGTCTGTCTGTCTGTGTGTCTGTCTCTCTGTGTGTGTGTCTGTGTGTGTGTGTGTCTGTCTCTGTGTGTGTGTGTGTGTGTGTGTGCGTGCGTGTGTGTCTGTCTCTCTCTGTGTGTGTGTGTGTGTGTGTCTGTCTCTGTGTGTGTGTGTGTGTGTGTCTGTCTCTCTCTGTGTGTGTGTGTGTGTGTCTGTCTCTGTGTGTGTGTGCGTGTGTGTGTGTGTGTCTGTCTCTCTGTGTGTGTGTCTGTGTGTGTGTGTGTGTGTCTGTCTCTGTGTGTGTGTGTGCGTGCGTGTGTGTCTGTCTCTCTCTGTGTGTGTGTGTGTGTGTGTGTGTCTGTCTCTGTGTGTGTGTGTGTCTGTCTCTCTGTGTGTGTGTCTGTGTGTGTGTGTGTCTGTCTCTGTGTGTGTGTGTGTGTGTGTGTGTGTGTGTGTCTGTCTCTCTGTGTGTGTGTGTGCGTGCGTGTGTGTCTGTCTCTGTGTGTGTATGTGTGTCTGTGTGTGTGTGTGTGTGTGTGTCTGTGTGTGTGTGTGTGTGTGTGTGTGTGTGTGTGTGTGTATGTGTCTGTGGGCAGTATAGCTCAAAAACGAAAAGTTGTTTGAAAACCAAAGTTGATATTCAAGTCTTAACATCTTTTAAGGATACGACACGATGATTTGGAACAAAATACTTCCACTCTAGACTATTCTTTACATGGACAATTTTTCGCAAATTTTGGTTTTCTCGAAAATGGCTGTAACGATTTTGATTAAAATGTCAAATGTGTAAGATATTTGTATGACAAATGAAATGTATATTTTGAATTTTCTGGCTATAGCCTGTGTAGTCCTGTTTACTCTGGATGACTTTTGAATAACTCGTAAACCGTAAGACAGGCCAAATCTTACTATACAAAAAATATAGATTTTGCTAAAAGACAAATGGAACATCGTGGCTTGTGGTTTTGTGTTAGCCGTGAAAAGAGGACGAATGCAATATTGTCAGTACTTGTAGAGTAGTAACATGCATGAAATTTGGCATACATATTAAAATTTGAAATAAATGGAGCTGAAGTGCTGTAAAGATATTTGACATGCAAGTTTATGAATGAAATCCTAGCACATATGTAGCTAGCTGTCACCATTATGAGTTGATAGGAGCCCAAATGATTATTGACAACTGCTTGGGCAATGTTTGCAGGCAGTCTGCCTGCATCAATACCACGTATAGTAAGTAGGGGAAGGTGTTGATATGTGGTGGAAATGTGTGTCTGTGAGCAGCATAAGCCGGTTAAATATGAAACGTGGTATTAAAGTCTACCAAGGATGCGGCACGAAGACTTTAATAATAATCCCCAATCCCAAACTACCCCTTGTATAGAACATTTTTAAAAAAAATATTTGATTTTCGAAAAATGGTTCTAGCGATTTCTATTAAAGTACTATATGTTTAAGATATTTTCAGACCGATGCAATGTAAGTATATGTTGAATTTTCTGGGAATGTCCTCAGAATTTCTTTTTATTCTGGATGACTTGCCTAACTCGTAATACGAGAGGGGGGGGGGGACAAAATCTTAATATACACAAAAATGTAGATCTTGCTAAAATACACAATTTATGTATCAATAAATTCTTTTTGTAGAGTGAACCATTTCGGAGATTTTTCATGTTGTGTGACTTCAGGAAAACAAACTTTTGTCAAATGGAACATCGTTATTGTTATATTTTAACCGTGAAAGAGAAGGAAATTTGAAATCTTTAAAAGATTTGACTATCCCCCAAAGCCTTGTGTATACCCATATTCCTCTTGTACCTACAAGGAAATAAGCAATGAGATAATTTGTACAAATGTTTATCTCAACTAACACGAAGAAGATATAGGAACAAGACAACCATTAGTACATACATTCAAATTATCGCACGGGTTGGCAACCCGGTTGCATGTTATCGCGGAGGGATACAAGGTGCGGATCTAAGGCTGGATGGAGTATAGTAAGGAAAGTAGGAAAGTAATGACGTATGGTGTTACATTTTTAATGTAAATTTAAACGCGTGATCGAAAAAGAAATTGTCGATAGAAAGCTTCGTGCAGTAGTACGACTCTGTAAGCCTTCTAATCAAGAGGCCAACAACAGTCAGAAGAAGGAACATTATACACAATAGTTTTGATGTTAACATGGGAAACGTCTAACTACGTAGAAAGAAAAATGCCCTGCATAAAGTGGGAACTGAAACGCGAATGCTCTTCGATTGTAAGTAGAAAGTCCAATCTGCGCATTGCTACGTCATTTGTTTTGTCTGTCAGGCGACATTTCTTACCTGCTTGTAATTCTGCCGGCATAATACAGGTTAGTCAACTTCGAATTTAGATGTAATAAGCATTTTGTAAAAGCCGCACCATTACAGTTTGTGATTCCTCTTGCATAAGCTTCGTACTAATGTGTTTGTAACACATTTCACACGTCTACCTTTTTGCTATGCTGTTTTTCAAGTTCGTGTTTGTAGAAAAGTCCAGTGGCATTTCTAGTTTACGACCTCCTTGGGATCAAGAAAACCACTCACAATATGGGTCCAAATTGCCTTTCCGGGCTCCGGTTATTGTGAACCACCTACAGTTCGTATGTAAGTAAATGGACTGGTTTCTTTTGCCGGACATCACCGTATGCTTTTACCAAGTAAGTAGATATGTTCATTATACCCACCTACTGAAGGACGCAGTGGACAGCAAATTGAGAATTCTAGTAAGGACCTCGTATAAAGGAAAACTTCCAAGTATCTTTTGTCAGATGAATCCTCTGCTTTTGAAATAACAGCATAAATGTTTCAAAAACGGTAACGGTATAAGAAATTTATGTGCGAAGTGCGTTCAAGTTATAACACCTCCTATTTTTTTCTCACAAAGTGATGACAAGAAAAATGTGAAGCTAGTGTCAATTCTCAGCGTAATCTCCCTCTAGCCGTACGCATTTTTCACAACGTCGACGCTGCGAACGCTTCTTTAGGAGTGAAAATCGCTGAGGCAATAGCGGCACGACTAGTGAATCTGCGACCAGGGAGAGTGTCTTTCATCGTGGGAAAGAGTCAAAAGTCGCTAGGAGCCAGGTCAGACGAGTAGGGAGCATAAGCAATCACTTCAAACTCCTGCGTCGCGTTCGCACACGTCCTTCAAAACAGTTTGGTAGGAATGCAATGAGTACCTAAGGATTACTCCACTGCTGTCCCAGAAGATGGCCACCATCATTTTGTTAGCACTGGCGCTCACGTGCTTCCATTGAGCTGACTGGCATCCACGCCTCATGCATTGTCACAATCGATTGAAAGGAAGTTCCATTCATGCGTCAACATCGCCACGCGCGATCCGTCAGATCTTCATGCACAGATCCCAAGGAAATGGCAATGTCTGATCTCCACTCGCTGGATCATGTCGTCAGAGCGGCTGACTGTCGCACATTGCGACAATGCGACAATGATTACACGCTGTTCTTGCAATGAAAAGTATCAAAAACAGCCCTAACTCTCGTCTCTGTCACGCATTCACAAAGAGTCCACGTGTATTTTAAAACAAACCAGAAGTTCCTATCTGGTCTCAGTCCTGAAACAAAATAGGAGGTGTTATAACTTGAACGCACCTCGTACTTACAGTTGAGTGAAGTCTTCACGTTTTGTGTAGATACTAAGGTTTTCTTTACCTCGTTCCCTCTATTGGTTAAAAGTGTTTTAAAGCTTTGAGATTCCGTTCTCTTTGCACGGCTAAGATATAAAAAATGAATAACGATGTTCCATTTGACGCAAGTTTAGGTATTCCAAAACACACACAAATAACAAGGAATATCTCCGAAATTGTTCACTCCATTAAAAAAAAATTCATTTGGACATAAATTGTGTTTTAACGAGATGGACAATTTTTGTATAGAAAGATTTGGTGTCCCTCTTAAGGTTTACGAGTTATTAAAATGTCAAACAGGACTACATGGGCTATAGCCAGAAAATTCAAAATAGACATTTCATTTGTTATAAAAATATCCTAAACATGTAGCATTTTAATTAAAATCGTTAACAGCCATTTTCAAGAAAATAAAAATTTTCCAAAAATTATCCATGTAAAGGGTAGTTTAGGGTGGAGGAATGTTCTTCAAAATCTTCGTGTCGCATCCTTGTAAGACATTAAACTTAAATACCAACTTTGGTTTTTAACCTACTTTTCGTTTTTGACTTATGCTGTCCACAGACAGACAGACAGACAGGCAGGCAGACACACACACACACACACACACACACACACACACACACACACACACCTTTTTCTATTTCTTTTTCTATTCGGGGGCCTCAAAACATATTTCCAGTGATATCTCGACGTCGAATTGTTGGATGAATACAATAGTCCTCTACTTACTATACGTTGTAGAGAAAGTAAAAACAAAAACATTTTCCTTGTAAAGGGTAGGGAGATATTCTCTTGACATTGCAAGTTCCGTATCCTTGGAGCATGCAATATCAAATTTGACATTTGTCCCACAGGTCCCCTCCACCCCCCCCCTCTCTCTCTCTCTCTCAAATCCATGGGGCCTCAAAAGATACATTTGCAGTGGAATGTCGATACCGATGATTTATGGCTGCTGGCTCAGTAGAACACCCAATGAAGCATGCTGTGGTGTACACTGCAAAGTCATATCTCTTGCCCCCGCAAAATTTATTTACACAACAGGAAAAAGAATTGTGGTAGTGAGCTCTCAGCCGCCATTAAATGTTGTGTCTGCCATAGTGCAATATTTGCTCTACCTACTACGGATAACTACTGTCTGCCCAACAGAAGTAGGCGAGCTGGGGGACTGTGCTACGTAAGCATCCCTATGTTTATACATATATCAATGTTGGGAACTAGTGTTAGCCAAAAGTTGCTAAATGAAAATAAGTACTATAATTAATCGAAAGATGTGTGTTCTCTATTTAACTGTAATATAAAATTTCACCTCCATAATCAGTTGAAAAATAGTCGCTCTAGTATCTCCACAGCGCTGTACAGCCTTGCAAAAAATGATGAGCGCGTTAGGAGAGCAGGTTACGTCGTGTTTACGCACACATGCAGCCGAGTATGCATTTTCGTCTGTCGGCCACACATTTGTATTTGCGAATATGTACGACTGCGTAAAAGGCATGAAAGGTCCTGTTTTCTTCGACTGAGAGCTGACGATAAAGTGCGCAGTTTGAATGCAATATCCGAATGTTTAAGCTCTTATAAGCGACGGAGATTGTCATAGGTCATACCTGCTGAACTAAAGGGGAGCTGGTGTTGTTCACGCTCCAGTAGTGCATGCTGTCCCATTGTTGTAGAACCTGCTCGCTCTTGCACCACGTGGCAGACTGTCTACGTCACGAACGAATATTAACTCTGCTAAATGCATTACTCATTTTCTTAAACTTAAGATATTAGGCTGAAATCTTTGCACCGTGTAAATGAATGCCTTCTAACTGCATTGCTCTACTTTTAATCCTATTACTAAGATAAAAAGTAAGTAGCCGTGTTAAAAAGCGTAGCTACATTTGTCAAGAAAGAAACCACATGACTTGAGCATATATACGTACATAATCTGGTGTGCTTAATAATACTTCAATTTGTTGTGCAAAACTAACCCTAAAAGATGAGATGAAGTTCACATCTCAACAGCCAAGTGTGTAGGCAATATCATTTTGAAGTGTACAATGATAACCGCGGTGTTTCAAAATGTTAGCCAACTTAAGTGTAGACATTGTTCAGATGCTATACTATATGAAAATATAGTTTTGGACGTCAGTAAATGATACATAAACAAAACGTGTGATGGTCGGGGTGGGTTATGCAGTTACCCATAAACAAAGCAGTGTTTTCGTGAATACCGACATGCTGCACAGTGGTTAGCTAACAAGTTCAATCCCATTCTCGGTACTGTCCGCGTTAACATTTTCAATTCAATCCTAACTGAGATCGATTTGGATGCGCAAGGCTCGAGTATAGATAACTCAAGCTTTTATGTTAGCAAACCTGTAAGAAACATGTTTTCTGCGTATTTTAACAAGATTTTGAGGTTAGTGAATGTTTTTGAGAAGAGTATGTTACGAGGTTATAGAAACAATAAAAGTGGCTTTGTTGTTTTAGTACACAACTTTCGCTAAGAAAAGAAAATAGCGTGCGACATGTTGCGATTACAAGTCAGCAACTGACGGATTTAAATCTATTTGATACCGGCAGGTGTTTCCATGCAACACGATTTCGATCCGATCCGATCCCACTTCTAAGAGGATCGGAATGAAGGATTCAGTTCGATGTGAATCTGCGTTTGCATGCACTGTTCAATCTGGAATGAGAAGTCATCGATTTGACTTCGTCATGGAAACGTAGTAAATTAGGAATGCCTCATCTTACGAATCACGTTAAAGAACCTCTTCCTTTAGTTCCTTGTTTATTCTTGCCACATATTTGATCATGACAAAGAATGAATGCAAGGAAATGACTGGAAAAGAAACCTGAGATACCTATATACTACCTTTTAGATGCAATTTGCTGCAGGTAGGCGGTAGAGAAAACAAGTACCTACCCAGGCATATAAGAAACGTCGCTAGCAGCTCATAAGGCTATACAAGTGCAACAGTGATCTAAGGACAATATTCTCGAGTCCATGGGACCTGATCGAGAGTGAGGCTTGCTCGGCACGAATAGCATAGGCATATCGTGCCGTGTGCCGCGCCGTGCCGTTTAAAACACCCTGTATGACTTGGGGAACTGTTCTAGTTAATGAATGTTTTGGGCACTGTCAGTTCTGCAAACATGGGCAGCACAGCAGAGAGTAGAGCAAGACTAGTGCATTCAACTCGTGAGATTTTTCATTTCATGATGATAACGTGAAGTTATTCTGGTTGACTAAAAGTTTTAACCTAATTTTATTTAGTCGTATATATAGGTTTTTACTTTGGATGGCAATCAATGCAAATTGAGCCGAGTTGATTTAAACACGTATGGTTTCTAAAGAAAGAGGAATTCACTTCTGGTCTGGAAATCTCGTAATTCCATTATTTGGGAAATGTTGGTAATTGTTGTCACTTGTGTATTAGTTTGGAGAAGAGCAATAGCACTGGCCAACATGATTTTTGTCTCATGAGTACCAATAGTTGTACTTAATGCAGTTTTTAATCGTGTTTTCAAATATGTATTCGGAATTTCTCCATCACCCATAGTTTTTTTTTATTTCAATTTTTAAATAAAAGTTTTTTCGTCCATTGTCAGCTGTGAGATAGCAGTGAACCAGTAAACACGTAATTGTGAGTGCTTTGTTCTGGATTATTGTATATTATATATTTACAAATTTATTTCCTTTAATTTGTTGTTAGTTACAAAATGCCTAGAGTTTGTTTAAATCATCCTAAGAACTTTTGTTATGTGGTGAAGTGACGCTCAAGTCCCAAAGGCGACACCTTACTCCATTAGTAAAAAAGTGATATTAACTTTAGTTTGGATGTAAAGTGGGGGACCAAACAAGGGCCAGGATCCCATATATCTGTTGTTTATCATGTAGTAGGCTTCTCACTTCATGGAAGAACGGCACACGCCACATGCCACATGCCTATGATTTGGAGGGAACCCAAAGATCACTCTCTGACTGTTATTTCTACTTAACAAACGTGGTGAACCCTGCAATGAGACCAGTTCCACACTGCAAAGCATTGCCCATACCAAAGCCTCCAGAACATGTGACAGATGAAGAGAGCTCAGATTCTGATGGAACTAAGGAAGAAAAAGAAACAGATTTTGGTGATACAACTGAACAAGCTGTTCATCTGAGCCTCATTTATTGACTCAAGAAGATCTTAACAATCTCATATGAGATTTAAAGTTATCCAAAAACCAGTCTGAAATGCTTGGCTCCTGGCTAAAACGATGGAATCTTCAAAGGAATACAAAGACATGTATTTATCGTAGTCGTCATTCTCAATTTAAAGACTATTTTTCTGAAGAAAATAGCTTAGTATTTTGTAATGACATTTTGTCTCATGGAGGCATTTGGTATTGAGCATAACCCAACAATGACACTTGCTCATTGATTCCTCCAAAGCTAGTTTAAAAGCAGTGCTTCTGCATAATGGCAACACATTCCCATCAGTACCTGTGCCTCACTCTGCTAGTATGAAAGAAACATATGACAACTTTAAATACATTTGGTATTGAGCATAACCCAACAATGACACTTGCTCATTGATTCCTCCAAAGCTAGTTTAAAAGCAGTGCTTCTGCATAATGGCAACACATTCCCATCAGTACCTGTGCCTCACTCTGCTAGTATGAAAGAAACATATGACAACTTTAAATACATTTGGTATTGAGCATAACCCAACAATGACACTTGTTCAGTGATTCCTCCAAAGCTAGTTTAAAAGCAGTGCTTCTGCATAATGGCAACACATTCTCATCAGTACCTGTGGCTCACTCTGCTAGTATGAAAGAAACATATGACAACTTTAAATACATTTGGTATTGAGCATAACCCAACAATGACACTTGTTCAGTGATTCCTCCAAAGCTAGTTTAAAAGCAGTGCTTCTGCATAATGGCAACACATTCTCATCAGTACCTGTGGCTCACTCTGCTAGTATGAAAGAAACATATGACAACTTTAAATACATTTGGTATTGAGCATAACCCAACAATGACACTTGTTCAGTGATTCCTCCAAAGCTAGTTTAAAAGCAGTGCTTCTGCATAATGGCAACACATTCTCATCAGTACCTGTGGCTCACTCTGCTAGTATGAAAGAAACATATGACAACTTTAAATACATTTGGTATTGAGCATAACCCAACAATGACACTTGTTCAGTGATTCCTCCAAAGCTAGTTTAAAGGCCGTGCTTCTGCATAATGGCAACACATTCTCATCAGTACCTGTGGCTCACTCTGCTAGTATGAAAGAAACATATGACAACTTTAAATACATTTGGTATTGAGCATAACCCAACAATGACACTTGTTCAGTGATTCCTCCAAAGCTAGTTTAAAGGCCGTGCTTCTGCATAATGGCAACACATTCCCATCAGTACCTGTGCCTCACTCTGCTAGTATGAAAGAAACATATGACAACTTTAAATACATTTGGTATTGAGCATAACCCAACAATGACACTTGTTCAGTGATTCCTCCAAAGCTAGTTTAAAAGCAGTGCTTCTGCATAATGGCAACACATTCCCATCAGTACCTGTGCCTCACTCTGCTAGTATGAAAGAAACATATGACAACTTTAAATACATTTGGTATTGAGCATAACCCAACAATGACACTTGCTCATTGATTCCTCCAAAGCTAGTTTAAAAGCAGTGCTTCTGCATAATGGCAACACATTCTCATCAGTACCTGTGCCTCACTCTGCTAGTATGAAAGAAACATATGACAACTTTAAATACATTTGGTATTGAGCATAACCCAACAATGACACTTGCTCATTGATTCCTCCAAAGCTAGTTTAAAGGCAGTGCTTCTGCATAATGGCAACACATTCCCATCATTACCTGTGCCTCACTCTGCTAGTATGAAAGCAACATATGACAACTTTAAATACTACATTTGGTATTGAGCATAACCCAACAATGACACTTGTTCAGTGATTCCTCCAAAGCTAGTTTAAAGGCAGTGCTTCTGCATAATGGCAACACATTCCCATCATTACCTGTGCCTCACTCTGCTAGTATGAAAGAAACATATGACAACTTTAAATACATTTGGTATTGAGCATAACCCAACAATGACACTTGTTCAGTGATTCCTCCAAAGCTAGTTTAAAAGCAGTGCTTCTGCATAATGGCAACACATTCTCATCAGTACCTGTGGCTCACTCTGCTAGTATGAAAGAAACATATGACAACTTTAAATACATTTGGTATTGAGCATAACCCAACAATGACACTTGTTCAGTGATTCCTCCAAAGCTAGTTTAAAAGCAGTGCTTCTGCATAATGGCAACACATTCTCATCAGTACCTGTGCCTCACTCTGCTAGTATGAAAGCAACATATGACAACTTTAAATACATTTGGTATTGAGCATAACCCAACAATGACACTTGTTCATTGATTCCTCCAAAGCTAGTTTAAAGGCAGTGCTTCTGCATAATGGCAACACATTCCCATCATTACCTGTGCCTCACTCTGCTAGTATGAAAGAAACATATGACAACTTTAAATACATTTGGTATTGAGCATAACCCAACAATGACACTTGCTCATTGATTCCTCCAAAGCTAGTTTAAAAGCAGTGCTTCTGCATAATGGCAACACATTCCCATCAGTACCTGTGCCTCACTCTGCTAGTATGAAAGAAACATATGACAGCTTTAAATACTACATTTGGTATTGAGCATAACCCAACAATGACACTTGTTCATTGATTCCTCCAAAGCTAGTTTAAAAGCAGTGCTTCTGCATAATGGCAACACATTCCCATCAGTACCTGTGCCTCACTCTGCTAGTATGAAAGAAACATATGACAACTTTAAGTTTATATTGGCAAAGCTTCAATATGCAATGTATGAATGGAATATTTGTGGTGATTTGCGGTTATTCTTGGTCTGCAGCTTGTTACACAAAGTACTGTTGTTTTTTGTCTTTGGGATAGTAAGGACAGAAGAAACCATTACATTAGAAAAGAATTGCCTAAACGTGAATCATTCATTCTTGGACAGAAAAATGTGAAACATGATGCATTGTGTAATCCTAAAAATGTGTATCTGTGTTACATATCAAACTAGGATTAATGAAGAATTTCGTTAAGGCCATGGACAATACTCCTGGGTTCATGTATTTAAAACAGAAATTTCCTGAAATGTGAAGCAAAAATTAAAGAAAGGATGTTTATGGGTCCACAAATACGATCACTAATGCATGATGAGAAGTTTGAGGAACTATTGAATCCACTGGAGAAAGCAGCTTGGCAAGCATTAAAAAAAGTTAGTTTTTTGGGAACTCGAAGGGCGGAAAAGTATTGTGATATTGTCAATGATCTTATAACATCTTATAACAATTTGGGTTGTAATGTGTCCTTAAAAGTACACTTGCTGCACTTGCACTTAGATTTCTTCCCTTAAAATCTTGGCGAGATGAACATGGGGAACACTTTCATCAGGAGATTTCAGCCATGGAAAAGAGGTATCAAGGCAAATGGAATCCTAATATGCTGGCCGATTATTGTTGGACCATGAAGAGGGATGCTCCAGAGGCAAAATATAGCAGAAAATTGTCATTTTTTACTTTCTAGAACAGTCCGAGCATTCGAATATTGTGTAGTTAAGAATGTAGAAACTATTAAAGGGTTTGAAATTATAAATGCCTGTCACTCAGAAACCTTGCGTGAAGGAGAAAATCCGATATCATATCTGAATTCAGGAGAAAATATACCATCAGAAACACATTTTTTTCTTTCTCAGACAAAAAAAAAAGTTTTTGTTGTTGTTCAGTGTAGTTAGTAGCCAAATATCACGACAACAGTGATGTGTGTAGATGCCGAACATGCACACTCATGGGATAAATCGCCTGGTACACAATAGCTGGAGTGTAACATTTCAGATATTGGGGTAGGTCACAATCGCCCTCCAATATTTCATCGTAGAGAAGCAGTAAAACCTTGGCACCTGCCTGTTTTTGTTTGATCGCACGCTCGCCCGCCAACCCGCCCGCCATTCACAGCTTTATCGAGCTGCAGCGGCGCGTCGACATTGCGCACCACCATGTACCTATCCTACAAGAGGATGACAATTTTCACCAGATTTTAAATATTTTGTAATCTCATGTGGCACCGCTACTAAACAGTAAATCAGAACTACCTCCATATTTTAATGAGATAATATACATTTATCGTTATTAAATGCTAACAGGATGGCACCAGAGTTAATTGTGTTGGAGATTATGATGACAGATAGTAGAAGTGTGTGCAGTAAAGGGAGAAATATTCCAGAAGACGTTCTAATGGATACTCTGAGTGCAGTGCATTCATTGGTCCCTAGAAAGTCAGGTTTTGTATATCATAAAGAGTGCACACGTCCAGCAAGTGGAGAAAACGAAGTAGGAGTCAACCAACATGTTTTGAAGCGCATATTTCAGAAAAGATTAGTAAATACAAAATCTTGTCATTGTGCTAATGTTAAAGAACATATTATGCGATGTAATTGGTGAGAATCTGTTTCTGTTTATTAGTATTTCTTGAAGTATAGTTTCACAAATGAAACATAAAGTTTATAGACTGGATTAAGGCCAGTATTTAGATTGACTGTACCACTCAATGTTACTTGGTTGAAATCAACCAATTGTGTGCATAACAATGTCAAGTATTGCAATGACAATATTATTTAATACTCACATTTGGTACAGAGACATTGTTCTTACTTCACAGTAGGGTGTTCATTTTGTGTGTAACACTGCACTTGTTCACATAACTGAATGTTTCCCACACAAGATACTTGGTACAGAGACACTGGTCTGCTTACTTCCCAGTAGGGTGTTCATTTTGTGTGTAACACTGCACTTGTTCACATAACTGGATGTTTCCCACACAAGATACTTGGTACAGAGACATTGGTCTGCTTACTTCCCAGTAGGGTGTTCATTTTGTGTGTAACACTGCACTTGTTCACATAACTGGATGTTTCCCACACAAGATACTTGGCACAGAGACATTGGTCTGCTTACTTCCCAGTAGGGTGTTCATTTTGTGTGTAACACTGCACTTGTTCACATAACTGGATGTTTCCCACACAAGATACTTGGTACAGAGACATTGGTCTGCTTACTTCCCAGTAGGGTGTTCATTTTGTGTGTAACACTGTACCTGTTCACATAACTGGATGTTTCCAACACAAGATACTTGGTACAGAGACATTGGTCTGCTTACTTCCCAGTAGGGTGTTCATTTTGTGTTTAACACTGCACTTGTTCACATAACTGAATGTTTCCCACACAAGACACTTGGTACAGAGACATTGGTCTGCTTACTTCCCAGTAGGGTGTTCATTTTGTGTGTAACACTGCACTTGTTCACATAACTGAATGTTTCCCACACAAGATACTTGGTACAGAGACATTGGTCTGCTTACTTCCCAGTAGGGTGTTCATTTTGTGTGTAACACTGTACTTGTTCACATAACTGGATGTTTCCCACACAAGATACTTGGTACAGAGACATTGGTCTGCTTACTTCCCAGTAGGGTGTTCATTTTGTGTGTAACACTGCACTTGTTCACATAACTGGATGTTTCCCACACAAGATACTTGGTACAGAGACATTGGTCTGCTTACTTCCCAGTAGGGTGTTCATTTTGTGTGTAACACTGCACTTGTTCACATAACTGAATGTTTCCCACACAAGATACTTGGTACAGAGACATTGGTCTGCTTACTTCCCAGTAGGGTGTTCATTTTGTGTGTAACACTGCACTTGTTCACATAACTGGATGTTTCCCACACAAGATACTTGGTACAGAGACATTGGTCTGCTTACTTCCCAGTAGGGTGTTCATTTTGTGTGTGACACTGCACTTGTTCACATAACTGGATGTTTCCCACACAAGATACTTGGTACAGAGACATTGTTCTTACTTCACAGTAGGGTGTTCATTTTGTGTGTAACACTGCACTTGTTCACATAACTGGATGTTTCCCACACAAGATACTTGGTACAGAGACACTGGTCTGCTTACTTCCCAGTAGGGTGTTCATTTTGTGTGTAACACTGCACTTGTTCACATAACTGAATGTTCCCCACACAAGATACTTGGTACAGAGACATTGGTCTGCTTACTTCCCAGTAGGGTGTTCATTTTGTGTGTAACACTGTACTTGTTCACATAACTGGATGTTTCCCACACAAGATACTTGGTACAGAGACATTGGTCTGCTTACTTCCCAGTAGGGTGTTCATTTTGTGTGTAACACTGCACTTGTTCACATAACTGGATGTTTCCCACACAAGATACTTGGTACAGAGACATTGGTCTGCTTACTTCCCAGTAGGGTGTTCATTTTGTGTGTAACACTGCACTTGTTCACATAACTGGATGTTTCCCACACAAGATACTTGGTACAGAGACATTGGTCTGCTTACTTCCCAGTAGGGTGTTCATTTTGTGTGTAACACTGCACTTGTTCACATAACTGGATGTTTCCCACACAAGATACTTGGTACAGAGACATTGGTCTGCTTACTTCCCAGTAGGGTGTTCATTTTGTGTGTAACACTGCACTTGTTCACATAACTGGATGTTTCCCACACAAGATACTTGGTACAGAGACACTGGTCTGCTTACTTCCCAGTAGGGTGTTCATTTTGTGTGTAACACTGCACTTGTTCACATAACTGAATGTTCCCCACACAAGATACTTGGTACAGAGACATTGGTCTGCTTACTTCCCAGTAGGGTGTTCATTTTGTGTGTAACACTGTACTTGTTCACATAACTGGATGTTTCCCACACAAGATACTTGGTACAGAGACATTGGTCTGCTTACTTCCCAGTAGGGTGTTCATTTTGTGTGTAACACTGCACTTGTTCACATAACTGAATGTTTCCCACACAAGATACTTGGTACAGAGACATTGGTCTGCTTACTTCCCAGTAGGGTGTTCATTTTGTGTGTAACACTGCACTTGTTCACATAACTGGATGTTTCCCACACAAGATACTTGGTACAGAGACATTGGTCTGCTTACTTCACAGTAGGGTGTTCATTTTGTGTGTAACACTGCACTTGTTCACATAACTGAATGTTTCCAACACAAGATACTTGGTACAGAGACATTGGTCTGCTTACTTCCCAGTAGGGTGTTCATTTTGTGTGTAACACTGCACTTGTTCACATAACTGAATGTTTCCCACACAAGACACTTGGTACAGAGACATTGGTCTGGTTACTTCCCAGTAGGGTGTTCATTTTGTGTGTAACACTGCACTTGTTCACATAACTGAATGTTTCCCACACAAGATACTTGGTACAGAGACATTGGTCTGCTTACTTCCCAGTAGGGTGTTCATTTTGTGTGTAACACTGCACTTGTTCACATAACTGAATGTTTCCCACACAAGATACTTGGTACAGAGACATTGGTCTGGTTACTTCCCAGTAGGGTGTTCATTTTGTGTGTAACACTGCACTTGTTCACATAACTGAATGTTTCCCACACAAGACACTTGGTACAGAGACATTGGTCTGCTTACTTCCCAGTAGGGTGTTCATTTTGTGTGTAACACTGCACTTGTTCACATAAGTGGATGTTTCCCACACAAGATACTTGGTACAGAGACATTGGTCTGCTTACTTCCCAGTAGGGTGTTCATTTTGTGTGTAACACTGTACTTGTTCACATAACTGAATGTTTCCCACACAAGATACTTGGTACAGAGACATTGGTCTGCTTACTTCCCAGTAGGGTGTTCATTTTGTGTGTAACACTGCACTTGTTCACATAACTGGATGTTTCCCACACAAGATACTTGGTACAGAGACATTGTTCTTACTTCACAGTAGGGTGTTCATTTTGTGTGTAACACTGCACTTGTTCACATAACTGGATGTTTCCCACACAAGATACTTGGTACAGAGACATTGGTCTGCTTACTTCCCAGTAGGGTGTTCATTTTGTGTGTGACACTGCACTTGTTCACATAACTGGATGTTTCCCACACAAGATACTTGGTACAGAGACATTGTTCTTACTTCACAGTAGGGTGTTCATTTTGTGTGTAACACTGCACTTGTTCACATAACTGAATGTTTCCCACACAAGATACTTGGTACAGAGACATTGGTCTGCTTACTTCACAGTAGGGTGTTCATTTTGAGTGTAACACTGCACTTGTTCACATAACTGAATGTTTCCCACACAAGATACTTGGTACAGAGACATTGGTCTGCTTACTTCCCAGTAGGGTGTTCATTTTGTGTGTGACACTGCACTTGTTCACATAACTGGATGTTTCCCACACAAGATACTTGGTACAGAGACATTGGTCTGCTTACTTCCCAGTAGGGTGTTCATTTTGTGTGTAACACTGCACTTGTTCACATAACTGAATGTTTCCCACACAAGATACTTGGTACAGAGACATTGGTCTGCTTACTTCCCAGTAGGGTGTTCATTTTGTGTGTAACACTGCACTTGTTCACATAACTGGATGTTTCCCACACAAGATACTTGGTACAGAGACATTGTTCTTACTTCACAGTAGGGTGTTCATTTTGAGTGTAACACTGCACTTGTTCACATAACTGAATGTTTCCCACACAAGATACTTGGTACAGAGACATTGGTCTGCTTACTTCCCAGTAGGGTGTTCATTTTGTGTGTGACACTGCACTTGTTCACATAACTGGATGTTTCCCACACAAGATACTTGGTACAGAGACATTGTTCTTACTTCACAGTAGGGTGTTCATTTTGTGTGTAACACTGCACTTGTTCACATAACTGAATGTTTCCCACACAAGATACTTGGTACAGAGACATTGGTCTGCTTACTTCCCAGTAGGGTGTTCATTTTGTGTGTAACACTGCACTTGTTCACATAACTGGATGTTTCCCACACAAGATACTTGGTACAGAGACATTGTTCTTACTTCACAGTAGGGTGTTCATTTTGTGTGTAACACTGCACTTGTTCACATAACTGGATGTTTCCCACACAAGATACTTGGTACAGAGACATTGTTCTTACTTCACAGTAGGGTGTTCATTTTGAGTGTAACACTGCACTTGTTCACATAACTGAATGTTTCCCACACAAGATACTTGGTACAGAGACATTGGTCTGCTTACTTCCCAGTAGGGTGTTCATTTTGTGTGTGACACTGCACTTGTTCACATAACTGGATGTTTCCCACACAAGATACTTGGTACAGAGACATTGTTCTTACTTCACAGTAGGGTGTTCATTTTGTGTGTAACACTGCACTTGTTCACATAACTGAATGTTTCCCACACAAGATACTTGGTACAGAGACATTGGTCTGCTTACTTCCCAGTAGGGTGTTCATTTTGTGTGTGACACTGCACTTGTTCACATAACTGGATGTTTCCCACACAAGATACTTGGTACAGAGACATTGTTCTTACTTCACAGTAGGGTGTTCATTTTGTGTGTAACACTGCACTTGTTCACATAACTGAATGTTTCCCACACAAGATACTTGGTACAGAGACATTGGTCTGCTTACTTCCCAGTAGGGTGTTCATTTTGTGTGTAACACTGCACTTGTTCACATAACTGGATGTTTCCCACACAAGATACTTGGTACAGAGACATTGTTCTTACTTCACAGTAGGGTGTTCATTTTGAGTGTAACACTGCACTTGTTCACATAACTGAATGTTTCCCACACAAGATACTTGGTACAGAGACATTGGTCTGCTTACTTCCCAGTAGGGTGTTCATTTTGTGTGTAACACTGCACTTGTTCACATAACTGAATGTTTCCCACACAAGATACTTGGTACAGAGACATTGGTCTGCTTACTTCCCAGTAGGGTGTTCATTTTGTGTGTAACACTGCACTTGTTCACATAACTGGATGTTTCCCACACAAGATACTTGGTACAGAGACATTGTTCTTACTTCACAGTAGGGTGTTCATTTTGAGTGTAACACTGCACTTGTTCACATAACTGAATGTTTCCCACACAAGATACTTGGTACAGAGACATTGTTCTTACTTCACAGTAGGGTGTTCATTTTGAGTGTAACACTGCACTTGTTCACATAACTGGATGTTTCCCACACAAGATACTTGGTACAGAGACATTGTTCTTACTTCACAGTAGGGTGTTCATTTTGAGTGTAACACTGCACTTGTTCACATAACTGAATGTTTCCCACACAAGATACTTGGTACAGAGACATTGGTCTGCTTACTTCCCAGTAGGGTGTTCATTTTGTAACACTGCACTTGTTCACATAACTGAATGTTTCCCACACAAGATACTTGGTACAGAGACATTGGTCTGCTTACTTCCCAGTAGGGTGTTCATTTTGTGTGTAACACTGCACTTGTTCACATAACTGAATGTTTCCCACACAAGATACTTGGTACAGAGACATTGGTCTGCTTACTTCCCAGTAGGGTGTTCATTTTGTGTGTAACACTGCACTTGTTCACATAAGTGGATGTTTCCCACACAAGATACTTGGTACAGAGACATTGTTCTTACTTCACAGTAGGGTGTTCATTTTGAGTGTAACACTGCACTTGTTCACATAACTGAATGTTTCCCACACAAGATACTTGGTACAGAGACATTGTTCTTACTTCACAGTAGGGTGTTCATTTTGAGTGTAACACTGCACTTGTTCACATAAGTGGATGTTTCCCACACAAGATACTTGGTACAGAGACATTGTTCTTACTTCACAGTAGGGTGTTCATTTTGTGTGTAACACTGCACTTGTTCACATAACTGAATGTTTCCCACACAAGATACTTGGTACAGAGACATTGGTCTGCTTACTTCCCAGTAGGGTGTTCATTTTGTGTGTAACACTGCACTTGTTCACATAACTGAATGTTTCCCACACAAGATACTTGGTACAGAGACATTGTTCTTACTTCACAGTAGGGTGTTCATTTTGTGTGTAACACTGCACTTGTTCACATAACTGAATGTTTCCCACACAAGATACTTGGTACAGAGACATTGGTCTGCTTACTTCCCAGTAGGGTGTTCATTTTGTGTGTAACAATGCACTTGTTCACATAACTGAATGTTTCCCACACAAGATACTTGGTACAGAGACATTGGTCTGCTTACTTCCCAGTAGGGTGTTCATTTTGTGTGTAACACTGCACTTGTTCACATAACTGGATGTTTCCCACACAAGATACTTGGTACAGAGACATTGGTCTGCTTACTTCCCAGTAGGGTGTTCATTTTGTGTGTAACACTGCACTTGTTCACATAAGTGGATGTTTCCCACACAAGATACTTGGTACAGAGACATTGTTCTTACTTCACAGTAGGGTGTTCATTTTGAGTGTAACACTGCACTTGTTCACATAACTGAATGTTTCCCACACAAGATACTTGGTACAGAGACATTGTTCTTACTTCACAGTAGGGTGTTCATTTTGAGTGTAACACTGCACTTGTTCACATAACTGGATGTTTCCCACACAAGATACTTGGTACAGAGACATTGTTCTTACTTCACAGTAGGGTGTTCATTTTGAGTGTAACACTGCACTTGTTCACATAAGTGGATGTTTCCCACACAAGATACTTGGTACAGAGACATTGGTCTGCTTACTTCCCAGTAGGGTGTTCATTTTGTGTGTAACACTGCACTTGTTCACATAACTGGATGTTTCCCACACAAGATACTTGGTACAGAGACATTGTTCTTACTTCACAGTAGGGTGTTCATTTTGAGTGTAACACTGCACTTGTTCACATAACTGAATGTTTCCCACACAAGATACTTGGTACAGAGACATTGTTCTTACTTCACAGTAGGGTGTTCATTTTGAGTGTAACACTGCACTTGTTCACATAACTGGATGTTTCCCACACAAGATACTTGGTACAGAGACATTGTTCTTACTTCACAGTAGGGTGTTCATTTTGAGTGTAACACTGCACTTGTTCACATAAGTGGATGTTTCCCACACAAGATACTTGGTACAGAGACATTGGTCTGCTTACTTCCCAGTAGGGTGTTCATTTTGTGTGTAACACTGCACTTGTTCACATAACTGGATGTTTCCCACACAAGATACTTGGTACAGAGACATTGTTCTTACTTCACAGTAGGGTGTTCATTTTGTGTGTAACACTGCACTTGTTCACATAACTGGATGTTTCCCACACAAGATACTTGGTACAGAGACATTGTTCTTACTTCACAGTAGGGTGTTCATTTTGAGTGTAACACTGCACTTGTTCACATAAGTGGATGTTTCCCACACAAGATACTTGGTACAGAGACATTGGTCTGCTTACTTCCCAGTAGGGTGTTCATTTTGTGTGTAACACTGCACTTGTTCACATAACTGGATGTTTCCCACACAAGATACTTGGTACAGAGACATTGTTCTTACTTCACAGTAGGGTGTTCATTTTGAGTGTAACACTGCACTTGTTCACATAACTGAATGTTTCCCACACAAGATACTTGGTACAGAGACATTGTTCTTACTTCACAGTAGGGTGTTCATTTTGAGTGTAACACTGCACTTGTTCACATAACTGGATGTTTCCCACACAAGATACTTGGTACAGAGACATTGTTCTTACTTCACAGTAGGGTGTTCATTTTGAGTGTAACACTGCACTTGTTCACATAAGTGGATGTTTCCCACACAAGATACTTGGTACAGAGACATTGGTCTGCTTACTTCCCAGTAGGGTGTTCATTTTGTGTGTGACACTGCACTTGTTCACATAACTGAATGTTTCCCACACAAGACACTTGGTACAGAGACATTGGTCTGCTTACTTCCCAGTAGGGCGTTCATTTTGTGTGTAACACTGCACTTGTTCACATAACTGGATGTTTCCCACACAAGATACTTGGTACAGAGACATTGGTCTGCTTACTTCCCAGTAGGGTGTTCATTTTGTGTGTAACACTGCACTTGTTCACATAACTGGATGTTTCCCACACAAGATACTTGGTACAGAGACATTGTTCTTACTTCACAGTAGGGTGTTCATTTTGTGTGTAACACTGCACTTGTTCACATAACTGGATGTTTCCCACACAAGATACTTGGTACAGAGACATTGGTCTGCTTACTTCCCAGTAGGGTGTTCATTTTGTGTGTAACACTGCACTTGTTCACATAACTGAATGTTTCCCACACAAGATACTTGGTACAGAGACATTGGTCTGCTTACTTCCCAGTAGGGTGTTCATTTTGTGTGTAACACTGCACTTGTTCACATAACTGGATGTTTCCCACACAAGATACTTGGTACAGAGACATTGTTCTTACTTCACAGTAGGGTGTTCATTTTGAGTGTAACACTGCACTTGTTCACATAACTGAATGTTTCCCACACAAGATACTTGGTACAGAGACATTGTTCTTACTTCACAGTAGGGTGTTCATTTTGTGTGTAACACTGCACTTGTTCACATAACTGAATGTTTCCCACACAAGATACTTGGTACAGAGACATTGTTCTTACTTCACAGTAGGGTGTTCATTTTGTGTGTAACACTGCACTTGTTCACATAACTGAATGTTTCCCACACAAGATAGTTGGTACAGAGACATTGGTCTGCTTACTTCCCAGTAGGGTGTTCATTTTGTGTTTAACACTGCACTTGTTCACATAACTGGATGTTTCCAACACAAGATACTTGGTACAGAGACATTGGTCTGCTTACTTCCCAGTAGGGTGTTCATTTTGTGTGTGACACTGCACTTGTTCTCATAACTGAATGTTTCCCACATAAGATACTTGGTACAGAGACATTGGTCTGCTTACTTCCCAGTAGGGTGTTCATTTTGTGTGTAACACTGCACTTGTTCACATAACTGAATGTTTCCCACACAAGATACTTGGTACAGAGACACTGGTCTGCTTACTTCCCAGTATGGTGTTCATTTTGTGTGTAACACTGCACTTGTTCACATAACTGAATGTTTCCAACACAAGATACTTGGTACAGAGACACTGGTCTGCTTACTTCCCAGTAGGGTGTTCATTTTGTGTGTAACACTGCACTTGTTCACATAACTGAATGTTCCCCACACAAGATACTTGGTACAGAGACATTGGTCTGCTTACTTCCCAGTAGGGTGTTCATTTTGTGTGTAACACTGCACTTGTTCACATAAGTGAATGTTTCCCACACAAGATACTTGGTACAGAGACATTGGTCTTCTTACTTCCCAGTAGGGTGTTCATTTTGTGTGTAACACTGTACTTGTTCACATAACTGAATGTTTCCCACACAAGATACTTGGTACAGAGACATTGGTCTGCTTACTTCCCAGTAGGGTGTTCATTTTGTGTGTAACACTGCACTTGTTCACATAACTGAATGTTTCCAACACAATACACCTGTAGGCATGATGTTTAGCTGCAACCGTACCTCTTGTTGGATAATGTGGTTTCTGTCAGGAAGCTGGACCACTTTATGTTGCAACTCTTCGAACATGTCCTCTTTGAATGGTTTGTGTTACAGAATGAAGGGCCACTGTCGTACAGATGCGCAGGAACTCACATTATTTGACGCAACAGACCCGCTCGCTTTAAATGTAAATATCTGATGTGTTGCACTCACATGCCTTCCTCTACTCTTGTCCTAACCATTCTTACAAACACTTATTTCTCTATCTCTTGTAAGGAATTGCATTATGCCTATTATTTTGAAACTATATCATTTTTCGAACCGTTTCATTCCGGACTCTCAGTGTTCAGTGTGTTAAATAACATTTACTGAGCTCTTAAAGGGAAGCACGTTTCAGAGAGCACCAAATTCACACCTAGGCGAGTAGCCAAGGTCGTTATGGCATGAAATCATAAACGGGGTGTTTGCGGTTTAAATCTCGCTGGGACTGTGCTGAGATTTTTTGGGGGTTTTCCCTAGGTTTCATAACTGGCAAATGCTATGATGGCACCTGATTATATTTATGATTTAATGACTTCTGGTGCCGTAAGCAGTGACAACAGACATTGGACACTACACAAATAATGAAAACGTCAGTCACGTTTAGGGTGGGTGATCGAAACATGTCGTAGAAGGTAGTGTAGAGCATATTCCTGAAGATCTATACTTTTTACACGTACGTGAACCTTTATTCTAAAATTGAAGACTTGAAATAAAAAAGGCTCTAAGTGCAAAATCATGAATTTGAGGAAAATGAGTTGAAGTACACTGGGTCATATTAATGATCAATTTCGGTATTAATGTTTTAATTGAAAACTGAGCATAGTGTGGATCTACTGTCCAAAGGAACTTACAAACATTATATTGTAATAGTGTGAAAAGGGTACTGAATGTGGAAATTCAATGAAAGGCTCTAAGTTCCCAAGTTCAGAACTCAGGAAAGAGACAACAAAGAGAACAACGAATGAAACAATATATGCTTTTCTTTGTTCATACACCCAAAGTTCATTCTGTAAAACTTTTTGTGGTCATCTTCTGTGAGGTACTGCATCAACTCAGTCAAATCTTTATTCTTTTGTTCAGAGATGTGGCGGTTGACGCATTTTCGCGATGTCCTGTACTCGTACGTGATATTTTCCCAGGCTTCAATTTCGTTTAAGCATCTCCTTATCTTAACTACATTAGGCTTATGTGTGTCCAACTGTAGCCACTGTACTTTGGAAATGTTAGGTTTGCAGTTTTTATATTACAATCTGCTGCTTTCTTGGAATCGAACAAGTCAGATGCCTTCATGTTACTGGCGGCAAATGGCTTTACTTGTCTTGATTCCTTTATATCTTCTGGAACAATGCATTTGGTAACTAGTTTTCTTTTCTCAATAAGGGCGAAATCCCTGTCGTAGCTTAAGGAGTGACCTGATACAGGGAACTTATGGTCTATTTGTTCAAAACCACCTGTTAAAATTAGGTACATCCAGAGAAAGAGAATGACTTTGTTTTGGCCACAACCATTTTATCTGTGAGAAGGAAGCGCGCGGAACATAGCCTTCATATGTTAACAGCAGCGGCACTTAAATCGCATGTCATCTGTCGATTGCATTTCAAACTACATTTCCATTCGTGGCACTTGGAGCCTTTTATACATTATAGGGCTTGGCATGTAGATCTCATTTTACACAAAATCCCAAAATTCCTTATTATGGCACTTCGAGCCAGCCTTTTTTATTTCAAGTGTTGGATTATTGTTTGGGATTCATGGGAGCTGATATGTGTGTGTTGGTTGCAAGCACCTATGTATGTATGTACATATTGGCCCGGTACTAGCGCGACAGTTTGAGATCGGCCTGCTGTTGCAGACAGAGAAAGCTTCACATCTCTAGCTAATGCGCCGTGTGGGGGCGCGTTGTCATGGAACTCAATCCTTTCGTTACCAGGGCGCGTACGGACGGACGGACGGAATTGTTTATTGGTCGATGTTTCCTGCACAAGAAAACTCCTCACACTTCTGCTTCTGCTTTCTATCATTCACATTATCAAAGTATTGCGTAATGGTCTTGTAATTTCCTGATAAGAGATTCACCCACGCAACAGGAGGCGAACGTTTTACTTCCTTAACTGACAATCTAAATGTACAGAAAGTGAATTTACTAAAATACAAGGGTATCACACTTGGTAGTGATTTTGGATAAAAAATAGAGTTTTTCCCTAATATGAATTACATAGTTCGCAGAACATGCCCATATAAGGCTTTTGTGTGTTTGCGGTAATTAAGTGCATTTAAATGGAGTTTTAACGGCGGTCAAGCCCTTTTACACTGCACAACATTATCTTGTTTTGCCATTTACCGTAACTTGCTTTTTTTAAGCTTTGGGTACACTTCCCGCCCCCCCCCCCAAAAAAAAAAACTATAACAGAGCTTTGATTTTTTGTGCATATGCAGAAGAAGGCTTCTTATGTTGCACTTTCATGAAATTCCTCAATGTTTTCATGCATAAAGAAATAAAAAATAGTATAATTTACGTTCTAAATTGCTGTAACTGATTAAAATGTTCTAATCATTCACCAGGTGCGCTGTATAACGTTGTAAAGTGACTACAAGAGTTGAAATGTGCCACTTTAACTGTTTAGGAGAAGAGTTCCCCTAAAGAAGAAATTATGTGAAACATTTTGAAAATTTGTTTATTAGAATTTCAATTCAACGCCAAAAGTATCATTATGATAGATTATATAGATTTCAAGAAACGAGATTCTGCGTGGAAATTGCTATTCTGACACTAGCAAGTGTCCTTAAAGAAGCCTTCATAGCTTACCCTTCCTTTTCTCTCTATACCCCTTTCCAATGACAGGGTTATTCATGCTACTGGCTCGACATAGCCAATAACACATCGATGGAAGTTCAGATTACTTCTGATGGCTCAGTCATTTAGCTCAACTTTTGCTTGATTCATGTCATAGGTATATGGTACAACACAAGCTACACGTGGTCTGTGGCAAGCTGGTAACAGTTCGACAAATTCACACAAATGTAATTAAATTTGAATGTGACCCAAGAGGGGCGGTTTATTACATATGTATTAGAAGAAAACCTTTTATTTGAAAGAAATAATATGTCATAGACAAACATGTTTGACACGAACTTTATTTGCAGTATAAATATAGGAATAAACGTTTTTACATTTTTCGTTGTAATGTTGCATTGTGTTTACTGTAAAGTTTTACACTTCTTAAGGACAAAGCTAAAGCTTTTGTTATAACACAGAATGAATCGTTTAAATCAATACATGCTGCTTATTTCAAAGAATATTTACATTTTCCATAATAGGCATTAAGGATTTGGAGATAGCTAAATCTAATGAAAACTAAATTGTGGCTTTTCTACAAGTTCAGGTATATGCACCCTCCCTCCATTTTTCCTTGTCCGCATTACAGCGCCACGCCTCTATACCCGTATTGTAACTGTCAGCAGTTGTGCCTCATCCCTTACGAGACGATAAGCAGAGATGCTCCCGAACATGCAGTTTACTAAATACTCTTTGGTGATGGAGCTATGTTCGGTCGGAGTGGTCGAGTATTACAAGCGATGTCCAACGTTTGCGGGTTTATCTCCTTCCACTATACGCGGACTTGCCTCTCTTTGTGTTGCAGTGTACGATAAACGTATGTTCATTAGTGATTTCTGTGGTACTGTTTATGTTTAAAAAGTCTATCAATATTTGACATAACCTTAGAAGAGCCACCAAGAGATCGTGCGGTATAGTTCCATTTGGAGAAACTGTTCTCTCTTATACACACTATTCTTGCAAATGCTTATTTCTGTATATATTATATTTTAATCGGCATAAGCATTTTCAGAAATTACCTTATTGCGAACTGTCTTATAGGTACAAGGGGAATATGGGAATACGGTAGGCTTTAAGCGGTAGTGAAATGTTTTAAGAGCTGTTTGCTATGCGATGACTTTGA
This sequence comes from Tenodera sinensis, assembly GCA_030765045.1. Taxonomy (NCBI): domain Eukaryota; kingdom Metazoa; phylum Arthropoda; class Insecta; order Mantodea; family Mantidae; genus Tenodera; species Tenodera sinensis. Next base: position 7,536,943 of record CM060967.1, on the reverse strand, counting down.
AATTCCGTTCTTTTTGCAAGGCCAAGGAATGAAAAACAAACGAATAACATATTCCTATTTGAAAAAAAAGTATAAATATTGGCAAATTCAAATAAATAAGAACGAATATCTTATAAATGGTTCACTCAAAGAAAAACGTATTTCTCATACATTGTGTGCCTCTTACTGTTTAGGTACTATTTATGCAAAAGTCATCCAGAATGAAGTCTTGTGAGGTCATTCCCAGAAAATTGAAGGTATGACTTAGAAATGTCCATGGAATCGCCTGTTTGTGTCCGTCGCTGGATACTGACTGTCTGTCCCTCCGACTGAGGAGTGGAGTGGGGTATTACCGCTCACTGCTTAAGGTACTCCAAAGAGAGAAGATTGGACATCCCTGTTTTATACCGTTCTACTTTTTGGTTGAGGGGTTCTGTAGCCATTTAATAACAAAAGCTACGTAATTTTCACGTAAACAGGAGACTCTTTACCTACACAACGAAATAAAATGCGAGGCTGGTGAATATGAAGATTCAGCGCTGGAAAATACACCTAGTCTGCCACCATCGAGAAAGGAATGATCTCTCACTTGTTCATTATAAAGTATCGGATTACTGGTTTCTAAATTGAAATGTCTGTATACATTATTTAGCATAACTTCCTAACAAAGTTGAAAAACCTCTCTTACATGAAGGGTATTAAAATACGAGTATTCTGCTATTGTATTGCATGCGTATCGTGGTGTTACAATCAAATTCAGTATACAGAGTGTTAGGGCTATCTATCATATGCACAGATTTTGCATGGCGGTAGATTCAAATACATAAAGTCCAAAAAACATTAATTATCGACGCAAGTTAAAGAACTGGCAACAGAGTAGGACTGAAGAGACAGAATGTTGTCAAACACGTGCTCACACCTTCCTATGTGTTTGTTGTGAGGTGCTGCAATTAACGAGCGGAGGGGTTTCCAGCTTTCCGAGTAATCTTCACGAGACTGACCAGAAGCAGAAGACACGAATAACTCCTCTTTTAAAGCTCTACCTCGCTGTGGTAATTGCACAAGTCGTGACATATTGACAATCAAATAGTCGATCAATTGTATATTTTATACAGGAAAATAGAGGTAGAGGAAGGTATGTTTGAGGTTAACTTGAAGAAATCGCACGCCCATATTCCTAACAGCGTGTGTGTGTGTGTTGTGTGTGGGTGGGTGTGTGTGCTGTGTGTGTTGTGTGGGTGGGTGGGTGTATGTGTGTGTTGTGTGTGTGGGTGGGTGTGTGTTGTGTGTGGGTGGGTGTGTGTGTTGTGTGGGTGGGTGGGTGTGTGTTGTGTGGGTGTGTGTTGTGTGTGGGTGGGTGTGTGTGTTGTGTGTGTGTGGGGTGGGTGTGTGTGTTGTGTGTGTGTGGGTGGGTGTGTGTTGTGGGTGGGTGTGTGTGGCTGGGTGTGTGTTGTGTGTGGGTGGGTGGGTGTGTGTTGTGTGTGTGGGTGGGTGTGTGTTGTGTGTGGGTGGGTGTGTGTGTTGTGTGTGTGTGGGTGGGTGTGTGTTGTGTGTGGGTGGGTGTGTGTTGTGTGTGGGTGGGTGTGTGTGTTGTGTGTGGGTGTGTGTGTGTTGTGTGTGGGTGGGTGGGTGTGTGTTGTGTGTGGGTGGGTGGGTGTGTTGTGTGTGTGTGGGGTGGGTGTGTGTGTTGTGTGTGTGGGTGGGTGTGTGTGGGTGGGTGTGTGTTGTGTGTGTGGGGTGGGTGTGTGTGTTGTGTGTGGGTGGGTGTGTGTGTTGTGTGTGGGTGGGTGTGTGTTGTGTGTGGGTGGGTGTGTGTTGTGTGTGGGTGGGTGTGTGTGTTGTGTGTGTGGGGTGGGTGTGTGTGTTGTGTGTGGGTGGGTGTGTGTGTTGTATGTGTGTGTTGTGTGTGGGTGGGTGTGTGTGTTGTGTGTGGGTGGGTGGGTGTGTTGTATGTGTGTGTTGTGTGTGGGTGGGTGTGTGTGGTGTGTGGGTGGGTGTGTGTGTTGTGTGTGGGTGGGTGGGTGTGTTGTATGTGTGTTGTGTGTGGGTGGGTGTGTGTGTTGTGTGTGGGTGGGTGTGTGTGGTGTGTGGGTGGGTGGGTGTGTGTTGTGTGTGAGTGGGTGTGTGTGTTGTGTGTGGGTGGGTGTGTGTGTTGTGTGTGTTGTGTGTGGGTGGGTGTGTGTTGTGTGTGGGTGGGTGTGTGTGTTGTGTGTGGGTGGGTGTGTGTGTTGTGTGTGGGTGGGTGTGTGTTGTGTGTGGGTGGGTGTGTGTTGTGTGTGGGTGGGTGTGTGTGTTGTGTGTGGGTGGGTGGGTGTTGTGTGTGGGTGGGTGGGTGTGTTGTATGTGTGTGTTGTGTGTGGGTGGGTGTGTGTGTTGTGTGTGGGTGGGTGTGTGTGGTGTGTGTGGGTGGGTGGGTGTGTGTGTTGTGTGTGGGTGGGTGTGTGTTGTGTGTGTGGGTGGGTGGGTGTTGTGTGTGGGTGGGTGGGTGTGTTGTATGTGTGTGTTGTGTGGGTGGGTGTGTGTGTTGTGTGTGGGTGGGTGTGTGTGGTGTGTGTGGGTGGGTGTGTGTGTTGTGTGTGGGTGGGTGGGTGGGTGTGTGTTGTGTGTGTGTGGGTGGGTGGGTGTTGTGTGTGGGTGGGTGGGTGGGTGTGTTGTATGTGTGTGTTGTGTGGGTGGGTGTGTGTGTTGTGTGTGGGTGGGTGTGTGTGGTGTGTGTGGGTGGGTGGGTGTGTGTTGTGTGTGGGTGGGTGGGTGGGTGTGTGTTGTGTGTGTGTGGGTGGGTGGGTGTTGTGTGTGGGTGGGTGGGTGTGTTGTATGTGTGTGTTGTGGGTGGGTGGGTGGGTGGGTGTGTGTGTGTGTCCAGGATGGAAGGCACTGCTTTAACCAGGGAGGTATGTGCAATACAATTATTGTTAATAGCCATTTCGCCGAAAAAAATAATTCGTGTCAAATATTTGGAGCCATCTAGCTTCTTCGGGAATGGATATAAATGGTTTATTATTACACTAAGTATCGTACGAACAATGTTTAATCCTTTTTATCTTAGTTGGATTGAATTTAGCTACAATTTAATGTTAAAATGTCATGCGAAGTTCAGTTTGTAAGAGAAACATAGCAGCGCTTGTCGCGTTCTCACACTTCGGATGGAGGGGAGGTAACCCCTGGCGTTACTGATAGTGGGAGGGGGGGGGGAGGGAAGGTAAGGCTAGGCTAGGCTAGGCTAGGCTCAGGCCCGCATTCGGGAGATCGCGGGTTGGATCCCCGGCTAAATTCATTAAAAATAGGAGTGAAACTGTTTACGCCAGAGTTAGTGAAATAATAAACTATTTATAGGTGCCCATTCGTCAAGAAGCTAGATGGCTCCAAATACAGTTCTATATTGACAATGTGTTGTACATATTTGTTACACGCATCATGTAGAATTCCTTGTTAACGTATGGCTGAAGCAGTGTGTGTGTGTGTGCGCGCGCGCGCGCGTGCGTCACATTTTACATGCGTTTTCTGTGGAGTAACCACCTCTCATATTTTCTACATATCCTTTCCAATTAAAAAGTAAAGCTTTTATTTGGCCTGGTACATAGAAGTTACAAATTGCTTTAGTAGCTACAAATTCAAATTCCATGCTTTATGGCTCATATCCTTCAGAAGGAATAAAGCTTTTCAAATGTGAAAGAGTTATGAAAATAGGTTCAGTGATTTTTAGATTACGCTACATACAAATACGTTGATTGTAATGACTGAAATACTGTTCTGTCCGGCGTTACGTGGCTCAAAATAAGGATTCGGATAGTTAAAGAAAAACGTGAAGAAACTATTGTTTTGTGCACTTTGTCCAAATTAGCCATCGTTGTACGTAAGTGGTGGAAAATATTAGAAATATGTTTAAAGGAGGGACGTACTACTTGAGCAATTACTCCCAGGTAAAGGATCTACTCCCGTATTGTATCTTGACATTTTTATTGGAGATATTTACCTAGGCTTACAAATATGTGTTGTTTTGGGTAAACCATAATGATAACAGTGATATCCAACTGCTGCAAGCTTCTTTTCTTTTTGTATTATTAATATTGCATTGGTTTCACTTATAGTAAAGGATCATTGGTGTTTAAAAGAATTCACCATTTAGTGTAATAAATAATAATATAAATACATAAAAATAAATACAGCTGGTGCCCGATCTGAAAAAGGGACGTGGCAAAAATACATCGCCAAAATACATGCGTTTTAAAATGTACTTAGGTAGAACTTGTTCTTAAATGTATGGTATGTTAGAAGGACAGTATTGGATACATCTGCCCATATGGTAGCCTGTAATTTTATCCAACCGGATTGTGAAGTGCACAAATTTGTGTACGTTACGTTTCCTATTTTGTGTTTGGAAATAGGCACATTTCCACATGGTGTGAAACAAAATATTTTGTTAAACTATTTGAATTAAATATGAAGGTGATCGTGACAAGGTCGCTATTTGGAGTAGTAAAGAATAGCTACTTACTGTAGATTAAGAGATATTCCGCAGCGATGTAGTACAGTGTTGGTGTTTTCTTGCAGTGGAGTCCGGGCTCTCGAACACTGGCTCAGTTACTCCACTGGCCGGCCAAGAAACCTCCCTGGATAATTTGGAGCAGCGCATATACAGAGGTAATGTCTTACACAATAAGCATGAAGCCTCTCTGTCAGGAACTGCTCAACTGGTCAAATTGAAATTATGTCGTGTTGTTTTTTTATGTGCTGTGCTTCCGAGGAAACTACAAATTGCGAAATGTACGCAACTGAGCGAAGACCTCGTCAAGGACGAGAGAAAGGGTGACTGTTGTAAATATGCGTCTAGGTTGCAATATTGCCTGTCACTTGGAACTGCGTATTGTTGTAGCATAAAGTGAAAATGATCGAAGTAAAGGAAAAAGAGAAACATGTGGCAGAATTCAAATCTGCAAAGTTAAGAGTTATTTGAAGTACTTCTTTTCTAAGTGAAGTAGTTCTTTTCTAGCTGAGCTAATGTTTTCTTCAGTAAACTATTTTTTGTAGCTAAGGTAGTTTTTTCCTAAGTAAACTAGTTCTTTTCCAGTTGAAGCAGTTCTTTTCTAGGTGAACTATGTAATTATTTTCTAAGTGGACTAGTTCAGGAATGCATGAGTGAGGCCAGAAACTGAAATAATGTAAAATATATGGCATGTACTAGATTATGCAGTGGATGTAAAATGCATATGCATTAAGGTGAGTGGTTTTTAATAAAATGCATGCTATTGAAACTATTGGCATGGTGTTTGTAATTAATTTTAAAACTATGCATAGGAGAAGAAATCTGGAGCATCTGAATAATGTATTAACCTTGTGGGAAAACCGTAAGATGACAATTACTCCCGTCTTGAACAGGGCTCACTGCGCAATAGCCCTTAAGGAAAGTATGTCATGATTAAGGCCACAATCGTATGCCGTGAGTGTGTTCGCCCAGCAGCACAACTTTAAATGGGGACTCAGTTCCCAGGTACCAAATTCTTACCTTGCAGGTACGTATCAAAGAGAAGCCCTTTCTTGTCATATTCACGACCTGTCACGGCGCGGCCATGGCTCAACTGACTGCAAACTTTTATGATATTGAGTACTTTTGATATCGGAGTGCAGATGTCATTCATCTAAAAAGGAAACAAGTTGTCTGTCCAGTGTAGGTAGTAATATTGAGAAGGATGTAAGTTCCGCTTTATGAAATCAAAGACATCGATGATTTCATATTCGCATTGTGTATAGTTGTGGATACAGTCCTCGACACGAGTAGCGTCATTGAGGACGAACTGGTGACGTTATCCTATACTCCTGGTGCCTACCTTGCAAATGCCGGGCAGCAAGCTGCCGTAAACCTAGGGTTACAATGTTTCCTTTTCCAATTATTTACTACGTTTCCATGATGAATTCAACTCGATTTGAGTTCTTTTTCCGGATTGAATACCAAATGGAAATGAAGCTAACCACTGAATCCGATCCGCTTATAGGTATAGTGGGATCGGATCGAAATTGTGTTGCATGAATGTTGTTTGATTTCATTTCCGGATTGAATTTAACATGGAAATGTGGAAATGGACTCAAATCGAGTTGAAGTCTACGTGAAAACAGTAACTATTTCATGTATCACCAGTGTCACTCGCCGCCTAAGAGTGTACGTTTAACACCTTAAAACAAAAGACGCAGTTCTTTGCTGAAAATGTGCTGCTTAAGTACAGCGGTAATAACATTGTGTACTAATATACTAATGGACTTTTTAAATGAACATATGTGGGTTTTGTAAAGTCATGTAACGGGATTTTAAAGGCATTGTGTTGGCAACCCTGGCTGACAGCGTTACGACCGCGAGAGTCACGCCAAATAGCAATTGGGATAGCTATGCATACACTGAACCCAAGAAAAACGATCCTTAGTGTTGATAATTGCTGTTTAACCGTCGGCTTTAGTTATGCCATGATTAAATACTTTAAATACTTACTCTTATCACGTTTAGGGTCATCTAGGTAATACAACCCAAAACACAACAGAAGGACGTATTCTCCAATAACTCTTTACATTTACTTGTTGAACGAACTGAGCCTGGGTGCAAGTTGGTGTTCCTCGTTTATCAGTAGCCTTAATGGCATGACGCGAACCTACCGCTTGGTCCGTCTCCTGTACGCACTGCACCAACAACGGATCAACTACAAAACTTTTAACGAGCTGCTCTACCAAACTTGAAGTGCTGTAATTACTGGACTCTGTCCCGAGTTCGATCCCAGCGAGATGCACAATGGGAGGTATTACACAGGCAAATTTCAAGTGAAAGCGCTCTTTTGGATAGAGGAACCTCCATTTTTAGTAGTACTTGATACTGTTCTTGCTACATATAGCACCACTGATGATACAACAACAAAATAAAACACGGGAAGGGATATTTGAAACGAATCAATTTAAGAAACACACACAATGTGTTTGCAAATGCTCGTAGAGACGAAAAACGCGCAGTAGAAAAAGAAATCTTAGTTGGTTGCTTGGGTGGTTGCTTCCTGTGACTAACAGGTTGCAAAGTCTGGCGTTTATGCTGCGTTGCAGTTGCTTTTCATTGCGAATGGTGCTCCAATATTCCTGAAAAGGGAAAAAAATTAGCACAATAGCCCAAGGATTGGTTCAAAATTAAAATAAAATCCCTACAGAAACTGTGGTTAAGCACGTTAACGGAGGAGGGTTATAAAGGAGTCTGTTGCAAATACTAACAAAAGAAACGTAAATTCTGTTTGTTAAAGTATAATTAATCCAACGAAACATTTTGAGGTCTTTGGGATCATCAGATGGAGGGAAGACTGCAAAACTATAAACGACGAGGATGGATGGAAACGTGAAGCTATGAAGGCAATACCGTATCAAGTACCAATAGGAATGTATGCTTCTACTTTCCTTCAGGCGAACCCTTGTAGTAGTGGTGGTGGCGGCGGTGGTCGTGGTGGTGGTGGCGGTGGTGGTGGTAGTGGTGGTGGTGGTCGTGGTGGCGGCGGTGGTGGTAGTGGTGGTGGCTGTGGTGGCGGCGGTGGTCGGGGTGGTGGCGGTGGTGGTGGCTGTGGTGGTGGCGGTGGTGGCGGCGGTGGTCGGGGTGGTGGCGGTGGTGGTGGCTGTGGTGGTGGCGGTGGTCGTGGTGGCGGCGGTGGTGGTAGTGGTGGTGGCGATGGCGGCGGTGGTGGTGGTGGTGGTGGCGATGGCGGTAGTGGCGATGGTGGTGGTGGTAGTGGCGGTGGTCGTGGTGGTGGTAGTGGTGGTGGCGATGGCGGCGGTGGTGGTGGTAGTGGTGGTGGTGGTGTTGGCGATGGCGGTAGTGGCGATGGTAGTGGTGGTGGCGATGGCGGCGGTGGTGGTGGTAGTGGTGGTGGTGGTGGCGATGGCGGTAGTGGCGATGGTAGTGGTGGTGGCGATGGCGGCGGTGGTGGTGGTAGTGGTGGTGGCGATGGCGGCGGTGGTGGTGGTAGTGGTGGTGGTGGTGGCGATGGCGGCGGTGGTAGTGGTGGTGGCGGCGGTGGTCGTGGTGATGGTAGTGGTGGTGGCGATGGCGGCGGTGGTGGTGGTAGTGGTGGTGGCGGCGGTGGTCGTGGTGATGGTGGTGGTGGTCGTGGTGGTGGTGGTGGTGGCGATGGCGGCGGTGGTGGTGGTAGTGGTGGTGGTGGTCGTGGTGGTGGTGGTGGTGGTCGTGGTGGTGGTGGTGGTGGTGGTGGTGGTCGTGGTGGTGGTGGTGGTGGTAGTGGTGGTGGTGGTGGTGGCGGCGGTGGTGGTGGTAGTGGTGGTGGTGGTGGCGATGGCGGCGGTGGTGGTGGTAGTGGTGGTGGTGGTCGTGGTGGTGGTGGTCGTGGTGGTGGTGGTGGTGGTCGTGGTGGTGGTGGTGGTGGTGGTGGTGGTGGCGATGGCGGCGGTGGTGGTGGTAGTGGTGGTGGTGGTCGTGGTGGTGGTGGTGGTGGTCGTGGTGGTGGTGGTGGTGGTGGTGGTCGTGGTGGTGGTGGTGGTGGTCGTGGTGGTGGTGGTGGTGGCGGCGGTGGTAGTGGTGGTGGTGGTGGTGGTCGTGGTGGTGGTGGTGGTGGCGATGGCGGCGGTGGTGGTGGTAGTGGTGGTGGTGGTGGTGGTCGTGGTGATGGTAGTGGTGGTGGCGATGGCGGCGGTGGTGGTGGTAGTGGTGGTGGCGGCGGTGGTCGTGGTGATGGTAGTGGTGGTGGCGATGGCGGCGGTGGTGGTGGTAGTGGTGGTGGTGGTGGTGGTAGTGGTGGTGGCGGCGGTGGTCGTGGTGGTGGTAGTGGTGGTGGCGATGGCGGCGGTGGTGGTGGTAGTGGTGGTGGTGGTGGCGATGGTGGTGGTGGTAGTGGTGGTGGCGGCGGTGGTCGTGGTGATGGTAGTGGTGGTGGCGATGGCGGCGGTGGTGGTAGTGGTGGTGGTGGTGGCGATGGCGGTAGTGGCGATGGTAGTGGTGGTGGCGGTGGTGGTAGTGATGGCGGTGGTGGTGGTGGTCGTGGTGGTGGTGGCGGTGGTGGTCGTGGTGGTGGTGGTGGTGGTCGTGGTGGTGGTGGCGGTGGTGGTGGTGGTGGTCGTGGTGGTGGTGGTGGTGGTGGTGGTGGTCGTGGTGGTGGTGGTGGTGGTCGTGGTGGTGGCGGTGGTGGTCGTGGTGGTGGTGGTGTTGGTCGTGGTGGTGGTGGCGGTGGTGGTCGTGGTGGTGGTGGTGGTGGTCGTGGTGGTGGTGGCGGTGGTGGTGGCGGTGGTGGTAGTGGCGGTGGCGGTGGTGGTGGTCGTGGTGGTGGTGGCGGTGGTGGTGGTGGCGGTGGTGGCGGTGGTGGTGGTGGTAGTGGCGGCGGCGGTGGTGGTGGCGGTGGTGGTAGTGGTAGTGATGGTGGTGGTGGTGGTGGCGGTGGTAGTGGTGGTGGTGGTGGCGGTCGTGGTGGTGGCGGTGGTAGTGGTGGTGGTGGTCGTGGTGGTGGTGGTGGCGGCGGCGGTGGTGGTGGTAGTGGTGGTGGCGGCGGCGGTGGTCGTGGTGGTAGTGGTAGTGATGGCGGTGGCGATGGTGGTGGTGGTCGTGGTGGTGGTGGCGGCGGCGGTGGTGGTGGTGGTAGTGGTGGTGGTGGTCGTGGTGGTGGTGGCGGCGGCGGTGGTAGTGGTGGCGGTGGTGGTGGCGATTTCTTGCAGAAGAATCTGATTTCAGTAAGTACAGAAGCAAATTAGTTCAGAATGATTTGTATTAATCGAAATGAGACATCGAAATAATCAAATAGAGAAATAGACAAAACTAGTTTCCCTTGCAGCGGCAAACCTATGGAGGGATAGGACTGTTTTGAACGCACTTTCGCTGACAAAAGGTTCGTAAGATACGTTGGTACATCGCTATGACACATCTAGTGGCAGGAAAAAACTTGATTGTTTCTTTCATTCTTTCCTTTTAATTTGCATTTATTGTACTCTTCACTTTACAATTATTAGATCACTTATGATATCTTTAGATGTTAGTTTGAATTAACTCGCTAGATGTATTTAGTTATGCTTTAAGTGCCTGATATACTACTAGTGTATTTCTGTGTGTGCTGGTCTTTCTGTATCGATCACATTAGTGGTTTTTCACTGCCACTTAGATTTTAGGATCATTGGAATGTGCACACCAAACGGCGGTTAATTGTGCGGCTAAATAAACCCATGAAAGTTCTGTCAGGTTTGTTGGAATATCTCTCAGAAAAAGGAATTGTGTTTTATCATAACAGACCGAGGTGCGTCCTAAAGGTTCTCGACCAAGAAACAAAATAGTTAAGGACAGTTATCTCCAACATAGTTTAGGATCGCAGCTCCTCACTTACCTCTAGATGCTGAATAGGCACCGGTCCTATACCCGGGACTTAAAATCTGCACTCCCCTCCATGGGTGGGATTGATCCCAGGGCATTCCGCGGCCGTAACCAGAGCTCCACTTCCTAGCCCACTGCGCCACAGTGCAAGACAACGTTTGATTAGAGCAGGGCCTCGCAATGCCATCCGACGTCCAAAGGTGTCTTGCACTGTGCATCGTGGCGATTCGTTTAAGCTCGGCTCAACTCTTCGCTGCAAAGCGAAGAAGCGAGGAAAGTGTGTTGATAGATGGCTTCCTTATCAATGAAATACATGTGCAATAGAAATATCAAAGTGTAGCAACCTGCTCCAAAGAACGCAAAGAATGCCGAAAATCCATTTAAATCAGAGTGGGGTTTTCTTATTTTTTTCAGTCGTGACGGTAGAGGCCAAATGCCTCAATTACGGTACGATAATTACGTGTGTAAGAAAATCATATGTTGAAAGATTGTAGCAGGGTATACGCAGAATTTGAGCGGAACCATTAAAGAGGTTGCTTACATCTTGCAGAAGCGCTTCTGTACCAGTGCTTTCTAGATTATTTAAACAAATGGTCAGATTTGATCATAAAAAACCAAATTAACTAGTTTTTCACTGCGTACCGCACGTAAACATTACGCAGTGGGGAAGAAACAGCGCTGAAAGAGTGGAAGAGGTGACGGGTAAGCAAGGAGAGAGCCAGTGGGCGTTCACCCCGAGGTCAACTTTTCGTAATCGCATTTTGCACCTTGCACTGTGCATGCATCCTGAGAGGCCCTGGATTAGAGAATTAAGAATTACCCATAAAATTCCTGAAGGGCAAGGGCTGTTGTCTGACAAAATGACTGTTCTGGCGATCCCGCATAGCCAGTGCAGAAAGGATCCTCATTCCTCCATTTCTGCTTCTATCACTAGTCCCACTCGCGTCGGTCTTCGACCTTCGTAGGCCAGTTGGTCCCACAGCAGAGTTCTAGTTCGTCTACTCATCTTGTGTTCGGTTGTCCTATTTCTCCTTGACCGGTTCTTGGGTCCCAAGCTGTTGTTTTATATGCCCATGTGGCATAGTTCGTCCTCGTGACATGGCCTACCCACTTCTATTTGGTATGAATGGTTAATGTTTCGACTTTGATATCTGTATCTTCCTCAGGTCCTCATTGAGGATTCTATCCTGAAGATTGACGCCGATAATCTTTCTATCCATATTCCTTTGACATATAACTTCAATTTCTTTTCGTGTCAAGAACCAAGTTTGAACTCCATACTGAAATAGAATTCAGATGCGCATTATGTCTTTATGCATTGTTTGTGAGAATAAATGTCAAAATGAAGAATTTGGACAATGCTACTGAAGTGCCCCTTGGGACTTCTTTGCCGGTGTCATTGTTGAATGACATTGTTTGACCAAGATAAGTGTATTCTTTGACGTACTGTCTTTCTTCGTTGTCCACTCTGATAACTTGCTCAGTAACATTTGTTATTAGTTTTGTTTTATAGGTATTTAATTCCAGACCTGCTTTCTTGGTCTGTATGTGATAAACAGAATCATGCCGTCTGCAAACTTTTAGTCCCGTAGTTTGTTCCCATCAATTTGGATTCCCCACACAATTCTCATTTTCCGAAAGACTATTAAACAAACTAGAATATATGGGGTCTCCTTGCTGATTCCTCTTTTCAACTGAAAATTATCGCCTTGTTTCTTCAGTTGGACCTTGCTTTCAAATTTGAATATAACTTGGATCCTGATGTATTTTTCTTCTAATCTTTGGGTTTGCAGGGATATCAAATCGAAGTATGTTCTACAAAGTCAAAGGTTTTTTATAAAATCTATGAAAGCCAAGTATAGTTCCAGGTTAAATTCTGGCGCTTTTACCAGGAAGTGGGATACAGTTTCATTCGATATAATAGAGATGTCAGCACAGAATCTCGCCTGTTTCTCAGGTTGATTCTCATTGTTGCAATAGTCGAAGAAACTTTGTACAAAATTGACATTAAGCTGATTGGAGGGTAATTATTCACGTGCTTTTATCTCTACTTATACAGTGGTAAGGTGTTACTTCGCCACCTGATTCTGTCAGGAAGCTTTTGTGAAAAGTCTGCCAGAACTTCTAGTGGTTCATCTTTTCCAGCTTTCAGACATTCATATAAGTTACCGTTATCTCCTGGTGATTTCTGATTCTTCAGGTTCTCTTATAGCTTTTCAGTTCGTTTCCTAATAAAACAATTTTTTAATCCAAGATGTGGTTGTTCAGCCTGAATATGTTTCAATGTGTCCCGTATTGAAGCGTAATACTTGTTGATTGTTGTGATTTTGCTTTCTGTGCTGCACTTTCACCTGTTGCCACCCACATTTGGACTGCTCCTTCGTCCCTAACTGGTCATTAGTGGTGAATCCATGTTTCATCTGCTGTTATGAAACGCAAGAGTAACTAACTGGAATTGTGTCAAAAACCGATTGAGAAGTGTTTATTTGAATGCGTTTTGATCCATTGTTAAACGTGTCATTCCTAAAACTTTGCAAAATGTAGTGGACACGACCTTGAGGTCTTTACAATATCAGCCAGCTCGCGTACCTTCCATTGGCAATGATTGAATTCGGGATTGCGAATTTGTGTCAAAATGTGGTTTGTGTAGCGGTTTTGGGACGTCCTGTGCCCTGTCACCTTGACCACTCTTGCATTCAGCAATCACAACTCGTATTTGTGTACAGACAAGTGACTACACTAAACTATGGTAAAGAGTTTGTTTTTACTTGGAGATGGAAGGTCGAGCGAGCTTGAGTTTGAATGCTCAGTGACCCTTGCTGGCTGATGTTTGTATCCACATATGGTTGAGTATAGATAACTGCTTAAGAATCCCTATGCCTAGTAATTTGCCTATCTTCACGTTTAGATTTAAGGGCGATGATCAGCGGCATGTTCACTCTCTCAAGCCGAGAGCTCCCGTTGTATACCACGATTCTGAGGATGAATGGGCGATTTTCGCGAGGTTATTGTTGAAAACGCTTTTAGTTGTGACAAAAAGGAAGACATTTCTGTATGGTCGAGTGATCAGTGTCGTGGCCAGGACGGGCAAACTTGGAGGTGAATGCGAGTGAGTTTCTGGTAAGCATGGTTAAGCTAAAGTCAATGATTTACAAACACCTTCAGTTCAGGTCAGTCTTACATGATTATAGAAGTTGCCAAAACCTGAAGGGGAGAAAGAGAAGGGAATAAAATTGCCATGACGTGCTTTTTATCAGTTTCTCTACCATGTTGATACTAGGCACCTAATATCGATATCGACATTTCGCCGGAAGTTCATTTTTAGGCCCTTTTGAAGAAAAAAAAAAAAAAAAACGTTAGGCGGAGGTTCATGTGGCATAGCTCAAAAACGAAATGTCGGGTCAGTACCTCCCAAAGACACGAATGTTTTCATGAAAATCACTCAGCCCAAAGTAGTATTAACGAACAACATTTTTCGAAATGCTGAAACTCCTTTGATTTTGAGTTTCTCGCGATGTTATGGAAAGATGAAGACATTTTAAGTCCAGAATATAGCGTCCAGTATTTGAACATTTGACCATTGCTGTTGCATTTGTATCTATAACCAAATGTGTAATGTGGGTATTTCTGTAAAATGAAGTAGATAAGAAAATAAAGATCTTTAAGAACAATTTGTATACCCACTGATAATCGATAGAACCACGTGAATGTAACACAACGGGCTTTTTTCTGTATCTTCGTCTTAATGAAGTAAAATTTATCATGGTCTTTTGTATGCTTAATTGTATTGAAAATCCAAAGAGTCTTCATTGATATAGAAATGAAATGAGCCAGCAAACACCCACTGTTACTGTGTATAACATGTCATTTCAACCATCACTAGCGGAGCTAGACCAACTGTCTTACGTTTAACATACATGATATAGGTACATTTAATTAGTCACAGCTGGTATGCAACAGAGTTTGTCAGAGGTGGCACTTTTTACTTAATTTGCAAAAATATGTCGACTTCAAAACAGGTTACATATCAGCGGTATTTTAAATCATGTACATTCTTTTCCTACTCTATAGAAGTTGTAAGTGGTCGGATTGGTGTTAAAAATACACGGCGGCGGCGGCGGCAGTCATACATCAAAGGAGGCTCCAAGTTAGCTACCTCATACCACTACGTTACTGTGCAACACGCGATAATGGTGGCTAAGAACAAACAAGTTTTCAGACAATTCGAGAAACGACCAACTCTTATAAGAGATAAGATTTGACTGTGGTTTAATCCTATGGTATTGTCCTATTCCCATTATTTCTACGCGGAAATATGTATTAAAATCATTTTTACAAAAGTTTTTTTCGATAAGATTGGTCGATTCCTTAGCGCTGTTGTAGCGTGGCACACTCGGGTTCGATTCCCGATACACGCGTGCGGATTTTCTCTGCTGGAAGACAGTCCGGAATGCACTCAGCCTCGTTAGGTTCCTGAGGATCCAGAAATAGCGGGCCCTGGGAAGGACAAGGGGCACTGATCACGTCCCTCTCTCCAGGACTGCACAGCACTATGGCGCCTGTGATGGGTGGGGGACGCAGCGGCCAGGCGGTAGGTCTTACCCCGGAAAGGGCTGTGACGTAGCGGTATGTGTGTATGAGAGGGAAGATTAAGAACAATTTGTACAGCAGTAAATGGAGAAAGTGATGTGAGTGCACTAGTCCTGTAATTTTGTGGCATATGTGTAGTTCTTTCTCTACGTACTTAGGTATGTAGCAGAGGGAGTGGGGGAAGTGGAACACAAACCCGTGACCTTTTGCTTGTATGGCTATGCCAAGAACTATTAGGTGTTTCCAGTGAACATCTCAAGCAGGGTTATAGAAGCAGTTACTGTGCCGGACTTGTGCTGTTAATCATGCGCATATTATTGAAACTCCCTGAAGGTTCTGAGTGGCAGTAATCACGTTTCACTCCCCGAAGGCCTGCTAATTCTTTCGTCTAGTATTTAATCTTAGCACTGCCTCAATTTCCATGCTAAGAATATCTTCCTTGTGATTTAGTCGGAGAACCACTGAAGATGTCTGCCCTAGCCGCAGATGAAGCGTTTGGGAAGGAGGGGGACCACGAGCTCATAGTTCTGAAGATATTCTTAGCATATCAAGCACCAGCCGTGAAAAGCTACGCACTTCAGAAATATTTTTATAAAAAGGTGAGAGAGAGAGAGAGAGAGAGAGAGAGAGAGAGAGAGAGAGAGAGAGAGAGAGAGAGAGAATAGCTCAAACATGAAACGGTGAGCAACTTTCAAACGTAATATGACGAAATGATGAAGTCCAGTTAGCTTTTCTGTCACGTTATTTTCTCTTGTAAAACTGAAGCACAACACAGTTCTGTTTTACCGTCGTTAACGCAATCTACAGTTATTCGTGACCTTGCAACCCGCAACTGTTCTGTCCTCTCGTAGTCTTTACAAACACTATTCTATCTTTCAGTGTTCTCTGTCTAACAAAATGCTGGTTTCGAATATCACAATCACTAACACTGCTTTTCACAATACGTCCGACGTGACCTTTCAGTGTCCCAAATTGTCTCTGTGGACACATGCAGTTCTGTCGACGACTACACACATACACACTGCTTACAGCTGTCTCTTTCAACACTCACGATTCCTTCACAAAACTGCTCGCTGTCTCGCCCTACTGGAAGCTTTTGCAGGCGTCAATGACGTAGCATTGATTTTTCTGAAAATTCGCTTTTCACAAACAAGCCGTCAGTTGAAAGTCTCGCGAACGTTCTGGGAACTCCTTTTTTCTGCCTCTATTGCCAATCGCGCAATTACAAGCAGTGATGTGAGGTAGCTTGACCTTGGCTCGCCTTGATGTGCTGCTACGGACCGGCGTCACAATAACATCTTCCAGAGATTAGACACGAGGAGTTCCAAGTAAATGTCCTTCATCACTAACTACGCTTTCTGAAAAACTCTTCATTCTGATTGACTTCAGTGTAATTGGTAAACGCTAAGATGGACAAAAACTTATCTGCACAGAAAATGTAGGTCTCGTTAAGGTGAAATCTCGTAAAAATCGACATTTGTATTCCACGGCTTTAAAAATACTTAAGGACCATTCATTTAAAAGGTGCCATGTAATTATTTTTTCTTTTGAAAGGTTTTCAGTCATTAATTTTTAAAACTATAAAACTGAAAAAGAAAACCTAGAAATTTCAGATGACAGAATTTAAAGATAGGTTTCATGTGAAGTACGGCTGGTTAAACGAAAGTATATAATGAATTAGTTCATTATAACCATTTAAATCACATAAGTAAAATAAAAAAGATCTGATGTGTTGCACTCACATGACTTTCCCTACTCTTGTACTAGCCATTCTTACAAAATCATATTCCTGTCTTTTTTCATGCTAGTTGAGATAAACATTTGTACACATTATCTTATTGCTTATTTCTTTGTAGTTACAAGGGGAATATGGGAATACAGTAGGCTTTGAGCGATAGTCAAATGTTTTAAACTTTCAAATTCCATAGTCTTTGCACGGCTAACATGAAAAATGAACGATATTCATTTTTGTTTTCCAAAACTCACACAAATAACATGATTCACTCTGAAAACAAAAAGGACTTAAAGTGTGTGTTTTAACAAGATCTACAGTGTTTGTATAAGATTTGGCCTATGTATTACGGTTTACGAGTTATTCAAAAGTCATCCAGAGTAAATAGGACTACTGGGCTATAGGCCATAAAATTCAAAATATGTATTTAAGTTGTCATAAAAAT
Source organism: Tenodera sinensis (assembly GCA_030765045.1). Lineage (NCBI taxonomy): Eukaryota > Metazoa > Arthropoda > Insecta > Mantodea > Mantidae > Tenodera > Tenodera sinensis. The sequence continues at coordinate 7,519,879 of CM060967.1, read as the reverse complement.
ATTTTAAACATGTCATTTTAATCAAAATCGTTTGAGCCATTTTCAAGAAAACCAAAATATTTGAGCAATTTTCCATGTAAAGGGTAGTTTAGGGTGGAGGAATTTTCTTCAAAATCTTCGTGTCGCATCCTTAAAAGACGTTGAACTTAAATACCAACTTTGGTTTTCAACCGGCTTTTTGTTTTTGGGTTATGCTGCCCAGTGACTGATAGACACATGGACCTTTTCTAGAAATGCTTTTTTGTATTCAGGGGGCCTCAAAACATATTTCCGGTGAAGTCTCGACATCGAATTTTTGGGTGGAATACAGTGCTTCCTCTACTTACTATACGTAGTAGAGTACAAAATGTATTTTAAAATGGCATTTTGGATAGGACGTGTCGCCCATGTGACATAATACGTCATGAAGCCTTGCAGTAAACTAATAAGAAAAATCCTCATTTCATATGTTTGGATTTTGTGAGCCATGTATGAGGTCCCCAGGGATAAGTGGAGAACCCGAGGATAGTCAGCTCTACATTACGGTAGGGACGATAAAACAGCTGACACTAGATACATAAACATCAACAGGTTATATATAGACATACGGTTTTATCTACAGGGTGTAATAGAATAACTATTCGTAGTTTTCTCTTGTCATAGAAGGCATGAAATCAAACATTTTTCCTCAATAAGTAGGCTTAGAACCCTTATGCAGCTATCGCAAAATGAGGCCATCACAAGTTAGCCCCTACATGGGCAGAGCGTGACGTCATTGCGCTAGTACAAGACGGCACAAAACAACTGCCTAGTGTGCTCACTACTGTGCCTGCAGCACGAAAATCGAAATATTCACTTATTGCTGAACTTGTACAAGAATTTTGGAGTGAATATCTACTGTAAATGGTGACAACGTTGAATGTAAGTTATTCAAAAACTTATCTATACGTTCCTGGGTCGACTGTACCTCACCTCCTCCGTGTTGCGGTCATGTGACAGACTGACTCCTCCCACTTGCTATAGTCCAAACTCCGCAACCTTATGTTTGCTGTATGAACTGAAGGTTCCGTCCCCAGGCTGATAAAAGTAGAGCTGACCACCCTCATTGTGGCTGCATTCATATTTCAACTCTTCTTGTTACCTTAAAAACAGTAAGTGTTTCAAAATTCAGGTTGGTTGGTTTGGTTTAAGGGCGCTCAACTTAGTGTTCATCAGCGCCCTTAAAAGATTCATAGCAATAGATATAAATTTTACTCAAAAATAAAAATACTAGCAACAAGAAAAATATGCACAAAAGGTAAAAAACAGTGGCAATAGCCAGATATGAAACAAGGTGATAAATATGTCCAAAAGCATAAACAGATAACTAAAATTTTAAATCCTCAAATTGATATTGCACTCCGCTAAAAAATTAAAAACTCAACCGTTGTTTTGTCGTCCGCTAAGACCTCTGCAAGTCTGGCAGGCAGCTGCAGAGAATCTCGAGAGCAACACTCTAGCAGCACGTGGCGAACTGACAAAAGGTTGTCACACAGCGGACATAGAGGGGCAGGGTCCCTTTTAAATAGGTAACCATGCGAAAAAGTGCAGTGCCCTATTCTTAATCGAGCCAAACTAACTTCCTCGCGACGAGATGTGCGACAGGAAGTTACCCAGTTTATCGGAAGTTCTTTCGCTTCTCTAAGCTTATTACCGCGGAGAGCTGACCACTCTCCGCACTTCAAGCCTGAAGTCTTCCGAAGTAATACTGGGTTCTGTAGTTGCTAAATCTGCCATGTGATTCCCAGGCAAACCTGCGTGACCAGGAATCCATGCACACACCACGTCAACGCCAGAAGCGTGTAAAACATGGAGGGCAACCTGGATACGTGTACAATAGGATGGGGGTTTGAAAATTCAGACAAGTAAGGAACAGTCCGCTTGTGTGGCTGCCCCGAGTTGGAATCTCGAGAAGTGTGAGTTTTCCGGATACGACTTCTCCAAGGTTATTCCTTACCTAAGAAGACGATCTTGGGCTCATTTGAGCATCATTTCATTCATTCATCGTCCGATATATCACGTTGGAGGATGTTAATATACAAAAAAGTATTTCCGAGATGGTTCACACACACACACACACACACACACACACACACACACACACACACACACACACACACTGTTTAGATTCAGGGGGTCTCAAAAGATATATTTGCAATGAAATCTTGATATCGAATTTCTGGGTGGACTGCAATACTCCCCTACTTTCTGTATGTAGTAGAGAAAGTAAAAATGTGTAATTTTATGTCCACCATCACATTAAAAAATTATGAGGTTATTCTGTTACACCCTGTATAATGATAGGAAGAGAACCGTGGGAAAACTAAATTCTGTTACACAAAAATGTAGATCTACTTAAAGCATACAATTCAAATCAGGTACAACACTTTTTGTGGCGATATCCATTTTTGAGATATTCTTTATTATTCGTTTGAATTTTCAAGTACTTCATACTTTTCTTAAAGTGAAAATCGCGATTCTTCACCCCCATTCCTTCTTTCGCTTTTTTTCTCCTTTATTTGCTCCTTCGTGTAAACGAAGCAATTTCAAAACGTATTGACGACCGTCTTTGAAAAGTTTGACTCGCTTAGGCTTAGTGAATTCTATTTATATATAATGTGTGATGAAGGTTTAATAAGAAATGAATAGAAGACAAGTAGTTGATGTGTAGCCGGCAGTTGCAGGCAGATCTGCCGATGGCTGTGATATGCAAGTTGCGGTACGGGTCTGCAGCAGGAATGCGAAAAGTGCTGGCTTACACAGTAATTATGGACAGCGTTGTGTGACCGCTGGAAATGTGAGAGGGGGAGGTGAGGTGTCTGTACATGCGCCTTGCTACGAGATTGCCTGCTATCGATCCTGTATAAGATGGACCCCACAACGGTAATCCAAGTTCGAACCTCGTTACAACCATACAAAAAAAGTCAACAACGCAATTAAAAAGAATGAAAGAAAAAAATGGAAGTCTGATAACTACCAAAATTGGCTTTCAAGATCAACATTTTCTAAGGATGCTACACTAAAATAAAAGAAATCCACTACAAACTATGCTTTCCAAAGAAAAACGACTCTACCAATTTTTAATTGTTTTTAAAATATTTGCCTGGCCAATAAGTGCACATCCCGAATTTTCTAATAATAACCTTGAAGTCCACTTCGTATTTTATATAATTGGTCAACCAAAAGAAAAGGCCCATATTACTTTCACTCGACTTTCTCTACAGACTATCGTATATGTTTATGGCTTCTAAAACCCATTGCTTCGAAAGCTTATTACTGATAATGGAAAGAAAAGTTTCTAGAAATAGTGTGATTGGTCATTTTGTTGTTGGTAATGAGGGATCACCTAAAAGTTCGATACCGAAATTTCTCCGGAAATGCATGTTTTGAGACCCCTAATTCCAGATAGAGCATGTTTAGGAAACGGTGTATCTGTGCGCTCGCGTCTATATGTCTGTATGTACACCAAAATTGAAAAACAAAAGTTCGGCATCTTTTAAGGAAGTGACACGAAAATTTAAAAAAAAAAAAAAAAAAAAAATTTTAAAAAATCCCCGCATGCCAAACTGCCCTTTGATTGAACATTTTTTCGAACGTCATTTTTTCAAAAAATGACCGGTTTTAATTGAATTACCATGTGTTTAAAGTATGTTCATCACAAATGAAATGTACGACTTGTACGGACATTCTCAGAAGTTTTCATTCTGAATGACTTGCATAACTGGTAAACCGTAAGAGATAAACAAAAACATAGATCTTGTTAAAACACACAATTTGTCTTAATTGCGTTTTTAGAACGAATACACCTTATTCTGGTTTCCGTTTTAAAGTACTTTTGGCCAAGACAAGACAAGTATCACATAAAAAGGACCAGCTGTTAGAACATTTGACTATCGCTGAAGCCTTGTGTTGCAGGGCACTGACGCAGCCCGCTCACGGCCTTATGGCTAACACGCTCACGTAATTCCTCGAGTTTCCCATTGTCATTGTACCTACAACACATCAAATGTTTGTTAAGTGTTTCTGTAGCACGGTCTTTCTTGGTCGCATGAACCGACGTGAAAGTTGAATCTGTGGTTTGGTTGCAAATCCAAAGACTCCGGTTCGAAGGGTTATTTCCCATTCTCCGCCGACTGCATGAATTTGATGTAAAGATTAACATAATAGTAAACCGAGTGATCATTGCTGTTGGAGCTTAGATAGGTAAGACAGTGCAAGAATGAACAGAGAAAGTCAACGCATCAGATTTCTTGTTATTGGTCATCACAAAACCTTTCTCGAATCGGTAGTCATCATTTTCGTTTCCTTTTTATTTCTTCTCCCCCCCCCCCTCTCTCTCCCGCTTATGTTCATGTTAAGAGAACAGCATTTCACTCCCTAAGCGTATTTTATTGTTCCTTTATAACAGGGCTGGGAAACTGGTACTCTCTGAGTGCAGCCCGCTCTCGACGTTGCACTAATAACTATATTTAGCAGGTCGCTCAAGCTATCCCACCAGTTGCCCAGGCCTGGTTCATAACTCATCTTAACTGCAATGGTCATTTTTAGGAAATGCCGTTCAACTGTGGCATACTGGTATTGATTCAGATATAGTTGTGTTACACATCCTCTGGGGAGGATAGAGAAGCCTACAGGGGTTGCCGTTGTGTCTGCAAGTAAAGCATTTTTCCAAATGTAGGTATAACTTGATGCGGCTGTCAGAATACTTCGTACAATTATGAGTGGAGAAATTCATGTGATAGCAGCACATCAGTTTTCTGTTTGTCATTATGATTGGGAAACCGCTCTGTTTAATTGCTGTAATTTGAGAGGAGAGGAAAGTGTGTAGTCGTGCTATAAGAAAGTTAAGTTGTTTGGAACTTGCATTATTTGAGACTTAAGGTATTCTGGAGGCGAGGATTGCTGGAGCCCCATTTGGGTCTTCACTTCCAGCGGTTGCTTGGCCCTCCACATACTAGTTATTCTCTAGCCGTGTTGCTCAGTTTGCTGACTTATATCTCGTATTTTCCCTTTTAAAATGTTGAACTTAGTTTCTGGTCGAGAGGTAAATGCGACGAGCAGAACATTGATTTGGTTATTGGCTACAGGTCATATGAGTTTTTACTGGTGGTCCCAAAACGATTTCCGGTGCGTACAGGTGCTTCCTTTCCAAGGCAACACTTTGTTTTGTAACGTGTTTCTTCGAATTTTACTTTGTCCGTAGTATTGCGTTCTACCCAAAAACTCGATACCAAAATTTCATCGGAAATACACATATTTGTAGAAAACAAAATCCGCAGAAACGAGCGCGCTTGTGTTTGTGAACAGAATCACCCCTAAACCTAAAATTCGGTAAATAGCAAACCTGGTTCAGTGTCTTACAAGGACACAAAAATCACCCCACCCTAAACTACCCTTAATATAGAAAAATGTTCAAAACCTTGAATTTTCGGGCTCATTCTGCCCTTTCCAAGTAGAGAGAGTCATGTAAGTGCACACAAGATACGTATTTTTCCCTTTCTTGGTTATGCTAAGGGTACCGAGGAAAAAAATGTCATATTTTTGTGGAGTTAAGCATTTCCAAGATTGGTTTAAATTGTCCAATGCATGTAGTTTTCTCAAATGGGAAGTAATTTATTTTTGCCCCTCCTAATCATGCAATGACACTAGGATTTCATAGCCATGACATGATGGCCAGCTCTTAAAACAGTTGACTTCTTAAGCCTTATATTCTTCTGTTCTCATTGTACCTACAGGGGAATATTTATAACAAAACCATTTCTATAAATGTTAACATCGATTAACATGATTATAACAGCAATCCTTTTATAAGAATAGTTTGTAGAAGAATGGACAGAGAAACTCATATAACACCATTTTTATGTGAAATCATTGTTAAAACTTATTGAATAATGTTGACATCAGATATTACACCAATTGGTTGATTTATCGAGAGCATGTTCATTCTGTTGAAACAATAGCAAATTTAGTGAATAACTTTGAGATAAATACATAGGTAGAAGAATGTTTCCCTTGCGTGTAATGTCCCCAATTATAAACGCACAGTGTGACGTGGACACATGCCTTGCTGCAACTGTTTTAAGTGGATAAAAGTGTCTTCCTCTACCTACATGGTGTGGTGATAATGTGAATCTCGGGACCAGGGATGTTATGTACAAACCGATCAAGGACTTATACTCGCCAGGCTAGAACTACATTAGTTGAATACAAGCATTAGGGCCAGTAGTTTTCGTCATGAACGAAGGCGGTAAATAACAGTTCCAAGGAAGGATGGCAAGCACATGTTCGTTGTATTGAAACCAGATGACACATTATGTTAATTGTAGAAAATTTGTTGGTAAGGGTAGTTTAGATAAAGAGTCACTTCGAAAGTTCGCTAGCTAAAATAAATATGAAAATAAATACCTATGTTGGTTATTACCTGCAACCAGAGAGGGAGAAAGTATATACATTGACTTTTAAGTTTTGTTTTAAGTTGTATTGTCATTAGAAGGGGGTTACACCATAATGGCCAGAACGCTGTTTGTGTGTTTATTCCAGGCATTTGTGTGGTGTAATGGTTTCTCCAATTCCTTGTCTCATTAAAGGTCGTGTTTATCTGGTGCACAACTTAAACTTTTTATTTTAAATTTGTTAGTAGGAAACGGGAATTAAAACACCTCGCGTCTCTCGGTTTGCGTCTAAAATGCTTGGTTTACCTGGGCTTCGTTTAGATATCTTCACAAATGAAACAATTGCAAGTAAATAAACGTTTCGGGAATCTGGTTTCGAACGATGCAGCGCTAAACCCCACTGGTGGTGGGTAGGCGTGTAAAGTGCATAGTGCACTCTGACGTATGCAAAGACGAGAGAACAAGTGAATGTGTGTTAACAAATGCTAAGCGAATATTCCATCAGTGACTTTAATTGGTTTGAATTTGATAGAAATGTAAGAATACTCTTGGAGTGTGCTAAAATGTAAGATTTTTGGAATTTTTTCCTGAAATGTGTAATAAGTACTAGATTGCAATACCAACTTTTGGAAACACGATGCAATGTGCATTTATACGTCTAATTTTGTCACATATTTGTATTGTAAACTAGCGTTTTATTATTATTTATTGTATAGTAAGAATATTGTGTTAAAAGATGTAAACGTTTTGAGATTTTGGTTTTATACTTAAGTCTCCTTTTCTCTCTCTCTCTCTCTCTCTCTCTCTCTCTCTCTCTCTCTCTCTTTCTCTACTAATCTTTAATAAGTAGAGGAAGCATTACATTACACTGAAAAGTTTGATATTTCACAGGAAATATACGCTTGAATCGAAAATAGGTATTTTAGATAAAGATTGGTGTGGCGTGTGTTGTGCCAAACGTAACTCAAAAACGAAAAGTGATTAAATACCAAACTTAGTATCTAAGTTTAGCATCTTTGGCATTTTTTGTCAAAAACTGTTTACGACTGATTAAAATACCTGTGTTAATATACCTATACCTATTCTTCATTCTGAAGGACTTATGTTAATTGGTGAGCATAAGAGGTAAACAAAAATCTTACTGCATAAAAAGTGTAAATTTCCTTAAAGTAAGTAATTCATATCAAAATTAAATTCTGAGGTGTTCCTCAAATTTTCAACTGATAATCAGTTTTGTTAATTTCTTTCCTCGTGGCCATTCAGAGAGAATGAAATTTCAAAGCAACCGCATAGCGTCCTGCTGTTGAAAATTGTGACAATCGCCATAGCCCACTGTATGTTTGTTATACCTTCAATGAAATGTATAATAAAAAGTCATGTCCATTAACAAAAAGAAGACAGAAGTAGAAGAGTGAGGGGAGAAAGTGATGTGAATGCAAGACATTTTCTTAGAAGAGTGAGGAGACGTTGTGTGGTCGATACGTCTTGAAGGAGGAGGATGGACGCGAACTCGGGACCGCAGGTGGCATGTAATGGCCGTCAGGAAACTGGTGCTGTCACCCCGGGAAGGTTCCGCCGCGGTAAATAGTCCCTCTATAACTCTGTCTCTCTCTCGTTCTGTGGCGGAGGCAGGAGTGAGGGGGGAAGGGGGAAGTCATTACGGGCCGCGCATCATGATCAGACCTGGACCCTCGCATATATACAGAGTAGGTACACTCCCATTAAAAACTTGGTATGTTGCATTGGGGAGAGAGTTCACTCAAATTCATATGACTTTCATTCCTCTTCGGATTTCCAGTTAAGGGAAATGCATTAACTATGTGGGTATTTGGTACAAAGGAGGTAAGAAAATGAAGTAGGCTTAAGCGATGGCCAAATCTTTGAAGAGCTCTTTTCGATGATGTGGTCGCTTTGAAATACTCGTCACTTCCCATAGCCAGGAGATGAAGAAGAAAAGGACCTCCAAATTCAGAAAAGCATAATCCTGCAAATTGAAACCAATACTAACAAATAATACCGCTCCAATCATGTACACAGAGTGGCCAAAAGTTGATGCTCATTTTGCTGAAAAATACAGTAGATTAATTGAAAGTACGTGATGTTCATGTGTTCTGGAGTGCAATGGTCGTAATTCATATGCATATGCAGCTCTGATGTGACACTCCAGTAAGTGCCATAGGAACCAAGACATAGGATTACTTCAAGCACTTGTGTCGGTTGACATGACCTGTAAGCTTGTAGTGCTGAGGCATCTTCATTAAACCTCATTTCATATGACATGACCTGTAAGCTTGTAGTGCTGAGGCATCTTTATTAAACCTCATTTCATATGACATGACCTGTAAGCTTGTAGTGCTGAGGCATCTTCATTAAACCTCATTTCATATGACATGACCTGTAAGCTTGTAGTGCTGAGGCATCTTTATTAAACCTCATTTCATATGACATGACCTGTAAGCTTGTAGTGCTGAGGCATCTTTATTAAACCTCACTTCATATGACATGACTTTTCTTACCTTTTACCTCGTGGTTCAAGAATTAATATGTATCATCTAGATACTGAACATTAGGTTATTTTCACTTTTATTACATTTTTTCTTTTGGTTTTTTCATCAGCTCCTTCACGCTTCAATACCAATCAAAAGGATGGGGCAAGAAAAAGAAGGATCATGTGGAGATTTCAGCGAAAATACATAGGTTTGGAAGTCGCAGAAGTCCGTAACAAAGCAATTTAGTGCACGCGTTCTTGTGTGCTCATCTCTCTCTAGGCGTGTTTGTCAACTGCACAACTCAAAATAAAGAAAAAGAAAATCAGCACGGCCGAACTGAAGATTTTCAAGAGAATGTCACCACCCTAAATGGAAAAGGTTTCCATATTTGTGATTTCCTTAAGAATGGCTAACAATTTCTATTAAAATAGGGCATATTTAGAATGCTTAGATGAAGAATATAATATGTAGATTGCATTTTGTGGGAATAGCGTGCGAAGCATTGTGTGTGACTGGCAGGTAATCCACGAGGAATAGACAAAACGCACGAGTAGTACAAGAAATGTAGCTCATTAAAACACAGAATTAGTTTTCTGTGGCATATATTTGAATGTCTCATGGTTCAGTTCCTCAAATGTCATTAAAATGTGTAATGTAAAGCTTGATTTCTATTAACGTAAATACAAAAATAAGCTTCTGATGTGTTGCACTCACATGACTTTCTCTACTCTTGTACTAACCATTCTTAAAACTCTTATACCTCTATCTTCGTGTTGAGATAAATATTTGTACAAATTATCTTATTGCTTATTTCCTTGTAGGTACAAGGGGAATACGTGAATACCGTAGGCTTTGTGCGATAGTCAAATGTTTTATAGTATTGAGATTCCGTTTTTTTTGCATGGCTAATATATAAAAATGAATAACAAATCTTCCATTTATATATTATATTAAACAATGGAATTTTAATGAAAATCGTTAGAGCCGTTTTCGAGAAAATCAAAATGTTCGAAAAACTTTGCATGTAAAGGGTAGTTTAGGATGGAGGAAGTTTATTCAAAATCTTCGTGAAAGATATTACATTTAAATATCAACTTCGCTTTTTAACCGACTTTTCGTTTTTTAGTTCTGTTGTTCAGAGAGAGACAGACATGCGTGGACCTTCTTCTAAAATGCCTTTTTTTGATTGAGAGGGCCTCAAAACATATTTGCGGGGAAATCCCGACATCGAATGTTTGGGTGGAATACAATACTTCTGCTACTTACTATACGTAATAGACAAAGTAAAAATATGGGAATGTAATTTCAAATTTATTTCTTTTTTGACGTATACTACGTGGAGGAGGAGCTTTAAAACATAAACCTTTAGATATTTTCAAAAAATCAAGGCTGTAAAATAGTATGCTTGAGGATATTAGAACAATAAGTTACTGTCCACCTGTGCGATGTGATTTTCTGCGACTGAACCTGTAGGTATAGCTAAAATTGGGTAAAGCCCTTTGACGCTCCAGCACATGGCTATTGACATACCCAGTAGCATTGGCCTGTGTTTACTTTCAATCTTACACTTCGGCACAGAAAAAGTGTCCCATACAATGGAATTTGTAATCAGTCTTGTCGAAACTGTGAGAGAATGGACTTTAAAACCGGCATATATTACTTTTGGTAAACTTTTAAGTTGTAGAAGATACAACATACTTAATTCAGCAATTGTGGACAAATATTATAAAAATTATATTTAAAGGTTTGCTTTCTTTTTCTGAAATAACTAGAAAAGTGAGAAATGTTCCATACGCTAAAGGGGACGAGGTTTAACTTGGCACCTACTTTTTAGAAAGGCATTATACATCTCTTTCTAAGCAGCCCCTCTTTTATGGGAGCCAGGCAGGGTAGGCACATCAGTGGCGGGTGACATTGATTTGCAAAAGTTGCAACAGCACTGCTGCCTATCAGCGCAGTCCGTGCTAGACAAGGATAGTGTTAAACCACGTGTACTATAGCTTGGTTTACGTGCTTGCAACACCTATAATAAGTGGGGTTCCAACCTTTATGCAGCGATCGCCACACTCCTGCCTAGAGTGAGTGTGACTAATGTAAGATGTGTGTCGACTGTGCTGTGGTCGATCATGTGACAGACTGACATCCCCCCCATGTTCTGCATAGCTTCGCTCCCTAATAATGACTTATTTTGTCTGGGTATTTGCATGCAATTTTAAAAACCTTTATGATTTTGCTAGAACAGTATGTGACATTTTAAAAAATATTTAAACACTGCAATATTTTGAAATTTTACCTATGGGTTCCCATAGTTCACAATTTGCACGCTTCCCGAGAAGGGTGTAAGTGTTTGTCTTAGCTAGCATTAGGTAGCAACTTACGCACCACGGTCTCGCTATGTTTATGAGGTTCCCTGTTCGAATCTCGGTTAGAGTGAGTTAGCTATATAAGGTTTCTCGTATCCTGAGAATACGAATATAGGGTAATCCTAAGTCCTAGGGACCCTTGGCCAGTTTGAGCATAAGTTCATTCATTCACCGCCCGGTTAAAGGACGTCAAATTTCAAGCAAGAAAGAACATTACTCTGCACCTTAATATGAAAATAGCTTCTATGTGATTGATGAGCTGTTTGAGTTGGTGCTCCTGTAACGTTACGAAATAACTCTATGAAAGTAGATGGGAAGGTCAGGCGAGTACAGCATCACCTGGCCTGGCTACTCCGGTGCAATGTGATGAACAGGGTTAAAATGGATGTCACGTTCATTACAAATAGTTTAATTCACGTGTTGAGAATACACATATACGTATACTGTAGTAGTATGCTATGGTGGGTTTACCTAAGCTTTAAAGGAAATCCAGACTTGCACAAGTTAACAATATTGTCATTAAGAATTCGCTCCTGCTTCTTTAGCTTTCTCGAATTATTTTCTTAACTAGCTATTTTATAAAATTTCTATCCATTTGAAACAAGTGACCTACTTTTTCATAAAATGCTACTGTCATCATGACGAAAAATGAAAATGGAGAAAAGCCTGGAAGAGTTGGAACACTCGGAAGATGAGGCGATCAGAAGTTGCAGAAGGAAATATGTCAGCGTTACCAATCGAGAGAATTAGAATCTTCGAAAATCATTAAGGTACCGCGGAACTGAAATTTGAATTTTCTATATTTTTGTAGGTATTGCACACTTACGGATGTTTGCAGTTCCAGCACAATATGTTTTATAGTTTTGAGGGAATTAATTATTCAATTTATTTACAATGCAAAAATACGTAACTATTCAAAATATTCCATGCACATCCAAAACTAAAATATCGCAATAGTTTTATCGTTTTATAAACTGTAATTACCCAACAAACCACATCAGTATCTGTCAGGAACAGGAAAAGAATTACTTTTAAAGTAATTAATTTCTTTGATTTGATGGATATTAACGCAAACGTTCCTCTCCGTCGAAGACGTCTACTTTAAGACCTATAAGATCTCGTGTTTGGTGTCCGGACTAGCTCTAGCAAGAGGTCCTAATCTACAGGGCATGCGTGGGTTATGGCAGGAATGGAACCAAACGAAGAATTAACCAACATTTAACTTTATTTGTAAATTTCCATATTTGTAGAGAACTGCCGACGATATTTAAATAGAATGTAACTTTGTAACTTCAACTACAACGTTATAACACTTTAACTTTGACACCCTTTAGCAACCGCCAAATTATGTATACGCGCTAGCTTACGTACAACTCAGAAATTGCACGTGTACTCTCGGCTCGATTCAAGACGAGTGTGTGTTGCGTTGCATTTGTTTTTGCGTGAGCAACACGAAGGAAGCGATTTCCATTGGCTAACTTTAGAATACGTCATGGTAAGATAGGAATCAGCCCGCGGAATCACTATGGCTTCGTACAAACAATAATTGTAACCTTATCACTCATTTAAATTAAAATCACTCATTAAAATTCATCAATTTGATAATTTGTGGATAATTTTTCAGTACCAAGGCCCCGTAATGGTCCAGACGAAATCTGCAGAGTTTAGTAGGTAGATGTTATCATAGGAGCTAGAAATAAGACACCTACAACAGAAGCGCATTATCCGCGACATTAACAATGTTTATAACTAAAACTTGATTTCATCAGCCTTAACGAGGAATGGGGCACAGTGGTATATCTCACAATTGTATAAGACAGGCATCGGCAAACATGTTCTCAATGAGGACTCGCAACTATGACGTGTCAGGGGCAGCGCTTACTCTATCTCCCCCTCCCCCTCCCTCGCAGCCTTAGCTGGCACTGCAAACACACCGATCACTGTCCTGTCGTATTTACCTGCACTACTAAACATGTCTGTCAAACTGGAATTAGATAAACTTCTTTATTTATATCTTTGAAAGATATCAGTTTATTTAACTTAAAGTCTTAGTATATTCATAGAACTAGAGTGCATCTAATTATTCCTGGTCTATTAAATAGCGCTTTGATGATTTCTTCTCTCATCATGTAAGGAACGTAAGGTGTTTGTCGTGCTCTAAAGTTCAAAAAGGCACTCATCAAGCGGCATTATGATACATGCCATAAGATCACCATACAATTATAGACAAGCATGTATTCATAAATTTACACCACCATTTAAAGTAGCATAACACTGACGTAGTGTCCTTTATTCATTTTTTTTTTTTTTCAGGTCTAGATCGTACTAACCAACTGCAACAGCTCGAACAGCAATATTCAGATAATACACTTAATATTAATTCAAATATTATAATAAAAGTATAAAAGTCTTCAAAACAATCAGTTTTCGCGAGAGACGTTTTTTGTCTGTTTTTGTTGTGGTTAGCCTGTAATTGTGCAGTTGCTTGTACACAGACTCTCGCTAGTCCAATATGTGTAATCACTACGAACACGAGTTCTGTCGTAAGAACGGGCATTAAACATTGTTAAAACAACCACTGTGATAAAACACAATTACCCGGCTTAATATTAATAACTAATGGTTTAAAGGGGGCTAGAATTCTCTTGTTTTTGCGCGCGGATTAGTTGGTAACACTGTCGAAGACGAGGCAGTAGAAGGTGACAGTTGATAATAACTAAACAGGTCGCGTATAAACCATTTTGTGCGGTGGTCATTGTGAAGGACGGCTGCTACTGGAAATTTGGCCAAGGAGAGCCGTCCATAGCGCGTGCACACTTATTGTCTTTCATTTAAATACACTTCAACATTCTAGATACCTACCTACATACTTTACTTTCGTAATATCTCAAACGTTTTATAACATTTTAGCTATCATTGGAACCCTTTTTACTTTCTCTAATACGTGTTGTATTCCGCCCAAAAATTCGGTGTTGAGATTTCACCGGAAATACATGATTTGAGGCCCCATAAATCCAAAAAATGCGTTTTTATAAAAAGGTCCGTGTCTGTGTCTGTGTGTCTCTCCGTCTGTAGGCAGCATATCTCAAAAACGAAAAGTCGGTTAAAAGGTCAAGTTGGTATTTACGTTGAAGGTCTTTCAAGGATGCGACACGAAGATTTTGAAGAAAATTCCTCCACCCTAAACTATCCTTTACATGGAAAATTTATCGAAAATGTTTATTTTTTCGAAAGTGGCTCTAACGATTTTGATTAAGATTTCATGCTTGAGATATTTTTATGGTAAACGAAATGTATACTTTGAATTTTCTAGCTATAGCCTATGTAGTTCTGTTTACTCTGGATGACTTTTGCATAACTGGTAAACCGTAAGAGATAGGTCAAATCTTACTGTACAAAAATATAGATATTGCTAAAACACAATTTATGTCCAAACAAATTTGTAGAGTGAACCATTTCCGAGATATTCTTTGTTATGTGTGTGAGTTCTGGAAAACTTAAAACTTTCGCCAAATGGAAGCTCGTGATTCATTTTTTACATATTAGCTGTGCAAAGAGAACGGAATTTGAAAGCTTTAAAAAGATTTGACTATCGCACAAAGCCTACTGTATTCTAATATTCCCCTTGTACCTACAAGGAAATAAGCAATAAGATAATTTGTACAAATGTTTATCTCAACTAACATGAAGAAGATATAGGAATAAGAGTTTGTAAGAATGGTTAGTACAAGAGTGGAGAAAGTCATGTGAGTGCAACACATCAGATTTTTTTAGATAAAGAGCATATTGTGACAAAACGACAAATTCCATTCCAGTTTCTTTTCTGTTGCTCAGTTTTCTTCTAAATTTTGCACAACACAGTTCTCTTATACTAACAACACAGTCCACAGACGAGTGATATTGCAACACCTTGAGTCAGTCGCTTTATTTTCTTTCTTTCCTTCTTTCCTTCTTTCTTTCTTTCTTTCTTTCTTTCTTTCCTTCTTTCTTTCTTTCCTTCCTTCTTTCTTTCCTTCCTTCTTTCTTTCTTTCTTCCTTTCTTTCTTTCTTTCTTCCTTCCTTCCTTCCTTCCTTCCTTCCTTCCATCACTTTCTCTGACTCAGCAGTCAGTCGACACTCGTTAAGCCTTCTTCAGTTGGACGCAATCTTTCACAGCTGTCTCGCACTTACTCACTCACTCACCGACGCAAACCTAACTCTTGCTCCTGTTTCCTCGCCTCCTTGTATAGCCACTCACTCACTCGACCTTATTTGCTGCCGGACTGATAGGTATGTGGTATGAAGTAGCTTTGTCCCGACCGTCCTTTGTTATGCGCCGTACCCGGCGTCACAATATTTTCAAATAAAGAGCAGTTTGGGGGAGGAGGAGGGAGATCTTGAAGATCTTTGCGTTTTTCTATAAAATATTTTAGGTTGAAATATAAAGTTTGACGTTTACTCATCTTCAGAGTTTTTGTTCTGCTCTACACGCACAGTCATCTACACTCTATACCTACTAATTGTGTGTGAAGTATTGGGTGGTAATATTGGAAATGACTCAACGATAAATCCCCATCTCTCCGACTGAACCTTAGAATTTAAAGTGCTAAATGACTAAAAGTCACAAGTTCTGAAACCATAACAGACTAGTACAGTTTTGTCCTCTCAAGTTGTTACTACACAAAGAATGCGTGAAGAAACCATATTGAGTTTACTTCACATTGATGGCCATGATGATACGCCTAAGGCTCGCGAGGCAAAACGAAACAAATGATAATCGGACTTCTGTGGCATTTGTTTCTTTAATTGGCACTTTAACAAATGCTGCAGATGTGAATAGAAGCAGTGCCAAAACATCTGAGTAACCTTTGTTGTGTAGTTAAGTTTCTGGATGCGGAAGTTTTGCTGCATTTCCTGTGAATGTTGTAAACAAGTTGTTACGAATGTATATATAGAGAGAATTGTGTTCTGCGTAACTTCAACAACTACTCAAGCAATACTTATAATTAACAATTGTTAATGGGGTTCAGAGTAGAAATATCCTAACCGCTGCCTTCTGAGGTGACAACTTGTGTTCATATTTTTAGTTTATTATTTATTTATTGTAAGTAGACGTATCGGCTCAAAACCTCGATGTCGAGATTTCACCGGAAATGCATGTTCTGAATAAAAAAATTACAATAGGATTCCTGGTGAGAGAGACAGAGAGAGAATCAACATTTCTCAAACGAAATTTCCGATAAATATCAAGCTTGGTGTTAAGTATCTTCCAAAGATTTTCAAGCAAATCCCTTACCGCAAAGTATCCTTAGAAATGTGCGTTTTCCAAATGTCTGACTTTGAATTATAGCTACATTTGCCTAGTTTAGGCATTTGTATGCTCATGAGTGCCAGTCCCTTGGCCTGGGTAACTACACTGTGCTCAATTTTAGGCAACGACCCAGTAGCTGAGGTTTGTTGTAAGCAAGTGTAACGTGTATTTTATTTCGGAGTTTAGCAGCATTTTAGGATGGTTTACTTTTTAACCTTGTAACAGCATATCCTTTTACTGCTCATTTTTAAATTTGTGTTATCTGTTTAATTGTAGCTATTTGAACTTTCAATTTTTAGCTTTTTAAGGGCGAGGTTTAAAAAGTTGAGTTACGCTGGTTTTATCTTTCGACTTCAGGCCCTAATGACCTTGTTGTCGACGGGCCCCTGCACACACTCACCCACTAGACATTTGTGTAGTTGAAATATAAAGTTCATATATATATATATATATATATATATATATATATATATATATAGGGAGAGAGAGAGAGAGAGAGAATTTTCTGAGAATAACCTGTTCAATCCTTGTCTTCCAAAGAAGGAATTTAAAATAACTAGTAAAACGTTTAGAGATGGATAAAATCCTACTGCAGAAAAAGTGTATAATTATTTAAAACACAAATTATTTGCAGTGTTTGTGTCATCAGCTACTTCCGAGATATCAGTTATTATTGGTTTGCATCTTTCAATATTTTGTACTTCTACTCTCTTTACTACATAGTTACAGTAAGGTAGAGTATTCATTTGTTAATTTTAATCCTCTTGTCTCAACCCTTTTTCCATTGAAATTTTGGTATTAGATTTTAGTGGAATACAAGCTTCCTCTGATCGCAAACATGTATTTCTGTTAACATTTTGATATCACATTTTGAATGGAAAGAAGGTTCGTGTTAACTCTGTTCTTGAACATGCTTTAAGTAACTTTGGAATCAACACCACCTCTGCAATAATGCATATTCGAGCAGGATTTAACCTCCCAGGTTACTCTCACATATTGAGCTTCCGACGTCAACTCTATGTTCAACCTGAGGATTTCGAAAAGCTTCCAGATAGTTTTGAGGTGCATCATGAGGGTACTGCATACTGGATATATGTATCTTCAGATACTCCAACGTGCTTTGTGTGCAAGATGGAGGGTCATTTGGCTAAACAATGCACTCAACAAATTACCGAACTGCCAATACCTACCACTACCGACTCTAACACTGTAGACTTTCCCCCTCTCTCACCGAGAATGGTGCCACCTGATGAGCCTCCCTTGCCTAAAGAAGGAGCCAATGTTAAAACCAGTCTAACAGAGCCACATATTCCGACTCCAATATTGGACCATACTGTTCCTGCTGCTTCCTCTAGCACAGCATTGCAATGTGTGAACATTCCTCCGAAACAAACAAACGACCAGCCTCTGGCACCTCACGCTTGTACAAAACGTCCACTTTCCACTACCAGTAGTGCTGATATAGAATCGTCTGAGGGGCCTGTCAGCTATCACTCTCACCTGTCTCCAAAAACTGAATCATCTGTAGATGATATTGTCCAAAAGCACAAATCTACCCCGCTAGCCAAAAAACCAAAACCTTCAGATGCTGTGCTATCTGTCACTAAATCACTTTCGCCCATCAAACCGATGTTGGATGCTGCGCCAAGTGAATTTATTTTCACCTTTACTCAACTTTGCAGCTTCTATGAGAACGCATACGGGTCAAGTGACTTCACCAAAGTAGCCCTAACCTATACTACTGATTTGCAAGGAATAGTGGAAATGCTTCGCAAGATATATCCCCATCTTACAAGCAATAGCATTAAAAATCGCACAACCAGACTGCAAAAGAAACTAATGGCATTAATAGAGAGCGGTACTGATGTACCAAAATCATCCCCTATGGATGCTGATGAGGCTGAAGGATCTTTCTCTTCATAATGAAGTGCGAACTTACCCTACTACAATGGAATATCAATAGTTATCACTCACATCTTGAATACCTACAGCTGCTTTTGCATTCCCACAATCCTCTTATTCTTTGTTTACAAGAGACCAACTTCAATGAAAATTATATAGCTCCTCTTAAACAATATTCTGGATATCATCGTAACCGCACAGGAGCTTGGAGAGCAAGTGGCGGTGTTGCGACTTATATTAAAGATATTTTACCACATAAAGAAATACCTCTTAATACTTCATTGGAGGCTGTAGCTGTGTCTGTTTTTTCAACAACAGAGATCTGTATTTGCAACCTTTACCTACCAAACAGTATCACAGTTGATCTATCTACGCTTTATGCACTGATTGCTCAACTGCC
This sequence comes from Tenodera sinensis, assembly GCA_030765045.1. NCBI lineage: Eukaryota > Metazoa > Arthropoda > Insecta > Mantodea > Mantidae > Tenodera > Tenodera sinensis. The sequence continues at coordinate 7,501,025 of CM060967.1, read as the reverse complement.
TAAACCATTTGTACTACTTGGTGACTTTAACAGTCACAATCCTGTATGGGGCAGTAAAAAACTTGATCAACGTGGGAAAATGTTTGAAACTTTATTACATACTTCGGATTTAACACTCCTTAATCTTCCAATGCCAACCCATTATGATATCTACCATAACAGTTACAGCTGCATTGATCTCACCATGTGTTCTTCCAGCATAGCACACCTATTTCAGTGGTCTGTCTATTCCACCCCTCAGGGTAGCGATCACTTTCCGATCACCATCTCTGCTCACCATTTTACACCTACTTCTGAATTACGGTTTCCCACTTGGAATCTTAATAAAGCAGATTGGAATCTTTATAAAGATTTACTTTTAAAAGCCTTGCAACAGCTTCCAATTCCTGACTTGTTTCCACAAATGGATATCGATGAAATTGTTTTAAAATTTTCTACCGCTCTAGTTGGGACGGCAAAACATTCTATACCTACAACAAGAACTGGCAACTACAACAGAACTGTTCCATGGTGGAATGAAAAATGCCAAGAAGCTATTAAATTAAAACATAGGGCATACTATAAATACAAACGAAACCCTACCTTAGTCACTAAATCTGAGTTCCAGCAACTTCGAGCTGCTGCACGACGTGAAATTAAGCGAAGTAAAAGGGAATCTTGGTTGACCTACGTCTCATCCCTTACCAACAAAACTTCTCAGACTGAACTGTGGCATAAACTCCAAGCTATATGTGGTACACGTCGGAAACCTTCGATCAATCATCTTCGAAGAACACCCTCTGGCGAAGCCATCACTGAACCACAGATTATTGCAGATACTCTTGCATCTACCTTTTCTTCTGTATCCAGTGAATCCAAGGATAACCAGGCAGATTTTCTAACCCCTTGCCCCTTACAAACAACTCTTTCCTCGGCTTCCATAGATTTCAGTCAGCCCTTCAACAAAGACCTTACAATGGATGAAATGCTTGCTGAATTACATCACTGTAAGAGCAAAAGCGCTGGACCTGACAACATTCCTTATGCGCTTCTTAAAGAACTGCCGCACAGGGGGTTACAGTATTTATTGAAGGTATTCAATTACATCTGGAAAGCACAACGCTTTCCCCGTCAGTGGCGATCGTCTATTGTGATTCCTATACCTAAGCCAAACAAGGATCATTCGAATCCTAACAACTATCGCCCTATTTCACTGACATGCACCATGTGTAAACTGCTAGAGAAGATCATTAACAGAAGATTGCGATGGTTTTTGGAACACAACAAATTCTTCAACGATTTACAAAGTGGCTTCCGCCAATACAGATCTACGCTAGATACCTTGTTGATACTGGAGTCTGAAATTTGCAATGCTTTTGCCAGCCATCAGCACATGCTTACTGTGTGTCTCGACATTTCTAAAGCCTATGATACGGTGAAACGTCCTCACATCATTCTAGAACTCCTTAAGGCCAACGTCAAAGGAAATATGCTTGCATTTATTATTAACTTCCTTCAAGATCGAAGGATGTGTGTGAGAACCAATGGTGTCTTGTCACAAAGTGTTGTCCTTGATAAAGGTATACCGCAGGGCTCGGTATTGAGTGTAACACTTTTTTTAGTGGCTGTTAACTCAGTATTTTCATGTATTCAACCTCCAGTAAAGGCTGTACTGTTTGCTGATGACCTGACAATATATTGTAAAGGAAAGAATATTACTACTACACAAGAGCTACTACAATCAACACTCAACAATTTTAAAAATTGGAGCCACAACACTGGCCTTATTTTTTCTTCCCAAAAAAGTCAAGCTATTCTTTTCTCCAGATTGAAAACTCCTAGCCCAAACCCTATACTACACATTACCAACTGCCAACTCCCAGTGGTAAATACCGTCCGTATTCTGGGCATGCACTTTGATCATAAGTTGACTTGGATACACCATCTTAAGCTTCTTAAAGCTGATTGTGTTAGGCGGCTTAATCTTTTAAAAGTCTGCATTGGCCACACTGCGCTTACTCACTCCTACATTCTGTCCCGTGAACTTCCTCCTAAATGTACTCTGTGTGATTCTACTCTTACCGTTCAGCATCTGCTCACTGTTTGCCCAAGATACACTCACCAGCGACTTCAGTATGGAATTCCTGAGAACCTTCAGCTAGCTTTGGGTGATCAACAGTATCATAAGAAAATAATCAAGTTCATCAAAGCATGCAAACTTAATATTTAAACTCATTGTAAACTTCATGATATGTTTCCTCCTTTTTTTTTTTCCTCAATGTTTAGTCGCGATATGACTTTTATGTTCAAGCGACTTCAAATAATAAATAAGTTAAAAAAAAAAAAAAGGTTCGTGTAATGAGAAACCCGCATTTCCGTTGACATTTTAATATCACATTTTGAATGGAACACAAGCTCCCTATGACCTCAAAGCCATATTAATATCAGATTTTGGTTGTAATACACACTTGCTCTGTTCCCAAACCCCTATTTGTGTTGAAATGTTATCAGATTTGGATGCCATACAAGCTTCCTCTGATCCCAAACCGTGTTTCCCCTTGAAATTCTGATATCAGATTTTGGGTGGAATATAAGCCTTCTCTGATCTAAACCCACATTTATGTTGAAATTTGATATCAGGGTTTTATCGCAAGTACAGGTTGCGAATAAACAACACTTTCACTGAAGAATGGACAAACTAATTGCTGTGAAACTGGTACATAAAATGCTTCAAGCCCCTTAATAGATAGGGCGATTTATCATCTGAACTGCCTTCGGAAAGAAGAGGATTTGACGTGCAACGTCCTTAAAAACTTCCCTTATTGCTGATTTTTTTAGCTTTCCCTACGACAGGCCTGCAGGTATAGTATTTCAACTAATTTAACTTTTTTTTTTTAATTAACGTCCTCCAACATTGTGTCAATTCGGATGAATGAATGAAATGGGTGAAATGATGCTCAAATGAGCCCGAGGTCCATGGAGCTTTAAGTTACCCGACATTCGTCTTCTCAGGGAAAACCTCGGCAAAAACCTTATCCGGATAACTTACCCTAAGCGAGATTCGAACTCGCGACCTCTTGAACGTGAGCCAGACACGCTAACCATCACGCTATCGAGGCGGGCCACTAATTTGACATCGAGGCTTTATCGGAATACAGTTTTGAGTTTTTCTGAATGAAGCAAAACATTCTTTTGAAAGGTTCGTATGTGTCAACTGCAAACTTAGAAAACAAACTCGGATATATATCAAGAAAATGCCCCTCCCCCCCCCCTCATCAAAGATTATTATTTACATGGAGTTTTCGCCAGTTTTTGTTTTTTTCAAAAATGGCACAGCAGTTTTATTACAGTAACACGTTTTAAGATATTTTCATGTATAATAAAGGCATTATTACATTTTCTAGGAATATACCGCGCAATCCTCTTCATTATGAATTATGTATAACTGTTCAAGTATAAAGAGACCGGATAAGAAATACAGAAATAAAGATGCAAGTGAAGAACACCGCGACAGCAGCAAAAGTAGCGAAGTAGAGTTGGGCTGATCAACAACAATAGCTGGACAAACAACAAGGACGTGTGACGCAAGAGAAGAGAGGAGCGGATGAGCACCTGGATTAGGACGGCGAGTAACCGCAAAGCCTGGAAGGCCCACGAACTTCTGCGGGGCAACTAAGCAAGAACGGAATTGACAGTGGGAGAAAAAAGTGAGACTCGATGGTAGAGGAATGTGGTACGAGCATACCCAGCTACCCCCCTCTTAGGAGATGCCCTTGTCCTACAGGGATTAAAATATTTATTGTTATTGTTATCACTATTATTATTATTATTATTATTATTATTATTATGATTATGAGTATGAGACACACTAATAATACAAAATGTGTGCATCTCATTGAGGCACACTATTGTTCATTCTTTTTTTACTTTTTTTCTATTGACTATTTGCGAGATATTCATTGTTACTGATTTTGATTTGCAAAGTCGCCATTCCTTAATTGGTAAAGATTTGGGTATCGCTTCAGCCTCCCATAATCCCTCTAGCACAACGATGTCCAACCATCTCTCTGGAGACGCTTACGTAATTAGCTGCTATTCCCCACTCCCCTGCTTGGGCCGGAGGGTGAATCAGCTGTTGCCTCTGACATGTAAAAACACAGACAGTCGGTATACGGTGACGGACACAAACAGGCGATTCCACAGTAGTTCCTAAGCCATGCCTTGAATTTTCTAGAAATGTCCTCGGAACACCGCTTCACTCTAGATGATTTTTGCATGGATGGTAAACAGTAAGGGACAGAAAAAGCTTACTAAATACAAAATGTGATCTTATTAAAACACAGTTTATGTCAAATATTTGAACCATTTCCGAGATATTTTTTATTTGTTTGAATTTGCCAATATTTATACTTTTCTCAAATAGGCATATGTTATTAGTTTTTTTATCTATTGACCTTGCAAATAACGGATAGCAACTAGACCTTAAAACACCTCACTATCACTTAAAGTCTACTTTATTGCCATATTCCCCTTGCACCTACTAGCAAATTAGCAGTAAGATACGTTCTGAAAATGCTTATGTGGATTAAAATGTACTAGATAGAGAAATAAACATTTGCAAGAATAGTTTGTATAACGGTGAGTATAGTTCTACATATATTTGCAAATAGAGTTTCTCCAAACTGAAATATATTAAAATTCTGTATCGCAATGTGTTTAACGATGTGTATCTTCTAAGACTATACACTTCTACTTTGTCGCTAAATATTGACTTCCTAAACGTAAGTCATTAAGAAACAGATATTTATTGCATAAGATTTGAAAGTGCTTCAGTAAGTTAAATGCATCGTACACTTAACCAACCCGTCAATGCAACGCAAGGCACGTCTGAGTGGCACAGTCCACATAAAGTGAAAGGAGGTAAATCCAACCTCCCCTCTTTCGCAAAGGTTGGCCGTGGCTCCTCTAACACCTGCTACGAAGTGTGTAATGAAAGTATTTCTGCAAACTATCTCCATTAGCACAGCGATACGATCACCATAATGTAACTCATGTGTGCGGTGTGGAGCTATGAGGAATCTTCCTAGGTTAAGGCAACAAGGTGCTGTATAGAGCTAGGAAAGTGTGCCGTTTGACAGATTGAGCTAGGTGTGTAAGATAAAGATGCTACTCATGTGTGGGACATGGAGCGATGAGGAATCTTCCTAGGTTAAGACAACAAGGTGCTCTATAGAGCTAGGAAAGTGTGCCGTTTGACAGACAGACCTAGGTGTGTAAGATAAAGATGCTACTCATGTGTGGGACATGGAGCGATGAGGAATCTTCCTAGGTTAAGACAACAAGGTGCTCTATAGAGCTAGGAAAGTGTGCCGTTTGACAGACAGACAGACCTAGGTGTGTAAGATAAAGATGCTACTCATGTGTGGGACATGGAGCGATGAGGAATCTTCCTAGGTTAAGACAACAAGGTGCTCTATAGAGCTAGGAAAGTGTGCCGTTTGACAGACAGACCTAGGTGTGTAAGATAAAGATGCTACTCATGTGTGGGACATGGAGCGATGAGGAATCTTCCTAGGTTAAGACAACAAGGTGCTCTATAGAGCTAGGAAAATGTGCCGTTTGACAGACAGACAGACCTAGGTGTGTAAGATAAAGATGCTACTCATGTGTGGGGGATGGAGCGATGAGGAATCTTCCTAGGTTAAGACAACAAGGTGCTCTATAGAGCTAGGAAAGTGTGACGTTAGACAGACAGACCTAGGTGTGTAAGATAAAGATGCTACTCATGTGTGGGACATGGAGCGATGAGGAATCTTCGTAGGTTAAGACAACAAGGTGCTCTATAGAGCTAGGAAAGTGTGCCGTTTGACAGACAGACCTAGGTGTGTAAGATAAAGATGCTACTCATGTGTGGGGCATGGAGCGATGAGGAATCTTCCTAGGTTAAGGCAACAAGGTGCTGTATAGAGCTAGGAAAGTGTGCCGTTTGACAGACAGACAGACCTAGGTGTGTAAGATAAAGATGCTACTCATGTGTGGGACATGGAGCGATGAGGAATCTTCCTAGGTTAAGACAACAAGGTGCTCTATAGAGCTAGGAAAGTGTGCCGTTTGACAGACAGACAGACCTAGGTGTGTAAGATAAAGATGCTACTCATGTGTGGGGCATGGAGCGATGAGGAATCTTCCTAGGTTAAGGCAACAAGGTGCTGTATAGAGCTAGGAAAGTGTGCCGTTTGACAGACAGACAGACCTAGGTGTGTAAGATAAAGATGCTACTCATGTGTGGGGCATGGAGCGATGAGGAATCTTCCTAGGTTAAGGCAACAAGGTGCTGTATAGAGCTAGGAAAGTGTGCCGTTTGACAGACAGACAGACCTAGGTGTGTAAGATAAAGATGCTACTCATGTGTGGGGCATGGAGCGATGAGGAATCTTCCTAGGTTAGGGCAACAAGGTGCTCTATAGAGCTAGGAAAGTGTGCCGTTAGACAGACAGAGCTAGGAATGTGTGCCGTTAGACAGACACACCTAGGAAAGTGTGCCGTTAGACAGACAGACCTAGGTGTGTAAGATAAAGATGCTACTCATGTGTGGGGCATGGAGCGATGAGGAATCTTCCTAGGTTAAGGCAACAAGGTGCTATATAGAGCTAGGAAAGTGTGCCGTTTGACAGACAGACAGACCTAGGTGTGTAAGATAAAGATGCTACTCATGTGTGGGACATGGAGCGATGAGGAATCTTCCTAGGTTAAGACAACAAGGTGCTCTATAGAGCTAGGAAAGTGTGCCGTTTGACAGACAGACCTAGGTGTGTAAGATAAAGATGCTACTCATGTGTGGGACATGGAGCGATGAGGAATCTTCCTAGGTTAAGACAACAAGGTGCTCTATAGAGCTAGGAAAGTGTGCCGTTTGACAGACAGACAGACCTAGGTGTGTAAGATAAAGATGCTACTCATGTGTGGGGGATGGAGCGATGAGGAATCTTCCTAGGTTAAGACAACAAGGTGCTCTATAGAGCTAGGAAAGTGTGACGTTAGACAGACCTAGGTGTGTAAGATAAAGATGCTACTCATGTGTGGGACATGGAGCGATGAGGAATCTTCCTAGGTTAAGACAACAAGGTGCTCTATAGAGCTAGGAAAGTGTGCCGTTTGACAGACAGACAGACAGACCTAGGTGTGTAAGATAAAGATGCTACTCATGTGTGGGACATGGAGCGATGAGGAATCTTCCTAGGTTAAGACAACAAGGTGCTCTATAGAGCTAGGAAAGTGTGCCGTTTGACAGACAGACAGACCTAGGTGTGTAAGATAAAGATGCTACTCATGTGTGGGACATGGAGCGATGAGGAATCTTCCTAGGTTAAGACAACAAGGTGCTCTATAGAGCTAGGAAAGTGTGCCGTTTGACAGACAGACAGACCTAGGTGTGTAAGATAAAGATGCTACTCATGTGTGGGGCATGGAGCGTTGAGGAATCTTCCTAGGTTAAGGCAACAAGGTGCTGTATAGAGCTAGGAAAGTGTGCCGTTTGACAGACAGACCTAGGTGTGTAAGATAAAGATGCTACTCATGTGTGGGGCATGGAGCGATGAGGAATCTTCCTAGGTTAAGGCAACAAGGTGCTGTATAGAGCTAGGAAAGTGTGCCGTTTGACAGACAGACAGACAGACCTAGGTGTGTAAGATAAAGATGCTACTCATGTGTGGGGCATGGAGCGATGAGGAATCTTCCTAGGTTAGGGCAACAAGGTGCTCTATAGAGCTAGGAAAGTGTGCCGTTAGACAGACAGAGCTAGGAATGTGTGCCGTTAGACAGACACACCTAGGAAAGTGTGCCGTTAGACAAACAGACCTAGGTGTGTAAGATAAAGATGCTACTCATGTGTGGGGCATGGAGCGATGAGGAATCTTTCTAGGTTAAGACAACAAGGTGCTCTATAGAGCTAGGAAAGTGTGCCGTTTGACAGACAGACAGACCTAGGTGTGTAAGATAAAGATGCTACTCATGTGTGGGACATGGAGCGACGAGGAATCTTCCTAGGTTAAGACAACAAGGTGCTCTATAGAGCTAGGAAAGTGTGCCGTTTGACAGACAGACAGACAGACAGAGCTAGGTGTGTAAGATAAAGATGCTACTCATGTGTGGGGGATGGAGCGATGAGGAATCTTCCTAGGTTAAGACAACAAGGTGCTCTATAGAGCTAGGAAAGTGTGCCGTTTGACAGACAGACAGACCTAGGTGTGTAAGATAAAGATGCTACTCATGTGTGGGACATGGAGCGACGAGGAATCTTCCTAGGTTAAGACAACAAGGTGCTCTACACAGCTAGGAAAGTGTGGCGTTTGACAGACAGACAGACCTAGGTGTGTAAGATAAAGATGCTACTCATGTGTGGGACATGGAGCGACGAGGAATCTTCCTAGGTTAAGACAACAAGGTGCTCTATAGAGCTAGGAAAGTGTGCCGTTTGACAGACTGACAGACAGACAGACAGACAGAGCTAGGTGTGTAAGATAAAGATGCTACTCATGTGTGGGGGATGGAGCGATGAGGAATCTTCCTAGGTTAAGACAACAAGGTGCTCAATAGAGCTAGGAAAGTGTGCCGTTTGACAGACAGACAGACCTAGGTGTGTAAGATAAAGATGCTACTCATGTGTGCGACATGGAGCGATGAGGAATCTTCGTAGGTTAAGACAACAAGGTGCTCTATAGAGCTAGGAAAGTGTGCCGTTTGACAGACAGACAGACCTAGGTGTGTAAGATAAAGATGCTACTCATGTGTGGGGCATGGAGCGATGAGGAATCTTCCTAGGTTAAGGCAACAAGGTGCTGTATAGAGCTAGGAAAGTGTGCCGTTTGACAGACAGACCTAGGTGTGTAAGATAAAGATGCTACTCATGTGTGGGACATGGAGCGATGAGGAATCTTCCTAGGTTAAGACAACAAGGTGCTCTATAGAGCTAGGAAAGTGTGCCGTTTGACAGACAGACCTAGGTGTGTAACATAAAGATGCTACTCATGTGTGGGGCATGGAGCGATGAGGAATCTTCCTAGCTTAAGGCAACAAGGTGCTGTATAGAGCTAGGAAAGTGTGCCGTTTGACAGACAGACAGACCTAGGTGTGTAAGATAAAGATGCTACTCATGTGTGGGGCATGGAGCGATGAGGAATCTTCCTAGGTTAAGGCAACAAGGTGCTGTATAGAGCTAGGAAAGTGTGCCGTTTGACAGACAGACAGACCTAGGTGTGTAAGATAAAGATGCTACTCATGTGTGGGGCATGGAGCGATGAGGAATCTTCCTAGGTTAGGGCAACAGGGTGCTCTATAGAGCTAGGAAAGTGTGCCGTTAGACAGACAGAGCTAGGAATGTGTGCCGTTAGACAGACACACCTAGGAAAGTGTGCCGTTAGACAGACAGACCTAGGTGTGTAAGATAAAGATGCTACTCATGTGTGGGGCATGGAGCGCTGAGGAATCTTCCTAGGTTAAGACAACAAGGTGCTCTATAGAGCTAGGAAAGTGTGCCGTTTGACAGACAGACAGACAGACAGAGCTAGGTGTGTAAGATAAAGATGCTACTCATGTGTGGGGGATGGAGCGATGAGGAATCTTCCTAGGTTAAGACAACAAGGTGCTCTATAGAGCTAGGAAAGTGTGCCGTTTGACAGACAGACAGACCTAGGTGTGTAAGATAAAGATGCTACTCATGTGTGGGACATGGAGCGACGAGGAATCTTCCTAGGTTAAGACAACAAGGTGCTCTACAGAGCTAGGAAAGTGTGGCGTTTGACAGACAGACAGACCTAGGTGTGTAAGATAAAGATGCTACTCATGTGTGGGACATGGAGCGACGAGGAATCTTCCTAGGTTAAGACAACAAGGTGCTCTATAGAGCTAGGAAAGTGTGCCGTTTGACAGACAGACAGACAGAGCTAGGTGTGTAAGATAAAGATGCTACTCATGTGTGGGGGATGGAGCGATGAGGAATCTTCCTAGGTTAAGACAACAAGGTGCTCAATAGAGCTAGGAAAGTGTGCCGTTTGACAGACAGACAGACCTAGGTGTGTAAGATAAAGATGCTACTCATGTGTGGGACATGGAGCGATGAGGAATCTTCCTAGGTTAAGACAACAAGGTGCTCTATAGAGCTAGGAAAGTGTGCCGTTTGACAGACAGACCTAGGTGTGTAAGATAAAGATGCTACTCATGTGTGGGACATGGAGCGATGAGGAATCTTCCTAGGTTAAGACAACAAGGTGCTCTATAGAGCTAGGAAAGTGTGCCGTTTGACAGACAGACAGACCTAGGTGTGTAAGATAAAGATGCTACTCATGTGTGGGGCATGGAGCGATGAGGAATCTTCCTAGGTTAAGGCAACAAGGTGCTGTATAGAGCTAGGAAAGTGTGCCGTTTGACAGACAGACAGACCTAGGTGTGTAAGATAAAGATGCTACTCATGTGTGGGGCATGGAGCGATGAGGAATCTTCCTAGGTTAGGGCAACAAGGTGCTCTATAGAGCTAGGAAAGTGTGCCGTTAGACAGACAGAGCTAGGAATGTGTGCCGTTAGACAGACACACCTAGGAAAGTGTGCCGTTAGACAGACAGACCTAGGTGTGTAAGATAAAGATGCTACTCATGTGTGGGGCATGGAGCGATGAGGAATCTTCCTAGGTTAAGGCAACAAGGTGCTGTATAGAGCTAGGAAAGTGTGCCGTTTGACAGACAGACCTAGGTGTGTAAGATAAAGATGCTACTCATGTGTGGGGCATGGAGCGATGAGGAATCTTCCTAGGTTAAGACAACAAGGTGCTCTATAGAGCTAGGAAAGTGTGCCGTTTGACAGACAGACAGACCTAGGTGTGTAAGATAAAGATGCTACTCATGTGTGGGACATGGAGCGATGAGGAATCTTCCTAGGTTAAGACAACAAGGTGCTCTATAGAGCTAGGAAAGTGTGCCGTTTGACAGACAGACAGACCTAGGTGTGTAAGATAAAGATGCTACTCATGTGTGGGGCATGGAGCGATGAGGAATCTTCCTAGGTTAAGGCAACAAGGTGCTGTATAGACCTAGGAAAGTGTGACGTTAGACAGACAGAGCTAGGAAAGTGTGCCGTTAGACAGACAGAGCTAGGAAAGTGTGCCGTTAGACAGACAGACCTAGGTGTGTAAGATAAAGATGCTACTCATGTGTGGGACATGGAGCGATGAGGAATCTTCCTAGGTTAAGACAACAAGGTGCTCTATAGAGCTAGGAAAGTGTCCCGTTTGACAGACAGACAGACCTAGGTGTGTAAGATAAAGATGCTACTCATGTGTGGGACATGGAGCGATGAGGAATCTTCCTAGGTTAAGACAACAAGGTGCTCTATAGAGCTAGGAAAGTGTGCCGTTTGACAGACAGACCTAGGTGTGTAAGATAAAGATGCTACTCATGTGTGGGACATGGAGCGATGAGGAATCTTCCTAGGTTAAGACAACAAGGTGCTCTATAGAGCTAGGAAAGTGTGCCGTTTGACAGACAGACCTAGGTGTGTAAGATAAAGATGCTACTCATGTGTGGGGGATGGAGCGATGAGGAATCTTCCTAGGTTAAGACAACAAGGTGCTCTATAGAGCTAGGAAAGTGTGACGTTAGACAGACAGACCTAGGTGTGTAAGATAAAGATGCTACTCATGTGTGGGACATGGAGCGATAAGGAATCTTCCTAGGTTAAGACAACAAGGTGCTCTATAGTGCTAGGAAAGTGTGCCGTTTGACAGACAGACAGACCTAGGTGTGTAAGATAAAGATGCTACTCATGTGTGGGACATGGAGCGATGAGGAATCTTCCTAGGTTAAGGCAACAAGGTGCTGTATAGAGCTAGGAAAGTGTGCCGTTTGACAGACAGACAGACCTAGGTGTGTAAGATAAAGATGCTACTCATGTGTGGGGCATGGAGCGATGAGGAATCTTCCTAGGTTAAGGCAACAAGGTGCTGTATAGAGCTAGGAAAGTGTGCCGTTTGACAGACAGACAGACCTAGGTGTGTAAGATAAAGATGCTACTCATGTGTGGGGCATGGAGCGATGAGGAATCTTCCTAGGTTAAGGCAACAAGGTGCTGTATAGAGCTAGGAAAGTGTGCCGTTTGACAGACAGACCTAGGTGTGTAAGATAAAGATGCTACTCATGTGTGGGGCATGGAGCGATGAGGAATCTTCCTAGGTTAGGGCAACAAGGTGCTCTATAGAGCTAGGAAAGTGTGCCGTTAGACAGACAGAGGTAGGAATGTGTGCCGTTAGACAGACACACCTAGGAAAATGTGCCGTTAGACAGACAGACCTAGGTGTGTAAGATAAAGATGCTACTCATGTGTGGGGCATGGAGCGATGAGGAATCTTCCTAGGTTAAGGCAACAAGGTGCTGTATAGAGCTAGGAAAGTGTGCCGTTTGACAGACAGACAGACCTAGGTGTGTAAGATAAAGATGCTACTCATGTGTGGGGCATGGAGCGATGAGGAATCTTCCTAGGTTAAGACAACAAGGTGCTCTATAGAGCTAGGAAAGTGTGCCGTTTGACAGACAGACAGACCTAGGTGTGTAAGATAAAGATGCTACTCATGTGTGGGACATGGAGCGATGAGGAATCTTCCTAGGTTAAGACAAGGTGCTCTATAGAGCTAGGAAAGTGTGCCGTTTGACAGACAGACAGACCTAGGTGTGTAAGATAAAGATGCTACTCATGTGTGGGGCATGGAGCGATGAGGAATCTTCCTAGGTTAAGGCAACAAGGTGCTGTATAGACCTAGGAAAGTGTGACGTTAGACAGACAGAGCTAGGAAAGTGTGCCGTTAGACAGACAGAGCTAGGAAAGTGTGCCGTTAGACACACAGACCTAGGTGTGTAAGATAAAGATGCTACTCATGTGTGGGACATGGAGCGATGAGGAATCTTCCTCGGTTTAGACAACAGGGTGCTGTATAGAGCTAGGAAAGTGTGTCGTTAGACAGACAGAGCTAGGAAAGTGTGCCGTTAGACAGAGCTAGGAAAGTGTGACGTTAGACAGACCTAGGAAAGTGTGCCGTTAGACAGACAGACCTAGGAAAGTGTGACGTTAGACAGACAGACCTAGGAAAGTGTGCCGTTAGACAGACAGACCTAGGAAAGTGTGCCGTTAGACAGACAGACCTAGGAAAGTGTGCCGTTAGACAGACAGACCTAGGAAAGTGTGACGTTAGACAGACAGACCTAGGAAAGTGTGCCGTTAGACAGACAGACCTAGGAAAGTGTGCCGTTTGACAGACAGACCTAGGAAAGTGTGCCGTTAGACAGACAGACCTAGGAAAGTGTGCCGTTAGACAGACAGACCTAGGAAAGTGTGCCGTTAGACAGACAGACCTAGGTGTGTACGATAAAGATGCTACTCATGTGTGGGGCATGGAGCGATGAGGAATCTTCCTAGGTTAGGGCAACAAGGTGCTCTATAGAGCTAGGAAAGTGTGCCGTTTGACAGACAGACAGAGCTAGGTGTGTAAGATAAAGATGCTACTCATGTGTGGGGGATGGAGCGATGAGGAATCTTCCTAGGTTAAGACAACAAGGTGCTCTATAGAGCTAGGAAAGTGTGCCGTTTGACAGACAGACAGACCTAGGTGTGTAAGATAAAGATGCTACTCATGTGTGGGACATGGAGCGACGAGGAATCTTCCTAGGTTAAGACAACAAGGTGCTCTACAGAGCTAGGAAACTGTGGCGTTTGACAGACAGACAGACAGACCTAGGTGTGTAAGATAAAGATGCTACTCATGTGTGGGACATGGAGCGACGAGGAATCTTCCTAGGTTAAGACAACAATGTGCTCTATAGAGCTAGGAAAGTGTGCCGTTTGACAGACAGACAGACAGACAGAGCTAGGTGTGTAAGATAAAGATGCTACTCATGTGTTAGGGATGGAGCGATGAGGAATCTTCCTAGGTTAAGACAACAAGGTGCTCAATAGAGCTAGGAAAGTGTGCCGTTTGACAGACAGACAGACCTAGGTGTGTAAGATAAAGATGCTACTCATGTGTGGGACATGGAGCGATGAGGAATCTTCCTAGGTTAAGACAACAAGGTGCTCTATAGAGCTAGGAAAGTGTGCCGTTTGACAGACAGACAGACCTAGGTGTGTAAGATAAAGATGCTACTCATGTGTGGGGCATGGAGCGATGAGGAATCTTCCTAGGTTAAGGCAACAAGGTGCTGTATAGAGCTAGGAAAGTGTGCCGTTTGACAGACAGACAGACCTAGGTGTGTAAGATAAAGATGCTACTCATGTGTGGGACATGGAGCGATGAGGAATCTTCCTAGGTTAAGACAACAAGGTGCTCTATAGAGCTAGGAAAGTGTGCCGTTTGACAGACAGACAGACCTAGGTGTGTAAGATGAAGATGCTACTCATGTGTGGGGCATGGAGCGATGAGGAATCTTCCTAGGTTAAGGCAACAAGGTGCTGTATAGAGCTAGGAAAGTGTGCCGTTTGACAGACAGACAGACCTAGGTGTGTAAGATAAAGATGCTACTCATGTGTGGGGCATGGAGCGATGAGGAATCTTCCTAGGTTAAGGCAACAAGGTGCTGTATAGAGCTAGGAAAGTGTGCCGTTAGACAGACAGACAGACCTAGGTGTGTAAGATAAAGATGCTACTCATGTGTGGGACATGGAGCGATGAGGAATCTTCCTAGGTTAAGACAACAAGGTGCTCTATAGAGCTAGGAAAGTGTGCCGTTAGACAGACAGACAGACCTAGGTGTGTAAGATAAAGATGCTACTCATGCGTGGGGGATGGAGCGATGAGGAATCTTCCTAGGTTAAGACAACAAGGTGCTCTATAGAGCTAGGAAAGTGTGCCGTTTGACAGACAGACAGACAGACAGACAGACCTAGGTGTGTAAGATAAAGATGCTACTCATGTGTGGGGCATGGAGCGATGAGGAATCTTCCTAGGTTAAGGCAACAAGGTGCTGTATAGAGCTAGGAAAGTGTGCCGTTTGACAGACAGACAGACCTAGGTGTGTAAGATAAAGATGCTACTCATGTGTGGGGGATGGAGCGATGAGGAATCTTCCTAGGTTAAGACAACAAGGTGCTCTATAGAGCTAGGAAAGTGTGCCGTTTGACAGACAGACAGACCTAGGTGTGTAAGATAAAGATGCTACTCATGTGTGGGACATGGAGCGATGAGGAATCTTCCTAGGTTAAGGCAACAAGGTGCTGTATAGAGCTAGGAAAGTGTGCCGTTAGACAGACAGACAGACAGACCTAGGTGTGTAAGATAAAGATGCTACTCATGTGTGGGGCATGGAGCGATGAGGAATCTTCTAGGTTAAGGCAACAAGGTGCTGTATAGAGCTAGGAAAGTGTGCCGTTAGACAGACAGACAGACCTAGGTGTGTAAGATAAAGATGCTACTCATGTGTGGGGCATGGAGCGATGAGGAATCTTCCTAGGTTAAGGCAACAAGGTGCTCTATAGAGCTAGGAAAGTGTGCCGTTAGACAGACAGACCTAGGTGTGTAAGATAAAGATGCTACTCATGTGTGGGGCATGGAGCGATGAGGAATCTTCCTAGGTTAAGGCAACAAGGTGCTGTATAGAGCTAGGAAAGTGTGCCGTTAGACAGACAGACCTAGGTGTGTAAGATAAAGATGCTACTCATGTGTGGGGCATGGAGCGATGAGGAATCTTCCTAGGTTAAGGCAACAAGGTGCTGTATAGAGCTAGGAAAGTGTGCCGTTAGACAGACAGACAGACCTAGGTGTGTAAGATAAAGATGCTACTCATGTGTGGGACATGGAGCGATGAGGAATCTTCCTAGGTTAAGACAACAAGGTGCTCTATAGAGCTAGGAAAGTGTGCCGTTAGACAGACAGACAGACCTAGGTGTGTAAGATAAAGATGCTACTCATGCGTGGGGGATGGAGCGATGAGGAATCTTCCTAGGTTAAGACAACAAGGTGCTCTATAGAGCTAGGAAAGTGTGCCGTTTGACAGACAGACAGACAGACAGACCTAGGTGTGTAAGATAAAGATGCTACTCATGTGTGGGGCATGGAGCGATGAGGAATCTTCCTAGGTTAAGGCAACAAGGTGCTGTATAGAGCTAGGAAAGTGTGCCGTTTGACAGACAGACAGACCTAGGTGTGTAAGATAAAGATGCTACTCATGTGTGGGGGATGGAGCGATGAGGAATCTTCCTAGGTTAAGACAACAAGGTGCTCTATAGAGCTAGGAAAGTGTGCCGTTTGACAGACAGACAGACCTAGGTGTGTAAGATAAAGATGCTACTCATGTGTGGGACATGGAGCGATGAGGAATCTTCCTAGGTTAAGACAACAAGGTGCTCTATAGAGCTAGGAAAGTGTGCCGTTTGACAGACAGACAGACCTAGGTGTGTAAGATAAAGATGCTACTCATGTGTGGGGGATGGAGCGATGAGGAATCTTCCTAGGTTAAGACAACAAGGTGCTCTATAGAGCTAGGAAAGTGTGACGTTAGACAGACAGACCTAGGTGTGTAAGATAAAGATGCTACTCATGTGTGGGACATGGAGCGATAAGGAATCTTCCTAGGTTAAGACAACAAGGTGCTCTATAGTGCTAGGAAAGTGTGCCGTTTGACAGACAGACAGACCTAGGTGTGTAAGATAAAGATGCTACTCATGTGTGGGACATGGAGCGATGAGGAATCTTCCTAGGTTAAGGCAACAAGGTGCTGTATAGAGCTAGGAAAGTGTGCCGTTTGACAGACAGACAGACCTAGGTGTGTAAGATAAAGATGCTACTCATGTGTGGGGCATGGAGCGATGAGGAATCTTCCTAGGTTAAGGCAACAAGGTGCTGTATAGAGCTAGGAAAGTGTGCCGTTTGACAGACAGACAGACCTAGGTGTGTAAGATAAAGATGCTACTCATGTGTGGGGCATGGAGCGATGAGGAATCTTCCTAGGTTAAGGCAACAAGGTGCTGTATAGAGCTAGGAAAGTGTGCCCTTTGACAGACAGACAGACCTAGGTGTGTAAGATAAAGATGCTACTCATGTGTGGGGCATGGAGCAATGAGGAATCTTCCTAGGTTAGGGCAACAAGGTGCTCTATAGAGCTAGGAAAGTGTGCCGTTAGACAGACAGAGGTAGGAATGTGTGCCGTTAGACAGACACACCTAGGAAAATGTGCCGTTAGACAGACAGACCTAGGTGTGTAAGATAAAGATGCTACTCATGTGTGGGGCATGGAGCGATGAGGAATCTTCCTAGGTTAAGGCAACAAGGTGCTGTATAGAGCTAGGAAAGTGTGCCGTTAGACAGACAGAGAGACCTAGGTGTGTAAGATAAAGATGCTACTCATGTGTGGGGCATGGAGCGATGAGGAATCTTCCTAGGTTAAGACAACAAGGTGCTCTATAGAGCTAGGAAAGTGTGCCGTTTGACAGACAGACAGACCTAGGTGTGTAAGATAAAGATGCTACTCATGTGTGGGACATGGAGCGATGAGGAATCTTCCTAGGTTAAGACAAGGTGCTCTATAGAGCTAGGAAAGTGTGCCGTTTGACAGACAGACAGACCTAGGTGTGTAAGATAAAGATGCTACTCATGTGTGGGGCATGGAGCGATGAGGAATCTTCCTAGGTTAAGGCAACAAGGTGCTGTATAGACCTAGGAAAGTGTGACGTTAGACAGACAGAGCTAGGAAAGTGTGCCGTTAGACAGACAGAGCTAGGAAAGTGTGCCGTTAGACAGACAGACCTAGGTGTGTAAGATAAAGATGCTACTCATGTGTGGGACATGGAGCGATGAGGAATCTTCCTAGGTTTAGACAACAAGGTGCTGTATAGAGCTAGGAAAGTGTGTCGTTAGACAGACAGAGCTAGGAAAGTGTGCCGTTAGACAGAGCTAGTAAAGTGTGACGTTAGACAGACCTAGGAAAGTGTGCCGTTAGACAGACAGACCTAGGAAAGTGTGACGTTAGACAGACAGACCTAGGAAAGTGTGCCGTTAGACAGACAGACCTAGGAAAGTGTGCCGTTAGACAGACAGACCTAGGAAAGTGTGCCGTTTGACAGACAGACCTAGGAAAGTGTGCCGTTAGACAGACAGACCTAGGAAAGTGTGACGTTAGACAGACAGACCTAGGAAAGTGTGCCGTTAGACAGACAGACCTAGGAAAGTGTGCCGTTTGACAGACAGACCTAGGAAAGTGTGCCGTTAGACAGACAGACCTAGGAAAGTGTGCCGTTAGACAGACAGACCTAGGAAAGTGTGCCGTTAGACAGACAGACCTAGGTGTGTACGATAAAGATGCTACTCATGTGTGGGGCATGGAGCGATGAGGAATCTTCCTAGGTTAGGGCAACAAGGTGCTCTATAGAGCTAGGAAAGTGTGCCGTTAGACAGACAGAGCTAGGAATGTGTGCCGTTAGACAGACACACCTAGGAAAGTGTGCCGTTAGACAGACAGACCTAGGTGTGTAAGATAAAGATGCTACTCATGTGTGGGGCATGGAGCGATGAGGAATCTTCCTAGGTTAAGACAACAAGATGCTCTATAGAGCTAGGAAAGTGTGCCGTTTGACAGACAGACAGACCTAGGTGTGTAAGATAAAGATGCTACTCATGTGTGGGACATGGAGCGACGAGGAATCTTCCTAGGTTAAGACAACAAGGTGCTCTATAGAGCTAGGAAAGTGTGCCGTTTGACAGACAGACAGAGCTAGGTGTGTAAGATAAAGATGCTACTCATGTGTGGGGGATGGAGCGATGAGGAATCTTCCTAGGTTAAGACAACAAGGTGCTCTATAGAGCTAGGAAAGTGTGCCGTTTGACAGACAGACAGACCTAGGTGTGTACGATAAAGATGCTACTCATGTGTGGGACATGGAGCGACGAGGAATCTTCCTAGGTTAAGACAACAAGGTGCTCTACAGAGCTAGGAAAGTGTGGCGTTTGACAGACAGACAGACCTAGGTGTGTAAGATAAAGATGCTACTCATGTGTGGGACATGGAGCGACGAGGAATCTTCCTAGGTTAAGACAACAAGGTGCTCTATAGAGCTAGGAAAGTGTGCCGTTTGACAGACAGACAGACAGACAGACAGAGCTAGGTGTGTAAGATAAAGATGCTACTCATGTGTGGGGGATGGAGCGATGAGGAATCTTCCTAGGTTAAGACAACAAGGTGCTCAATAGAGCTAGGAAAGTGTGCCGTTTGACAGACAGACAGACCTAGGTGTGTAAGATAAAGATGCTACTCATGTGTGGGACATGGAGCGATGAGGAATCTTCCTAGGTTAAGACAACAAGGTGCTCTATAGAGCTAGGAAAGTGTGCCGTTTGACAGACAGACCTAGGTGTGTAAGATAAAGATGCTACTCATGTGTGGGGCATGGAGCGATGAGGAATCTTCCTAGGTTAAGGCAACAAGGTGCTGTATAGAGCTAGGAAAGTGTGCCGTTTGACAGACAGACAGACCTAGGTGTGTAAGATAAAGATGCTACTCATGTGTGGGACATGGAGCGATGAGGAATCTTCCTAGGTTAAGACAACAAGGTGCTGTATAGAGCTAGGAAAGTGTGCCGTTTGACAGACAGACAGACCTAGGTGTGTAAGATGAAGATGCTACTCATGTGTGGGGCATGGAGCGATGAGGAATCTTCCTAGGTTAAGGCAACAAGGTGCTGTATAGAGCTAGGAAAGTGTGCCGTTTGACAGACAGACAGACCTAGGTGTGTAAGATAAAGATGCTACTCATGTGTGGGGCATGGAGCGATGAGGAATCTTCCTAGGTTAAGGCAACAAGGTGCTGTATAGAGCTAGGAAAGTGTGCCGTTAGACAGACAGACAGACCTAGGTGTGTAAGATAAAGATGCTACTCATGTGTGGGACATGGAGCGATGAGGAATCTTCCTAGGTTAAGACAACAAGGTGCTCTATAGAGCTAGGAAAGTGTGCCGTTAGACAGACAGACAGACCTAGGTGTGTAAGATAAAGATGCTACTCATGCGTGGGGGATGGAGCGATGAGGAATCTTCCTAGGTTAAGACAACAAGGTGCTCTATAGAGCTAGGAAAGTGTGCCGTTTGACAGACAGACAGACAGACCTAGGTGTGTAAGATAAAGATGCTACTCATGTGTGGGGCATGGAGCGATGAGGAATCTTCCTAGGTTAAGGCAACAAGGTGCTCTATAGAGCTAGGAAAGTGTGCCGTTTGACAGACAGACAGACCTAGGTGTGTAAGATAAAGATGCTACTCATGTGTGGGGGATGGAGCGATGAGGAATCTTCCTAGGTTAAGACAACAAGGTGCTCTATAGAGCTAGGAAAGTGTGCCGTTTGACAGACAGACAGACCTAGGTGTGTAAGATAAAGATGCTACTCATGTGTGGGACATGGAGCGATGAGGAATCTTCCTAGGTTAAGGCAACAAGGTGCTGTATAGAGCTAGGAAAGTGTGCCGTTAGACAGACAGACAGACCTAGGTGTGTAAGATAAAGATGCTACTCATGTGTGGGGCATGGAGCGATGAGGAATCTTCTAGGTTAAGGCAACAAGGTGCTGTATAGAGCTAGGAAAGTGTGCCGTTAGACAGACAGACAGACCTAGGTGTGTAAGATAAAGATGCTACTCATGTGTGGGGCTTGGAGCGATGAGGAATCTTCCTAGGTTAAGGCAACAAGGTGCTCTATAGAGCTTGGAAAGTGTGCCGTTAGACAGACAGACCTAGGTGTGTAAGATAAAGATGATACTCATGTGTGGGGCATGGAGCGATGAGGAATCTTCCTAGGTTAAGGCAACAAGGTGCTGTATAGAGCTAGGAAAGTGTGCCGTTAGACAGACAGACCTAGGTGTGTAAGATAAAGATGCTACTCATGTGTGGGGCATGGAGCGATGAGGAATCTTCCTAGGTTAAGGCAACAAGGTGCTGTATAGAGCTAGGAAAGTGTGCCGTTAGACAGACAGACAGACCTAGGTGTGTAAGATAAAGATGCTACTCATGTGTGGGACATGGAGCGATGAGGAATCTTCCTAGGTTAAGACAACAAGGTGCTCTATAGAGCTAGGAAAGTGTGCCGTTAGACAGACAGACAGACCTAGGTGTGTAAGATAAAGATGCTACTCATGCGTGGGGGATGGAGCGATGAGGAATCTTCCTAGGTTAAGACAACAAGGTGCTCTATAGAGCTAGGAAAGTGTGCCGTTTGACAGACAGACAGACAGACAGACAGACCTAGGTGTGTAAGATAAAGATGCTACTCATGTGTGGGGCATGGAGCGATGAGGAATCTTCCTAGGTTAAGGCAACAAGGTGCTGTATAGAGCTAGGAAAGTGTGCCGTTTGACAGACAGACAGACCTAGGTGTGTAAGATAAAGATGCTACTCATGTGTGGGGGATGGAGCGATGAGGAATCTTCCTAGGTTAAGACAACAAGGTGCTCTATAGAGCTAGGAAAGTGTGCCGTTTGACAGACAGACAGACCTAGGTGTGTAAGATAAAGATGCTACTCATGTGTGGGACATGGAGCGATGAGGAATCTTCCTAGGTTAAGGCAACAAGGTGCTGTATAGAGCTAGGAAAGTGTGCCGTTAGACAGACAGACAGACAGACAGACCTAGGTGTGTAAGATAAAGATGCTACTCATGTGTGGGGCATGGAGCGATGAGGAATCTTCTAGGTTAAGGCAACAAGGTGGTGTATAGAGCTAGGAAAGTGTGCCGTTTGACAGACAGACAGACCTAGGTGTGTAAGATAAAGATGCTACTCATGTGTGGGGCATGGAGCGATGAGGAATCTTCCTAGGTTAAGGCAACAAGGTGCTCTATAGAGCTAGGAAAGTGTGCCGTTAGACAGACAGACCTAGGTGTGTAAGATAAAGATGCTACTCATGTGTGGGGCATGGAGCGATGAGGAATCTTCCTAGGTTAAGGCAATAAGGTGCTGTATAGAGCTAGGAAAGTGTGCCGTTAGACAGACAGACCTAGGTGTGTAAGATAAAGATGCTACTCATGTGTGGGGGATGGAGCGATGAGGAATCTTCCTAGGTTAAGGCAACAAGGTGCTGTATAGAGCTAGGAAAGTGTGCCGTTAGACAGACAGAGCTAGGAATGTGTGCCGTTAGACAGACACACCTAGGAAAGTGTGACGTTAGACAGACAGACCTAGGAAAGTGTGCCGTTAGACAGACAGACCTAGGTGTGTAAGATAAAGATGCTACTCATGTGTGGGGGATGGAGCGATGAGGAATCTTCCTAGGTTAAGACAAGGTGCTGTATAGAGCTAGGAAAGTGTGCCGTTAGACAGACAGCTAGGAGAGTGTGGCGTTAGACAGACAGACAGACTGACAGACAGACCTAGGTGAGCGAGATAAGGATGCGTGGAATGGCGGGTATCCTGTACCAAGACATGGGAGCACCGCGCTTTGTGCAGTTGGCATGGCAACAGCTGGCGGCCCGCTCTTGATTGATTAATAACGACACAGACAGCAACTTGTGCACCTCTTTATTGAGGAGAGCTGACTACTGTCTGCACCTTTGGTCCCATTACCTGCTAGACAGTTCCCTACGTATAGGAATTAGAGCAAGTATTGTGTTCCACCCAAAAATCGATGTGAAGATTTCATCTCAAATACGTTTTGAGGTCCCCTGAAGCCAAAAGAGTATTTTTAGAAAAAGGTCCGTGTGGGGGGGGGGGGGGGGGGGAATGCAGTAGAGCTCAAAAACAGAAAGTCGGTTAAAAACTGAAGTTGGTATTAAAGTTTAATGTCTGTTAAGGATGCGACAGAAAGATTCTGAAGAAAATTGCTCCACCGTATATTTTTCGATATTGGCTAACGATTTTGATTATAATGGCATATTTGAGATATTCTTATCATAAATGAAATTTATATGTTAAATTTTCTCGTTATAGCCCATGTAGTCTTGTTTACTCTGGACGACTTTTGCATAACTTTTAAACCGTAAGAGATAGGCCAAATCGTAGTATCCAAAAATGTAGATCTTGCTAAAACCCACAATTTATGTCCAAATAATTCCTTTTGTAGAGTGAGCCATTTTGGAGATATTCCTTGTTCTTTGGAAAACTCAAACTTTCGTCAAATGGAAGATCGTTATTCATTTTTGATATCTTAGCCGTGCAAAGAGAACGGCATCTGAAAGCTCTAAAAGATTTGGCTATCGCTCAAAGCCTACTGTATTCTCATGTTCCCCTTGTACCTACAAGGAAATAAGCAATAAGATAGTTTCTGCAAATGTTTAATACAACTAACACGAAGATAAAGGAATAGGAGATTGTAAGAAAGGTTAGTACACGAGTAGAGAAAGTCATGTGACTGCAACACATCAGATTTTTTTAAATGGTAGCGTAACTCAAGCGGAAAGTCGGATAAATCACTAATGTCTTGTAGATTGCTGAGGCATTCCTGCCAGAATGTTGGTCACAGTAAGTTGCTAATAACGGCACGGAAAGCCTAAGATCCGTGGTTCAAATTCCGGCTATGGCATTGAATTTCTCTGATTTAATCTTTCCAACTTAAGCCTACACAGGACACGTATGGAAGAACAGGCCCGGGTGGGCCGTTGTATCGCCCCCCCCCCCTTTTTTTTTAAATTCAGCTTCCAAGAATACTACGTCCAGCTTTTCAAGAAAATTCATTCCCCTCAAACTACCTTCTACACGAAAATCATTTTATTTATTTAGTAAAAAACTAAATGACCCAGTGAACTGTGAACTTCGCACCACCTTAAATCGATTTGATTGTAACCCTTCTTAAGTGATTATTAAGCTTAGTAGGCGAACTACACGCTTTGTCTGTACAGCAAAGGGACGGAGTCGGTTCGCATGCACTACGGGGGGCGAATAACTTGATTCCTCTTTAATGTAGCTGGGCTACTAAGCCTAGTGATTATCAATCCTAATCAATCTCCCAACTTCAATTCATTGAGATCGATAACATTAGACGCATCGTGTACGGCGAGTTATTTAATTAGTCTCGTTTAGAATTCAAATTAATTTAATGTATTTTATATACATGAAAGACAAATGCAGTTAACACTCAATGCAAAGCTTTCTGGTGGACTACCTTTTTTGTTTTCTTTTCCAGTGCGTAAATAAACAAAGATGATGACTTTCGGGCACGCAAACACGTTTGTCTGCGTGTCGTCTGTGAACAGCGTAACTCAGAAACGAAAAATCGGTTGAACCCAAATTAAGTTTCATATCTTTAAGGATTTGACACGAAGATTTTGAAGAAAATTCCTCTACCCTAAACTACCCTTTACATGGAAAATGTTTCGAAAATTTTGATTTTCTCAGAAATGGTTCTAACGATTTTGATTAAAATGCATATGTTGAAACACAATTTATGCCCGAATGCATTTTTAGTGAACCATTTTGGAAATATTCCTTGTTATTTGTATGAGTTTTGCAATACTTATATTTTTCTGAAATAGGTCATTATTCACTTTATCTCCTGGCCGTGCAAAGAGAACAGAATTTTGAATCCATCATATATCGACCAACTTAGAGAAAATTGATTATCGCTTAAAGCATACTGTCTTCCCATATTTCCCTTGTACCTACAAGGAAATAAGCAATAAGATAATTTGTACAAATGTTTATCTCAACTAACACGAAGAAGATATAGGAATAAGAGTTTGTAAGAATGGTTATTACAAGAGTAGAGAAAGTCATGTGAGTGCAACACATCAGATTTTTAAATGGTTTTATTTGTTCACTTATATTCCGTCGTTAACTTCGAAGATCTAAACGCCGATCGATTTTGGATACCCAAACTCCATAAATTAAAGAGATAAAAGTATCTCCATTTTTTGACGAATTTAATCACTAAAGGGAAACGCTCAAACCGAGCTGAGGAAAACAAAGTTTCGTGCGAGTGCTGTGCCTTGCATTAAATTGGGTGCACAATCCATCCCTTATCTCCTCATTTCGGTTTTCTTCCTCTGCATTACGCGTCCCCCCTCATCTCCATTTCGTTGCTTTCTTATGGTCTTCTATCTTTTCGTGTAATTTTCCCCTTCTCTTTTCAACGTACCTTTGGCTGTACGCACTTGTCGGTCAGTTGTTAGGTACTGTCGGGTGACCTCGATCGCCAGTTCGCCAGTTTTGATTCCACATGCATTGCCACATGGCTGTTGAACTTTGATGGCTTCAAGTTTCACGAAAGTTGTCTCATTTTGTAGCCGTGACGTTATTTAATTATGTTGTCGTGACCGCCTTAACACTTGGGGTCGCATGCCGCCTTGCTTCCCGCTGTCACATTCGTCCTAATCGCGATAGCAATGCATGAACACGCCAAAGTTGTCTAAATTATCCAAACATTCAAAACTATGGTGATTAAATAAGAACAAAGAGACCTCTGCATGTAATTCACAAAAATACCATACGATCTTATAAACAAAACAACAAAAACTGTTTTTCGCCTTAAGTAAAGGGTACTTTGTAGTTGGAGGATTTTTCCTCCAAACGTTTCCTGGGAATACTTTAAATGTTGGCTCGCTCATTATGAAACCTCTCTCTCTCTCTCTCTCTCTCTCTCTTTCTCTCACACACACAAACACGCACGCAGAGAGGGGGGCACAGATTCACACGACTTTCTCGGTCCGTTTTTCTACAAACGTTTCCTACAAAAGCTTATTTCATGATGACGATGGGAGTTTTATCAGAAATAGTGTAATTACGAGTTTCGTTGCAAGAGAAGTGCTGAGGAGGCTGAAGCGATCGTCAGGCGTTTATACATGCTGTCTTTGAGATTTCAACCTTCACATGAAGTAACTGCTCAACAGCTTTACGCTACGGTATACCTATCAATTGGACAGCTCTATACAGAATAAAGCGGCCCACATTGTATTGCTGTGTATGGATAATGCGTCTGCGCCAATAATTCAAAACCAATATGTGTATTTTTGTTCTTAGGTTGGCTCCACGTTAACGTGGTGAAACATATTTTACGATTGAAAGAATTAAAATGTTAAAACGAAACAATTTTCCGTCCCACTTGCAGACTGCGGACTGACGCGCGCGCGCATAATGCGCGTGGTGTGCTTGCCCGCCTCTGTAGCGTGATGGTTAGCGTGTCTGCCTCACGTTCAACAGGTCGCGAGTTCGAATCTCGCTTAGGGTAAGTTATCCGGGTCAGGTTTTTTTCCGAGGTTTTCCCTACCCTGAGAAGACGAATGTCGGGTAACTTAAAGCTCCATGGACCTCGGACTCATTTGAGCATCATTTCAACCATTTCATTCATTCATTCGTCCGATATGACACAATGTTGGAGGACGTTAATTAAAAAAAAAAAAAAAAAAAAGTGGTGTGCTTAAAAATTGCTATAACATTTTAAAGATTAAAATGATTAAAATTGTCAAAACTCCTTGATTAAAATTTCTGCTTTCAGGTTGTCAATGTGGGGGTGGGGGGGGGTTACATTCAAATGGGAAATGTATTTTACACAAGCGATACGTGATATTTGTTGTTCTCTTTATTGCTTTATGTAATTTTGTATTTTCTTTGTTTTGCACTTCGATTCTTTTGTTGGGTTCCAGGTGCATGCCGTTAATTTTCAGATACGTTTCCATTTGAAACGACGTCACCATATGCCGAAACTTATGATATAACAAGTAAGTCCTACTTCCGCGACCTTTACTGCTCACTACTCAATGTGCTACTAGTGAAACAAAACACGGCAACTAAGTACTAGTCCATTTATTGTGCTACAACATGCTGTTGGCGCAAATCCATATTCCTTAAGAATAAACGTACTTGCCATATATTAAACCTGGCGCAAATCCGTTGCCCCCCCCCCTAGTTGATTGTCCGCGCTACAATCGTGAGCGCCAGTTGTTTGGCCTGGGTTCTACTTTAAAGTCGATCTTAGGCGACGACCCGGTAGCTGTGGATTCAGTGCTGGGGTTCGTCGGCAGCATTGGCTTTGGTAAACAAGTTTAAATTTTATTTCCTGGTTTTACTTTTTACCTTTTACATTTTATCTGCTTACCTTTTTAGATCATTTTACACGTTTTTAACTAGTTTGAGCTTACCTTTTAAACAAGTTGTAAGTTTTAACTGTTTTAGCTTTTGTCTGTTTTAGCTTGTGTTTTAATATTTAACTTTTGAGTTTTAAGTGGTGGTGAGTTTTATCCGTTTTTTATCTTTTGACTTGGGGCTCTAATGACCTAGCTGTCGACGGGCCCTTAAACTCTAATCACTCACTCACTCACTCACTCACTCACTCACTCACTCACTCACACACCGTTGCCCCCGAATAAAGAGGGTCTCATATGCTTTTCGTAGAAATTTCCTACGTTTTATTTTCATGCAAATGTCTTCAACATTATTTTAATCAACTTGTTGCAGTCATTTTTGAGAAAGTAAAAGATAAGCATTTCTCTGTAAAAACCAGTATGGTGTGTGTTTGGGAGGGGGAAGATTCTCTCTGAAAATCGTAGTGCCGTATCCATGGAAGATGCAGCAATAAGCATTTAACATTTCGTTTTTGAGTTGGGCTGTTGAAAAGCAAATTTCGGTATGTTTTTGGGTGGAATACAAGTATCTAGCTGCCTGAGGTAGAGATTTGCCAGCAAATGAAAGCTATGCTAAGTGTTTGCTCTCAATCAGCGAGGCAAGCACTCACAAATACGTTCCCATAGCATAGCATTTCCGGTTTAGGGGAATTGCCGTTGGATACACTGCGGCAGGTTCAAACAAGTTATCATTTCCATTAAAAAAAAATCAACAAATTAGTTTTCGTTGCAGATGTTGTTTTCTAGTGCCTTGCATCTGGCAATGAAGCCATTAGCATTCGTGCTTTCCAATACTTTTGAACTGTAGTTTCTTCTGATCTTAATGCTTCACAGGTCTTCAAGTGGTCTTCGTTCATTTCTGCTGGATCGTTACACAGGACACATATTGGTGAGGCTGAGATACCTATTCTGTAGAGATGACTTGCTAAGCAGTCATGATTTGTCAATAGTCGGAAGGCTGCAACCGCTGTTTTCCTTGGTCTCTGGGGGATTATATCTGGATTGGAAAGTAGTGTAATCCATTTTTTATCTTTGGCATTTGTTTCTATTTCTTGTAGATATGAATGACAAAAATTTTTAATGATCAAGTGTTTTATTGAGGAATATGAGAAATTGAATTTAGACTTTTGTTTTATTGTTGTGCCTTTCTTTGCAAGTGAGTCTGCAGCTTCGTTCCCCATGACTCCACAGTGTGCTGGAATCCATTGGAGATGAACAGGCTTATTAACTTTTTGGAGTTGTGTTAACATTTTGTAGCATTCTCTAATTTTTGTTGACTTCTTTGTAGTATTTGGACATATTCCCTGAATTGCAGCTTTAGAATCTGAAAGAATGACTGCCTTGTTAAATTTATTTAAGGGAGGATTTAATAATTGTCGGAGAGCAATGTGTATAGCCTCTATTTCTCCATCATAATTTGTTGTGTCTCTGCCAACAGAATGATAAAAGGAAAAATGTGAACACGTAACTCCAGCTCCAGTAAGGTTTTCCTTGGAGGATCCATCAGTATATATGTGCAGCCATTCTTCTGTGGGATACCTAGTATTGATTGTTTTCAGAGCTAGAAGTTTTTGTATTTCTTTTGGTGTGTCTGATTTACTTATTTCCTCTATTAATTCCAAATTGAAGGCAGGTTGCAATAATTCCAATGGATTTTCTCTTATAAGTAGATTTTCTCTGGTGTTAGGAATGTTCAATTTGGATTTAATCTGTGTTACCTTTTCTAGGAAACTACTATGAGTTTTAAGGATTGAAGGGGGAGGTTCTCTTCTGTCCTCGTTGCAGATGTACTTTGTACTTTCATTATTTCCGCTCACATAATTTGTTTAAAAGCAAAATGAATAGTTTTTCAGCATTGGTGCATATTGAATTTGTGCCCAGGTTCTGGTGATTCGTGCACGTAACTAGTCTGTTGAAGAACCTAAGCTCACGTGGTGCATATGTACAAGCTCGTATGATAATCTGCATCTGAAGGCTAGCCCGTTCTGAAAACGCTAATTATTACAAAGTAGATATAACCGATTTAGCTAAAAGTTTTATTACGGATTTGTACAGCATAACGTTAATGTGCATAGTCTAGTATACCTATACAATAAACTCTGATGCGTTATACTCACATGGCTTTCTCTACTCTTGTACTAACCATTCTTACAAACTCTTATTCCTATATCTTCTTCGTGTTAGTTGAGATAAACATTTGTACAAATTATCTTATTGTTTATTTCCTTGTAGGTACAAGGGGAATGTTAGAATACAGTAGGCTTTGTGCGATAGTCAAATGTTTTAAAGCTTTCAGATTCCGTTCTCTTTGCACGGCTAGGATATAAAAACAATGAATCACGATGTTCCATTTGATGAAAGTTTGTTTTCCAAAACTCACACAAATAAGGAATATCTCCGAAATGGTTCATTCTACAAAAAAATTATTTGAACATAAATTGTGGTTTAGCAAGATCTAAATTTTTGTAAGTATGATTTGGTGTCTCTTAAGGTTTACCAGTTATGCAAAAGTCATCCAGAGTAAACAGGACTACATAGGCCATAGCCAGAAAATTCAAAATATATATTTCATTTGCCGTAAAATATCTCAAACATTTGGCATTTTAATCAAAATCGTTAGAGCCATTTCCGAGAAAATCAAAATTTTCCAAAAATTGCCCATGTAAAGGGTAGTTTAGGGTAGAGGAATTTTCTTCATAATCTTCGCGTCGCATCCTTAAAAGATATTAAACTTAAATATCAACTTTGGTTTTTAAACGACTTAGTTTTTGAGTCATTCTGTTCACATGCAGACACACGCGCGCGTGCACACCTACACACACGAGCTTTTTTCTACAAATGCTCCTTTGGGTTCAGGGGCGCTCCGGTGAAATCTCGACATCGAATTTTTGGTTGGAATACAATACTTCCCCTACTTACTATACGTAGTAGAGAAAGTAAAAATTAAAAGAAAAAAATTTAAATCGAATGTCATTACACAGGAACCCATGTTTACACTTTCAAATTTTGCAGATTATTTCTAGAGTGGAAGTCTTTATAAGGAAGGGCTAGGTGCTGTTTTTTATGTGTGCACTCATGACTTTCTGTAGTCACATGCACTAACGATTCTTAAAACTGCTTGCTGTTAATCGAGATAACCATTTGTAGAAATGATGCTACTCCTTGCATGGCCAAGACATGACTGAAAAGAGCGAATAACGACTTCCTATTTGAGGAAGGTATATGACACCCCTAATTTCAAAGGCGAACATGATGCAATCCGGTCGATGGACATGGGGACTTGAATGTGTTCCTATCGTTGCGTTGAATTTGATGGCAAATGTAGTTCCATTCAGAAACGGGCGAAATTAATATACTGACATTTAAAATTGATGGTTACTTTGAAACTCGGACATAATGCCATCCGGTCGAAATGGTGACTGTGCATATGTTCATCTTTGATACTAGACGCCTCATATTATTTAAGGTTTCTTATTTTGTTAACTCTTACAACGATGAAATGAGTGAAATGATACCTACTCAAATGAGCCCGAGGTCCATAGAGCTGTAAGTTACTCGACATTCGTCTTCTCAGAACAAGGGAAAACCACGGAAAAAATCTTGTCCGGATAACTTACCCTAAGCGAGATTCGAACTCGCGACCTCTTGGACGTGAAGTAGACACGCTACCACCACGCTACAGAGGCGGGCAATTACATGAGGTATTTAAAAATTCAAACCAATAACAGAGGATATCTCGAAAAATTGGAATCTTCACAAAAAAGTTGACGGGCCCTTCAACTTCACTTACTCACTCTACGTTTTGTATGTAGTAAGCTTTTACCTATCTCCACTCCAGTTACACAAAAGTGATACAATATGTGTGACAAATTAAGATGTGTATGTTGAATTTTCTAGGAATAGCCGATGAAGTCTTGTTCATTCTGAATGACTTTTGTACGTATAACTGGTAGAATTTTAGTACACAAAAGCACACGATTTATGTCAAGTGAAAGAGATTGTGGAAGCTCTTTTAACTACTGAGATGCCCAGCGTCCCATTCTCGTATATTGTGTGCGAAAGACTTCAGTTTTGCTCTGAGGCCTTTTTATCAGGCATGTCCTGTGAATGTGAATGTACTTCCGTGCCGAAAGTTGTCACGCCAAGGGTTACCTGTGACCCCCAGACCTCAGAGAGCTACAGTTGGGAGTTATCTACCCGTTTCCGAGATAATCCTTGTTGTTGGTTGGCATTTCCCAACATTTAAACTTTGCGTAAATAAGAAGTAATTAGTTTTTCTTTTTTATTTCTTGGCCATGCAAAAATAACGAAATTTCAAGCCCATCACATAGTGAGCAACTGTTAAAATGTACGACTATCGCTTAAGGTGTACTGTTTTCCCCTATTTGCGTTGTACCTACAAGGAAATACACAATAAGACAGTTTCTGCAAATGTTTAGTTGCATTAGCATGAAGTAGACAGAACAAATGGGAACATAGAAAATCAAGTGAACATTTGTGTTTGTGATGTGTATGGAATTTCAAAGAGAGCAGTATATAGCTACCCTGTTTTTAAACATTTGCCTATCGCTTATTCTCCTGTATTTCCCTAGTACCCACCATAAGATGTGTAATGAAATTATTTTTAAGAATAGTTTGTCGAGAAATTCATGTGAATGTAGGTAGGTAATGAATATGCGTTTGCATGGTCCTGCGCGACCTGCTCACAGTCGCCAAGTTGCGACGGAAAAATCCCGTCGGCAAACGGCAGGCAGGTATTTAATGAGACAAGATCCGGGATTAGAGCTGGAGAAGACGGCAAATGTTTCCTTCTGTAAGGCTATTGGAATCGTCTTTTGTTCCTCTTTGCAAATATTTTTAATGATGAACGTCCTCCCTAAATTGTGCAACGTGATGTTATTGTTTCGTACAGTTGTAGTTTACAAATTGGAAATACGTATAAGACCTACAACTTAGCTGGAATATATAACAAGACCGCTGCTTTACAGTAGCATGAATGCCAGGCACAGCTTTCTCATATATTTCGCTTTATACACTGTAGCTAAGTGGTCCATAAACTTGCGAATGCCAGTTTTTTACATTAAATACACGGTGATGTTTGTGGACTCGTTTTAAGCTCCTTCTTAAATTGGGCTTTACTGGTTCAAGATCTCAAGATGAATTTTGCTAAAAACGCCTCCTGTCTAGTTGATGTCACTACTTCCCCAGACAGTATGATGGAGTGACAGTGAATCTGTAAGTGAACTTGTACCTCACCAGGCCCTGATTTATCGTCAACAGAACAATCCTTTATAGTTGCATAATTTGTCCTTGCCTAAGCCAAAGTTTCTGGATTGTGGCAAATTCCAAGTCTTGATCGTTATACTCGTACCATTACTTTACTCTAGATGTATCAACTCTAACCGTAGGATACTGTGAGATGGAAAACCAGGAGAATCCTTTGGCAGGTAGTCTGACCTGACTGAGACACCAGAGTTGTAGGTTTTAGGCTCAGGTGGAGGGGATCTCTAGCCCTCTTCATCTTCCTAAGGCATCATGTCAACCTCCGTAGTCAGGATTCCCATACCATCCTTTGAGGCCCGAGTGAGGTTCCTGCAACCTGTACCATCGGAGTCCTTGGATGAAAGTGCTGTCCCCACGAGTAGCTAGGGATTACTTTAGTCCGCCTGGGCAGAGCCTCGGAGAGAGAGAGAGATACGAGTATCTCCCATTTACCTTTTAATATTTCACAGGATCGCTTTCTCCCAAACTTGCCCAAGTCCAGATTTAGGGGGGGGGGGGAATATATTTTGTTGTTTAACGACGCTGTCAATTGCCAGGATCACATCAGCGTCGCCGGTGTGCCGGAATTTTGTCCCGCAGAAGTTCTTTTACATGCCAGTAAATCTACTGACATGGAGCTGTCGTTTTAAGCACACTTCAAAACCACCGGTCTGGGCCGGATTTGAACCCGCGACCTTGGGATCAGTAGGCCACCCAGACCGACTTGCTACTGCACATGTGTTTTCAGTAATTCGTGCCCTCTGCCACAGTAGGGAAGAGAAGGTCTTGTACTCCACCCCAAATATAGCTGTGGAGTTGGAGCTAGAAGTGCATGTTTTGCGCATAACTCTAAAACGAAAAGTCGGAGAAATACCAAACTTGATATTTGAGTATAGCATCTTCCAAAGACGCAACGCGAAGATTTTCAAGGTCGTCCTCTCACAGTAACCGACCATTTGCATGAAAATATATATATGATTGTGCTTTTTTTCTTTTTTTTTTTCAAAATGACTAACGCTTTTGATTAAAATGCCGTGCATAAATAAGATTTACAGGCCTCCCCGCCCCCCCCCCCCCCAAAAGTGTTCATCTCGAGTTTTCCGAGAATAGCCCGTGAAATCCTCTTCATTCGGAAAGAATTTTGTCTGACAGATAAGTCGTAATAGAATGCAGCATAAAAATGGTGGATTACTTTTAATTTTCAAGACTACGCCATTTTTGAGATATCCGTTGTTAATGGTAAGGCTACATTAAGCGATCCGCTTTTAAACCTCTGACTATCGAGTCGGTTTCGATTAACATGGAAGTAATCGTAGAAAGAAAAATAAATTGGTAAGAACAGTGTGTTCGGGTTATAGGTAAACGTGGGTCGAGAAAGCACTGCGAAAGGTAGATGAGTCCTTTTTCTCTTTTGTCCAAAATAAAATTTAAGTATACAAAAATACGTATTTGAAAAATCTACCTTCTATTACATCCATGTATAAAATATAATTCTATGTAAAACGCCATAATTGATCGTATTCTTTTTGTAAAATTAGAGAAAAAAGATTTACATTTGTATGGTGCAAGGAATCCTCAGATGTTACCAGGTATTATGTAAAATGTTGATAAAATATTTGTCGTTGGTAATACTGATCTCACCAAATGACATTTTGAATGTAGTGTGTCGTAAGAAGCACGTGCCTATACACGTAAATTATTATAAGTTGAAAATGAGAGAAATGGGTAAATCCAGTCTCAGGTCTCTCCGTAATCTCCGTCTCTGCCCCCTTTCTCTTGTTCAGCGTTCCCCTCTCCCCATATTCGCCATCTCATCTCTGCTCTCACTAGTTCTTGAAATGGATTTTATATGTGATCTAGTAATTAATTTTATTCTTCCAAGGTGTTAAATAGAGAAATTCCTACTTTGTACATAAGCTCGTAAGAAACATTATGCTTATAAACTTGTGTTATCTAACAAAAATAAGCTATTAAAGGAGAAAGTTTTATTTTATATATTTTGTTGGGTTAGCTCCCTTTAAATCTCTCTACTAGAGGCCAAGTAATGAATTTATTTTATAAATGCAAAATTGTCACTTTTGTCACACATTTATGTTTGTCTACACACACACACACGCGTGCGCACGCACGCACACACACACACACACGCACACACAACTCTGCAAAACTTAAGGACGGGATGGATAAAGTAACACATTAATTTCTTTCTTTGTTTACTTTCCTCGCATGAGAACTCGCATTCCCCAGGACTTACCAGTTAACTCCTGGGGTGAGATGCCTGTCGAGGAACGAACTCGGGACCAAAGAGTAGCCAGGATGGGTTATCAGTCCGTAGCTTGGTATGAGGGTGAGATAGGATATGCAATCAAACGACGGTGAAGTGAATGAAAGGAAAGGTGATGGAGCAGTTATTGGAATGCAACAGGCAAGAAAGGGCCCCGCTAAACGCGGGTGCAAGTCACGCAATCTGACGCTCCACAGTGGACGGCGATTGCATGATTGGTGGTCTGTTTGCCCGATGTCCAGTGCGTACACTAGCACATCGGCAGCACCAAGCATCAGGACTGGACCAACGAGGAGTCACGTGCAGATTCAATCTAAGTAGTGATTCTGGACGCAGGTTCATCTAGTGGGAGGGTGGGGTACCAATTGTCGAATTGATCGTTTTGGTGGTCCAGGTGTTACGGTGTAATATTGCATAGGCGTACACACCTCCAAATATTTGAACGCGATACACGTTATTGTTTAATCAGCCCTGACTTCATTTTTGTGAGTGATAGTGCAGGTAGAGTAGCTCTTGTTGTAAACTGCACTGCTACGTCCTACCAACCTTGTGTCCAGCATGGAAGCACGTCGCTATGTAAGGTCCAGCAGTTCTTTCAATGTCGAGCTCATACTTGGCACTACGGTGAGAGCGAGAGAGAGTGGGAGAGGGGAGGGGTTCTGCTAACCACGTTACATTAAGATAAACGGTGACATAATATTCATGAACAACATTCAACTCTATCACAACTTATCGCAACGAGCTCATGCTAGGCTTAAGAAAAAAATACACTCGTATCTGGAAAAAGGAAACTACTTAAAAATAAACATGGACGCTGAGCAATAACATCACATTCTGTGGGTTAGGAAACATTACCACCGTTAACAGGGGAATTGTAATAAAAGTCAGGTAATTGAGAAGAGTTTCTCAATGAAATGTACCTTGTTCTTGTAACAGAACAGTTTTCAAATGAATTCTGTTCGGTGGAAAGCAGATTCAGAATTGGTATTGTCCAGACTTTCCATTTTGTATTGGTAACGTGGTCTCTGGGGCTATTTTGTACACATTTGAACTGCACATGGATTTATATACGAGTATATTGTCCAGGTTGTAGTTGTTTTGACGTCTGTCAACATGCTTAAATAAAATGGTATTGTACTGTTGATTGTTGCAATACAGCCTGGAGCGAGCAACATGGTGAACGTTGTCCAAGAAACACGAGGGACGATTATTCACGTACAGTTAGTTATCTGACGAAACGAGACACACGTTTGTTTAAGGGGCACAAATATAAAACAAATGCATTAGTTTCCATGAACAGAAATTCATTTTGGAGAGTTTTGCTATATCGTGCGCCAGTCACAACTCAACAATGAAAATCTGATTGTATATCAAACTTGATGTTTGTCTTCCGAGGATGCGACACAATGATTTTGAAGTAAGGTTTGGATTATTTTCGATTTTTCTCACTAGTAGCTCTTAACGGTTTTGTTTATAAAGTACCACTGTGGTACTTTAAAGATTTCAGTACTCATTGACAAGAGATAAGAACTTAATGCGTTAAAAAGTCTTGTGCTGCATTCGTATGACTCTCTCTACTCACTCTATAAATCTTGGTACGGCTGTTGATGCATTCCGTATTTCGTTGTAGTTACAAAAATGATACAGTGCGCTAAAGTGATAGATTTTCTAAAAATGAATCACTGTATGAAATTCTACGTTCTTTGCATGACTAGGACAATGAACGAACAACGTAACACTTGGAAATTGTATAAATATTTGAACATTCAAACCAATAACAAGGTAGGTATATCTTGGAACTGTTGTACGCCATAAAAGTGTTTATTGATAAATTGTGTCCTTGTGCGTGCTACAATTTTATTTATCTTTCTTGTGGCACAATTTTGTCTATTTCTTAATTTTCCATTTGTACCACATATGGGGAAAAGGGGTGACAGTATTTCAGTCGAATATTTACCCTGTCTACTGACACAATTTGAAGGAGTGACCGGTTCTGTGGGGTAGACAGACAATAGTGGAAGGGGTTAAAACTACGACGTAGGGTAAGTGACACAATGTGACGGTTCTCATCTATGGTATAGAGCAAACTTTTCGTGTTTTTAGTAATATTCTAACGCCTTTTTTTTTCATAAAATATTTTTTTCCTTCCCTTCTTTCTTTCCAGATTTAGAGCGCCTCAATAGTATATTCTCGATGAAATCTCGATGTCAAATTTTTGCGTGTAATGCAATACTTCTTTTAAGTGAGCAGCAGAAGAAATAAACCTGCAATCTCATTGAGTGTACAGTTTATTTCCGAGATATTGGTAGCTGTTGGTTTGAATTTTCCGATAATAATTAATTCAAGTGCAGTTTTAAGCGCCAGATCACCACTAGTTGGTTGCTCGTGATCATGAAAAGGCTATGGTGCTTCAAAGTCTGCATACAGCGATCCAATTTTTATAATTTTGACTATCGTTTTATGCCCTCTTTGTGCCTATGACATATCTGCAAATGTTTATTTCGGTTAACATAAGTGGACTGAAAGATAGCTTATTAAAGAATATCGAGCTTGTAGAAGAACGGTAAAGACTAGTGGGTAGAGAAAGTCGTGTGAATGCACCGCGTCAGATATTTCGTTTTCCGCCCGCTTTTGTTACAAAGAATCCATAGGCTATGCATGGAATGTATTATTATTATTATTATTATTATTATTATTATTATTATTATTATTATTATTATTATTATTATTATTATTATTATTATTTTATTTATTTATTTGTGACAGAGCAGATGAATCTGAAGTCATTAGCGTTGAAAGCTACCTAATACTCAGCTGTTGAAAACGATCCAATCGGATATCTAATGCATTTTCCGGTTGAAAAGGAAATACCTATTACAGTCAGGGCACTCATCGGCTTTCCAGTTTGAGATAAAGGCGAGTTTCTGCTCTACTCTGCAGTGAAAATTTACTACATATTCGATATTTTCCTTTTGTAAGAAATATGTGAACGGTTCGGTATTGTGTCACAAGTGACCCTAACACTAGAATCAAAGACGCCGAAGTTAACATGGTGAATCACAAGTGTCATGAATTTGCCAAGCTACAGCTACACCAAAGCAAGAATCAAAGAGGCCGAACTGGAAAGGAGCAAGAAGACCTCTGAGAATGGGCCTGCTTGTATTGTAGGTCGCGGCCCCAAAGCCGGAGCGAATTATGAATTCCATGTCCGTTTTTATTTGACGCTTTTCTGCAGCTTCCTGCTTCAGAAGTAAATATTCCCATGTACGACCAGTATAAGCTTTTGAGCGTATAATAGAGAAATTACGAACTGTTGTGCCCAATGCCACCAAAGAACGTGGTCTTAAATATACGCGAATGCACGCGAATTTTGTTGTCAGTCAAAATAACAACAGGTAGGAGCATGTAATTTCTTATCTGGAGGATATCGCCGCTGTTACTACCTTACCCTCAGCAATGTCAAGCCTTATTCCAGAAGTTACATTACCGACATAACTGGTCTGACGTTTAACGTGTAGGTACAGTAAATTGGAAGAACATTGATTAGTTTTGTTGAAAATGACTGTGGCTGTAACGGTCACACCGTTGCTGAGTTGGTGAGGAGGGGCGTTTTCTGATCATGATTTGGTGCCTTGTGGTGAGGAGCATAACACGGACTCCTGCCATGTGGTAAACTGATGAAGTGAATGAAAACGTGAACAAAGATGCGGGGGGAAAAGCTATCAGCTGTATTATAACATGAAAACAAAAGAAGACCTACAGTACGTACATGCTCAGTTTGTTGAAGAAGTCCAGCAGTGTTTCCTGTTTAACGGATCTCGCCGTTTCACACAACCGATGTAGCAGTAGGTCTGTTGCAGTTGTCAAGATGCTTGGCAAGTCACTCGGCTGAGGCCTTTAATAACTTTGCGCTGTACTCCGGAACACGTTCTGTTTTCTTGATCTGCAGGAAGCTCGGACATGGAATTGGGAAGTGGTGTTATCGACCGAATGCATGTAATGATGAAATTTGGCTACGAACTTGGATATTTAGCAGGGAGGCAGGCAGGAGCATGGCTGCGGAAACAAAAGACACGTTGGCGGATCATTCCCAGGGGGTTCCCCCTAGCTGTCGAGTAAATGAATCATGCCATTATCAAGATTAGGTAAAAACTTCTTGCACTGGGTCAGCTGCATGCTTGCCTTGCACATCCTATACTTTCAGTACGAAATGTGCGCACATTCGGTTCACTCAATATAATAATAGTGATGATGATAATCTAAAGGAAAATAAGGGGAAAAGCTGTTGGACATCTTGATTTTCCACTATTTTCTCTTAAATTCTGTTTACTTTTCCTCTCCCAAAATACACCAAAGCTGGAATTCTCCAGCAGGTACGTGATGAGCACGGCTCTGGTGTTAAAAGGCTAGAAATATGCAAGCACTTATGACCGAAAATATGACGATAAATATTACCCAAACATTTTTGGATGCATTTTTCAAATCTTCAAAAATGTAACGCTATTCAAATTAACATTATATGGAAAATCTACACTCTCAATAATACATAAATAATATTAATTTTACTGTTGCATTTTGAATTTAATTGCCCAATCCAGAGCTAACCCTCAGCTCTGCACAGATTGAAATAACGATCACATTTTGAAGGGCGACGAGAAAACAGAATTACAATAACAAATTGCGTATAGCTTTTGCTCGAAATTCGCGGAAACATATATTGCTAAGAAAAATAATTGTAAGAAATATTACAGACAAGACTTAGGAGATGTGAAAAATCGACTGCTTGGACGACTGCAAGTACGTGTGCGAAACTAGAATAGAAATATAACAATGTGACAAAACACGACAATTTGAGGAAAAATCACTTTGACATGAAAAGTGGCAAGAAAATTACAAGAAAGTTCAAAAGGCCAAAATATAACTATATAACCCATGAGAATTGCATAATTTTAATCATCATTGATAAAATCGTGCTTCGCTTATATTTTCCATGAAAAAAAAAAAAAAACCACACAAACAAAAATGATGACGTGATAAATATCCGGGCCCTGGTGATGAATATAGCAGCTAAATAGGGAAGAGAAACGCAAGACGAACTGTAGTTCCTTTACTGCTTCATTTAAGCTCAGCGTCGCCCAAGGATGCTACCCTTTCCAAAAATAGCTCAAAGAGTGATTGAAATGTATTGTAACAAAGACACACAATCAGTCCTGATACTTTTCTATCACTTTCTTCTCGTCCTTAACACAGACTATCACAACTCACAATGTTTACTTCTCGTAACCTTGCTCAGTCCTTTTAGTGTCTTGCTTCCCTTCCTCTGTCGCTCGTGCACTAATTACGACGATATAATCACTGGCGACGCTCGTTGAATCTACTTAGTACGTACCAACACGACACACACACACACACACACACACACACACACACACACACACACACACACACACACACACACACACACACACACACACACAGCTGACTTACACGCACTGACACACCTACCGACTCGTGTCTATAACTGTAACTCCAAAACTCACTGTTCTACTCTCGTCTGGTCTCCTTATATACTGGGGATGACGTCACACGGTCGAGTTACACACACCGGAAATGACGCAGCTAGAAGTCTTGCGAACGTTCTCAAACCCCCTTTTGTTTGTGCCTCATCGATCGTTGAATCACGTACACACAGTCGCACGAGGCAGCTTGGCCTTGAACGTATGTGCACGCTCCCCGGCATGGCGCGTGGTATGAAGCAGCTGGCTCCGTCTGTACTTTGTTGTGCGTCGAGCCCAACGTCACAGTATATTCTGAATTTTCTGCAAGTAGCTCGCGAAGTTCTTTTCTGAATTATGTTGTATAGGAAATAAGAGAGACAAAATCTTACAATAATGTAACCTAGTTAATACATACAATTTAAATACGAACAAACATGTGGCTAATCATTTCTGAGACATTCGTTCCCCTTGATTGTAATTTAGTGCCCGGCAACTGCATAGCAACTTCGACACCTGTTTACTGAGACCTTAGTGCCCGGCAACTGCATAGCAACTTCGACACCTGTTTACTGAGACCTTAGTGCCCGGCAACTGCATAGCAACTTCGACACCTGTTTACTGAGACCTTAGTGCCCGGCAACTGCATAGCAACTTCGACACCTGTTTACTGAGACCTTAGTGCCCGGCAACTGCATAGCAACTTCGACATCTGTTTACTGAGACCTTAGTGCCCGGCAACTGCATAGCAACTTCGACACCTGTTTACTGAGACCTTAGTGCCCGGCAACTGCATAGCAACTTCGACACCTGTTTACTGAGACCTTAGTGCCCGGCAACTGCATAGCAACTTCGACACCTGTTTACCGAGACCTTAGTGCCCGGCAACTGCATAGCAACTTCGACACCTGTTTACCGAGACCTTAGTGCCCGGCAACTGCATAGCAACTTCGACAACTGTTTACTGAGACCTTAGTGCCCGGCAACTGCATAGCAACTTCGACAACTGTTTACTGAGACCTTAGTGCCCAGCAACTGCATAGCAACTTCGACACCTGTTTACCGAGACCTTAGTGCCCAGCAACTGCATAGCAACTTCGACACCTGTTTACTGAGACCTTAGTGCCCAGCAACTGCATAGCAACTTCGACACCTGTTTACTGAGACCTTAGTGCCCGGCAACTGCATAGCAACTTCGACACCTGTTTACTGAGACCTTAGTGCCCGGCAACTACATAGCAACTTCGACACCTGTTTACTGAGACCTTAGTGCCCGGCAACTGCATAGCAACTTCGACACCTGTTTACTGAGACCTTAGTGCCCGGCAACTGCATAGCAACTTCGACACCTGTTTACTGAGACCTTAGTGCCCGGCAACTGCATAGCAACTTCGACAACTGTTTACTGAGACCTTAGTGCCCGGCAACTGCATAGCAACTTCGACAACTGTTTACTGAGACCTTAGTGCCCAGCAACTGCATAGCAACTTCGACACCTGTTTACCGAGACCTTAGTGCCCAGCAACTGCATAGCAACTTCGACACCTGTTTACTGAGACCTTAGTGCCCAGCAACTGCATAGCAAGTTCGACACCTGTTTACTGAGACCTTAGTGCCCGGCAACTGCATACCAACTTCGAACACTGTTTACTGAGACCTTAGTGCCCGGCAACTGCATAGCAACTTCGATACCTGTTTACCGAGACCTTAGTGCCCGGCAACTGCATAGCAACTTCGACACCTGTTTACTGAGACCTTAGTGCCGGGCAACTGCATAGCAACTTCGACACCTGTTTACTGAGACCTTAGTGCCCGGCAACTGCATAGCAACTTCGACACCTGTTTACTGAGACCTTAGTGCCCGGCAACTGCATAGCAACTTCGACACCTGTTTACTGAGACCTTAGTGCCCGGCAACTGCATAGCAACTTCGACACCTGTTTACTGAGACCTTAGTGCCGGGCAACTGCATAGCAACTTCGACACCTGTTTACTGAGACCTTAGTGCCGGGCAACTGCATAGCAACTTCGACACCTGTTTGCTGAGACCTTAGTGCCCGGCAACTGCATAGCAACTTCGACACCTGTTTACCGAGACCTTAGTGCCCAGCAACTGC
The DNA here is from genome assembly GCA_030765045.1 of Tenodera sinensis. Taxonomy (NCBI): domain Eukaryota; kingdom Metazoa; phylum Arthropoda; class Insecta; order Mantodea; family Mantidae; genus Tenodera; species Tenodera sinensis. The sequence continues at coordinate 7,458,834 of CM060967.1, read as the reverse complement.
ATAGCAACTTCGACACCTGTTTGCTGAGACCTTAGTGCCCGGCAACTGCATAGCAACTTCGACACCTGTTCACTGAGACCTTAGTGCCCGGCAACTGCATAGCAACTTCGACACCTGTTCACTGAGACCTTAGTGCCCGGCAACTGCATAGCAACTTCGACACCTGTTCACTGAGACCTTAGTGCCCGGCAACTGCATAGCAACTTCGACACCTGTTTGCTGAGACCTTAGGGCCCGGCAACTGCGTAGCAACTTCGACACCTGTTTACTGAGACCTTAGTTCCCGGCAACTGCATAGCAACTTCGACACCTGTTTACTGAGACCTTAGTGCCCAGCAACTGCATAGCAACTTCGACACCTGTTTACTGAGACCTTAGTGCCCGGCAACTGCATAGCAACTTCGACACCTGTTTACTGAGACCTTAGTGCCCGGCAAATGCATATCTGCTTCAGATGGCAACAGCTTCAAATGACCAGATAGACCTTAATGTTAGGCAACTGTACCTCTGCTGCTATACATGCCCTATTACCGTTTATTTTCTTTGTTATTGTGATTGAGACTAAAGGTGGAACTTTGGGTCTTGACATATCCAATCCGGTATTTATCTTGGCGACTAATGGAAACAGAAAGTAAGATTGGTCAGCCCATGGGATTTGAATCCGGGATTTCGGTGGCTCGAATTCGCAGAGCCGTCTTACATCTTATGAGTAATTGTAAAGATGTTTAAATTGTTATTTCATTCATTAAGTAGCCGTAATAAACATCACCCGAAGATCGGTAATCTGAGACGGCCTTGTGATAATTTCTCTTAATTATATCATTAATTAGCAGAATTACGATACGTTGCCTGGGACCTGACCATTTTGGTAAAACGCCAATTTTGCAAAATGTGTTTATGAGGACTAAATTTAATTAAAGCACTTAGCACTGGTGGTATTTAATTCTTTTAATTTGATCACTTCATTGCCCCAAATGTCTCATTCATACTAAAAACTATCCAAATTGCCTCTCATACCCCATCCCGTATTGTGTGGCATTTTGTACTACCAACCTTAAAAGAGTGAATTAAGGAAACTGGATCATTCGGGCTGAATGTCTTTGAAATTGCTTCATGCCGAACATTTTCCACTCAAACTTCATTTGGGAGGAGGACTGTTATGAGACTTTTTTTTTTAATTTGCAGATGTATTGAGAAAACGGACCTATTTGCGCTGAAAAGCTTCAGAATTCTTTCTCGCCAAACACTGCCTCCCTCTTCCTTTAGGAGAGGTTTTTGTCTTGACCTTAAACATACCTACATAGGTATATCATAATCCTCTGGTGTCTTCGAGCGAACAATCTCTCTGTGGGGATGTGTTTGTGTTTATATGTGGCGGAAATGGGCCCGTTGTTGCTAATAATCCTTAAAATTGCTTGCCTCCGAACATTTTCAATCCTCTTGTGTGGGAGGTTGTGGATTATTTATAAACTTAACCTAAAGAATAGGTAAGTGTGCTAAGATTGGCAAGAGTGTAAGGTAAGACTGCATTGATTGCAGCTCGCTAGTAAAAATACGACTACCAGTTTTGAGGTAACTGCTTATGTTCTAGTGGTTCGGCCAGGTGATACAAGCAGGTACTCCAAGTGAGGTTTGTACTGAAATGTGTTTTCTCGTTGTTTTCAGTGACCTCGTCCGAAGAATCCCCTGTAGCAATGAAGCTGAAGAAGATGTGGCTGAAAACACCGCTCTCGGAAGACGGAGACACTACTCTAGGTGAGATACTTGCATGCTTTCATTGCTGTGGCGTGTTCCTTTCAGCTTTGTCTTGCAAATAAAATATACACGGTCATTCTTATTGTGCTCAAAATATCAGCCATAACTTCAAACAAGATTCCTTGGTGAAATGTTCAAGGGAATGAAAGACAGATTATTTTATATTTAAGCACTGCGTTCGTGTGGTGGATAATGTTTTAATGCCCCCTAACGCCTTCCTCAACATGCCAGGCTGTAGGAATGAGCAAATCCTGAGAACACAAACAAAGGCGTTACGAATTACCACTTGGTCATTGTTTTGTACATAGGTATTATTGTTTGGTTCAGTCAGTGTCGTCAACTTTATCCTATCAATTTGTTTCGCATTATAGTCGATTAACAATCAAAACAGCACTCTATTTCAATTTGACAACACTGTTTTTAACAGTAATTGTTCTTCTAATAATTAATGTATTTTTACGGAACAAAGGTTTGGCAATGTTAAAAATAAAGTGGCTTTCTGTTACATTAGAAGATGGAATACATGTAATTCTTGGATTTCTTTTCCTCAGTTGGCAGTACTGAACTACACTTCTCGAAATCAATATATTTTAGGTTTTTTTTTTTATAGAATTTAACGTTTTCTGGTCAGATATAGTATCTAAATTCATATTTTATTTATGAAATGGTCGATATAAATCTATTTCGACTATTGTGACTAGCTCCGCTCGAGAGTTTCTAGGTTAGGTCACACATGTTATGTTGGTATGGGGAATGTTGTTAATTGTACGTTACATGCACTAGTCAATATTTACCGACGTGATTCCTCTTAGAAACGCTCGAGCTTAGATAGTATTGCACTTCCCTGTAGGTTGGCCCGCTTCACGTGCACTCGCTCACCTAGCCACTTGTGCTCACATTTCCAACCAGCTGTACGAGCAACCGAACTTACAACACATTTAGGGAAGTGAAGGAAGGTCATTGGCCTGCTGAAAGGGTTGCTACAGCCAATATTCGTGAAAACTTGTGTGGAAAAGAGCTTTCAAATGCAACACTAATGGCTCTTTACATACAGAATATTTACTCCGTTGTTCAACTATTCTAAAGTTAACACATGTATTACATTATTATGTTATTTTGTAATTTAAAACTGGAATGATGCCATAAATGCCTAATGCAAATGAGCGACTTTCTTGCGATTTTTTTCAAACTTTCAGAATAAATAGCTCCTACTGGAAGACAGAATTCAAACGGGAATGGAAGTAAAACGAAGTTAAAACTAAAAGAGACAAAAATATTATGCTCAGTGTCTGCAGGCAGCACTTAGGTGATTTTAGAGGAAAAGTGGCGTATAACCAAAGCTGCTAAGAAATGTTCCATTCCCTGGAGCACTGTGAAGGGCCATGTACCCAGAAATGATAGTGATGATGTGAACAGACATTAAAAAGATGGGTGGATCATTTGCTCTGTCCTCTGCCAAAATTCGCAGCAAAAGAAAAACGAAGTGGACCCCTCGTCCAAAGTGTTCCATCCAAGAGAAACTCAAACTGCGTTATCCACCCAGAGCCAAGCCAGGACAAATCGTTTACGAGGACAGAAGAAGAAGAAGAAAACTAATGTTTGGAGCTGTAGTACGTGTGCCCTGAAGTATAGAAGTGAAAAAAATAAAATTCCTGGATTCAGTGCGCACTGCTTTTGTTTGAAATGTTACCACGAAACTTGTCAAACAGCAGATTCCAATAATCCACCTGCTGTTTTTATGTGCAATGAGTGCGCAGAAGCACAAAAATGACTGACAGAGAATGAAAGCTTGAACTCTTGAACAGTAACGTTCACGGAATTAGGTGTATTGTGTCGTACATTTCTCATTTAAGTAGATTCTTAGCGATTATTAACTTAATGGTATTCTATTAGTGTCAGTATTAATAAACCACTTGTTTAATATATGCATTGCCTTTATTACATGGTTAATCGTTAGCATCACGAAATAGGGTAGGTTTACCCTATAGTAAGTAGGGGAAGTATTGTATTCCACCCAAAAATACGATGTCGAGATTTCACCGGAAGTGTGTGTGTGTGTGTGTGTGTGTGTGTGTGTGTGTGTGTGTGTGTGTGTGTGTGTGTGTGTGTCTGTGTGTGTGTGTGTACGCAGCAGAACTCAAACGAAAAGTCGGTTAAAAACCAAAGTTGGTGTTTAAGTTTAATGTCCTTCAAGGATGCGACACGAAGATTTTGAAGACAATAGCCCCACCCTAAACTACCCTTTACATGGAAAATTTTTCGAAAATGTTGGATTTTCTTGAAAATGGCTCTAACGATTTTGATTAAATGTCATATGTTTGAGATATTTTGATGACAAATGAAATGTATATCTTGAATTTTCTGGTTACAGCCCCTGTAGTCGTATTTACTCTGGACGACTTTTGCATAACTGGTAAACCGTTAGAGATAGACCAAATCTTACTATACAATAATGTAGATCTTGCTAAAACACACAATTTGTTTACATATATGTTGCAGTATGTAGGAATGGTCTCTGATGTCCTCTTAATTGTGTGGTATTTGAGGTGCCCCCCCCCCCGCCCCTACACACACACACACACACACACACACACTTTATAACATTACTACAGATGGATTGCTTGATTTAGATAAGGAGTTTTCATGATGGAGCTTGTGACCACGAGCTCGAGTGCTGAAAACCAATAAAATGTTGAGCCTATTTGCTACAGCATTTGAAAGACGTTCGCTCACAGTTCGTGTCGTTCCATTTGATTGTAACTACATACAAAACGTGAAGATATGTAGATGGATGCTTTTACTCTTTGTGACGTTGGTAGAGGCAGTGGATATCGAGATTTGACCGGAAGTAATCATGGCGACATATGGCGTGGATTGCATCTCATGTCCAAAAAACAGAGCAGAAATGTGTAGAAGTAGGTAATGAAGCTTGGCATGTTGTAAGGCGGGCGGCAGATAATGATGGCATACGTCTGTAAGTAGCCACCCAGCATTCGTCGTCTCAGGACAAGGGAAAACCTCGCTACCACGTCTTACAGAAGTGAATCACAATGAAGAGGACTTTAGGGCGTAGGTATTGCCAAAAAATTAATGTCATACATTTTATTCTTCATGTAAGTATCTTAAACACAGTGATTTTAATGGAAATCGTGCCTCATATACAGGGGATGGGCGAATTTTGCCCATGTGGAAGACGCTCAACTAAAATAAGTGTAGTATTTAACCGAGCGACTCTTGATTTTTTAGTTATGCTGTTTACAGGCTTTCATTCAGGGAGACTCCCTTCTGGTGAAATGTCAGTGTGAAATTTTTGGATGGAATGCAATCGTCCCTCTGCTTGCTTGCTTACTTGTAGTGCACGACATATAAAACTACACTATTTAACTGCTTCCTTTCACTTTTATGTGTTTCAGTAGGCAAATAGAACATTAGACATTGGGTCGTATTTGTGATGAATCTGATTACAAATGAATCAACTTACTCTGCAAAATATCGAAGGGCTTGGGTTACGTGACAGAGGTTAGAATGGAGCATTTCTCTTTGCTCCTTTAAGCTGGCACATATTTCTGTTGATCCGCCCCGCCGAATAAACCGAGTAAGGACCATTGTACTGCAGACTCCAGCCTGAGCATTGGCCAGCAGACGTGCACTACAGTGATTCCACGTCGTGAGTCAACATTTGATGTGAAGTAATTAGAATACCTCTCTGATTCGCTAATTTCTTGTTTGACAACCTTGTGTTATGTTTACACGTCTCACCTAGTTACTTTCTCTACTTCGTATAATAAATAGAGGAAGTGTTACGAGTATATTCAATGTCGAGGTTTCACAGGAGGTATATTTTAGGCCCCTTTAAAAAAAAAGTAATAATAATAATAATAATAATAATAATAATAATAATAATAATAATAATAATAATAAAAACATTGTTAGAAAAACTTAAAAATGAAAAGTCGGTTAAAAACCCAGGTTGGTGTTTAAGTTTAATGTCTTTCAAGGATGTGACACGAAGATTTTGAAGAAAAATTGCTCCACCCTAAACTACGCTTTACATCGAACTTCTTCGAAAATGTTGATTTTTCTTGAAAATGGCTCTAACGATTTTGACATGTTTAAGGTATTTTTGTGACTAATGAAATGTAGATATATTTTGAATTTTCTCGCGCCTATGGAGTCCTGTTTACTCTGGATGACTTCTGAATAATTGGTAAACCGTAAGAGATAGGACTAATCTTACTATACAAAAATGTAGATTTTGCTAAAACACACAATCCATGTCCATTGTAGAGTGATCCATTTCGGAAATATTCCCAGTTATTTGTGTGAGCTTTCCAATACTTATACTTTTCTCAAATGGAACATCGTTATTCATTTTTTATATCTTAGCCGTGCAAAGAGAATGGTATCTCAAAGCTTTGAAATATTTGACTACCGCTCAAGGCCTACTGTATTCCCATATTCCCCTTGTACCTACAAGGGAAAAAGCAATAACATAAGTTCTGCAAGTGTTTATCTCAAGTAACACGAGGAAGATAGAGAAATAACAGTTTGTAAGAATGCTTAGTACAAGAGTAGAGAAAGTCATGTGAGTGCAACACATCAGATTTTTGTTTAAGTTGAAGTTTACGTAATCTTGCGCTTAATTTTCCTAGCGAACGGTGTCTTAAGTCTCAACACTACCATCTCCTCTCATGACGATGGTTCATTTGGTGAATTTGGTGCCAGCGATAATGTAGCCCATAAAACATGAGCACCCGAAACCAAATGTTTGTGTTTACGTTCCAACAAAAGACAATTGATTGGTTGCTTCCAGTAACAGTGCAAGAAGTGTCAGTGTGAGGTTAGGTGAGTTATTTGAGCAAGATCGGAGTCAGTGCGTGCCTGCCTGCCTGCCTAGTGACTGTTGGTTTGTGTGTTTTGGTAGCACTGCATTGTGTGTTGTCTTCAGCAGCTGCGAAGCGCTCTCTGTTTAATAACCGTTATGAAATTGTAATTAGTGTACAAAGTAACGCTGGTACGTGAAAGCAATTTCAACATTAATTGAACACTGTGCGGATAATGCTTTGTTACATGAACTGCATGCGGTCCGCAAAGGAATGGAGTTTAAAAGCAATTGGCTCGCAACGCTTTTGACGGCAAAATGCACTGAATTTCGGAAAATTATCAACTAGTTGATCAATTTGAGGACGTTGTGAAAAAGGTAACGCAAAATTGAAACTTCAGCAGAGCATAAATTTTCCAAATGAGATGTCTGGCTGGCAATTATACTTGAAGTGCTTTGTCAGTGCTGTAGGTACCTTGCTAGCCCTGGACTGGACCATTACACTAGCTCTATAAAATGACCACATTCACGTGTAGGTACAAATTAATTTGGGATTTACCTGAGAGCGATGTTAAAAGTCATGTGGTCACATAAATACCAACGACCTGAAACACTTGCATTGCTGTCCTCAGAATCCGTCGATTCACCTTGGTGGGTGAATGTTGCATATCGGCTAATATATGGCAATTTGCAGGTGTAGGCGAACATACCTTCTGTCACTCAGTCTGTACAAGGAACAAACTATGTGTTCTGACTTTGTTGAAGCTGCATAAAAATACTTACACTCTAGACTCTAGAGATTAGAGGAGATGTAAACAAAGCACCGGTTTGTATCACTCCGCGGCCACGTGCATTCACAATGACGCAACACAGTTACCTACCGCTACGCGTAGTTATAATATGCATTTTACACTACTTGATCCAAATAACATGTAGCACATGGAAATTAACTGCTACTTAGTCTTCTCTGTCCACAATAACACTTTTTCATTTCCTGCTCACAATCTCGAAACCAATCTCCAGAAGCAGCTTGTGGAGGGAAGTTCGTTTTAAATCTGGAAGATCGGGATCAGAGTTAACTGCCAACAAGCACTTTAAGGTGGGGGTTCATTGTTAACAAAGAACTGGTGAACTTTTCGACGGATTGCAGATCTCACAAATTCAGTCCATCATGTAGCTAAAATCTAAAATTAGTGTCACAGTGGATTTAAATCTGGAGACAAAAAAAAAAAAATAAATAAATAAATAAAATGAAGAATTAAAATCATTTGTAGTCCTCTTTCCCATTAACATGTCATTTTTTCCACAAATATATTTCCTCGGTTTAAAGCATGTGTCAGAATTAAACATGAAATAAGTTGGACTAAATGAAGTGCATATTGTGACAGTCGATGTGTTGGCGACACTGTCAGTGGACGCTAGACATACAACAGAACAGGGCATGTTCCCTCTGTAACTTTGCATACACCACACCTTTCAAAATATGAGAAACGTGTTCTTTCCTTTCATTTGGCTGCTAGAGAAATTTTAAAGGGGAATGGTGTTTACATATAGGTGCCGGTTTTCAAAGCGTACTGCGCGACACGCCTGTTGTCCGTGCTTAGAGCAGTTTGGAAGTGAGGGAGTGTAAACCCGCACACAGAAGCTGTGTGCCTCTGCAGTGTTTTGTACCAGTGTTTAACGAAATTTGGTCTAGATGAAGATAGCTTTTCAAAGATAACTTGCAAGTCCTTCATTAGACGATACTTTTAGTTGCAAGTTTTAAGCGTCCCTTGTAATAACTGAGAATTGCAGACATGAATGAAATAGGGAAATGGGATGACGACATAAGAACTTGTCCTGTCTTCTACAGTTAACTACTATGGGAAGCCACAAACACACAGAAAGAAGAAATACTACGTGCACATAAAGCATGGATACCGGTTTTAGATCAACTTTCAGACGCACTCAACAGTTATAATAATATAATGGTTGTTTAAAATATGGAAGCATTAGGCGATTGTGGGACTAGGAGAATTTGGTCACTAGAGTTCGCGCCATAGCCACAGTAGTATCTGTAGACTGTAGTACAAGACCATGTTGATCTCTCTAACCATACGGCACTTCATTCAAGTAGCCGTGAAATTCTCTTCGTCCTGTGCGCATAACTGTCAAACCATGAAAAATGCACGTCTCCCTATAATACATGGTATTTTAAAGATAGTACCTGGGCGACCGAGCTTCGCTCGGCGTTTTTCGCCTGTTTTTGTGAAATCTTGTTTTTTGTGGGAGAAGATACTTATTTAGATAAACTGAAAGTAAAACGTTAACTAAATAACAATTTTAATCGCAATTGTGAAGAGTCATTTCCGAGATACAAATATTTCATAAACACCATTATTTCAGCTGTAAAACGTATACTGCTGAACGCAGGCCTCCCCCGTAGATATCCACCCAGTTTGACGTTTTCGTCGAGCATTTGTTCCATTATGGAGTTCAGTTCTTTGCTGCTGCGATTGACTTCAGGGCGTTAACACGTTCGTCAATGGCCTTCATCTTTCCGTCGAGTTCTTCCATGGCTTCCTTTACCCCGGCCAGTCGCTCGTTAGTATTCTCCGATAGATCTACCTTCATATTACACATTCCCATCTTCTTCTTTTCTGTTTCGGAGTTTACATTTTCAGTTTGCCTTCCATTTTTGTTTTCATTTTGTCCATCTTTGTTCCTATATTTTCTATTCCGTAGTTTACATTTTTCCAATTCGGTTTTCATATTTGTTTCCTCTGTCACATTCCAGAATTCATTTCATTTCCCATTCTGTCCATCTTGGCTAACATTTATTTCATCAACTGTTCCATATCGTGCTTTTCGGCGCACTCCGGGCATCAATTGTGATTACTTTACTTTTTTAACTATTTATTTTTTATTAAAACACCGGAGCAACACTAAGCAAAAGCACTGTTGAACAATAACAAATACTACAGGAAGAAATGCTGGTTGATAAAGCCATGTGAATGTACTACGCATTTCTGTTTCAATCATATAGAAAATTGTATGAATTGTTCGTAATTGTTCGCTGAAACGGAAGTAGTGAGAGAAATGTGAGTGTGTTTAGTAAATTAAAAATGAGTAGAAAAACCGTGTGAATATTATACGTTACACTATATTTCAAGTGCATGGAAAAATGTATGTTTGTAGAAGAGGGAGTAGTATGTTAGGTAAAAGAAAAAGGAGTAGAGAAAACCATGTGAACGTAATACGTTGGGTGGTAAAATGGATTGCATAAAAACCTTCGCCATGAAAACAATTAGATATATCGCTTTTCATGGTGATCGGTCAACCTGTTTTGGAATTTATTCACTCTTTAACATACGATATGTATAGGCGTTGGTATGTATGAAGTTGATAAACGATAGGGAATAACATGAGAATTGTTTCGTAAAACAATAGTGAGTAGAGAAAATAGTATGAATATAATACGTTGTATTTCTTTTTCAAACACATCAAATTGTACGAATTATATGTTGAAGGGCGAATAGTGAAAGAAGACTGATGGTGCCTCGTAAAGGAAGAATTAGTCGAGGAAGTCGTGTGAATGTAATACGTTGCATTTATATTTCAATCATAGAATATTATATGAATTGTATGTTGAAGGGCAAACAGAGGATAAATGAACATACTACGTAAAAGAAATGCGAGTAGAAAACCATCTGAAAGTAATATATTGTGTAGTAAAATTGTTACCATAAAAAATTTCCCCATGAAAAAATACATATACGTGCCGAATTTCGCGGTGATCGGTTAAGCGGTTTTCGACCTTAACAGTTAGATATGTACAAACATTCAAGTTGTATAGATGATATGAATTGTGTGTAGAAGAGCGAGTAGAGAAAGAGATGTGAATGTGTTACCTAAAAGTGAGCATAGTAAACAGTGTGAATGTAATACGCAGCTTTTCTATTACAAACATGCACAAAATTGTATGACTTATTTCTAGAAGAGTGTGTAGAGAAACAATTATGAATGTGTTTCCCAAAAGGAAGTAGAGAAAACAGTGTGCATGTAATACGTAGCATTTCTATTTCAAACATGCACGAAATTATATGACTTATTTGTAGAAGAGTGAGTAGAGAGAGATGTGAATGTGTTACCTAAAAGTGAGTAGAGAAAACAGTATGAATATAATATGTAGCATTTCTATTTCAAACATACAGAAAATTGCATGACTTATTTGTAGAAGAGTTAGTAGAGAAAGAGATATGAATGTGTTATCTAAAAGTGAGAGGAAAAAACAGTGTAAATGTAATAGCATTTCTATTTCAAACATACCGAACATGGTATGACTTATTTTAAAAGCGGGGATAAAGGTGTTTTTTGGTGCAAAATTACGTTTTTTATGGAAAATTGTCTATAGAAGAGTGAGCAGAGAAAGAATGGTGAATGTGTTACCTAAAAGTAAGTAGAGATAACACTGTGAATGTAATATGCAGCATCTCTATTTCAAGCATACAGAAACTTCTATACTTATTTGTAGAAGAGTGAGTAGAGAAAGAGATATGAATGTGTTACCTAAAAGTGAGAGGCGAAAACCGTGTGAATGTAATAGCATTTATATTTCAAACATATAGAACATGGTATGACTTATTTTAAATGTGCGGATAAAAATATTTTTTGGTGCAAAACCACGTTTTTATGAAAAATTGTTTATAGAAGAGGAGTAGAGAAAGAGATGTGAATGTGTTACCTAAAAGTGAGTAGAGAAAACGCTGTGAATGTAATATGCATGTATATAAAAATTTAATTAAATCTTTAGAGCTATTTCTGAAATACCGTGAGTATATACAAGAATTGCACCGTAGAGGCGGGAATAAAACACGTTATTTTTTTATGTAAAATCGCGCTTTTTCGGGAATTACACCTATATAGCTGAACTTAAAAAGCAAAACCCTATCTGATTACAAAATTTGATCTAAATCAAAGGGTCTGCAACAAATAAGTTATATATATATCTTAAATACCGTGTTTTGATCGAAATCGTCACAGCCATTTTCGTAAAAATAAAAAAAATAAAAAAATAAAAATGTTCAAGGTGGGTGGGGGGATTTTGTTGAATATTTCGTATCACATCTTTGGAAGATACTGCATTTAAAATACCAAATTTGGTATTTATCCGAGTTCTCGTGTTTGAGATTTGCTATTCTGATACACGCTAGCGGCCCTTTTTCTAAAATGGTGTTAGTTATTCAGGTGCCCTCAAAACATGTATTTCCGGTACAAATTTTGTATCGAATTTTTTAATGGAATGCAATACTTTACTTACCAACTGGATAAGTACCCATATAAGTAAAGTTTATTAGAATAACTTGTAGAATAGAAGAAAGTAAGGTAAATCTAACACATTTGTTGTGTTAAGGGTAGGAATGTATGTGATTTGCACGGTCGGCCGCTACATGAGGCACCGGAAACGTCTCTCACCTTTTCCACCCCACCCCACCCCAACCCATCCCAGCCTCATTTGGCCCCGCCCTCTGACGTCACGGGCTTCCAGCACAAGGAAGCGTTGATTCCATGCCACTGTAATAGTCCAGAGGTCCTCATTCGATTCCCAGCATTTTAGAGAAGGAATGTAATTTGTTATATATACTGCTAGTTGTTCTAAAAGCACTTTCATACTCTGCCTGCTTTTCTAGTACTTCTATTTCTCCTGTTTTAAAAGAAAACGTACACTTCTTAGCATACAGACATTCTGGTTTGATTACTGCATTATATTGTCTCATTTTGATGTTACTTGTGATCTTTTTCTTATTGTAAATATCCTTAGTTAACTGAGATACAAATTCCATTTTTCTCAATCTGGCTTTATTTGCTTCCGTACCCAAAGCATTAGTTTGAATTAGTTCACCAAGATACTTGAATTTAGTAACCTTATTTATTTTTCCACCCTTTGCTGCTAATAGTTCTGGTGCTTTGATATGTTTGAAATGCTATTTCGAGTCTAACTTTCTCTGCAGTTTCCTTCAGAAGATCAACTGCTGTTTCAGCAAGGATTGTAATATTATCGGCGAAGGTTAAGCAATTTACGCAATTAACTTGTATTTTGATCCTAATCTAATTAGATGAGAGATTCTTGCAGTTTTTTTTTCCCATACTCAGGACACAGTTCAATAGAATTGTTGTGAGTTATCTCCCTGTGTTACACCCGTATTAATTTGAAATTTCACCCATAAATTTTACTCTGGACTGCGTGTGTCTCTAATTATTATTATTATTATTATTATTATTATTATTATTATTATTATTATTATTATTATTATTATTATTATTATTATTATTACTACTACTATTACTACCGCCGCCGCCACCACGACCACCACCGCCACCACCACGACCACCACCGCCACCACCGCCGCCGCCGCCACCACGACCACCACCGCCACCACCACGACCACCGCCGCCGCCACCACCGCCACCACGACCACCGCCGCCACCACCACCGCCATCGCCACCACCGCCGCCGCCGCCACCACCGCCGCCGCAGCCGCCCCCGCCGCCACCACCATCACCGCCGCCACCACGACCACCACCACCGCCGCCGCCACCGCCGCCACCACCACCGCCGCCGCAGCCGCCCCCGCCGCCACCACCATCACCGCCGCCACCACGACCACCACCACCACGACCGCCACCACCACTGCCGCCACCACCGCCGCCGCCACCACCACCACGACCGCCACCACCACCGCCGCCGCAGCCGCCCCCGCCGCCACCACCATCACCGCCGCCACCACGACCACCACCACCACGACCGCCACCACAACTGCCGCCACCATCACCGCCGCCACCACGACCGCCACCACCACCGCCGCCACCACCACCGCCGCCGCAGCCGCCACCACCACCACCACGACCGCCACCACCACCACCGCCGCCACCACCACCGCCGCCGCAGCCGCCCCCGCCGCCACCACCACGACCACCACCACCGCCGCCACCACGACCACCACCACCGCCGCCACCACCACCACCACGACCACCACCACCGCCGCCGCCACCACCACCACCACGACCACCACCACCACGACCACCACCACCACGACCACCACCACCACATCTGTTAACGACACTGTGAACTGCCATGATCGGTATGTTGGAATTCGTCCCGCAGAAGTTGTTTTACATGCCATTAAGCCTATCCTATTGACACACTTAACCCTCGCATCACAAAGCCTTATTCACCAGGACTGACTGGCTGCCTGGTAACAAAATGTCTCAGCAATTTTTAAAATAAATTTATTTTAAAATCGGATATTATATGTTATGTTTATAAATGTTATATTTAACATTCTTTAACCATTGTTTTTTTCTTGTTTACATGAATCACATTTTACCGACGGGGCAGAACTTCATGACCTCTTTCACATTTCATTGTTTCTCAAAAAGACCAACAATGAAAACTTTGAAACAATTACCAATTCAGTAGTAGAAACAGTGATTGACAATAACTAGTAACTGCACGCCTTTAATCAAAGAATTAAAAGACAGAAATAACATGATTACAGGAGGTGGGCAATGCGAGGATTAAAAACCATCGATTTGGGTCGGGTTTGAACCCGCGACCTTGAGATAAGTAGGCCAGCTCTATCCAACTGAGCCACCCAAACTGACTGATAATGATGGTATGTGTTTTTGGAATCTGTTTCTAGCTGTTACGTCTCAGTTATACAAAATACAATCAGAATTTTGAGAGAGAGAGAGAGAGAGAGAGAGAGAGAGAGGGGGGGGGGTTATATTGATAGGAAATGTCAACATATATCTACGAGTTGTTGCACATGTTAATATGTTAAACATAGGGTATTTTTAAACAAAATCATTAAAACTATTGTGAAATAAAAAAATAACGAAACGTTTTCATGTTAAACCTAGTTTGGATTTTCTTCAAAATATTTGCGTCGAATGCTTAAAAGATGCTGAATTTAACTTCAAGGTAGAAATTTATTAAACATTTCATTGTTCATTTAACCTGTGCACACATGCGTGCGTATCTTTTTCTAAAAATGCTATTATGTTGATGGGGCTGCGAAACATGTAGGATTTGTGGTGAAAACTATCGGTAATGGAAGAAAAAGTACTTACTTCCAATATAGGTACAATCTCAATCTCAGTTTTTACGCTTTTTTTTTAAACAGATATAACAATTTCGATATCTCAAATGTTTGAGACGTTGACAGGAATAAATTGTACATACATATTTGCTTTTGTGCAAATACCTTGTGAAGACTTGTATGTATCTGAGAAACTATAAATCTTAGAGCGAAAAGTTACTGCAGAATAATTAGACAATTTGTGGCACTAGTCGCTTTCCAATTACCTACTTGTTATCATTTTTGTCAGGTTGAAATGTCATGGAGCTGAAAATACGCGAGCGCTTCGTGTTTATCCCGCAAGCAAGTTCACCATTCTGAGTTCAAGTATCAGTTTTACTTTCTCTGCTATGTATAGTAAGTAGAGGAAGTATTGTATTCCACCCAAAAATTCCATGTCGAGATTTCACCGGAAATATGTTGAGGCCCCCCCCCCCCCCTCCCTCTTACTTGGAACATTTTATTTTCTCCAAAATGACTAACGATTTTGATTAAAATGCCATATGTTTAAGTTATTTTTATGAGGAATGAAATGTGTATTTTGAATTTTGTGGTTGCAGCCTATGTAGTCCTGTTTACCCTTGATGACTTTTGAATAATTCGTAAACCGTAAGAAACAGACCAAATCTTACTGTACAAAAAATGTAGATCTTGTTAAACCACATAATTTATGTCCGAATAAAATTTTTGCAGAGTGAACCATTTCGGAGATATTCCTTGTTATTTGTGTCAGATTCGGAAAACTTAGGACTTCCATGAAATGGAACATCGTTATTCATTTTTTATGTGTTAACCGTGCAAAGAGAACGGAATTTGAAAACGTTAAAAGATTTGACTATCGCTCAAAGCCTACTGTATTCTAATATTCCCCTTGTACCTACAAGGAAATGCTCAATAAGATAATTTGTACAAATGTTTATCTCAACTAACACGAAGAAGATATAGGAATAAGAGTTTGTAAGAATGGTTAGTACAAGAGTAGAGAAAGTCATGTGAGTGCAACACGTCAGATGGCTTACACCGTTTCTGAGAATAGATAGCACGTACTGTGTTAATGTTTGCCAGTAGATTATAAAGTGTGTCCCGGCCTGAGAAGTGGATACAGTTGCATTGCAAGAGCCAGCGCCAGCGCCAGAGCCAGATCCGGGCAGGTGCAGGTGCGTGTGCAGCCCCTGTAATTGCACGCCAGGAAATAAGTGTACACTCTGCTGCCTGCCGTCATAATATATGCATGATATTATTTGTGTGGTGGATTCCGCAGAGGCGAGATCGATGCGCACCCTGTCCTGCCACGATAGATCAGCTAGTAAGAGCGTCCGTCCGTCGGTCCACTCTACGCATTTTCGTTACAACGTATTTACAAGCAAGTAGAGGATGGAATTGCTGTATTCCACCCAAAAATATGATACCAGGAGTTCACTGGAAATACACGGTTTGAGACCCTCTTGACCAAAATAAAATTAGTCCGCGTGTGTTTATGAATAATATAACTGAAAGACCTTCTGAGGATGCGACAGGAAGATTTTGAAGAAAATTTCCCCTTCCCAAGCTGCCCTTTACATGGAAAAAATTTCGTTATGTTTTAAAAAATTATTTAAATTTGATTGAAATAATATATGTTAAATGGGTTAACATTTTAAGACAAAATGTGTATATCTTGAAGTTTCTGGGAATAGCCTGTGAAGTCCTATAGCTGCAAAACAAGAATGAATATGGGCCTAGTCAATACAGTGATTGTTCTCTCGGTGTTGCCAGTTTCGGTGTGACAAAGACATCCCTGTCACCGCTCGCTGGGCAACTGGCAAGGCTGGGAGAGCAACATCACTGTATTGGCTAGACCCATGTTCATTCTTGTTTTGTAGTTACTGTAATTGGTAAACCGTAGGAGATACACAGGATCTTAAACACACACACACACACACACACACACACACACACACACACACACACACACACACACACACACACACAGTTGATATCGTCGAAGTACAATAATTTACGTTGAACGTTTTGTGGTGTTAACTATTTCTGAGATACTTTTGTTATTGGTTTGAATTTTCAGGTACTTCATACTTTTCTCAATTGCAAATTGTAAATCCCTACCCCCCCCCCCCCAACGTTCTTTTTGTGTGCATGGAAAGAGAGTGAAATTGTAAAGCCATCATATAGCGATCGGCTCTGAAAATATTCTACTATCGCTTTAGCTTCCTTATTGTATGTACAACGAAATGAATAACTATTGCATAACAATAAGTAGCAGAATGCCTTGAGAAGAATGAGTAGGGAAAGTCATTTGAGGTTCTTTGTTTAGCGTAATCCAATTCTCAAAGTCTCCTAAATGCAGTTCTTATATTGCTTTGTAACGGTGTAAGGATTCTTCCGTTGAAATCCCGAAGCTGCCTATGTAAACATAATGTGCATCTCTCTTTACTTTCTCTTCCACAATTCATTATCGCACTATCGCACTATTTTTCAGGTTCGTTCTTTTCTGTCCAGAGTAGGTTGCCTCAAGTTTGTATGTTGGCACCAGTAACTTCACTAGTGATATAGCACACTTGCCATGTACACATTGTCTTCTGGTATGAGTCTCCATCAGTTTACTACCTCCTCTCCCTTCCAGTTGAGGGAGGTGGCTACAACACCAGCACAGGTATGCTCTGTTGGTTGGATACAGAACACAAGGTGACAGTATCAGCCAAGAAAATGAAAGCATGACGTAAGGAGGTACTCCACAAACGGTAAAGGTTGTGCTGTCTCGTGTTATAGCCGCCTTTTTTTCTTTAATGTTCAAGAATGCAAATGGCACTGGGCGTCCGCTTCGAACATTGCTCATATTAATTCCAAATGAAACCTGGCAAGCTTTATGCTGCTGTTAACCGTAAATCATCCCTCCTCTGTAGAAATGTGTAGGTACTTCGCACATGCCCAATTTGGGTACAGGCTCACATTGAATATACCATCACTTGGATTCAGTAGTCTCTGAACATTCATATTTTTATCGACTCAGCTTTGTGCCCGGCGCAGTTCATTTGTCCTGAGGCAGTTCCTCGGAGCAAGAGTCGCCCGCCTCCCGAAGAACTCGCTGGCTGATCTTTTCCGACAATGTCTCTTTAATGTAATAATGGCGTGTGCCAAGGGGGCCTTAGCTGAAGTGAACAAAAGTAAGTTTCTGCTAATAAGTTAATGCGTACGATTGAGTAAATAACAAAGTTTGTATTTGAATTACGAATTACTACTTTTAGCTATAACACAATACAACTAGTTCATCAAGATATTGTTGAATTTTCTAGTTTAAAGCAAAAAATGTGTGAATAAAGACAAGCTTAATCGTTTTTACGGTAGTGTAATCTTAAAAGGGAACGAAACACAAAAATCATGTTTGTTCGTAAATGAAGAATGACTTTTAAAACACAGTGGTAAGATTTGTTTTTCTCCGTGATACCGTTATCGCCGTGCAAGCGAAATACTAAACACGTGTTACGTCATCAACTCCTTCCACGCGCTGCAGGCACTAAGTTGCTGCTGCTTGCGCTCTAGTACGTTTTAATAAATCACTCTTGCTGTTATACAAGTTGAAGAGTAGTGTACAAACAAGGTAGGTACTTAATACTGTGCATATGGCTGCAATGTGAGAAGCAAAATACACAAGGGAATCATTTTCACCTCCCAAGAGATACAGGATATGAGTAGAATTATGCAGAAGAAACGATTTTTTGCCCGGTCCCAGTACTCGTTTATGTTCCTTCCATTTTGAGGACACAGATTACGAAGAGACACAGTTATTAAAACGCAGCTTATGCCGGATGAAAATTTCAGAGGACCTTCATTTAAACTTGGAACTAGTCCTACTAAAAGGAAAAATGGAGATTTTTGCAGATATCAAGTCCTTGTAAGACAATTGATCCTTCACCATCTTGATCCAAGAGCAAACGACAAAGAACAGAACCGTTGTCATAGTGTTACTTGCAACAAGACTGACCTAAGTAGTGAATGGAATATGGAAAAAGAAAGAATTCCGAAGTACAATGTGAAGTAGGTACTGAAATCATAAAGAAATGTGTATTTTTGGGAGCAGAAAATATCTACGAAGCAAGCAATGATCAGGATAAGCCGAATGAAAGTTTCTACCATACATGGAAATGAAGCTACAGCCGAATAATTCATTGTTGCTTGGACATCTCTACTTTTCTGGTTCAAACTGATAAGGATAGATATTATACCATGTTCACTCATTTGGACTCCTGTTTGTCAGCCAGTAGGTATTAACAGGTGAACCGCGTTAGACATATAAATCACCACGTCTTGTCCGAGTTGAGTTGAACAATGACGTCAACTGGGAGTAGCAGAACCACTCGCCTTGGGACGGTGAAACTGCCTGCGTGCCTTTGACCATGCCATTACTAGCTTTTATGGAGATGTGATCGATTCCATAAAAGGAAGAGGGTAAACAGTAGTAAGGGGAAACACTACCTACCGATATGTCAACGAAAATGAATGTTTTGAGATCCACTGAAACCAAAGATGCCCGCACGCACTTGCAGGAGGGGGAGCGGAGAAAAGCCGAGTCCAGCGTCTTGTAATCAAACGACAATTTCTCCATCCCGAAATACCCATTACCTGGAAACTTCCTAAATGATTAAAATATCACGTATTGACGTGACAAATAAAATGTATGTAATTGTTTTTGGATAGCTTGTAGGTATTTGACTGAATTTTGTACAACCAGTAAACCTGAAAATATGGAGAAAAATCCACAGAGCGCATTAAAATAATTACCTATTTAGCCATTTTTAAAAATATTCCATTGAGCGAATTCACAAGTTTGTCAGAGGTTGAACGGACATTGATGCTTGTGTATAACTAAGCACTACTTGCTGGATAAATATACCTCAGCCGTCGGTGGCATTTGTTTAACAAAACGTGTGTAGACTGGTACTCTCTGAGCGCAGTCCACTCACCGCCTTTTGTAGATATAGGGGAAACAGCTTATCGACAGTTCCATGAACGACATTACACTAAACTGCAGCCGAGATTTCACCAAAAGGCAGTAGTGCCAACATTATGTCTAACCTCAAATATCACAGGGTTAATGTAACATGCTTTCAAACGATAATAATGGTTGAACATCGTTGCCACTCTACACATGATGAACGTGCAATAACGTCACTTCCGAACACTAAATATCGTACTGTGTTGCGGACACATTAACTAAAACTGTGTATAGTGCACACACGAGCAATACAAATTGATTAATTAATATGGCGGCATCTAAGGGCTTATGTGACAAAGTAACGGATGCAATAACACCAACTATGGCCGTAGGTTTACCATGGTTATATTTTACGAACAGTTGGCAGCACTAATGCAAGCTAGCAGATGGAATATCACCAAATATAACCAGACCACGCCATAATGAGTTGGTGGTAACAGTTTTTGGAGTTTTCCAGTAAGCTGTTTCTTCAGTAACTATGTTTAGCTGCTTGCTCGCTATTCTGCGAGTTGCCCAGGCCTGCCCTAGTTGCTTTCAAGAAAATTATGATGGGCCACTACTCGTTAAAGTACACATGTTATATCAAATATCGCATAGCGACCAGCCCTTAAAAGATTTGAGTATCGCTCACAGCCTAGTGTATTGTCCCATTCACATTGTAAATAATAATAATAATAATAATAATAATAATAATAATAATAATAATAATAATATTAATAATAATAATGATGTAGTAAAACTATTTGTATAAGCTTTTGTCTCTATTAACTTGAAGTAGAAAGAAGGGTCGGTCGGTTCCTTAGTGCGGTGGTAGTGCTACTGCTTACCAAGGGGGAGATCGCGGTTCGATTCCCGGTACCGGCGCCGGGATTTTCTCAGCCTCGTTAAGTCCCTGGGGAGCTACTTGATTGAAACGTAGTGACCCCTGGTAATGAAGACCGTATAACCGACCGGGAGGGACTGGGACGGTGACCACTGCACCCCAGTCATGACTCCTGAGGTAGGGGACGCAGCGGCCGGGCGGTAGGCGTGGCCCGCGGCGTTTGGGAAGTTTGCATAGAAGAATCGGTGTTTTTAAGACCAGTTTTACAAGCACGAGTAGAGAAAGTCGTGTAAGTGTACACAAGATTGTTTGGTTATGCTATTCATACTCATTTTTACTTTCTCTGCTACGTATAGTAAGTAGAGGAAGTATTGTATTCCACCCAAAAATTCCATGTCGAGAGAGAGAGAGAGAGAGAGAGAGAGAGAGAGAGAGAGTGTGGGGCATAACTCAAAAACGAAGGTCAGCATGCAAGTTCAATATCTTTTAAGGATGCGACACAAAGCTTCTGAAGAAAATTCCTCCACCTTAAACTACCCGTTACATGTAAAATTTTTCGAAAATTTTGATTTTCTCTAAAATGGCTCTAACGACTTTCATTAAAATGTCACATATTTAAGATATTTTTATGGCAAATGAAATGTATCTTCTGAATTTTCTGGCTATAGCCCACCAAGTTCTGTTTACTCTTGACGGCTATTGCATAACTGGTAAACTGTAAGAGATATACCAAGTCTGAGTATAAGAAAAATGTAGATCTTGCTGAAATAGACAGTTTATGTCCAAATTAAATATTTTTGTAGAGTGAACCATTTCGGAGTTATTCCTTGTTATTTGTGTCAGCTTTCCAATACTTATACTTCTGTCAAATGGAACATCGTTATTCATTTTTTTTCATCTTAGCCGTGCAAAGAGAATGGAATCTCAAAGCTTTAAAAAGTTGACTACCGCAACACATGTGAGTGCAACACATCAGTTTTTTTATAGTATTATTTTTTGAACATGCTTTAGGGAGGCTCAAAACATACTCATATTTCGGTGTAATCTCTGTATAAAATCTTTGGGCGGAATGGAATACATATCCTCTCTACCTGTAAGTACCCGGTTCCCCGGTAGAGTAGGTTCTAAAAGCAAAAACCTGACCACATTCCCATGTGTGGACGGAGGCCCTTTTCCTAGCATATGTGCACTTACGAGTTCATAGGCCAAAACGTAACTGGGAGGTGTAATGCACATTTCCTCTACCGTGAGTGATAGAGAAACTGAAAAGGTAACAGAAAATCGTATGACCATCAATTTTACCTTTTTCTTTGGGAATACTAACGCTGGCTGCTGTACAAGTGACTAACGCTAGGCTAACAGAAGTCTGGCTGTGTTTTGTCACTTGTCACGGATTCCCGCCAACTCAGCTGTTCACACTTCCGCTCCTCATACGTGCGTTGACGGCAGGAGATCGAATCCTGAAATGGCAACTTTAATCCTCTCTCTCGCTTGAAGTGAAATATTGTGCTTCCTTGAATATCCGCCCCATCCCACCCCCCGAAAGAAAACATTTTAGACCGAGGAGAGTAAAGCGCAACTTTAAAAAGTCTGATGTGTTGCATTCACATGACTAACCACTTTTGCAAACTCTTATTCCTATATCTTCTTCGTGTTAGTTGAGTTAAGCTTTTGTACAAATTATCTTATTGCTTAGTTCCTTTTTACGTGCAAGGGGAATATGAGCCATAGTCAATCTTTGAGATTATGTTCTCTTTGCACGGCTGAGATATAAAAAATTGAATAACTATCTTCCTTTTGACGAAGGTTTAAATATTCCATAACTCACGTAAATAACAAGGAACATCTTCGAAATGGTTCAAAAAATTCATTTGAACATAAATTGTGTGTTTTAACGAGATTTACATGTTTTTCTATAGTAAGATTTGGTCCGTCTCATTTCATTTGCATTAAAGCGTTTCAAACCTATGGCATTTTAGTCAAAATCGTTAGAGCCATTTTCGAGCAAATCAAAATTTTCGAAAAATTTTCCATGTAAAGGGTAGCTTACTATACGTAGCAGAGAAAGTAAAAATGAGATATATGCATTCGTATTAGTTTGTGTGCTCACAAATACTTGTACAAATACTTTCCTAATTTATCAGGGAGCGCTGAATTAAAAGATGGTCATGCTAGACTTGAATTAGACACACGTGTACTCTCACATGACTCTCTACCCACTCTTGTACGAGCTATTCCTACAAACGCTTATCTGCTATCTATCCATGATAATCGAGATAAACGTTTGTAGAAATTGTTTAATTAGATAGAATTATTTAATTAGAATTGTTTAAATAGATATTTCCTATTCATGTTAATCGAAACAAACGTTTGTAGAAATTGTTTAATTAGATATGTATTTCCTTGAAGCTACGTGGAAATGGGAGCGATAATCAGACCTTTAGAACTGGTCTTTTGTGGTGGCTATGATATTCCATTCTCTCTGCATGGCTTCCTATTTGAGACAAATATAAGTATTTGAAAACTTAAACCAATAACAAGGAATATCTCGAAAATTACTATGTGCACAAAGAAATTTGACAAATCGTGTGTTTTAACGAAATCTGTTTGTGTATTTAGTTTTTCTTTATGTATTACGGTTTATTAGATATGCAAAAGTCACTTAGAATGAACAGGACTTCACAGATATTGCTACAAAATTCAACATATACATTTTATTTGTCATGAAAATATCCTAAACATATGGTATTTTAATCAAAATTTTCAGCCACATTCGAGAAATGTTGCATGTTAGGGATAGTTTGGGGTGAGGTGATTTTCTTGAAAATCTGTGTGTCGCTGAATTTAAATAGAGTTGCGCTGCTCACAAACACCTATACCCGCGCAGACCTTTTTCTAAAAATGCTATGTTTTTAAGGTTTAGCTATCCCAAATTAGAAGAGGTTCCAATCTCCACAGCATGTAATTTTTACTTTTTTACCACGTACCTGTTAGGTAGAGCAAGTATTGCATTCCACCTAAAATGATTACGGAAAATGTACGATCCAAATAAAAGGATCCACGTGTATGTGAACATAACTCAATTATGAAAAGTTTGTTTATGCACTGTGCTAGGGAAAGTGACACTCATACAATCTGCAGTGTTGCCAGCTTATTTTCGAGAAAACTAAAATATCTCCTTAGGAAATGGTCAGAGACAAAATGTGTTCCAAATATCGAGGTCTATCACTGGTTTAAATCCCCTCCACCCGGTATATCAAAAGAAGGTGGTGTGGTCCGTATCCAGAAAGTCCCAGCAGCAAATATCGCGGGCCGACCAGTCTGACTAAGAGTGTTCTCGTGGTTTCCCTCTGTCGCTAAGGCATATGCCTCCTTATTGGATAATTAATACCACGACCCAAAGTTCCTTCTTACGTCTAAAAGAACAGTAAAAATGAAAATAGGTGGCAATAGCGAATGCTACACATAATGAAAACAGGTAGACTGACGGCACCCTAATGCCATCTATTCGCCACGTGTGGAAGTAGAGATACAGTTGCTGTGGACATTTGGCGAAGCAAGATGGAATGGTACGCTTACCTGTCCTCCATACAGCGTTTCAACTTTGTAATGCATTTTGCCATGCTGTCGTTATTCAGTTATTTCTCGCGATGTCATGGAAATGCTACAAAGTGAGCATTTTGTGACCTCGTTTTAAACATCGATTTATTGATTCGATTTTCTCTATTTCCCTTGTATCTTCAAAGAAATGTGTAATTAAATTAGTTGTTAAAGGTTAACTTGATTAGTTTGCGGTAGTTGTATAAAAGTACATAGTAGTGGGCAGAGAATGTAATGTAAGTGTGTAACATTGCATAGTCTCTGGAAGTGCGTATTCCACAGTAAAGCAGACACGATATACAAAACTAAGTTGTTCGTGTTATTGGTGTAGTAATTTTCTTTTGAAAACTCCAGCGATTTTTAAAACTTTTCTTGTGCGCTTTTCACAAAATTATTTCAAATATATTTAACAAAGCAAAATATTCGCTATAATAAAGTAAGAATGTATAAAAAGCTTCCTTTATTAACAACTCAGTTTCTACACTTTTACAGATTAATTTCTCCACTATTTTGTCATATGTGGGTGACATACAAATTCTCTAGTAAATGTGAACACCACATGAAAAAGTGGAAATGTTGCAGTAATCGAACAAATTATAAAACTGATCAAATGAAAGATCGTAAAATTTCTGCGTTTTCTCTCGGTTGGGTTGCAATGATGTATTTAGATATTTGTTCGTGTCTAATGCCACGTGCTTGACATGAGCTACCTATAAATTTTCCCAGTATAGAAGTACAAAATTGAAAATGCAAACTGTAACCTATTCTAAGATAACAGTTTAACAAGCTGCCATATTTATTTTACATGCCCAAATATCTATGCTAGTTTTGGGAAAGGTTGTTGCTGTTTACAACTTATTTGATGACGCTTGTAATAAAACGCTCAGCTTTGACTTGTTACCTACCTTAATATGTGTGTGAGTCCTTGGTTGTTGCATATCGCGAGCGAGCCAGGCGTTTGTCACACAGCACGTGCGAGTATGGTAACGTCTGGACCAGCTGGCGCAGCACTGCAGCGCCCTAGCGGTGGGATGACGAAGCACCGACGCTGTAGAGTGTAGCGGAAACAAAACGCGGACATCCGCTCCGTGACCTCGCGAACAAACCTGGCGACTCGATTGGACCAAGTTAATTCTCAGTCCGTCACATTTGTTTTATCCCCCTGTTTACAAACGGGCCAACTGGGCATTTGGCCCCACCGCCGGGTTTGAACTGCGTGTGGTAATGATTTGATTTATGAAAAAAAACATGAAATCCTACAATTTAAGGCACAAAAGAAGGATGGAAAGTAGGCTGTACCACCAAGTATTTTTTGAGACATTGTAATGCATTTGCTAAGAAAAAATGGACAAAATATTTGTAGTAATATAAAAATAAATTATAACGTAATGTAATGTAAATTCTACACGTAGAGATTTCCAAATGCTATTTGAGGTACTGAACTAGTCGTGAAGTATTTTTAGTCCAAGATTGATTCAAATCAATGTTCTATAGGTACTACTTGCAGTTTTTGTGGTTGAAGGATTAGATATTATTTTCTCTACATATTTTAAAAACAATTTGTATGGTTTCTTTTATATTCTAGTTTCATACTTTATATTGCTAATTAGTCCTTGATCTATTGTTAAGGTTAAGTGTTTAAAAGAAATAACTTGAGTGTGATTCGTTTTGTAAACTTTGCATAAAACAAACTTATTTATTTGGCAAAATGGCAACTTTTTGTAGTTATAACAGCCGCATCAAATTGCAGCAACCATAGGTATATTAAGTAAGAAAGAAAGGTAAACAAGCTGCGTATCTATAAAACCAGAGTAGTTAGTTGCATAATGCGCTGGTTTAAATTTGGCAGTAAGTAAGCTTGGATTTGTGAAATTGTATGATAACCTAACTAAACTTAACAAGGCTTACCGCCCGGCCGCTGCGTCCCCCACCTCTGCCCACTACAGGCGTCATGAGAAATGCAGTACTAGAGGGTGGCGGTTATGATATGACAAGAAATTGGGGCGTGGGTTTATAAAAAAAATGTTACATTCACATTACTTTTTCTACTCATTCTTTAACAAACTAGTCTTAAACACCTTTTTCTATTTCTCGCTAATCGAGATAGACATTTGTAGAAATACTTTAGAAAAGAATTTTTTTTATTTGTAGAAATAAAAAAAAATGTTACATTCACATGACTTTCTCAACTCATTCTTTAACAAACTAGTCTTAAAAAGTTTTTTCTATTTCTCACTAATCGAGATAAACATTCGTAGAAATACGTTTTTACTAATACTTCCAGTAGATACAATTGGAGTAGGCAATGCAGTAGACTTCAGCGATAATCACTTCTTTTAAGAGCTGGTCGCTATGTTGGCTTTGAAATTCCGTGGCATTTGCTTGAGCAGGAGAAAAAAATGATTTCCCATTTGAGAAAGGTAGAAGTGTTTTAATAGTGAAAACAATAAAAAGAAATATCCCCTCCCCCCTCCCAATTGTGATCTACTTCTTCGTGTAGTAAGATCTTGTCCGTCTCTTACGGTCTACCAGTTAAGTAGAAGTCATTCAGAACGAAGGAGATTATTCACTGAAAATTCAAGATACACGTTTCATTTGTCGTGAAAATATCTGAAACATACGTGATATATCTCAATACAAATTGTTAGAGCCGTCCAATAACTTCTAAATAGGTAAAGCTGAAGGTTTATCACAAAATGGTAATAATGCGTAGTAAGGTTGGTGTGTTTTTTTCTTTCTCTCCCCCCCCCCCTCCCCGAGAGTTGTGTGTGCACTCAATGACTTTCTCTCCTCACTCTTGTACAAATTATTCTTAAAATCTCTTCTCCTTCTCTTATGCTGTTCACAGACACACTCGCACACATCCATTTCTATTTATTTGTTCAGGGAGTCTCAGAACATGTATTCCCAGTGAAATCTCGATATCGTATCTTTGGATATATGAGGAAATCGGATGGCAGTAGGGCAATGCCAGTATGTAGGCATTAGAGGCAGTGAATATGAGTGTGTTTATTGATAAAAATCAACTTTCAACGAGTAACACCATCAATATCGCCAAAGAAGTTAAAGAGGGCTATACAAATGGGGAAAAAATGCCAGAATCATATCAGTGCCTCCGATGTACCGGAATTTTGTCCCGAAGTTCTTTTATATGCCAGTAAATCTACTGACGTTGGGGCTGTCGCTTTTAAGCACACTTAAAAACCATCGGTTAGGACCAGATCAGTAATGACAGAACTACACACCTAATAGGGCATCACCCTAAGTTTTCCCAGTTAGAAGCGTCCCGGCGGAGACTATTGCTCTCCCGTACTTCCTTGCACAATCTCATGGGGTGGCGGGGCTCGCCTTCCAATCCACAGTGCATTTGTTCCCTCTGCCCTGCTGCTGCCGCCGCGACGTTTCCAACCCTGAAAGAAACCCAACGTGATGAAGGTTAATGTAACGAAATGGAGGGACAAGTAATTCGG
Organism: Tenodera sinensis; assembly: GCA_030765045.1. Taxonomy (NCBI): domain Eukaryota; kingdom Metazoa; phylum Arthropoda; class Insecta; order Mantodea; family Mantidae; genus Tenodera; species Tenodera sinensis. The sequence continues at coordinate 7,431,254 of CM060967.1, read as the reverse complement.
AGACTACAGAAATAATCGGCAATCCAGGGAAACCTGGACAAAAACCCACGGGGATCGAACCCGCGAGCCACAGGTGTTATCGCCCGAGTCATCCCGCTGGGTTAGGAATGAGTAGGCCAGCGCTTACCAGCTAAACCACCCGGACCGACGAGTGAGGTAATATTGTTCCGGGTTTTCATAACTAGTTTTAAATGAATGCTTTTTGACGTGATTCCTCAATAGGGGGAAAACATCTTGAATGTATAGGTATTTGCAACACAGGAAAACGAACGAACATGCTTGAGACATGTTCCAAAGGAAGTAAAGTGCGTGTCGTATTTTCAATCATGCAAATCTTCCGAAGAGCTACTAAAAACAGCAGAATTGTTATTTTAGCACTCCTAGCCATAAAGAACTAACCACGCTCAGAAATCATACTGTTGATACATTCCTCCCAGCGGCGTCACCGCCACGTGTGGAAACCTCCCAACATATGGAAGCTTAGATCCTCAAGTTGTCCAATTCCTAGGGACCACATCACTGACTAGGTAATTCGCCATGTCGATCGTATCGAAAATAAATGGCCAATCTGCGCACAACAAAGGTTGGTAGCTGTGACGTATGTACCTAGGGTTGAACTGTGAACCAAGGTGAAATTACAGGAGTAATGGGTGCAATAATAAGGTTATGTTGACGTGATGCAGGATTCTCGTGGGGTTTTCCTCAGGCATGTGAAATGAAGTGTGTCTGTCAGAAAGCAGGTCGATGTGTCGGAGGTTGGGCGAGTGAGTGAGTGAGTGAGTGGAGGGAGGGAGGGGGAGGGGGAGGTGTTTATTTTGAGACATGTTCTTCTGTCGCCATTCTTGGCTTGGAAATGATATTGTCCGCCATGTTACCGCCCCTGCCATAAGTAGCATCACACATTTAATGATCCGTGCGATCCAAAACCTGCTGCTTAGAAGCTTCAGTGTGCAATTCTTGAATGAAAAGTGTGTAATGTTATATTTTAGACTTCAGAATAGCTCGTTGTGTATAATAACATCTTTTATTCTTTGAAAATCGAAATGCTTGATTATAGTACATATTATATGCATAGATGAGCATAACCCGCACCTCCACTTGCGTTATTGCTTGCTCTATCCATATCCCTCACGCGTAGCTTACATACCATATACAGTAAAGCCTCGTTTATCCGAACTGACTGGGACCAAAGGCAATAAACAAACCGAAATTGTTAAATCCTTAAATAAGCAGGCTATGGCGATAAAAACTGTCTTGTAACAACATTATGTATTGTTTACAAGACATTACAACAAAAATGTTAATCACATAAAATCACACCATTTCTTAACAAAGAAAGACGCGTGGCGTTTGAACGAAGTACGATCATTACCTATCATTAATGGTTCAGCTGGAGTGGTGTTTGTCAGCAGCTCTCGTATTTCCTTCAATGTTTCTTCTTCATCAATTCGATTAATAACATCCTACTTTTTATCCATTGAAACCACGACCTTCTTTCGCTTTGATGTCATTTTAAACAAGCACTTTGATAAGACATAATAACACTCTGATTGAAACACACACGATAAACTTAATGGCACATGAAAACAATAGGAAAACTGAGGAGATTGTGGGAGGTGTAGTGATCAAGGTCAACGCTGGTGAGACATACCGTGTCAGCACCGTGTGACACTACATCTTTGTTCAACTCAATACCGTTAGCATTTTCCAGTCCAGTACAGTGCTTTACTTCCACATCAAATAATGAAGTTCAATGGTCATAATGCGAATGTTGCAAAATTTGTTTGTGGCATGTTCGAATTAACCAGAACACGTTACAAATAGTAGCCATTCATGAAAAGATGTATTTTACCTTGAAGATGTTATATTGTAATAGGAAATGCATGGGCTTGGTGTTGTAAAAGTTGAAATAAACGTAGATATTCCCGTGCTCTTATGTATTCTAGTTGGTCATCACATTTGAGCAGATTGGCTACAATAATGGAATATGCTGTTCTCTTCCATCACGCGCAAGGTTTTCGCACGCCTTCCCTTCCCTTCCCTGACTGAGCGATGTGTTAATATTGTTGACTTGGAATGCCGTGCTATTTTGGTGACTGGAGCATTTAATCACAGCATATGGCCATATTGCAGCACCCTGGGGGCGTTTAGGGAAGCCCAAAGTCCAAACACGCACCACACTCTCATTTAGGTATCAAACATTTGTACTACGTATAGCAAGTTTGTGTTCCATGTCGAGATTTCACCGGAAATGTATGTTTTGAGGTCCCCTGAATTAAAAACAACCCTTTTTAAAAATAGCCCCCGCGCGCTCGTGTTAGTGTCTATGGACAGCATAACTTAAAAATCTGATGTGTTACACTCACATGACTTTCTCTACTCTTGTACTAACCATTCTTACAAACTCTTATTCCTATATCTTCTTCGTGTTAGTTAAGATAAACATTTGTACAAATTATCTTATTACTTATTTCCTTGTAGGTACAAGGGGAATATTAGAATACAGTAGGCTTTGTGCGATAGTCAAATATTTTAAAGCTGTGAGATTCTGTTGATATTGCACACTTAACATATAAAAAAATGAACAACGATGATCCATTTCACGAAAGTTCTAAGTTTTCCGAAACTCACACACATAACAAGGAATATCTACGAAATGGTTCACCCTACAAAAAATTTATTTAGACATAAATTGTGTATTTTAGCAAGATCTACATTTTTTGTACAGTATGATTTGGTCTATCTCTAACGGTTTACCAGTTATGCAAAAGTCGTCCAGAGTAAATACGACTACATGGGCTATAGCCAGAAAATTCAAGATATGCATTTCATTTGTCATCAAAATATCTCAAACATATGACATTTTAATCAAAATCGTTAGAGCCATTTTCAAGAAAATCAAAATTTTCCATGTAAAGGGTAGTTTAGAGTGGGTCTATTTTCTTCAAAATCTTCGAGTCGCATCCTTGAAAGACATTAAACTTAAATACCAACTTTGGTTTTCAACCGACTTTTCGTTTTTGAGTTATGCTGTCCACAGACTGACACACACACACACACACACACACACACACACACACACACACACACACACACACACACACACACACACAAACGGACCTTTTTCCTTGAAAATGGCTGTAACGATTTTGATTAAAATGTCATATGTTTGAAATATTTTTAGGACAAATGAAATGTATATCTTGAATTTTCTGGCTATAGCCCCTGTAGTCGTATTTACTCTGGACGACTTTTGCTTAACTGGTAAACCGTTAGAGATAGACCAAATCTTACTATACAAAAAATGTAGATCTTGCTAAAACACACAGTTTATGTCCAAATAAATTTTTCAATAGTGTGAACCATTTCGGAGATATTCCTTGTTATGTGTGTGAGTTTTGGGGAATTTCTGTCAAATGGAACATCGCTATTTGCTAACGTGCAAAGAGTACGGAATTTGAAAGATTTGACTATCGCACAAAGCCTACTGTATTCCCATATTCCCCTTGTACCTATAAGGAAATGCGCAATAAGATAATTTGTACAAATGTTTATCTCAACTAACACGAAGAAGATATAGGAATAAGAGTTTGTAAGGATGGTTAGTACAAGAGTAGAGAAAGTCATGTGAGTGCAACACACAGATATTTCATAAATGATGCGCCGTGTGTGAGAAGTAGTAGAACCTAATGATACCGAATTCCCTCCGGCCAGAGAATATTCAAGGCTCTAGTAAATAACTGTCAAATTGTTACGTTATTGGCTTTTTCAAGTGCTTCAGAAGCTAGATAATCTGTAGGTACAGTTCATGGTTTCAGTGATCACTTTGGCCGCTGTCCCATCGATGGGGATCCCTATTTTTTTTTCTAAGCCGCTGTCCAGTATTTTTACTTTCTCTACTGGTAAGTAGAGGGGGTATTGTATTCCACCCAAAAGTTCGATGTCGAGATTTCACCGGAAATATATGTTTTGAGACATCTTGAATAAAAAAAGGAGCATTTTTAGAAAAAGGTCCGCGCGAGCGCGTGTGTATGTGTCTGTAGACAGTATAACTCAAAAACGAAAAGTCGGTTAAAAACCAAAGTTGGTATTTAAGTTTAATGTCTTTCAAGGATGCGACATGAAGATTTTGAAGAAAATAACCCCACCCTAAACTACCCTTTACATGGAAAATTTTGATTTTCTTGAAAATGGCTCTAACGATTTTGATTAAAATGTCATGATTCTAAGATATATGTATGACAAATGCAACGTATATTTTGAGTTTTCTGGCTATAGCTTATGGTAGTCCTGTTTACTCTGGATCACTTTTGAATAACTCATAAGCCGTAAGAGATAAGGCAAAATGTTACTGTACAAAAATTGTAGATTTCGCTAAAACACACAATTTATGTCTGTGGTTGTTGTTTTTTTTTTTTTTCCCCGTAGAGTGAACCATTTCGGAGATGTTATTTGTGTCAGTTTCGGAAAGCTTAAAACTTTCGTGAAATGGATCATCATTGTTCATTTTTTATATATGTTAAGTGTGCAAAGAGAACGGAATCTGAAAGCTTCAAAAGATTTGACTATCGCTCAAAGCCTAGTGTATTCCCATATTCCCCTTGTACCTACAAGGACATAAGCAATAAGATAATTTGTACAAATGTTTATCTCAACTAACATGAAGAAGATATAGGAATAAGAGTTTGTAAGAATGGTTAGTACAGGAGTAGAGAAAGTCATGTGAGTGCAATACAGATTTTTTTATCATGTTTTCGTATCTGATAAACATGCGCATACATAAGTGTTGATTTACTTCGTATGGACTGTTGACTGCATTTCTGCAAAAATGTGTTCAAAGATGAGTTTTTCAATGTCCATAAAGGGATGTCTGCCTCTAGAAATGGTTTACTGGAGCCCATTGGGAAATCTGATTACTTATTGCATTATTATTATTATTATTATTATTATTATTATTATTATTATTATTATTATTATTATTATTATTATTATTATTATTATCATCATCATCATCAGCAGCAGCATCATCATTAGTTGAAGGCGACCATGAAGTCCATACCTGCATGGTTTCTTCGCCATTGGAGTGACATGTTTAGTTATTCCAATATGTGTTGTTACAACATATTGTTCTCTGTTGACAGACTTCCCACTCATCGCAAAGTGTGGTTTCGTCTGCTGAAAAAAAAAGTTCAGTTTTGTATTTGATGGTTTTAAAATTCCGTTCTGTTTAAATGGTGGAGACTTAAAAACACGAAAATGTATTCCTAGAGAGAAATGTGCAGTTATTGGAAATGTCGTACAAATAACAAAGAGTATCTCGGAAATGGTTCGTCCTAGGAAAAAAATGTGTTTGACATAAATTGTTTGTTTTAATGAGATATAGGTACTTTTTCGTGTATGAAGATTTTGTAGGTATGTATATCCCTTAGGGTTAGCAGACATGCACAAGTAATCCAGAATTAAGACATTCCTACAATATTCAAGATACACATTTCATTTGTCATAAGAATGTGCTAAATATGTATTTTAATAGAAATCGTTAAAGCCATTTGTAAAGGGGTCGTTTGGGGTGGGGGATGTTGGAAATGAACGTGTTTTCTCGCAAGATGCCCACAGTAAATACCAAGTTTGGTATTCAACCGACCTTTCGCTTTTGAGCTTTGGTGTTCACAGACACACCGGACGCCCGCGGACCTTTTTCTAGAAAGGCCTTCTTTATTCGGGGACCTCAAAACATGTATTTGTAGTAAAATCTCGATATCGAACTTTTGGGTAAAATGTTACTCTTAAGTGTGTAGTGGAGAAAGTAAGTGTTTTGTTTAGGACCCACCAGGGATTCAAACTAGGGCCAGCAGCGATAGAGTCTTAAATCATTGATACGGTTTTGTTCTTGTAATGGCGGAACTTGCCCTAGGAAAAATATAGTATATTTATACAATATTGTGTATTTAGGTTCTCTAAAACCTGTCTGTATGAAGTTGAGCGAGCGAGCATTTCCAAGGCAATAATCCCTCCATATGTTGGTTTCGATCTTGTAGCCATGTGTGTAGGCTACCAATGACAGATGTGTGTGACTTGTAACCCCTAGGTCCTGGAATGGTTTCCCTATCCCCGACATTCAAGTCGAACTGAATCCTTGGATCCGATCCTCTTAGAATTAGCATCGGATCGAAATTTTGTTGCATGGAAACACCTATCAAATTGAAATCGATTTGAATCCGCCAAAGATGCTAACATGCACTGTACTCGCTGCAACACGCTGCACGCTCGTAAATTTTCTTAGCGAATGTAGTGTAATAAAAGAACAAAGGCACTTTTATTGTTTCTATAATCTCGCAATATATTCATCTAAAATACATTCACTAACCTCAAAGTCAACTTAAAGCACGTAGGAAACATGTTTTTACAGGTTCACCAACATAAGCCAAGTGAGCAACATAAAAGGTTGATGCAAATGTGTGTTAGCTTGAGTGATATACATAGAGAAGGAAGGAAGCCAGTGAAATGATTTTGTTTGAAGGCGGAGCTGCAGGTGGGACGCCTGACTCTCATTAACCAGCGCAGGGGATTAAACAGTGGCCCTTCGCGAGGCTACGTTACTTGCTTGGGAAAGAACCTCTTTCATTGATTCCTCTTGATAGCGAGCGGGTCCAGCTGGGGGCACGCGTTCACATCCCCGCTGCACACACCAAACTTTCATTGCATCTCCGTCGTCTATCTTATGGTTTTCCAAATTTCAGAATCTAAGGCTATTCGTAGAAAACTCAACATAACCATTTTATTTGTGATGTGAATATCTTCAACATATATTTTTAATCAAATTCATCAAGTCTTTTTGAGAAAGAAACATGGCGCATGTTAAGGGTAGTTTGTGGTGGGGGAATGTTCTTGTATGAATCCTTAGTTATATTATTGTATTTAGGACTGAATCCTCTGTCACAAACTGTTATGTAGCTATATCAAATTTAAGAGCTGTAATTCGTGTCAGAATTAATACAAATGTAATATATTCTGTTTGATATTAATTTGGGGCATACGTTGTTTGAAGAGGTTTAAATACCTCGGTTCTGTAATCTAGGATGTTGTTTTAAAGATGGAGCCCCCCTCTCTGTCTCTCTCTCCTTCCCCCCTCTCTGTCTCTCTCCCTCACCCCCTCTCTGTCTCTCTCTCGCTCTTAAAGTGTTTGACTGTCGCTTAAAGCGTACTGTATTCCCATTATATCTTATAGGAAATACACAGTAAAAGCATTTCTACAAATGCGTATATGAATTAAGGGACACTGGGAGTGAAATTTGAAAGTTCCACATTTCTTGATAGATTTTTCTGAAATTTTTACTGTGTTTGTATTTATATAAGTATAGGAGGTACACCAAATTTCATTAAAATTGGACAATTGGTTTATGATACATAAATTATTTTATGAATTTAATAGGCACATTTTCAAAATAGAGCTCGTGTCTATTGACTTTTCAAAATTAATTTACATTGGCAGAACTGATACTCTAAAACATGGGTAACAATTGTATGAAAAGATATTTCAAATACGTTTGCTGATTATGCTGTACATATTTTTTTAATGACAAAGAAAATTTAATCTTAAAAATTACTGATTTTTTTTCATACAAAAAAAAATGTTTTTGGAGTTCATGTTAATGATAACATCAATATTGAATCATAGTTTTGTTTAGCTGCTATATATGAATACCTTTGGAAACCTGATGTGCGAGGGACATTTGGAAAATGCAGAAATGTAGTTTTGAGAAAAACACGCTTTTATATAGGAACATGCTGTGTACTTTAAGAGAAGAGCACTATTTGAAAGGGCGTAATGACCACATGGAGTGGGAGATATGAAAAATATTAGCTCATCCAGATGCACAGGTGTTCCAGGAACATTTTTAGGTAAAAAAACAATTTTCGACTTTTTGACATTTTTGACCAAAATTTCACTCCCAGTGCCCCTTAACGTGGAGTAGATAATAAGCTTTAAAAGAATAATTTGCACAAGACCCAGTAGAGAAAGTCATGTGAATGTTACATCAAATTCTCTGAATAATGGCTCTGACTATTTTCATCAAAATACGATATAGATATTTAGATGGCAAGCACATACCTTGAATGTTCTGAGAGTAGTGTATGAAGTTCTCCTCGTTCCAAATACATAATTTGTAAATTTCATGTGTCAAGTAAACAATAAGGAACAGATAAAAAGGTACTGTACAGGAAATGTAGACCTATTTAAAACACACTTTATTATAAAAAAGTTTTTTGTGGCATCAGCCATTTCCGAGGTACTCCTTAATTATTGATTAGGATGTTTTAAATGTCATTTTCTTTCAGTGAAATCGCTATTCAGTTGTTCTTCGTGATGTCATGGAAAAAGTATGTCATTTTAAAGCCATCATGTATAGCATCATGACATCGATTGATTCATTTTCCTTTGTTCCTCTTATAGCTACAAGGAAATGTGTAATGTAATTATTTCTGCAAACGTTTATTGTGGTTAACATGAAGGAAATAAACTCATCTCGTAAGAATAGTTGTGGGAGCTGCTCTATGAACACAGGTTTTCGAGTTATATTGCTCTCATACACTCGTGAACCTATTATTGTCATTGTTGTTATTATTATTGTTATTATTTATTATTTTTATTATTATTAATATTATTATTATTATTATTATTATTATTATTATTATTATTATTATTATTATTATTATTATTATTATTATTATTATTATTATTATTATTATTATTATTATTATTATTATTATTATTATTATTATTATTGAGGAGGTTTGACAGCGTGTAAAATGTTGAGCTAAATACGCTACCGCCCGTTACTATAGTTATAAAACGTAAAATGGATTACAAAGAGATCTAAAGTGTTGAAGTGACACCGGAAGTTGGAAATAATCAAATGCGATAATTGCACCGGCTGCCGACCGACAGATCGATCGTACAGCATAACCACACCACAAGAGAAAAGTAACTGTACCATTATGCAAAGTATGATGATGTAAAGTGATTTTGTTAAAGAAGGGATTTCACACGCGTGCTCGTACAGACGTAGCGGTTGTGTGGTGCGCAGCGGGTTGCTGCTGTCCCAGGGGCATATCTCGCCTTCTCATCATTGGGAGTCATACGTAGTGTTTAATATTCGCGAGCCTGCAGGCCTACCCTAGATATTCGACGCCTATCTACCCACAAACCATTAGAAATAAATTAATATACCTACCTACTTTCAGATAATGAGTCTCTTGCTTGCAATTGGCAAGCCTCATTTTTTCCGTTGTAAATTTGATATAAGTTTTATGTTGATTTACCTTTTAAGAACTCTTTTGTTAGAAAAAAGAAAAATTTCACTTGATTTTCCCTATTGTTGTAGAAACTTTTTGTGCAAAATTATTTTTACTCTACCTTATAGTAAGTAGCATAGGTATTGCATTCTATCAAAAATTCGATAATGCGATTTCACTGGAAATACATGTTTTGAGATGCCCGAAAAAAAATCTGATGTGTTGCGCTCATATGACTTTCTCTACTCTTGCACCAAGTATTCTTACAGACACCTGTTCCTCTATCTACGTCATATTAACAGCGATAAACATTTGTACAAATTATCTGATTGCTATTTTCTTGTGGGTGCAAGGGAAATATGGTAATACATGACTTGAAGCGACAGTAAAGTGTTTTTAGAGTGGTCGCTTTTTGAAGTTCCGTTCTCTTTGTATGACCAAGAAATTAAACAAAAAGTGAATAACGACATCCCATTTGAAAGGATGTGAGTATTGCAAAATTCGGACGAATGGTTCACTCCACAGAAAAGATAATTTAACATAAATTGTGTGTTTTAACGAGATGTACATTTTTTGTGCAGTAAGATTTTGTCTTATCTCTAACAATTTACCAGTTATGCAAAAGTCCTCAAGAGTAAACAGGACTAGATGGGAGAACTCAAAATATACTTTTTATTTGTCATGAAAGTAGTTTTCAAAATCGTTAGAGCCATTTTTGAGAAAATCAAAATTTTCTAAAAAGTTTCCGTGTAAAGGGTTGTTTAGGGTGGAGGAATTTTCTTGAAAATCTTCATGTTACATCTTTGAAAGATATTAAACTGAAATACCAACTTCGATTTTAACCGATTTTTCGTTTTTGAGTTATGCTGTTCTCTCTCACACACAAACACACGGACCTTTTACTAAATGTTTTTTTATTCAGGGGCCTCAAAACATTCCTGAAATCGCGATATCGAATGTTTGGGTGGAATGCAATAATTGGTGTATTGCTAATAGCTGCTGAAAGAAACTCCTAAATGACGCAGGTACCTGAAACACTGAAGGAGCAAGCTGTAATCGACTGGGAGAATCTTCTGAATCGCGTGTTGATTTTGCGGCGGAAATAATGCACCAACATTCCTACATTTTAGTTGAGCCTATTTCGCTTGTGTGGAATACTTGTGTAAAATGACATGCAATTCGTTGTTCATGTGTTTGATTGTCAGGGAAAATGGAATGCTGGGCTGGAGATTGACAGTTGCAAGCGTCCTTCAGGAATGAGGTGTGAAATTTGCCAATTAGAAATTGTCATGATATTCACCTATGCAGAAGCTTATGATCTGTACTCCATGCATGCGTATAGACGGAACGTACCTCAGGAGGTCGCGCAAGCAGTGATACCGATGGACGACCAGAAAGAGGCTGGGAGCCCGGGTTCGATGAAATTGCGCTTTCCGCTGGCAGGCGAGCCGTGTGACAGTCAGTCAGTCAGTCTCGACGGCGGATGTGCGCTTGTTGTATTCGCATGTAGCGTTACCTTGAGGTGTAGGAGGGGAGGGCGGAGTGATTGACCTGACCGTGACGTAACTATGGACCATATACCGACATGTTGGATTCGTATCTTCACGGCATTCCACTAGTAGCTGTTATCGATCCATCGAGCGGTTATTATGCTTTCCGGATTGGTAGAAGAGGACCAGCTCTATGGTGGTCCGGCTGTGAAGGCGTGTTGATATTTACACTAGGAATTGTTACATCAATAGTTGTTTCACATTTCTTGTATACTGTGCAGAACGTCAACTATTTGTGCTAAACATTTGAGTTGCAGGGCAATTATGTAGAACAGGTGGGTTAGAACTAAAAAATCTGATGTGTTACACTCACATTACTTTCTCTACTCCTGTACTAACCATTCTTATAAACTCTTATTCTTGTATCCTCTTGTAGGTACAAGGGGAATATGGGAGTACAGTAGGCTTTGAGCATTAATGAAATCTTCTAAAGCTTTCAAATCCCGTTCTCTTTGCACGGTTAACATAGAAAATGAATAACGATGTTCCATTTGACAGAAGTATAAGTTCTCCAAAACTCATACAAATAACAAGGAATATCTCCGAAATGGTTCACTCTACAAATATATATTTATACATAAATTGTGTGTTTTAGCAAGAATTATATTTTTTGTATAGTAAGATTTGGTCTAATTGCGTAAACTTTCACGACCATGTCATAAAATACAAAATGATTATCTGGGCTTGTTCGTCGTGGTCTAGTGGAAAATGTACACGTTTCGTTCGAAGCTGCGTCGAACATCCTCAGCGGTGTGACCGTAGTACTGTGCTAGTCTCGGTGACGACTGATACGGTGCCGTTTGGTTTTACAGATTTTATACGCTTACATGCTACATACATTGACCACGGTCCACAAGCCCTGAAAATCATTTTGTATTGTATTTTATTTTAAGATTTGGTCTATCTCTTACGGTTTACCAGTTATGCAAAAGTCGTCCAGAGTAAATACGACTAAAGGGGCTATAGCCAGAAAATTGAAGATATGCATTTCATTTCCCATAAAAAATGTCTCAAACATATGACATTTTGATCAAAATCGTTAGTCATTTTCAAGAATATCAAAATTTTAGAAAAGTTTTCCATGTAAAGGGTAGTTTATGGACGAGGAATCTTCTTCAATATCTTCGTGTCGCATCCTTGAAAGACATTCAACTTAAATACCAACTTTGGTTTCTAACCAACTTTTCGTTTTTGAGTTATGCTGTTCACACACACATACACACACACACACACACACACACACACACACACACACACACACACACACGCACACACACACACGGACATTTCTTTAAAAGTGCTTTTTGGATTCAGGGGACCTCAAAACATATTTCCGGTGAAATCTTGGCATCTATAGGTACGTCGTAGAGAAAGTTAAAACTGAGTAGATGCGTCCAAGTAGTTGCTGTAGGTAAATACAAGCAGTTTATGAATCCTACGTACTGGTTGGACCTTGACACAAGTGACGTAGTACGTGGACAAAGAAATTATCGCAAGTTGCACGACCCCGTCTTATCGATATCTTCTTCCGTCTTGGACGAAGAACACAACTTTCTCAAAACTTTGTTAATGGGAATAGCGCCAGAATGCAACAAATGATGAACCTCTTCCCTTATCATCAACGGTAAGAGACTTTACCAAAATCGCATACTTTTGATACTGCCGAAAAAATAGCGTGTTTTGTTACAAGTAAGTTAAATGTTGGCCTTAAAGTCAATACTTTTTCGATTTAGCTTTTCAATTTTTTTTTTTTTTTTTTTTTTTTTTTAGAATTGAAACCGATAACAACGAAAACTGGGAAAGTGTTAATACACAACTAAACTAGTTTTCCAATCGCATACTTTTACAGCCTCTATGGAAGAACCAATCGCCAACTGCTTTGAAAAATCCCCTGTACGATTAATGAAGGTTTCAAAAGTGCAACGGCCGCGCCTATGCGGCCACATGTGGGAGTTTTGGTGGACAAGGCAGCACGGGCGGGCTTCCTCTGGGTTCTCCGGTTTCCCCCGCCGTCTCATTACTCCGGTGCTCCGTGTATGAGTGTTACCGCCTGCGGTGACGCATGTAGCAACGACCCACAGATACGCACAAATTATGATAGCTTCAGTGTTAATACATGAGGTTCATCTTTCAGGAGAACTGTACAACATTCTGGTAGATCATCGCCACCAACTGATATTTGCACCTGCTTATCACATGGTGTATAGTGTGTGTGGGGGGGGGGGGGGGGTTTAACGGCCCGCCGACAACGAGGACATTTGGGCCCTGGTGTATAGTGCTTGCACATTCTTCTCATTTGGACATTTTGTCTTAATCGAATTCACAACTTTCTTTCAGATTTACTAGAACCAATCGTTTTTTATTCCCGAGTTCTAGTTGTATTCCTTCTTTTGACTGACATTCCCTGGCATTTGTCTGCTGACCTCATCACTGAAATAAAACTCTCTGACAGGCTTTTGTCTAGGGGAGAATAAAACTGCTTTCTCTTTAACTGGAGCCTTACTTTTCTTGTAACATTATACTCATTCCAAATCGTTTTATTCAACCAACTTTGCAGCAAGACAGTAAGAATTTGAATATTTGCAACATCTTGGTTTTTAGGTGCCTAATTATTATCCCTGCTTCTGACACTCAACAAGTTTATCTGCACATTCGCCACTGAAAAGTCTGTGAAAATATTGTCCCCAATCACAGTTTCTCTTTGATGCACTTTCGTCTTATTTGTAGCAGACAATCCGAGAAATGAGTGGTGCATTAAGATGACTGTGTCTCAACCAGGCCGCTGGTCAAGTGCAGGAACGTGCTCAAACATAACATGTAGCACTTTCACCCCATTTACATGTATTTAAAGCTCATAAGTAACCATTTACTTTCTTTTTTAATCTTTTATAACATGGGTGTTTCGACTTTTTGTATGAATTACCACAATTTGTGGCCACTCGTTGCCCATTTGCTAAATTGTAACTGTTTTGTTTGTTTTTATGAAAGTCAGTGGCTAAATAGGTCTTTCGAACAGAACCTAACCCTGTCCAAGTTGGACGAATTCGCAATGCTGATAAGAAGATGGCTGCTAACTTTTCCTTTTCTCCCTGCAAAACGGGCCCATATTGCTACCATACCGTGCCACTAGTGACGTCTATTAACCAGCGAATGTCAACTCCCTCACGTAAATTGTTCATCTTATATTTCCCGTTTATCATGGACTAGTGGTGTTGTATAAAGCAGTACTGTACTACTGCATTCTAAATTTGGTGTTTTGGTTTAGATTTGGCGGCGTCTATGACTCTGAGGAAAGGTTGAAACGTGTGAAAAATAATGAAAATAACTTTCCTGGTATGAACACATGTTCAAACTTTCATAAAGATCGGTGATGGTAAGGGGCAAAAATAGTTCATTGTTGGTTAACATGCAGAAAAAGAAACCACCTCTTCCCCTGAAAGCCCTTTAAACACTGAGCCTGCAGTATCTGTAGTATAATGTGTATAGAGGGGAAAATAAGCTCGAACAATAGCCATTATGGGTGGATCAAGGCTCCACGGGTGATTCCATGGCCATCTTCAGGATCGTGGAGTCTCCAATGGCCGAAAGCTCGACCTTCCCGTGAAGCCTTTATCCATAACGCTCGCCGTGAAAACTTCAAATCTTTCATTATGGGTCATTCCAAGCCAGAAAGCGATGGATTCGATTTGTCCGTTTATTCCTTTAAATGTCCTTTTTACTTTCTCTACTGGTAAGTAGGGGAAGTGTTGTATTCCACCCAAAAATTCGATGTTAAGATTTCACCGGAAATAAATGTTTAGAGGCCCCTGAATCCAAAAGAAGCATTTTTAGAAAATGGTCCGTGTGTGTGTCTGTGTATCTGTGTACAGCATAACTCAAAAACGAAAAGTCGGTTAAAAACCAAAGTTGGTAAAGTTTAATGTCTTTCAAGGATGCGACACGAAGATTTTGAAGAAAATAGCCCCAGCCTAAACTACCATTTACATGGAGGAGTTTACGAAAATTTTGATTTTCTTGAAAATGGCTCTAACGATTTTCATTAAAATTCCATATGTTTGAGACATTTTGATGTCAAATGAAATGTATGTCTTAAATTTTCTGACTGTAGTCCCTGTAGTCATATTTACTCTGGACGACTTTTGCATAACTAGTAAACCGTTAGAGATAGACCAAATCATACTATGCAAAAAATGTAGATCTTGCTAAAATACGCAATTTATGTCTCAATAAATTTTCTTGTAGGTTGAACCATTTCGGAGATATTCCTTGTTATGTGTGTGAGTTTCGGAAAACTTAGAACTTTCGTGAAATGGAACATCGTTATTCATTTTTTATATGTTAAGTGTGCAAAGAGAACGGGATCTCATAGCTTTAAAACATTTGACTATCACACAAAGCCTACTGTATTCTAATATTCCCCTTGCACCTATGTTTGACTGAAATTTCACGTTTTTGGAAAAAGTCGTGATTGTAAATATGCCTAAAACTAAGCCTAATAAAACGTCTTTTTTGTGCTAACTATAGTACGTATGTGAATTTGCAGCGGAGCGGAGATACTTGCTATTGATGGGAGTGGGAAGGTATTCCAGCGGTGTAGTGAGATGAGTGCAGACGACCGGGCCGCGGAGAGAACAAAATCAAGTGTTCCGTTAGCATTTGTTTCTCCAGAATGTGCATTACCGATTCCTGAATCATAAGAAGCACTTCTGTCTTAGAATGTTGTATTTTCGAACATATGCATTAGATATGTAATGTGGACCACTCGTTTATATCCTTTTTCAGTTTTTAGATCCCTTTTTCTATATTTTGTAGGTATTTTTAAAGATGAATAGATTAACGAGCAACTTTGGTGAAATACTGGAGTTGGAAGGTGCTCAGTTCACTTGTGCTTGGAATCAATCGCTGCAAGACAAAATGTCGAGTTGTGAAGAATACGTACAGTAGGTTGACGTTTCCAGTACTTGTAGTGAACAGAGGTATTAATTTGCAAATTGTTGGCACGTAGGCATGTATTGTTGATTAATGGCAATACTCATGAGAAGTAGGCTGAGAACGTGAAGGCCGATGGACGTGTATGTGTGTGAGAGAAAGGGTGGTCCAAACTAATCCTCGAGAGAATCGTTTTTCGCTCTGGCTTATTGATCCAGGGTAAGTTGGGCACATGGGGTGGTGGGATGCCATCAGACCTACCTCCCTCCCTGCCACCCACCCACACCGCCGCTACTGCTGCTTTGTTTAGAGTTACACTCGCAGCTACAAAAATGCACAGGGGTTAGAACCCGGTCCTCCTGCCCGCCCGCCCGCACTCACAGCACTTTCTCTACTCTCTCACAAACTCTTATTCCTAGATCTTCTTCCTGTTAGTTGAGATAAACATGTGTAGAAGTTACCTTATTGCTTATTTCTTTGTAGGTACAAGGGGAATATGGGGATACAGTAGTCTTTGTGCGATAGTCAAATGTTTAAAGCTTTCAAATTCCCTTCTCTTTGCTAACGTATAAAAAATGAATTACGACCTCCCATTTGAGAACATGTGTAATGCAAAATTCTGACAAACAAAGAATATTTCGAAAATGGTTCATTTCACATAAAAGATAATTTAAGATGATTGTGTGTTTTAATGAGATGTACATTTTTGTACAATAAGATTTGGTTTATCCCTTAACGGTTTACCAGTTATGCAAAAGTCATTCAGTAAGCACGACTACATGGGCTATAGCCAGAAAATTCATTTCATTTTCATTTGCCATAAAAATATCTTAAACATTTGGCATTTTAATCAAAATCGTTAAACCATTTTAGAGAAAATCAGAATTATCGAAAAATTGTTCATGTAAAGTGTAGTTCAGGGTGGAGGAATTTTCCTCAAAATCTTCGTGTCGTGTCCTTAAAAGATGTTAAACTTAATTACCAACTTTGGTTTTAACCGACTTTTCCTTTTTGAGTTATGCTGTCCCCACACATATACAACGCGGCGCCGTGGCCGAGCGGTTAGCGCGCTCGCCTACCACCTAGGCGGCCCGGGTTCGATCCCAGGGACCCGCATGTGGTATTCGTGGTGGACGAAGCGGCGTCAGGCCGGGTTTTCTCCGGGTACTCCGGTTTCCCCCGCCATCTCATTCCACCGGTGCTCCATCTTCATTCCATGTATCATCAGTATCACCGCCTGCGGTGCCGTAGTAGTAAAAGCGGGCGTTAAACACTACAACAACACATATACAAACTCGCACACAAACAGGCGCGCGCGCCGTTTTCTAAACATTATTATTTTTTTTATTCAGGGGGGCTCAAAACATATTTCTGGTGAAATCTCGACATCGAATTTTTGAGTGGAATACAATACTTCACCTACTTCCTATAGGTATGTAGTAAAGTAAAAATTGAATTACTCGATGATAATGGAGATGAAAATTTGCAGAAATGGTTTGGTTTAAGACCTCCCTGTAGCTACAGTCTAATAGCAGGTGCTATACTCGTGGGTTGTGTACTGTGTACATGAGTACGTGAATATCTCGGGAATGGTTTGGTTTAAGGACACCCTGTAGCTACAGTCTAATAGCAGGTGCTCTACTCGTAGCTTGTGTACATGAGTACGTGAATATCTCGGGAATGGTTTGGTTTAAGCACACCCTGTAGCTACAGTCTAATAGCAGGTGCTATACTCGTAGCTTGTGTACATGAGTACGTGAATATCTCGGGAATGGTTTGGTTTAAGGACACCCTGTAGCTACAGTCTAATAGCAGGTGCTATACTCGTAGCTTGTGTACATGAGTACGTGAATATCTCGGGAATGGTTTGGTTTAAGGACACCCTGTAGCTACAGTCTAATAGCAGGTGCTATACTCGTAGCTTGTGTACATGAGTACGTGAATATCTCGGGAATGGTTTGGTTTAAGGACACCCTGTAGCTACAGTCTAATAGCAGGTGCTATACTCGTAGCTTGTGTACATGAGTACGTGAATATCTCGGGAATGGTTTGGTTTAAGGACTCCCTGTAGCTACAGTCTAATAGCAGGTGCTATACTCGTAGCTTGTGTACATGAGTACGTGAATATCTCGGGAATGGTTGGGTTTAAGGACTCCCTGTAGCTACAGTCTAATAGCAGGTGCTCTACTCGTAGCTTGTGTACATGAGTACGTGAATATCTCGGGAATGGTTTGGTTTAAGGACTCCCTGTAGCTACAGTCTAATAGCAGGTGCTATACTCGTAGCTTGTGTACATGAGTACGTGAATATCTCGGGAATGGTTGGGTTTAAGGACTCCCTGTAGCTACAGTCTAATAGCAGGTGCTCTACTCGTAGCTTGTGTACATGAGTACGTGAATATCTCGGGAATGGTTGGGTTTAAGGACTCCCTGTAGCTACAGTCTAATAGCAGGTGCTATACTCGTAGCTTGTGTACATGAGTACGTGAATATCTCGGGAATGGTTTGGTTTAAGGACACCCTGTAGCTACAGTCTAATAGCAGGTGCTATACTCGTAGCTTGTGTACATGAGTACGTGAATATCTCGGGAATGGTTGGGTTTAAGGACACCCTGTAGCTACGGGCACACACTTCATATCTTCAACAGGCCTTATATGTTAATCTCCTTGAACTTTTGTGGTTAGGTGTATCGGGAACTTGTGAACATTGACTGTAAATATTTTAAACTATTGACTCTTACCTATTTGCCTTAGAAAACGCACTCGTATTCACTTCCAGACGCTGTAGAAGACAGGGAGTGATTGTAATTAAAGGACAATTCCGCTACTGCAGTTGGGATTCGAACACACGAGTTCTTGATTGAGAAGCCAGAACGCCTAACACTTCACAGACAGTCATTAAACATATTGCTGTATCTTCTTATGACTAAATAAAATACAATTTTTTTTCTCGATATTCTTTGTTCCCCTTTTTCATTTCCTTATATTTTGTTTAACGTACTTCAAACCTGGTGTCACATAGGTCGATGAATGCAATAAGCTTAGGGCCCATAGTCCTCTCAGGATAAGGGAAACCCCCTGCAAAGCCTTGTCCAATAACTCCAACTAGGAGGCAGACACGCTACTTCCACACCACTGATATACTCTCAAATTAAATGCCAAGTTGGTATTTATTCTCTTTTCTTGACCCCCCCCCCCCCCCCGTAAAAAAGGTCGGGGCAGCAAATCATGTAGGTATTCCCGGTGAAATGCGGATATCGATATTTGTGTTGTGTAGGATATTTCCTCTACCTAAGTTGGTAGGTGATGCAGAATGTAAAAAGCGTAGGAGATCGGTCTCCTTATTAAAATATGCTTCCGGACTAAGAGGCCATGGTCCACCGGACTTCTCCGGCCGCCGTCTTAGTCCGGAAGCATATTTGAATAATTATGACTCCGGCCGTGAAAGCCTTCGTTTATTAAAAATGTTACGGAGGCCACGAGATGGCCGTTTAAAATAGGGCAGATGTGTAAATAAATAGGCCTGTCCACAGAGTATGGCTATTTCTTCTTCTTCTTCTTCTTCTTCTTCTTCTTCTTATTATTATTATTATTATTATTATTATTATTATTATTATTATTATTATTATTATTATTATTATTATTATTATTATTATTATTATTATTTTAATTATTATCTATTATTATTATCATCACCATCACTATTATTGTTATACAACGTATTCGTTTTACACCGTGTGCGTCGTTAAAGCAATAAATTAGTGGAGTAGGTGTTTGCTAAGACGTATCCCGTAGAAAAATGACGCTATCTATCGAGTGCTTACTGCCCAAGCCGCGCCGTAGTGAAACGCTTGTACCGAGCCGATCGGAAATCGAACCTAGAAAACAAGAGAGAGTAGTGTGAAGTTGTTAAACATCGCTTACTGCAGGCAGCGTGACTGGAACGTGACTCTGATTGCAGTCAAGTACATCTTGTAGCTACTGCGTCGACTCAGCGCAACCCTCAACTATTCATCTAGCGCGAAATTAATGGAGCAACTCTCATTTTGTATATCCAGAAACAAGAGATGGTGCTACAGTCTTCATAATCTGACACTTTTAATTTCATTGTTCTTTTTAATTTTAGAAACCTGAGCATGGTGCATCAAAATATGGTGTATACATATAGTACAAAGAATGTTTTTATTCAATGTAAGCTGATGGGAAAAGATCTGGTGTGTGGCACTCATATGACTTTCTCTACTCCTGCACAAACTATTCAACACTTATTCCTCTATCTACTGCATGTTAATAGAGATAAACATTTGTAGGAATTTCCTAATTGCTAATTTCTTGTAGGTGCAAGAGGAATACAGTAGGCTTGAAGTGCTAGTCTATTGTTTTAATAGTGGTCACTATGTGATGACTTTGAAATTGTGTTCTCTTTGCATGACCAAGAGATAAAAAACGAATAATGACCTGCCATTTGAGAATTTCTGCAAGTATTGCAAAATTCTGACAACTACAAGAAGTATCTTCAAAGTGGTTCAGTTCACATAAAACATCATTTAATATAAATTGTGTGTTTTAATGAGATTTACATTTTTTTGTTCTGCAAGATTTGGTTTAACACTTACAGTTCACTAATTATCCAAAAATCAACAAGAATAAACAGGAGTACATAGGCTATAAGCAGAAAATTCAAAATATAAATTTCACTTGCCTTAAAAATATCTTAAACATATGGCATTTTAATCAAAATCATTAGTCATTTTTGAGAAAATCGTGTCTCATCCTTTGAAAGATATAAACTTAAATACCAGCTTTGGTCTAAAATAAGAACAATTAGAAACTAAAAACTGCACTTATCTCAGTAATATTGCAAGATCTTTATCAGCTGGCTAGTTTCAAGTTGTATCCAACTTATTTTCAAAGCCAATTATTATCCAACTAATTTTTGTTTTCTAATTTGTTCAAAGTTCTGTCCCTGTCTGTAATATTGTTTGTTCTTTGTGCTATTAAAGATAAGTGGAGACAAATTCTTTGTTGTGTAATTCTCTTTCCGCGTTCCACCCAAGGTTATTGTATTCCAGCTGTGATATTTGGGTACACATTAAACTGTGCGCTTGGGATAAGTTACGCATATGTGCATATTTCAAGCATTACTATATTGGATAAATCCAATGCCACAGTCAGGACTGAAAGCATGAATAAGGGTCTCTGTGGTTCTAGATGCTGCTCTGGCATTGAAGTTATCAACTAAAGTTACTAATAAAATACAATTCACAAATTATTTTATTTATTTTTGCCCTCAAGTAAATGGATTAACCTTTTTCTTTTGAGTGTCACAAAACTGAACCTTTAAAATGTCTTAAATTGAAATTGTTTAAATAATAAAATTAAATGCTTACATAGAAAATTAAAAATGCAGATATTTTGCCACAAATTATGTTCGGCTTCTTCAATGGGTGACTGTAAAGCTCATTGAATTAGTCATTGCCTACACTGACTGGCCTTGTTGTCCCGCCCCACTCGCAATCCTATTGGTTCCTTCTCCTCCATTAGGACATCCTGCTAATTGGGTCTTCCATATTGTGTTAAGTCATGGTTCAGACTGCTCTTTTCCTTAAATATTTCTATACTTTCTCACTATTCTTTGAGAGAAATTGTCACAGAGTACTAAAATTTTTAAAAAGTCAATGTAGTGGCCGGTGTTTCCTGCATGTTCCATGATGGCAGGTTTTGCTGGTTGAGAAAATTCCATGTATCTTAATGTTCCTTTTTTGTTGTATTGATAGATGTATCTGTTTGACCTATATACGATTCACCACAGTCACAGGTAATTTTATAAACACCTAGATTATTTTCAAAGGGTTCTTATTGTTGACTGGTCCTTTAAAGGAACACAGCTTTTTAATTGATGTGTATCTTGTTTGAATTTTGTGGTGTTGCTGTGTTTTTGTAATTCTTTCCGTAACTGCTCATACGTAAGGTATGCAAGCTTTCTTTGCATCAGTCGTTTCTGGATTTTGATATTTCTGTATTGCTTTAATATCTTGGTTCAGATAGCCATTAGCCTTTAGTACATCTTGGAGATGTTTTAGTTCTGAATCCAGATTTTCTTTGTGGCACACACATAAGGCATACTGATGGAGTGTATTTATCATGGCTCTTTTTATAGCTGGCAGGTGATGTAAAGAGGCTTCACATCACCTGTTTGTATGAGCAGTTTCTGATACATGGGACATCAAAATGTTTTAATGACTATATTCGATTCCACCAGCACCTCTAAAAGTGGAAGTTTCCCATCCTTCTCTAATTCCATAGTAAATTTGATGTTGTTGTGCAGACTATTGAGGTGATCTAAAAATTCTGGGATGGTGTTTTCTCCGTGATGCCAGATGACAAAAGTATCATCTACATACCTCAACCACATCACAGGTTTCAGGGAACATGTTTCAATAGCCAACGATTCAGATCTTACTGTTGTAGAAGCAAAACAAGTAAATATTAAAGTATTTCTTAAAAATTCAAAATATGTCCTTAAAAGTTTCTTATATTGCAAACATTATGCATAGCAGAAGTCCTGTAACTTTATATGCTCTGTAATTGCAAGTTTAAGTGACTAAAATGTTATAGTTGAGATATTTGTAAATCTCTTTGCCAACAATAATAACTATTCTTGTAGGAGAAAGTACAGCACCAACCGTGTTATAAGGGCTGAACAGTTAAATGAAAAATGGTTCTTGAAAGGGTACAATAATTTAATAGAAACTGTCACTTTATTTTCCATTTGTAATATGTTTGGTCCTGAATTTGTGCAGGTGCCTTAGACGAGGATGTGGAGGGACTGACTCGGGACAGGGAACAGCAGTTGAACGGGAAACAGCGACATCAACTGAAACATCGGGAACTGTTCTTGTCACGGCAAGTCGAGACACTCCCTGCCACGCATATCCGGGGAAAATGCTCGGTAACACTCCTCAACGAGACAGAATCCCTCCTTAGCTATCTCAACAAAGATGTAAGTAATGGCATTGTTCCATCTTTTGATGTATAGTGCATTAATGTATCTGACTTCCAAGTTATGGCTGACAACATTTAATGACAGCTGATGCTTGACTATTGTTATTCTCTTTACTGTTGTGCAAGTAAATTTTGTGGAAACAAATGATATTTATATCACCTACTTTACAGGATGATTTCACATCATGTTTAACTGTACAACACTGCAAAGTGCAAGGTGTGGCAAGCCTCTGATTGGATGTTGTGTTGAGTCACAACCATTAAATACAGCTAGATGATCAATTTGTGGTGGGTTTCCTAAGAGAATTTTGTATAACTAGGGAAAGTGTGTATTGGGCTCATTTGAGCCATTTCATTCACCTGTGTTAAAAATAAAAAATAAACAAAATTGAGATTCCTTCTTGCTCACCTTTATCATTTAATGAATATACTGCCCCTCCACCTGGAGACATTGAATTCTGTATAAAATAGTTACTAATGGCAAAGTTGTAGATAGTCCAATGTTTGGAAGTTTTGAATTAACTGTTTTATCATAAAGCAATATAATTTTGTGTCAGTAAATAAGGAAAAATTGAAGCTATTAACAGTGAAGCAACAAGATTCTAAAGTAAGAACAAATTAGAAACTAAAAACTTCACTTATCTTATTGTTTTGGTGCTAACCCTGGGGTTTCAAGCTGTGTCCAGCTCATTCTCAAAGCCATATAAACAAACTCGTTGCCAAGCTACAATCTTTTATTTTTTCTGAAAAACAATTACTCTTATTCAATTTTTATTTACCAATCTCTGAAAACAAAAATTTATAAATACAATCTATAGATGGTAATTCGAAGTTCATGACACGGTTCCTGTTTTTTAAAATAAAATTTTTTTCCCAAACCATTAAATCTATTGGATTACTTAATTGTTTTAATAATTTAACCTCTGGATTAATTTCATGATTAAATAACCAAAAATGATCTGCCACAGCTGATTTATCAGTTTGTTTATATTTAATATTTCTAAAATGTTCTTTTATTCTGGTTTCTAGATGACGTTTAGTTTTACCAATATAAACTTTATCACAATCTAAACAGCTAAATTGATAAATGCCAGATTTTTTATAATTTGGTATTTTATCTTTTTTTGAAAAATTAAGTAAATTTTGTATATTAAATTTATTTTGAGGGACCAAATTTATTCCATATTCTTTAAAAATCCTTGTAAATTTTTTATTAGCCCATGGATGGTAAGTAAACTTTCTAAAAATACAATTATCTTTTATTTTTTTAAGGGTTGAAACTTCTTTGACAGCTTTTTGATACTTAAATTCCTCTATCCTTTTATGTATAAAATCTGTATTAAAACCATTAATTACTGCAGTGTTAATAATGTGTTTATATTCTATGTCAAATTCATCTTTATTAAGGGGTATATTTATTAACCTATAAATTAAACTATTAAAAACAGCAAATTTATGTGCAAAAGGATTAAAACTTTTATATTTTATGTAATTATCAGTATGAGTATATTTTCTGTAAATACCAAATTTCAATTTATTGTTATGTCTTTTAATTTTTAAGTCCAGAAATGAAAGGAATCCATTATTCTCAGTTTCCAGAGTGAATTGTATAGCTTTATCTTGTAAATTTAAAAGTTTTAAAGCATCATTTATCTGTTTTTTAGGGACAACAGCAAAAATGTCATCCACATATCTATACCATATTTTAAAAATTAGAGGGAATGATTTTGTAATTTGAGTTTCAAAAAAACTCATGAAAAGATTAGCAAGAACTGGCGAAAGTGGACTACCCATTGCCAAGCCAGAAGTTTGTTGAAAAAAATTACCATCAAAACTAAAGAAATTTTGATCTAAACAAAGATTTGTAAGTTTTACAAAATCATCTATTAAGTCACTGTCTAATTCTAAAGAATTTAACCATTTTTTTAAAAAAATCAGAAGCTTTTTTCTAGGAATGCTAGGAAATAAAGCAATAACATCAAAAGAAACGAGATTATCATTATCAGACAATACTAGGTTATTAATCTTTTTTACTAGTTCAAAAGAATTTTTAATACTTAAACTCTCAAATGTTTCAAAAGTACTAAATTTTTTAGTTAACCATTTAGCTAAATTATATGTAGGTGAATTTATAGAGTTTATAATGGGTCTCATTTTATTTCCTGGTTTATGTATTTATGGAAGTGCATACAACCTGGGTAAAACAGGATTATTGACTTTTAAAATACTTTTTTCTTTTTTAGGTATCATTTTCAATTCGTTGAGAGTTTTATTAAAAGTTGAAATACATGATTTTAAAGGATCATTATCTATTTTTAAATAATCTTTACTTTCAAGCAAAAGTTCTACTCTATTAATATAATCAGATTGATCTAAAATTACAATTTTGTTGCCTTTGTTGGCTTTAGTATAAATTACATCCTTTTCTTTCAATGATTTAATAATCTGGTTATTATAATTACTTTTAGGATGATTTTTATTTATATCTTTCAAAATTTTAGAGCATTTCATTTTAATCAAAGATTTATTAATGTGATTTAAATCTTGACTGGCAATTTCAATATCTGCAACAAAATCATCTGTGTTTTTTGAAAAACTTACACAAGTTTTCATACCTTTGTTTAGAAAATGTATTTCTTTCTCGTTAAAGTTACAATTTGATAAATTAATTACATTATTTGTTTGATTATTTGGCTCATTTATATTCAATTTCTGTTGTTTTTGGCATAATCTATTTAACTTGTTTTTTAACCTATTAGTTTTTCTTTTCAAGCTTAAATTTAGATACTCAAACAATTTTGATTCAAAATTAACCCAAATTAAGTTTCCTAAAATACGTGTTAATTTTAACTGTAAGTCATATAACCTAAGTTCAATATTATTTAATTTTTTAAAATGCAAATTTCTTTCAACCTCAATAACTTTCTTTTCTGCTGCCTTTTGATGAATACTATTATTATCTAGTTTAACATATCTTCTAACAAAAACAGGGGTTACTTTTCTTTTTAAACAAATATTCAAAAACCTAATGTCTGCAAGAATATGTCTTTTTTTCTCTTGTAATTTTAAATATGATTTAATTTGATATTTAGTTCCATATAATTTTAAATTAAACAAATAACTATTAAATTCTAAATTATTATCCATAATAATACCCAGGTTGTATGCACTTCCAAAAATACATAAACCAGGAAATAAAATGAGACCCATTATAAACTCTATAAATTCACCTACATATAATTTAGCTAAATGGTTAACTAAAAAATTTAGTACTTTTGAAACATTTGAGAGTTTAAGTATTAAAAATTCTTTTGAACTAGTAAAAAAGATTAATAACCTAGTATTGTCTGATAATGATAATCTCGTTTCTTTTGATGTTATTGCTTTATTTCCTAGCATTCCTAGAAAAAAGCTTCTGATTTTTTTAAAAAAATGGTTAAATTCTTTAGAATTAGACAGTGACTTAATAGATGATTTTGTAAAACTTACAAATCTTTGTTTAGATCAAAATTTCTTTAGTTTTAATGGTAATTTTTTTTCAACAAACTTCTGGCTTGGCAATGGGTAGTCCACTTTCGCCATTTCTTGCTAATCTTTTCATGAGTTTTTTTGAAACTCAAATTACAAAATCATTCCCTCTAATTTTTAAAATATGGTATAGATATGTAGATGACATTTTTGCTGTTGTCCCTAAAAAACAGATAAATGATGCTTTAAAACTTTTAAATTTACAAGATAAAGCTATACAATTCACTCTGGAAACTGAGAATAATGGATTCCTTTCATTTCTGGACTTAAAAATTAAAAGACATAACAATAAATTGAAATTTGGTATTTACAGAAAATATACTCATACTGATAATTACATAAAATATAAAAGTTTTAATCCTTTTGCACATAAATTTGCTGTTTTTAATAGTTTAATTTATGGATTCCAGCACACTGTGGAGTCATGGGGAACGAAGCTGCAGACTCACTTGCAAAGAAAGGCACAACAATAAAACAAAAGTCTAAATTCAATTTCTCATATTCCTCAATAAAACGCTTGATCATTAAAAATTTTTGTCATTCATATCTACAAGAAATAGAAACAAATGCCAAAGATAAAAAATGGATTACACTACTTTCCAATCCAGATATAATCCCCCAGAGACCAAGGAAAACAGCTGTTGCAGCCTTCCGACTATTGACAAATCATGACTGCTTAGCAAGTCATCGCTACAGAATAGGTATCTCAGCCTCACCAATATGTGTCCTGTGTAACGATCCAGCAGAAATGAATGAAGAACACTTGAAAACCTGTGAAGCATTAAGATCAGAAGAAACTACAGTTCA
Source organism: Tenodera sinensis (assembly GCA_030765045.1). NCBI lineage: Eukaryota > Metazoa > Arthropoda > Insecta > Mantodea > Mantidae > Tenodera > Tenodera sinensis. The sequence continues at coordinate 7,404,139 of CM060967.1, read as the reverse complement.
AAAGTATTGGAAAGCACGAATGCTAATGGCTTCATTGCCAGATGCAAGGCACTAGAAAACAACAACATTTATAGGTTAATAAATATACCCCTTAATAAAGATGAATTTGACATAGAATATAAACACATTATTAACACTGCAGTAATTAATGGTTTTAATACAGATTTTATACATAAAAGGATAGAGGAATTTAAGTATCAAAAAGCTGTCAAAGAAGTTTCAACCCTTAAAAAAATAAAAGATAATTGTATTTTTAGAAAGTTTACTTACCATCCATGGGCTAATAAAAAATTTACAAGGATTTTTAAAGAATATGGAATAAATTTGGTCCCTCAAAATAAATTTAATATACAAAATTTACTTAATTTTTCAAAAAAAGATAAAATACCAAATTATAAAAAATCTGGCATTTATCAATTTAGCTGTTTAGATTGTGATAAAGTTTATATTGGTAAAACTAAACGTCATCTAGAAACCAGAATAAAAGAACATTTTAGAAATATTAAATATAAACAAACTGATAAATCAGCTGTGGCAGATCATTTTTGGTTATTTAATCATGAAATTAATCCAGAGGTTAAATTATTAAAACAATTAAGTAATCCAATAGATTTAATGGTTTGGGAAAAAAATTTTATTTTAAAAAACAGGAACCGTGTCATGAACTTCGAATTACCATCTATAGATTGTATTTATAAATTTTTGTTTTCAGAGATTGGTAAATAAAAATTGAATAAGAGTAATTGTTTTTCAGAAAAAATAAAAGATTGTAGCTTGGCAATGAGTTTGTTTATATGGCTTTGAGAATGAGCTGGACACAGCTTGAAACCCCAGGGTTAGCACCAAAACAATAAGATAAGTGAAGTTTTTAGTTTCTAATTTGTTCTTACTTTAGAATTTGTGTCAGTACTTTAAAAATTAAGTAAAAATAACATATATTTTGTGACATACTATCAAAGTCAACAAATGGACAAAGAAATGAGGTGTTAAACTAAATGAGATTAAATCTGTATGCATTAATTTTGCAAATATGAAAATAAAGACCCAATCAATTAAGATAGATAAATAATTCTTTAAGCGCAAACAGTGAAGTATTTAAGCATGACATTGGATTCAAAGTTAATTTGGAAGAAGCATATTAAAAACAGAAGAAAAGAGTTAAACATTAAATATAAGAAACTTTACTGGCTTATTGGAAGACATTCAGAACTTGCTACTGGTATATAAACAAGTACTGAAAACAGCATGGACTAATGGAGTACAGCTAAAAGTATCAAAATAAAGTTTTAAGAAGAGCAGTAACTGCACAATGGTTATGTATGTAATGGCAATTTACGCATAGACCTCAGGATAAATATGGTGGAACAAGAAATAAGAAAGGCAGCTAACAAACATGAGGAAAGAATCCAACAACATGTGAACATTGAAATGATGAAAGTGCCAAGTGAGACAATTGGAAAGAACTAAAACATTTTATTTAGCTTGTGGACATAATATATATTGTGTAAAGATTTGGGATCGTTAATGGAGGACTTAACCAACAATAGTGAATATTTATATGAAATCAATATTATTGTATGAGCATATAAGTTCACTTGTAATTGTGGAAGTAAAATAAATAAAAGAAAAGTATCAATCTGTAAATAATACATGGTATGAAGAAATTTCTAAGAAGTGTACATAGAAAATGAAGTAGCACATCGAGAAAGATCATGTATTGTAGCCTGAACATGACTAGGCATTCAGCACAGTGGCTGTATTATATTATACACAAAAATATGTTGACACTCCTAGAATACTAGATAAAGGTTTCTGTGTATCTTCTCAAAAACAAAATGTTGGATAACTACCAAACTTGGGACTCAAGTTGAATATCTTCCAAAGATGTAACTTAACATTTCCAAGATGCTAATGGCTACATTGCCAGATGCAAGGCACTAGAAAACAACAACATTTCCAAGATTGTTATTATTTCATTTATCACTTAATGTTTATCAATACAGTTTGTCGAGATTGTGGTGACACTTCATATGCGCAAGAGAGGAGAAATTAAGGAGAAGTGACAGGAGTGATGGGGAATGAACTCAGGCAGTCACAGACACAAACGGTGTATGTTTACATATTATAAACAATTATTATGTAGTTATCACAGTGAGAGCGAGCAATACACTGATCCCCACCTCTCCTATTATGCAAGTGGGCATGCCTCTTCCATTGCACATCTATGCTTCAGGAGTGGGGGAGTGTCACCACAATCTGGACAAACTGTACAAGATTATATCAATTTCATTCTGAATGAAATGCACTTCACAAAATGTTTCCAGAAAATTTAAGATGCACTTTTGATTTGTTGTGTGAAACATATATTTTAATTAAAACAATTAGCCACTTTTCAGAAAGTCAAACATTTTAAAAAGTTTTCTATGGAAAGGGTAGTTCAAAGTTGGGGGATTTTTTTATGAATCTTCATGTCACATCTTTGGAAGATACATAATTTGAGTCAAATTAATACTTCCGTTGTACTAATTTTGTGCTTCACTGTATCATTGTCCTACATACTAGGAATAAAGCTTGGTTACAGACTAAGCTTCACTTTACTTTTGGTGTAAATTGTCAATATCAAAGACAGATGAGGGTTTCGTGAATCATTATTCAGTGCAACATGGTAAACAACTTACACCAAAGATAAGTGAAACCTAGTCTCTAAATATTTATTGTATTTGTTGATTTATAAAGAGGCCTCTTAACAAAACTAAGTGATCTTTCACGCCCAATATAGAATAGGACACTGAAAACTAGCAGTTAAAGAATAACCATAAATAAACACTCAATTTCAATTCTTTTTACACATAAAATAGTTTTCTACTTTGACCATAACATATTCTGTATCTAAACACCCTCCCCAGCCTTTTCCCTCTTAAGCCAGAGAACTGATAACAGAGACGTGGAACTCTTATCAAAACATACATGCTTAGGCTTTCACGGCCAGTGTTAATCCAATAAATGGTAGATTTTGGGCTTGTAGGCCATGATCTAGTCGATGAATTGCCTGACGTTTTGCCCAAGACTGTGTTGGGCATCTTCGGAGTGACTCCTGGCTGGTTAATAACTAGAGGGCGATTGATGGAGCACCCAGCTTATATATAGGTGAGAGGGACTGCCTCTCATCTCCTATTGGTTGTGCGTATGCCAATCACTACTGATAGATAAAGGTGTTCTGGGGCTTCGGTTTTGTATTGTCTAGCACCGGCACACATATACACACAGCCTGTGGCAGTTCCCACAGCCACAAAGTAGTGATTGGCATACACACAACCAATAGGAGATGAGAGGCGGTCCCTCTCACCTATATATAAGCTGGGCGCTCCGTCAATCGTCCTCTAGTTGTTAACCAGCCAGGAGTCACTCTGAAGATGCCCAACTCAGTCTTGGGCAAAATGTCAGACAGTTTATCGACTGGACCATGGCCTACAAGCCCCAAATCTACCATCTTATCAAAACAGTTTGATCCATCAAAGCTACTATATTTCATAAGAGTTAAAATGTTAGCAGTATACACATTGTTCATTACTAATATAACACAGTTTTCTTGAATATTTACAAAGCCAATGTTATTTTAATTTTAGGACACCTTCTTCTACTGTTTGGTGTTCGATCCAACACACAAAACACTTCTAGCGGACAAAGGAGAGATTCGAGTCGGTAGCAGATATCAGGCTGAGCCACCTCCATTACTTAAAGAAGGTTGGTATCACTGTGTTTATAGACGTGAGGACATATATCTCTATGTACAGAAATTGTTTTACAGTATGTTTGTGTGGGCTAAAGCTGGAAAGTTGAACCAGAATTAAAAGATTCAATGACCAATTTCTGCATATAAATTAAAACTATAATATCTGGCTAGACATCACAAAATTTGCAGTAAGTCACTTTGTTTATGGTTTAGACAGAGTTGAGATTGCCTTGGACACTGGCCTCAGAGTATACAAAATGAATTCAGTGCACTTATGGTAGCTGAGTAGAAGAGCATTGGCATGAAAGCAGGTTTGTGTTTCAGTGGCCTGAATTTCTCAATTCTGATTCAGCTTTCCACATTTTCCACTATTGATATAGGTTGTCTGTTATTCTAGATGCATAAGTATTGTTAAGATGCAGTTGGAAACAGACCTTAGATTTTTAAGAACAGCTATGTTTCGTGTGACTGCCTTACTAAAACATTTGCCAACAGAGTCGATAAACCGTAAATTGAAGCTTTCTGGGCAGTGATATGAGAATAACTTCTCTTGGGCCATCAGCCAGGTAAATTCTGAAATGATTTACAAGTTTTTAGCATCACTATGGACAATGCTTGTTGATGAATAGCATTTGGGACTCAGTGGTCAACAAACACGCTAGAAACTTCGTCAAATAACCAAGTGCAGCTGTGATTTAATGCTGGCATACTTACTGCAGTGGACCAGTCAGAGCTTCAGTTCCACAACAAACACCATTGGTCCCCAGACTCTGCCTCTTGCATGGGGAGACATCATAGAGTGGCAACAGGTCGTTCTATCTGCTGTACTGACTTCAAATATACAGAGTTAAACTGGCTGTGCAGTGTTTTACCTGTCTCCATCCTTAGTGCTCATTGCCGTGTGCCGCTATAACAGAAAGGTGCAGATGAAACCATACAACATTTTTAAAACTGCTTTTAAAGGCTTCACTCACCAACTTTATGAAAGGAGATTGTTATTGGCACTCTGAGTACCCTTGTATTGTTCATGAAGTACCCCTTTATGAGAAAAAAATTGGTGTATTGTGCACCATTAGCAGAAAAGAACTTATATAAGGTCAAATTTTTCCGAGTCAGCAGTTGACGCCTGTATATATGTGAATACAGTTTTGCTCATTTTTTAGGGAATTAAGAAACATGATTTTGCCTTTTTCCAACAAGGCTCTGCAACAGCTGATATGGCCATGCCATAGCCGAGTGGTTAGGCCATTTGCCTCTCACCAAAGTGGCCAGGGTTCGATCCTAGGCAACCGCATGTGGGATTTGTGGTGGACGAAGCGGCGCTGGGGCGGATTTCCTCTGGGTTCCCTTGGTTTCCCCCGCCATCTCATTCCACCGGTGCTCCATCTTCATTCCATGTATCATCAATGTCACTGCCTGTGGTGCTGTATGTAGTAAAAGCGGGCGTTAAACACTAAAAAAGAAACAGCTGATACGATCAATCTTTCAATGAGAACCATTGAAACTATGTTTCAGGACAGTGGCCCCTGTGGCCCCTGACCTCACCCCCTGCTATTTCTATCTCGGGGGGGGGGGGGGTAAATTAAAACATAAAGTGTACAAGACACACTCACACATCCTGTAAGAAGTAATGGAAATCCGCCAGGAAATTGCCAGCATTTCTCAATGTGAACTACTGTGAGTGATAGATAGTTTCCTAAAGAGGTGTCAAAAATGTATGGACAACAGTGACCAGTTTCGGCATATCCTTTCATTAAGTTGGTAAGTAAAGCCTTAAAAGTAGTTTTAAAAATGTTCTGTGGTTTCATCCGTGCCTTTCTATGACAGTGGCAGTGGATAACGAGCGCTGAGGGCATGGACTGGCAAAACACTGTCTGTGTTTCGCGCAGCCGGTTTGGAACCTTTTGTCTCTCTCGGTGATTGACTAAGACATTCGTCATAGCCTGAAAATAGAATGACATTAGCTTTTGAAAGCTTGGAAGTCATTCCAGAATTTACCTGGCTGATTGCTCAAGAGAAATTATTCTCCGAACTGATAAACGTCTTTTGTTTCTTGATATAGTCTTCTTGAATTTCTATAGTCATATTTTAGGCTTTGACTTCAAATTATGGTATTTATGACTCGTCTGTAGGCTTTTACATTGATATTATTCATTTGCAGCGAAAAACACACTCCTATTCACTCCAAATTTTGTGAGGGAAAGGAATAGCAAAAAGCCCCACCATCCAAGCTAGGAATCAAATACAGGACCTATGGGTTGAGAAGACAGAACATTGACCAGTTGATCACAGATGCAGTCAGTAAACTTTTAACAATTTTCTTATGCATTCTGTTGATGCCAAAAGAAGCATTTGTGAGATTGCAGTGAGTACCATCTGAAAGAAGAAAATGCTGCTGTAGTGTTCAGAAGCTGAGAAAGAATGCATGGCAAGACAAACATGAGTGAAAAGTGTGCATATGACCGACCATTGGTTTGTGTAGGAGAGCAGTGAGGCCTTAGACACTAGGTTTGATCACACTTCTCAAAACTTCCAGTGTGTTTCATTCACCTCCAATACAGTGAAGGGCAGGTGGCTGAGATATGTGGTTATGGCATGTATTCATGTTTCTCCAGCACCATCCTTCCTGACGACAGGTGTTTTCTAGGTTTCCTCACTTCTACATTGCAAATGTCTTGGTATGTCTTCTCATATTTTCTTTTGCAATCATCATTTCATTATGTCATCAGTGCCTACCATCTCTGGTGACAATTGTTGGAAAATAGCACAAAAAGAAATAAAACATCTGTGATTATAAAATTAGATTAACGTAATATTGAATAAGAAATCATTTCAATTGTTTCCTTCTTAATATTTACCAATTATTCCATTTAGCAGAATAGTGTTGATAAAGTTTTATAAAAGCTGTAAATCAATTATCCCACTTCACTCCATATATATGTGTGTTCCAAGGTCTCTCATGTTTGCTAATTATGAATGTATTCTGTCTTGCAATTGAATATGTATGCACTATTTCAAATGTTAATGAAAGTAAGAGAAATGTGGTTCACAAAAGTTAAAGAATAAATGTGATTATTAATGCATCGCTTAGATCTCTAGACATTTCTATTTTGTTCATTAGTTGTTTCATGTTCAAGGTTATCATGTATAGTTTTGAAGGACATTACAGAGGAGTTTACTACTCAAAACAAAATGTACAAGCACACTCTCATATTTGGTATGAGCAGAACATTAGCTGCTAAAACCATTTCTGTTTAATTATAGGGAAAAGTGATAAATAAGATCACGAACAAGGAGAAGTTGGTTATTGGATTAATTAAAATTAATTTGAAGAATGATAAAGGTAAAAGAATCAATTTTACCATGCTGGAGGACTAAAGCAGCTTTTTCATAAATATAAAATGGATAAAAATCTTCAGGATATGCTATAACATATTCATCTTTGATGTCACTCTAATTTCCTATTAAACTGCAAGCTACCAGTGTTTGGTAACAGAATCCTTTTGATTTCCTCTGGTTCAGCTTGGCAATAATAGAAATTGCATATTATATCATTGATTCTAAAAATTGCAGAGAATGAAATATACTCAGTTTTTATTTTACACATAGCAGAGTGGGGTTACAACAGCAATGAAAAGTCAAAATTATCTTAATTACTGTTTCTTGACTTCAGTATATTGGTATTCTAAATCCTTTTTAATAATTTAGTAGTTGATAATTTACATATTTTTGACTATCTAGAATACAACATTGCAAAAGAAGTTAGAAGCTTGGAATATGTTTGTACAGAGGACTAGTTGGCCCTGTGGCTCAGTCGGTAGAGCACCAGGCTGCTGTGCAAGGGGTCCTTGATTTGATTCCTGGCAGGCAGGTAGGATGTATGACCATTATACAGTTTGATTTTTAAAAGAAGATACATGACAAATGTTGGTTTCTCCACGTGGACAGCTGCACTGTTGTAAAGAAGCAGATGCGATAACCCTCAATACTCGAGACATAAACAAACGTTCTAGTTCATCTCGTGGCAGCAAAAACGCATATGTAATCTATATTAGCCTACTGTCAAAACAAAGATATTCTGTTCTCAATAAGAGAACAGACAAATTCTGTACCCTGGCTATGTAATGTAATACCCCGACTGGAAGCTGATCTTTCTCTTTGGCCATGAATCCTCTGTCTACTTTTACCTCTACCAGGTAAGTGTCCATTGTGTGAAGGAAAAGAGGATGTAGAACATATAGTTTATGATGCAAGGAAACTGAGATGTGGAGGAAAGATTGTGCACTGACAAAGATGAGCAGGAGAATTAGCTTAGGTAAGAGTTTAAAGAAACACTTAGGTCAATTTTTAAATAAGGTCAAAAACAAATGGATATGGACTATAAAAAGAGGGAAGGAGCAATAGTTGATTTAGAAAACTTTGTTATAAATTATACTGTAACATGATTGTAAACAAACTATACCAGCATGTCCTGAGGACCAGTGGGCTGGGTCAATACCACAGGCCAGTCAGTAAATTGTATGAATTTAGTACTTCAATAAAAATACTTTACTATAGTATACTAATTTATCTCTACCTCTACGTCCACCAACTGTTATTTCCATAACTAGGTCTTTTAATACAAAAGTTTTAACGAAGTAGGCTATTAACACACCACACAACTGAAGGTCCAAACAATCTCGGTTCCCCGCACACAACTAGCGAAAGCTGACGTGAGGAGTAAATTATTTGCTGGTGTGACTAATGTGGCAATGTTTGTTTACATTTCTGCAGCAACAGCCTTCCTCTCTTACCTTTACCTCCCCCTTGCTTGACACTTGTCATGTATCTTTTAAAAATGAGACTGTAGTTAAAGGATAAGTGAAACTGGGGGGGAAAAAAAAGAAAAGAAAGAAAACCGATGACCATAAATAAGTCATCTGGAACCCCTGTTTGAAATATACAAACTTGGTTGTGCATGATTACTCGTGATAAAACTTGATTACTAACTCAAAATTTGAATGTGTTAAAAATGTGACAAGTAACATAAAAATTTCAGTTACAAGATCTTGTTAAATGGGAACAATTGTAAAAGTCATTGCACAATTGTGTGATACTGCTTAAGGGAGATTATATTTATCTTTTCTGCTTACAGATGAGCCAGACAACCGAAATCTAGAAGATTTGGAAACCCTTGTGTGGACTCCTAGCCATCATCTTACAGATAGGCAAATTGACCAATTTTTAGTTATATCTAGATCAGTGGGAACATTTGCCCGAGCTCTGGACTGTTCAAGTTCAGTGAAACAGCCAAGTTTACACATGAGTGCAGCGGCTGCCTCCAGGGACATCACGTTGGTATGTTAGATTCATTAGTCCACGTGATTTAGTGTATGCCAGAGAAGTGACCTTGTACCATCTGTTTTATGGTTATTGAGTTCTGGTGTAATGTGGGCTTAGGAATCTTGGAACTTGGCTTTTCTTGAGCCTACGCAGCCATTGTGAGTTATTGTGATGTTTGTAAGATGGTCCAATACCAACTGTTTTTTTTTTTTTTTTTTATTATTATTATTATTTTTTTTTTTTATGGTAAAACTTTGGCTTGTGGTATTCAATATCCAATCCAGTATTTTCCTGGTTACTGAAGGAATGACCACCCCTCCCACAACAACAAAAAAACAAAACAAAATAGAAAGGAAAAAAATGAAAGAAAGAAAGAAAGAAAGAAAGAAAGAAAGAAAGAAAGAAAGAAAGAAAGAAAAAGAAATGGAACTGGAACTTGTGACCTCCCAAGCATAAGCCAAGTGCTACCTTCAATAATTCACTAGAGAACGCAACATCTACATCAATCAATCAGCAGTCAGTTAACTGAAGATGAGAACAATTGTTTCAGAAACATGTCCTAATTTTCTAAAGCAAGTGAGGATAGTGTAAATAAAAACTTCAAATTAATGTTAACAATAGTTTCTTCAGCCTACCTTGGCAGCGTGATGGTTAGCGTGTCTGCCTCACGTTCAAGAGGTCGTGAGTTTGAATCTCGCTTAGGGTAAGTTATCCGGGTAAAGTTTTTCCCCCGAGGTTTCTCCTTATCCTGAGAAGATGAATGTTGGGTAACTTAAAGCTCCATGGACCTTGGGTTCATTTGAGCATCATTTCACCCGTTTCATTACTTCACCATCTGATATGACATTACATTGGAGGACGTTAACTAAAACAAAAAAATAAAAAAGTATCACACAAGCATCACAAACAATTGACTACACTATAATAGTTGCTTAGGCCGCCTCCGTAGCGCAGCTGGCAGCGCGCTTGCCTGTAGCGCGGAGGACCCGGGTTTGATCCCCGGTACCAGCATGGGGATTTTATCCCCTCTGGGAGGTCTGGCACGGTGCACTCAGCCTCGTTAGGTCCCGGGGGGACCAATTGAGGAGCTACTTGATGGAGAAGTAGCGGCCCCGGGTCGAGAAGACTGCATAACTGGCCGGGAGGGCTCGGGGCGCTGACCACGTCCCACCCTCCAGTACTGCACCTCACCAATGACACCTGTAGTGGGCAGAGGTGGGGGATGCAGCGGCTGGGCGGTAGGCCTTGGCCCTTCGTGGGCTGTCGTGCGGGGTTTTCATTACATTTACATAATAGTTGCTTGGCCATCTTCACATCATCTTGGAGTCAGGCTGAACAGCATTTAGTATGCCCCTCATACTTGCGTAAGTAAAGCAGTTACCACCAGAAATAGCTAAGCTCTGATCACATTGCAAGCATAGGAAAGAGGTATTGACAATGCTTTACTTATTGTTTGTTTTACAAAGAGTCATTTATTACTAGTTTTCCATGTGTTACTGCAAGTTTTGTCTCTTTTTTCACACGTTGACAGAATTCTATCATAATTTTTTGTCCACTTCACATTGCTTATGTAAGTCCTACACTTTTGATTTTGTTGCAAACATTCAGAAATCTTTCTCTTCTAATGACTTCTGCAATTTTTTAAAATATTGTTATCTCGTAGCTACTAAATTTATTTAACTTAAAGTAACACCATTTTGAACAAAACTGTATATGTACCTCATTGGTTTATGTATACTTATTATACACTCCTTTTGTAATGTCATGCTTTGCAATACAGAAAGAAAAAATTAATTAAAATAAATCAGATGAGCAAAAAGGTAATTGCAATTGTTATTGTTTTAGTTTCATGCAATGGATACTCTCCACAAACACAATTACAACATGGCTGATGCTATCAGTTCTCTGGTCCCCTCAACTGGCCCAGTCCTCTGTCGCGATGAAATGGAGGAGTGGTCAGCTTCGGAAGCTAATTTATTTGAGGAGGCACTGGAGAAATACGGCAAAGACTTCAATGACATCCGACAGGACTTTGTAAGTTGACCAGTTCTGTAAGCAATGCAATGACTGAGCTGAGTGAGAAGTAAACTCTCTTTGTGGTAGCTGTAGAAACTAATCTCTTGGAGTGTAACTTATGTGATAAAATAATCCTTCAAGTGCTTGCCAGCTAAGTTCATGTTGATAGTTATAACATTTCTTAGCATGAGCTTTCCCTTTTTTGCAGCTTCCATGGAAAACGCTAAAGAACATAATAGAATATTACTACATGTGGAAAACTACAGATAGATATGTCCAACAAAAACGAGTAAAAGCTGTAGAAGCGGAATCCAAATTAAAACAAGTGTACATTCCTAACTAGTAAGTATGAAAGGCACTGGACCTTTGTTCTTTGAAGATGCACTAAGGTGTGGGCAGAAATGTTTCAACTGTATGTTTAATTTTTCAGTAATAAACCAAATCCCGCAGTTATTAATAACAGCAAAGGCGTAGTGAATGGAAATAGTAATGGGGAAGCTGCAGTCGGAGGAAAGGCCTGCGAATCATGTAGTGGTAAGTACATGCAGCCTCACATTTTGGTAATGGTCGACACAACAGTAAAATTGTCTTTATTAGGACTTGCTTGTAGCCTCATCAAATCTGATGAACAAAGCCACAGCTGCCAAGTGCTGCAATGTTTAGGCCTTTGTTCTTACTTCATCCAGTCACTGTTCTCTGACCTTACCTCTTCTTCTTCTACCATCAACATGCCAATCCAACATTATTTTTGGGATTCTATTACTCTGCATCCTCTTTGGATGCTCAAACCATTCCAATTGTCGTTCTTCTGTTACTTCTAAAATATTACATTTAACATTCATTATATCTCTAATTTTCTCCTTTCTTGAATTTCTAGCTGCCCTCTACCAAAAGTCCATCTCTCTTGCCAACAATTTATTTGCTTGATGTCTACCTAATATCCAGGTCTCTGCACCATATAACATGATACTTTGCACTAATGATTTGAACATCAAAGGTTTGGTTTTGTTTAGAATATTTTTATCGTTTGAGTACTCGGTCATTAGCACTTCAGTAATGAGCAACATAGAACATTAATTAATCCAATTACAAAAATCACATAAAACAGTATTTTTCCAATGCATTCCAGCTCATTGTGAAATAACTGGCAATGAACGAGCAGACATGTTAGTGAAGAGAGGATCCAAAATGATTTATAAAGAAAAAAAAATCCCATTTGTGTCATTTAAGCAAATAATAAAAAATATGTTCACACTGAAATTTAAAATATATCTCTCCTCTTTTGAAAATTTCAACTCACAAGAAATGAAAACAAAATTCAGTTCAATCCCAAACTCCACAAGAAAATCAACTGCCACTATTTTTCATCTTCTCACAGGCCATGATTGCCTCAGTAAACATCTATACAAAATGGGATTAGTAACTCTCCCTTATGTATATTATGCAGCAACGAAGAGGATACGAATAAAACCATCTACAATAAGATTTAATCTTCAAATATTGGGAAGCCAGACAAAGAATGATTTTATTATTAACTCTAGAGTATTAGACACGCACACACACATAATGAGCTGCTAATTTCGAGAGCTCTTGCTTGTATTTTTATCTTTGGGTGTTCAACTGGCATGGCTAGTTGTCTGCACAGCCTTCTCTCTGAGTTGTTGAGTTCTCTCATTGAACTTCATCAACTAACAGCATTTAGTCCTTGTGCTTGCCACATTGTGAGTTTAGGATCCAGGCTATGTGAGATGTGACTCCTAACTTGTTTTCATGCCTTAATTAAAATTTCTCATTTACCATCTGAAGGTTATTTAATCCCAGGGCATGAAGTACTTAAAATAGTAAGTTGCCTTTGGGGTAACTGTCTCTGATGTGAGACTGCCTTTGTGGCTTACCGGGATAAATATGAACTGGTTTGAGAATTCAATGTCATTCTGGCAGGTTGTCACAGTAGCTTAATTGTTAGAGAACCTGCCTAGTAAGCGGAGGGTCTGTGGTTCAAATCTGGTCTGTGGCATTGAATTTTTAAGTTCCAGTTCTACCTCTTAAAACTTTGCCCACACACAGCTTATGTGTTTAAAAACACCAACAGTAAGTTTGTTGGCATAAATAAATAATAATTTCTCAAGTGTATTTTGAATCTATAATTAAAGTGTAAGTAATATTCTGTTACAACTGACTCTACAAATATCAAAACAAATAGACTAAGTAAATGGCTACTTCTGTGCAACTATAAAGTTTTAAGTGTTAATAAATTGCTTTATTGTACCCTTTGCAACTGCAGTTTTATTATCACAGATAGCAGTCTGCTATGTGGGTGGTAGTCAAAACATTGCAGCTGTGCTTATATTCTCTTAACCTACAAAATGCAGAGAGTGGTTTAAGTAGCATTAAAGATAGTGCTCTATCTAACAATGTTTTGAGTTTTGTGTTGGAACAAGGGAATAAAGTTTGCTACTATTTGTGTTTACAGTGACTGTTTCAAGCCAGTGGTATGCGTGGGGCCCATCCCATTTGCAGTGCAAGCTCTGTCACAGCTGTTGGTTGTACTGGAAGAAATATGGCGGACTCAAAGTACCTTCTAGAATAGGTAAGTTAAAGGACAAACAGTAATCTTCAAAGAAACGACTATTGTGGCAAAATGTAGCGGTTTATGGGAACGGAGGGTTAAGGAGGCTCTGTCCATCTCCTCTGAGAAGAGTACACTGAACCGGGACGCTGGATTCCAGTTTAGTCCATCCTGGAAACCAGCCTTAAAATTGGAAATCAACCGACTCAGAAAACACAGATTCCAACGGAGCGGTGAACCACCTCCACACTAGACTGGGTGTTTTCTACTCGGTACGTACTGGCTTACAGTACATATACTGGTCCCTTCACTCTTGCTAGTCATTCATCATCCTGATGACGGGAGAGATGTACACTCGCGAAACGTTGATGTCTTTTCATCACTACACCTGGCTTGAAGCCCGAGAGCATCTTGAATATGAATAATCTTCTCTTGTATCACGTAACATCTTTAACAATATCAAAGAGAGATTGTTTAGTTTTTACTTTGTCTACTGCTTACCTGTGGTAAATACAGGAAGTATTGTATTTCACTCAAAAATTTGTATGTAAGATTTCACCAAATATACACATTTTGAGACTATTTGAATCCAGAAAAAGCATTCTTAGAAAAAGGTGTGTGTGCATGCGCGCATTTGTGTGGAAGGTGGGAGGAAACAAAAATCTTGGTATATAAGTTGTTCAGCATCTTCCAAAGATACAACACAAAGATTTTCAAGGAAATCTGCCCGTCCCAATCTGCCCTTTACATGGAACATTTTTCACAAACTTTGATTTTCTCCAGAATAACTCCGGAATATTTAGAGACTAAACTTCACGAATCTTTGGTAGTTGTGAATTATTTCCAATAATTAGACAAGTTTCGCAAGCCAGTCACTTGCATCCTCAATAGTGATGAGTAAACATATAATAAATCATCTCAAGTTTGAGATCCATACTGGCAAGTTACCATGGTAACTCAATGGTTAGAGTAGCTGCGCGTAGAGTAAAAGATCTATGGTTCAAATCCCGACTATGGCATTGAATTTTTCAGTTCTAGTTCCACTTTTCAAACTTTGTCCACACCAGCTTGTGTGTTTAAAACATTCATTCATTAAGAGGTAGAATTGGATCTGAAAAATTCAGTGACTGCTGGGATTTGAACTTTTCAGTTCTGATTCTAGCTCTCAAACATTGCCCACACTCAGCTTGTGTGTTTAAAAATGCCAACAGTAAGTTTGTTGGCATAAATAAATAATAATTATTATCTAAAATTATAACAAATATCCTAGAGACTATGAGCTTCACTTATCTTGGTATTTCTGCAAGTTCTTGAAATCAGATATAAACTGCAGTTTCACGACAATTCTATTGCATCATCAGTGCCACTCTTGTTTATACTGGTCTCTAAGGTAATGAATGCAAAATCACTTAATATTTCTATGTGCTACCAACCACTGAAAACAAAGCAAATTTGTTTACAGAATCAATCAGCGGCATTTCAAAATTCAGCATGTACTCCTTAGTTTTCAAAATGAATTTCTTTCCCCAAACTATTAAATCTGTAGGTCCATTTAATTGTTTTAATAATTTAACCTCTGGATTTATTTCATGATTAAATTACTATAATTGATCTGCAACAGCTGATTTATCAGTCTGTTTATATTTAATATTTCTAAAGTGTTCCTTTATTCTGGTTTCCAAATGATGTTTGGTTTTACCAATATAAACCCTGTCACAATCCAAACAGCTAAATTGATAAATAGAGGTTTTTTATAATGAATTAAAATGCATTAATTAATTGATCTTATAAATGGTTATCAATTTAGATTAATTAATTAAAAACCTGGGACTAAAGTACCAAAGTTTGAAAGTTGCCCGTGGGGTATGCATCTCAGATTTGGGATTCCCTTATGGTCTACCAGGAAAATACAAATCAGTTGGGAAATATGTCTTACCGGCAAGTTGCCATGGTAGCTCAACAACACAACCACACCTAGAGCAGAAGATCCAGGTTCAAATCGCAGCTATGGCATTGCATTTTTGAGTTCTGATTATCTCTCTTATTGCTAAGGGTGTCTAATTGTATTTTATTGGTCAAAGTGTAACAGTGGAATTCACATTATAGGTTGGCACTGCTTATATTTGCTCTTTTTCTCTTTACATTTCCTACAGTTACATTTAAAGCCTGAAATATTTTGTTTGTTGCAGAGAATGATTTAGACCCGAAGAAGAAGTCAGGAAGTATGTCAGACGATGGTAAGTTTGTTACATTGATGGCTTTCTTTCCATGCAAAATTGCAGTAAATATTTTATCAAATTTTGTATTAAAACTGTATTTGAAATTGTTATGTTTTAGAGCGGCTGCCATCAAGTATGGCTTCACACAGACCTCACAGATGCAGTTTAGTAAACTGTGGTAAGGTAAGTAACTCCAGACAAATGTTTTTCATTATATGGTACTATTGTGAAGCACGTAGAACCTGTATACATGTTTCTCTTGCAGGAGTTTAAACTGAAGGCACATCTTGCAAGACATTATGCAACGGCTCATGGTCTTGCAATTCGTTCAGGATCGCCAAGACCCATAATGAAGACTCGCACAGCCTTTTACCTGTGTACGACACCACTGACTCGGATCTCACGTCGTCTGTGTAGACATCTCATTCGGCCGCGACATGCAGCTAGATCACCATTTTCACCAATCAACGTACCTTCTGTAAAACAGGAATGTAAGTGTCCTTGAGAGAGGCAAGCCATCCCACCTTAAATTACTATACATGGAAAGATGTTTGTGTTTCTATTTTGTCAAAAATAGCTCTAATTATGTAGATTAAAATATCTTATGTTTAAGATATTTGCACACTTAATAAAGTATGTACAAGAAACTTCTTCAAGATCTAAGTGAGCTAATCCTAAATTGTTTTCTCTTTTGGTGAGGTTTTCATTTCTGTTTTATTTGTTTCTATCCATAGTTTTAAGATTTAGCTACTCACACCATGCCAGTAGTGTCAATATTGTGCATGTTATTAAACAGCACCTACCTTAGAACATAGTGTGCTGCATAGTTCATTACATATTGTGTGTGTTAAATTATTCAGGCTTTCAGTTCTCTCATAGATTTGCATTTTGTCACATTGAGGCTGGTTTCATCAACCAATGTTAAAAATACTGTAACACTGTGCTTGCTAACATTTAATTGAAAGTTTAACATAATGTTAACTCTTGCATTTCATCAAGCTTTTACAGTGAATTGATCGTTAACATTTTATTAATGCGGAAGACAACTAGGAATCACAGCTTTTGAAAGGTGATGACTTATCTACATGGCTTCTGGCAGTCCTAGATGCACATTTGTGTATGCATTGCAATGCTCTCTTTGTCAGTAGCAGACGCAGGTTATGTCCATATCTGAATTGCCATGTGATTCTTCTAATTATTTGAGGTTAGAATCACACTATCAACTGAAAAATTTAGATGCAGAGGAACTAAATATTTCACAACTTGAAAACTGCTAATTTCAGAACTAGTAATAAGTATAGAAGTACAAAAAAGCAGGACTTAATAATGGAGCCTGGGAGAATATCAGACTAATGTAATTGAAATGCATTCTTTCTCCTAGGCCCAATAATGTAATCCCAGGAAAGATAAATGGAGGTTCAACTGTACCAATCATTTAGTGCTGATTGATATTTGGAGAATTAAAAGTATTGCACACTTAATTTTTTTTCCCTGGTTAACATTCTTTATGTTTCACAGAATAATTGAAATGACTAATTCTGTAGTTGAGTGGTCAGTATTTGGGCTTTTTAACTGGAAATCCTAAGTTCTATTCTAGACTGGCACAGGGGAAATTTTCTTCAATAAGGATCATTCCCTGCTACCCACGAGTGTGGAAGAATGAGTGTGAGTGCATTTCATGTTAAAACCTACAGTCCATTGACCTCATGGCAGTTCCTAGTGGAGAATCCCAGAAACTTTCTAGTGCAGTTGATGTTCTTTGTTTAACTTCTTAGTTTTATTTTCTATGTTGTTATTCTTTAATTTTCTTAGTTCAAGTCAATAAATGTTTTGGTAACAAGCTCAACAATAGGTTATTTAAAACCGCATTAAAAAACCATAACCTTTAAAATCATCAGTTGTGTAGCAGGGTTTTATAACTACAGAAGTTTTATAATATGTTTTTAATCTGGCCCTGCATTGGGGTGCAACTCATAGAAATGTTTGAAGTGATGTTTGTAGCCCTCTGCATAGCTACAGTCATCAAGCTGTAAGACAGTCCTATTTATTCCAGATTTGATTACTCTGCAGAATCATAGCAACATTTTGGCAGTTTTGTGGCAGATCTTATGGTTTTGTAATCTAACATGTGAACTTGCAGAAAGGTAGAAAGGTTTCCAGCATATTAAAATTGCTTTGGCAGCTAAGGGTAATATAGATTGATATCTAAAGTAAGGACAAAATTAGAAATTAAAAGCTTCACTTATCTTAGTAATATTGCAAGTTCTTTGGTGCTGTGCTGACAATGTTTCGAGTTGACTCCAACTCATTCTCATTGTTCTTACTTTAGATTCTTGTTGCTTCTCTGTTAATAGCTTCATTATTTCCTTATTTAATAGATTGAAAGTTTAGCTTTATTTATGTTTTCTCCTTAGGTCAAGCCCACATGGCAGGGAAGTCGTCATTAGAAATGAAAGAACTGCTGCGGTACAGGAAGAAGGAGCGGGGAAGTGTGACTCACATTGCCAACAGACTTGGCCAGTCCAACCTTGTCACACCTGAATGGCTCATACTCACAGCTAAAGACATGATGCCCAAACCAGAGCATGTCTCATTCCCAAAACCACCCAAAGCACCAGGTATGTTCACTCTTAAGATTTATGGAAAATAGAACATGAGGATTCAGTGGACATTTTTTATTTTAGCAGTTTTCCCACTAGAAATAGTTGCCTTGCTTCTCATGCACTTTTAAAAAAATGTACAAACATAATAGATATGTTGGTTGAAATGATTAGGATGATTACACTTTAGGTTCACTCACAGTTTTGGACAATTGTTTCTACGGCAACTGTTGCCATGATCTGCTGTTTGCCTACACTTCCCTAACTCATCTCAAAAGTAAGTTACACTATTTTTTTAAAAAATAGTAAAACGTTTAAATATTTTGAAAGCTACATTCAGTACCTATTTTTATTTTTTCTACTGGTAAGTAGGGGAAGTATTGTATTCCACCCAAAAATTCGATGTCAAGATTTTACTGGAAATATATGCTTTGAGACCCCCTGAATCCAAAAAAGCAGTTTTAGAAAAAGATCTGTGTGTCTGTGGACAGCATAACTCAAAAACGAAAAGTCGGTTAAAAACCAAAGTTGGTACTTAAGTTTAGTGTCTTTCAAGGATGCGACACGAAGATTTTGAAGAAAATAGCCCTACTCTAAACTACGCTTTACATGGAACATTTTTCGAAAATTTTGATTTTCTTGAAAATGGCTAACGATTTTGATTAAAATGTCGTATGTGTCAGATATTTTTATGACAAATGAAATGTATATCTTGAATTTTCTGGCTATAGCCCCTGTAGTCGTATTTACTCTGAACGACTTTTGGATAACTGGTAAACCGTTAAGAGATAGACCAAATCATACTGTACAAAAAGTGTAGATCTTGCTAAAATACACAATTTATGTCTGAATAAATTTTCTTGTAAGGTGAACCATTTCGGAGATATTCCTTTTTATGTGTGTAAGTTTCATAAAACTTTCGTGAAATGGATCATCGTTCATTTTTTTATATGTTAAGTGTGCAAAGAGAACATAATCTCAAATCTTTAAAACATTTGACTATCACACAAAGCCTACGGTGTTCTAACATTCCTCTTGCATCTACAAGGAAATAAGCAATAAGATAATTGGTACAAATGTTTATCTCAACTAACACGAAGAAGATATAGGAATAAGAGTTTGTAAGAATGGTTAGTACAAGAGTAGAGAAAGTCATGTGACCGCAGCACATCAGATTTTTCTATATAATTTCCTTGAACCTCAACACATTTTTAGTACCATGATAAGTTTTTTTTTAACCGAGTGTCAAACCACCATCCCACCAAACTGGCTAGCCATCTTTCCACTTCTTGTTTCAGTTCGTCATCATTTACGAAGCTCCTTCGCCCTAGATATTGCTGCAGCTCCGGAAAAAGATGGTAATCAATTGGTGCAAGGTCAGGTGAACAAGGTGCATGACCGGAAACATACCATCGAAACTGCTCAAACAGGCTTGAGTTTCATGAGTAGTGTACAGACGAGTGTTATCATGTAACAAAAGAAAAACTGTTTTGCTCAACTTTCTCCTCCTTTTGTTTTGTATGGCTCTTCTGAGTTTTCTTAGCACCTCACAATAGTGAACAGCTGTCATCGTGCTACCACGGGGCAGAATATCATTGCCATGACCTTGCCAGCCAGTGTAACAATTTTTTTTTTTTTGGCTTGATTCATTCATTTCCACACCATACTCTGTCTTTTGGATTTGGGTGTCCAGCGATGGATCCGTGTCTCAACCCCGGTCACTATCTGGTTGAATAAAACATCTCCCTCATCCTCAAAAAATTGCAAAGCAGTGTCAACTGTTTGCTCCTTGTGTTGTTCTGAAAGCAAGCAAGGAACCCATCTTGCACACACTTTCAATAGACACATCCTCAGATATTATCCTGTGATGTGATGCACGACTTATTTCTATATAAGGAGGAAGTTCAAAACTGCATTAAGTGTAAGGCGTCGATCAGTGTCTGTGACTCCTCAAACCTCGTTGACAATATCTGGAGCACAGGAAGTGGAGGGTCGGCCACTTCGTTGCTCATCGTGTAATGTTGTTCTCCCTTCAATGAACAATTGGTGCCAACGAGAAACCATTGGTCTTGACATAACATCTTTACCATAAACACTGCACAAGTCATGATGAATTTCAGTAGCACATTTATTTTTTCCCGTCAAAAAACAGATTACAGTGCAACCTTTGCAATCGGCAGTAGCGAGAGGAGTCTCCATTGTTACTGCCATTTTAATATCCAAGCAGTAAATGTAGGTCCATAACCATATTCCCTGGGACTTTTGGACTTTTCCCACCTACTGTACAGATTTAAAAAAATTGTGTAACTTACTTTTGAGATGCCCCTCGTATATAATAGATAGTTGTATCTGTAGCATGGGGAAAAACTGCTGTATTCTTTTTACCTCTCCAGTTTAATGCACCCAGTATGTGGAGGGAGAAGGCAGGGCAGGCTCTTGCAGAACTGTATTCCCTTGATAACTAATTGTTGTTGTACTTAAGCCTTATGCGGGCTAAAGTTGGAAAGTTAAAATCAGACTGAAAAATTCAGTGATATAGCCAGAATTTGAATGTGCATGTATCTTTTTGTGTGATATGCATACAGTTGAGAGTGAACCTGTTGTTGCTGTTTGTTGCTTAGATGGAACACTGCTATATGAACGAGTGCCAAACAAACCGGAAGCAGAGAAAGCAGCTTTGAACAACATCTCGCCATCTCTGTTGAAACGTAGAGCATACGAGGAAGTAAATGGTATGGATGGTAAGGAAAGTAGCTTAGATTCCATGACTCATGATAGCTGCAATTGATTATTGCTTTGAGTTTTTCATTTTTGTTGTGTTTCTTGTTTGCTACTTATCAGATTTGGATTGGGATGAAGGTAAGAGGAAACTGGAATTAAAGTTAAGCTTGGTGTGCTTTTGCATTTATTTTGTCTCTGTATGTTAAATGCGTTTTACAAAGAATGGCAACAAAACTTAACTTTTTTAGCTTATTTATAGTGAAAATCATTTTGCAACACCAATATTCATCATGCACGGCAAGTTTTATGAGCTTTTTGCCTTCCACAAAAATAAAACTAACAATTCAGTAGTGCAACATACATCACTTTCTTTGTTGCACCATGGCAGTGAATGCATTTATGTACAGATAGCATGGTTGATGCAGTAAGTTATTTGCATATTTTTTAAACAAAATTGTCTCTTATACTAATCACGATATAAAGATTAATTGTTCTAAACACTGTTCATCAAAACAGATTTATATGATAAAAGTTAAACCTGGTGCACATTTACCCCAAAACAGAAACTGGATCAGAAAAATGTTGTTTTCTGGTACCCAACAGTTGGCAATTAATTCATTAGTCTTCTTACACGACAATATTTTTACTTTCTCTACTGGTAAGTAGGGGAAGTATTGTATTCCACCTAAAAATTCGGACAGAAGTGAGCAACCACGCAGCAACTGCTCCACATAAGCAGCAGCTGGGTAAGAACTGCTGGTTATGCGGCTCTCCCCAGGCATTAGCAGTTGCGACTTAGTCACAATTATATAAAAATGCATTCAGGTCCTCTCCCTGTTTACCCTCCAATTGACCAGGGCCTATAATAGGACTTGTAAAAGAGGTTAAAGATTGTTGGCCCATTGCCATTTTGGATGATCTTTCTTAGGTTGGGGCTATTTCAAGGGATTTTGTTAATGACAAGGTTCCGCAGGCAAAGGTGCCTCTGCTGTCCTTGTACTTGAATGTACAAAAGCTGTCTGAGAGGCTTTATGGTCTGAGGACTTGTATGTCTCCTGTGCCATTTCCTTGCACCACTGTTGCATTATCACTCACAGTTCAATACTGTCCATACAGTTGGGCTATTTGCTGAGATGTGGTCCTGTGACTTACTAAACTCGTACACTAGTATTAATCCTAGCATTACTTGGGGTGTACTTTATGCCCACCATCTGTAATTTTTTAAATCCTGTCTTTTTATTTTTTGATTAAAGGCATGCAGTTAATACAGGCATCTTCATTTAAAATGCAGAGTTTATGTAGGAGCAAAGCTGACTGTGGCACACCCAATCATACACAGGCAACCGTCGGTATAATGTGATTCATGTAAAAAAGGAATTGTTACACAATGTTAAATTTTACCTTTATAAACATAACAAGATATAATACCTAATTTTAAAATAAATTTGTTTTAAAAATTGCTGAGACATTTTGTTACCAGTGTGGTCACCTCCTTTGGTAGTATAAGTTCTGTAATAAGGATTGGCATAATATCTAATGTTGTTTTCTAGTGCCTTGCATGTGGCAATGAAGCCATTAGCATATAATATCTAATGTGATTAATGTAAAAACAGATTAGCTAAACAGTGTTAAATATTACAGTAATAAACATGGTAAGATATAGTATCTGATTTTAAATAAATTTGTTTTAAAACTTGCTCAGACATTTTGTTACCAATGGTGGTCACAAGGTACCTCACCCCTCCCCCCTTGCAATTTAAGTTCTGAAAAAAGGCTTGGTAATGCTAGGGTTAATTTACTAGTGTTATGGCAATATTCTTTAGTTGTTTTTGAGCAGAGGGCTCCTGTAAGGGGGTGGGGGCATAGAAAAAAGAAAGATAGAAGGCACTTGGTGATCAAGGGTTATTCTGGAGCAAAACTTATATGTAGGGAGGATATCCATTTGCAACAGGTTCAATTGCTATACCCTTTTAGGTAATTTTTGAGTTATTCATTATTCATAATCGTTCATTTTACCTACTACTCGTATTTAGCCTTAGCAACATGTGCCTCCATAACTACAGCTTCACAGTCCCTAACGAATTGCATATGTATATCTTGTAGCCTCGTTTGTGCAATGCTGAGGCTCACACACTATACATCTGTGGACGTGAATATGATCTCCTATCACATTCTGAAAGGCTCCTGTTGTTGTGTAACAACAAAGTGTAATCAACAGGTGATTTTGTGTTGATGCAGCAGTCCCACCATGTGCAGATGGCAGATGGCAGATGGCCATTGTTTGGAGAACCTAAGTAACACTTTAAGTAGCTTGCAACATTCAATATCAAAAACTATTACACTATTCGAGAAGTACTTTGTGCTCAACAATTTGAGTATGAATAAAAGCAAAACCAAAATAATTATGTTTGACTTAAGTAAATCAAAATCTCGTGACAGTAGTAACTGGGAACTCTCCCCCATGATCACTGATGAGCACTCTTTCCTTCGTGTACAAATAGATGACAGACTTTGCTGGGAAAGGCATATAAACATAACCTGCAATAAATTAAGTAAAACCCTATTCCTATTCAAAATTATGAGAAATGAAACTATGCAACAAATGTACTATGGATTGGTCTTCCCGCATCTAAACTACGGTATCAAAGTATGGGATAATGCTGCAAAAACATTTGAATAAGCTATTCGTCCTACAAAAAAAGGCTATTAGAATAATTTATGACCTGAAACATATGGACTCATGCAGAGAAACCCTCCGCTCTAATGGCATATTTACCATCTATTCCCTCTTTGTGTACAAAATTATCCTACTTGTAGTAACGAAACCCCAACCCAGTCAAAAAACAGTGATATACACACATAGTTAACAAGAAACAGAAATGACATGCATAGGATATCAGCTAACAAAAGCATTATTAATAATGATCCCTATATTCTTGGTGCAATTATGTACAGTAAATTACCAACGTCAATTAAAACAACTGCAGGAAAAATATTTAAGAAAAGACTTCAGGAGTTTTTAATCCATAAATGCTTGTACTCATTAAATGAAATGTGACTATGGTCTAGATTAGCATTATTTCTGTATATTCTCACTTTTGTATATTTTTATTTTTGCATATACTTATTTGAAATTATTATACTTGTATTAATTTCCATTAATTTAAGCTAGTAATACATAAACTATGTAACCTTGACCTTGTTAGCTCTGTATTAGCTCCATTGATGATGATTATGATGATGATGATGATGAAAAGTAACTCTTAATGCCGTCAGATGAAGATTCTATTATGAATACTTTCTGGGATGAAACTAATTCTATACACACATCAACTGACAGTAATTCAAGTAGCAATAGTTTTACTTATCTGTATCAATGGAAAAATTAAGAGGAAACCATATGATGAAAGCAATAATGGCAGCAATTCATTAGCAGTGTAGATCGGTCTTGCAACTCATTTCAGAGTCAAATGAATACTTGAGCAGTAATGAAACCTATAATGCATTCTTGCAACCCAGACTGGCATTTTAGACTATAACTTTGAACTTGTTTCCTGTTTGAATGGTTGTGGTGAAAGAGGAGGTTAATTTGATTTTAGAACGTTACTATACTGTTTTGTGCTGCCTCAGCTTGCATGTGTGGTGTGTGTGTTTTTATGTTTCTACATGTTGTGAATTGGTTAAATTCTTCATTATTTCTTGCTGTTATTATCATAAGCATGTTGCTAAGTATGTCTTGGGAGTTGGTATTGTCTTACTAGAAGGCTCTCAGTTTATCTGCACAGCCATAAACACTGAACTTTAGAAATGCATCTGTCATTTGTCAGTTTGTATCATTGATTTGTAAGAATATAATTTAAAATTACAGGTACTGCCTTATTTGACAAGATTCCATATGAAACTTGAATATGTGTTGTTTATAAAAATTTGTGTTGGAATTAATGTGATGAAATAAAGGTTTAACATTGGAGCACAGTGGTTTTGTGTTTGGCTCTTGTGCCAAGCTTTCGTGGTTTGATTCACAACTGTAGGTTAGTCATTTTAAGCCAGCCTTCCTCAGGCCTTCACCTCTGACTAGCTCATGTAAAATACCAAATGTGTTTCAAAGTCCACATTTTCAACCTTAAGTTGGAGGAATAGGCGCCACCCTCCGGATATGTCCCACAAATAAATATGTCCAGGCTTCACTTGGTGAAACAAAGTTCACCCAAAGGTTGGTGGACCATATGAGGAATGTTGGGAACAACAACATTAATGTATAACAAAGATTTCAAGGGAACATATTTTGCATGTCACAAAATGACTGGCAAATTTTAAATTGTAGTATTTGAATTTTCATATTAAGTTTGGTTTTTGGAGTTTTGTAAGAAAAACATGGCATAATGCAATGCAAATTCAATAACACTAACAAGTTCTGCTGTATAGGTAGCAGATTTGGAAATTGCCATTGCGAAGTAAGTTATTTTTGAGAAATTTTAGTATTTGTTTGCTGTGGTTCTTTGTAATGGTTGACGTTGAGAACGCATTACCTGCAGGGATTTAAAAAAAAAAAAAAAAGGATTTTTGCATTGACAACTCATATTTCAATTATATACATCATTTATTCTCACAATTAGTTTTTATGAATGATTGTAAACTTGGTAAAGTGAGAATTGTGTTGGTTGTACCTATTTTTATTGAGGCCAGTTGTTATACATACAATTAAAGAAAATAGAGAGAAAAGGTAACTGGACTTAAGATTTTGTTACACTGTCAGAAGTGGGATTCAGAAACCATGATAGAGACAACGCTCGAGAAATTATTAGCCAAAATGGATATAATGGAAAATGAAATGAAGGGCATAAAGGAAGAACTGAGACAGAAATGAGTTCTGGAATGGAAAAGATAAAAATAGAAATAATGACAGAGAAGAAGATGCAGCTGTTGGCGAAGATTGATGGGTATATGATCAGCCTGAAGGAAGACAGTGGAAGACATTGGCCTTGTTAACACCCTAAAGGACATTGGGGAACGTCTTAGCACCCTGGAAGTCAGAGTCAACAGCAGCAGCACCAAGGAACCAAATGCTGGGCAAGTGCTAAAAACTTAAAAATCAAGATGCTAGGACAAATCTGTGACACATCTGCATGCAGCAAGCCACCCAAGTATGAAGACTTGTTTTGATAATTATAGAAGTAACTTCCAGGCTGATTTGCAGTGGTCTGCTGGAGTAACTATGTCCAGACATTTCGTCCACAACTGTGGCAGACATCATCGGTGGCATGTTTCAAATGCAACTGAACCTTCACCAAGAAGACTTTGTCCATGCCATCAGTGATGTCCACCGCAGTTGTGAATGAGATGTCTGGACATAGTTACTCCAGCAGACCATGGCAAATCAGCCCAGAAGTTTTTTCTATAATTGTCAATTCTGGTCATGAAAGCCTACGGTTACTCATGACATGTTTTGAAGTTTTCCATCAACAGTTTGCCGCCCATAACCAATGCTCAACAGAAGAGGAAGCTACACAGGTGATAGTCTTCAGGGATGTGTGGCAGAAGTACTGAATGCAATTCTGAAGTTAGTAGCATCCCAAGATATCTAGAAAGTTCTCAAAAACCGGTTCTGAAACCACCACATGACTGTAGCCTAGTGCAGCCAACTCAAGTCAAGACTCATAAGCCAGTGGAGACACTGCAGGAGTTTGCCCTGGATATTGAACAATTGGTGAACCTCACGGCCAGATATGTGTTCTACCCCTTCGTCGATGGGGAGAATATGTTAGCATCTGATACTTGGCAAATATGAGACCATCTACCATTTGCTGATGGGTCTAAACCACCTGATGTTTGGAGCATGTCCACCAATATGGCAGGAACAAATAGCACTGGTGTGATATTGCCTCATACAGACAATATATATTTGTAAAACTTGAAAAAAATAGCATGTGTCTGTTAAGTGTGATACGTCCATTAATTCACAACTTCGTTCACTGACATCAGTGAGCAAGATTATTAAGGCACAGACTTGTGCACAAGAGGTCTACAATTCAAATCTCCTCACGACCGTTCTCTCTGAGAGGTTTTTTCCAGGTTTTCCTGTCCTTGTAACTGTAACTTCCCATTGGGGAAGTATCAAACTTTGGCCTGGAATGTTTACTTCCCCATTATCCTTTCTTTTATCATCAGTATCCACCACCTGTTATGCCAAATCTAATAAAACAAGCACTAAATATTACTAAAACAACATCAGTTATGACTGACGTTTCAAAAATGGTGTTAAAATCAGATAATTCTTTCTTTTGCTCTCAAATGGATACATAAACATTTTAGATGTGTTTGCTTATACATATACAAATTTCACCAAATGAGTATCTCAAAACTAGTTTTGAGCAATGTCTTGCTCAATGTCAGCTGATTGCTATTGGATGGCTTATTCCTGAGATCAACTTGTTACTAATTCCTCTGTCGGTAGGTGGTTCTGCAAATTTTTGGTGAGATTTTGGTTCACTGGTATCTTTGAAGTTGATTGGGTTGGTATTTCTATAAAGTAACTTTCACTTGGAAAAATTATTTTGATAAAAAATTAACCAAAGTTAATGAATGTAATATATCTGATAAAAGGTAACCAAAAAGAAAAAGTGCTTTCTCTTTAAAAGTCTGGGGTTTACAGGATACATTACAAGGGCTATGAAAATGTTTATATCAGCCAAACAAAATGAAGCATAGAAACAAGACTTAAGGAGCACCAAATCCAAAGAAGAGGAAAAATTAACAGTAGTGGCACATTTTTAGACAAAACGGCACAAAATTTTTGCTCATTTACAGTGATCATGCATACACTAATATTCACTAAATTGAATATTTGAGAAAAAGTATTTTAATGGAAACAATGAATAAAGTTAATGAACTTAGAAACCTCATTGGGCCAAAACTTTGTCACAGAATTCATAGAACAATTTACAGAGGGACAAGTAGTAAGCCATGGTCATAAGGGGCAAGATATCCAGCTTCATTCAGCTTGGATGACAAGGAAGACATTCCTGGAAACTAGTTCTGAGATTAAAACCTAATTCAGTGAAATTTGCATATGTGCAATGACACCTAAAACTCAATTATAAAAAAATTAAAATGCTTTGTGTAGTTTTTAAGTGTTTACAATAGAAACAATATTGAAATATAATTGTTTTACAGGTATAGTTGTGCCACAACCAGGCCCTCCAGCAAAGCGTCCCAACAAGGAAGTGGGACCAATCAGAGGCCCAGAGGGATTTTCACCAATGATGGGTCGCTCTGTTATTAATCATCTGAATGGAAAAGCCAAAATAGCCACAATGACTCGTTCTGGCAGTGGCCGCAAGCAGGTCATCTCTTGGATGGATGCCCCAGATGATGTCTATTTCCGCTCCACCGATGGAACAAAGTAAGAAGGGATATTGCTCCTGATCATACATTGTTATACAGTAAATAATAGTGGTACAAGACCTTTTACTGCAATCAACACGTAAGTGCAGCAATGAAATTATCCAGCCATTTACACATTTATTTGCTAGTTCCATTGCAAATGTCCAGTACGACTTTCATATACTCAGCTAGTTGAAAGATGAGCAGTGGTTAACAGTCAGTCTGGCAAGTAGAGATCAAATAACAACCCAAGGGAACACAAGAGTACAAGAATTGGAAAATGTACATAAAAATGGCTTCACCAAAGAGATTGTAGACAATATGTAGTAGTACTTTTGTTTTACTTAAAGCTCATGATGCTATTACTTCATTTGTTTATTTACATTAGCATATTGCAATTAATTCTGAGATTATTATATTAAGTTAAAGCAGAATATATCCATTTCATATTGTCTAAGGCTCTTTAAAGTAATTTATGTGGCAATTGCAAAAAAATTAAAAAAAAAAGCAAAGTGAATCATTTAATATATTTACAGGCAGTGTAAATTAACTAAATTGCATATTTTATTGATTTAGAAATATAAAATCATAGAATGATGACCAGATGTTAAGTTTTGTATGCACATATTTTACTAATTTATTACTTTGTCTTATATTTTGCATATATGTTGCCCTGTTTTCAATGTGACATGTCCAACCACAACTGTAATCTAAATTATTCGTATTTAGGTTGTATACTATGGACGTTAAAATATGTGCACACTTTACCATTTTAACGTCTTGTATCATAAATGGTATACATATTGCTCTATTTTCACTTTGACATATCCACTGTCATCTGTAGCTTATACTGAAAACTAACTGGATTAATAAATTATAAACTATCTTGTTGCTTTTGTTATTGTTGTTTTACTACTACTACTACTACTACTACTACTACTACTACTACTACTACTACTACTACTACTACTACTATTATTATTATTATTATTATTATTATTATTATTATTATTATTATTATTATTATTATTATTATTATTATTATTATTATTATTAATAATAATAATAATAATAATAATAATAATAATAATAATAATAATAATAAGAACAATAATAATAATAATAAGAACAATAATAATAATAATAAGAACAATAATAATAAGAATAATAATAGTAATAATCATCATCCCAGATTATGCAATTTCAGGACCAGGTTTACAACCATGCCATTTTGAATTACAGTACATATTACTTAAATGCAAAAACTTATGCCTGTATTGTAATGAAATTGAATTGTGTTTCTCAGAAAAATGAGAAGACAACTATCAGGGACAGAACTACGGCGAGCTGCAAGGAAACCATGGAGAAAACTAAACATCAAGGGCATGGATGATCTGGTGGTGGTTCTGGACTGACAGAGTGATGGCGCTGTTTGTCAGTAACTTTGACTGGGGGAGAGGCATCAGCGACTTTGTGGGTGCTTGCGTGTGTGTGATCTCTGGCATCGTCAGACGATGTGAAGGCAATAACTGTTGGTGTAACATAATACTAAAACAGTCTTCTGTGCACAAGACATTTTTTCCCCCACAAGTTGAGTGGGCTTAAAACTTTTAAGCACAAGTTTCAATGTGTCCACTTAAGTGTCTGGCTTGACAGCGAAGGTAAAACATACTTTGTTAAAATTTGAATTCCGGGTTCTGCACGGATAGGAAGATGACAAGTATTTTCGTGGCCCCCTTCAACTGTAATTTTTTAATGAAAGATTTGTATATTTTACAGACTAATGCTTGATTGCAGTATTGGGTGTTTACTGTTGATCATTCCTCTTTCTTCAGTCTTGTAAATGGAACAGTGTAATGTGAGCTTGAAACCAACTACATGTATAAGAAACAGTATTTGGGCAGGGTGTCATGGGATTGCAACTGTTACTTTTGCTCATGATGCACTTTTTTTTAATTTCAAGCACAAGAAATATTATACGTAATCATTCTTCCGAAATTGTTAGAGGTGTAAAGTTGGAATGGTATGTCTGACGTAATAAGGGTAATGAACGATGCCCATGTTGGAGGAATTGTTTTTGTTATGTTGGTAACGAAGCCCAGAGCATGGTGAAGTGGGTGCTGCACCAATTAACGATAGTAGAAGTGTTGTCTCGTTGTGTGATGCTGTGAGCAGAAAGATTGATTTTTAATTGAGTGGTGGCGTGAAACCATAAGATATAAAGACAACGTTAGTTTGTAATGTCTGCATTGGCTTCGGCAGGAAGCTGAATCTCAAGAAAAAGAGGTACCAAGTGATAGATTTTTATATATACGTTGTATCCATTCTACAGTCCCATATTCTATTTAAACTTTTTCTCTTCCCAATGTTGACTGTTCATCTTGAAATATCAAATCACAATATAATTTGCACAAGTGAGGGGGATAAGAAAAAAAGAAGAAAAAAAACGAGAGAAACTTGGTAGAGCTCGAAAAGATGAAAACGTGCTTAGAGCTCCACGGACTTGTCAAGAACCAAGATTATTGAACACAATGTTCAAGTCGTCGTAATCTTGCCCGTTCTGCATAGAAGAGAATATGAACATTTTTTCTAATTAATGTTCAAGAACTGTTTGTAAAGTACAAGAAGAAACCATTCTCACTTCTGTTTCATTCAAGATAAACTTTTCATCTTGTTTGATGAGACATTGTAATTTAATATTTGAATGAATCATGAGGAAGTTAGTCTGAAGTGCTAGCCTATTGTTAATTCTTTTCCTTCCAGTCTACTGTGTCCCTCAACTATCTCTCCGTAGTATCACAATGTCTGCGTTGCGTTCTCATTTCTAAACTACTCTAAATGAGATTCATAAATTATTTTTTTATTGTGCAGATAAGTTTAAAGAAAAAAGATGTAGATCTAATCGAGTCATGTACAGGACTTGTATGGTTTTAATAGAACATTGTTTGGCTTTAGAAGGCAAATGAGTGAGAGGAAGCTAAGTGATTTGTTTTAAAATTTTCTCTTCATGTTTAGACCTGCTGGATATTTTTCTTTCTCTTTTTCTTTCTTTTTTTAGTGGTACTGTGTACTTACCCTACTGGTCAAATATAGAAATGAAACTATGCTAACACCTTCTCATTCTCCTTGCCCTGTGATTGAAGTTGTTCTGGATGACCGATTTGCTCACCTAAATAGTTTTTTCTTTGTCACGTTTTGTATTGTGTAAGGAAAGAGGTAGAAGTTTGGCACTTTTTCTCTATTTGAACATTAAAATCAAAGAACATTAACTCAATTTGTTTTCCTTCTAACTTTCCCTAATACTGTAGTGCATCCAGAAACCTGCGAGGTAGAAGACAAGAGGATGGTGTACAACAGTGTGATGTAAGTACAGTATAACCTCAATGTATCGTTCAACTAAAGTCAGCTAGAACTAACTGGCACTTGACAGCTACGTAAGTCACTTACCTGCAAACGAGGCTAGCCCTATCTCGTCCAGTCGACCAATCATTGCATATGTGTTTATAACACGATTGGATGAGGTGAGTGAAGTGCTAGGTTAGCTCTTGCTGACTTCAGTTGTGTGGACGGTTTTCTAATTGTGAATGATTCTATTCCTTTTGTTTAACTCATTTTTATTTAACTCCCCTGGTACCCTTTATGAATTTACAATGATCTACCACTTATCATAACTTCATACATTTTCCTTGCTAAATCCATGGAAAGTGATATAAAATATGTCAGGTATCATATTTCTACTTTACTTAACCTTCCCTGACAGTCTTCCAAAATGTTAGGCTCCACTTGTTTTATAAACATAATTACATTTTAATTACTCTCATTATAGTCTCTCTGAATAATATACTGATATATATTTAAGGAACAGATCAATCTTACCAAAGAGTGTATGCTCCATTACAAATATCTTAGCCCTAATAGTTATTAATGAAACATGTCCTGTAGTAAGTAAGGAGTTTAATGAAGCAAATTGAATGTTATTTTACAAGGGTGGATCAAATATAAATGAGACTTTTTGTTCTGAGCGCATAATTTTGATCAAGCATGCTGCAACATAAACATGGGGATGGGGATGAGCAGGAATTGGCCACTACAGATCCATTTGTTATTCCTGCTCATGATGTCCAAGCGACAGATACATGTATCAACTGTGCAATGCATCATCATTAAATTCCCTGCTCGTGAAGGCGTGAAACTGGCAGCACAGTTCAGTGAGCAGACACTTTAAACGGCTCGTGTGTGTACTTGGCATAAGGCATTCAAGGAAGGCCGTGAATGGGTTGAAAATGAGAGTCATGATCATTGTCCAAGGACAACCATTATGGAGGGAAATATTGAAGCCATTCATAATTTTATTGAAGATGATCAACACTTGATGGTTGTAGAAATTTTCCATCAGGTTGGAATAAGCTGTCAAGCCGTCATTACAAATGCCTTAAGTTTTCATAAAGCGTGTGCCCATTTGGATCCCTTGCCTCTTGACTGAACAAAACAAATTGACATGCCTGCAGGTCTGTTAGAGGCACTCAGCAAGGTTTGCATTGTCACCTGTGATGAAACTTGGGTTCACTATGACATTCCCAAATCAAAACAAGCTAGTAAAGAGTGGCAAAAGAAGAGTGAGCCTACTCCAGTGAAAGCGAAGTCTCAACTGTCAGCTGGCAAAGTGCCGCCATGAGCGTCGCATCATCAGTGCAGCATATTCCTGTGACATTTTGAGTGAGGTTAGAGTTGCTTATTGCAACAAACGACATGGCCAGCCAATAAGAGGAGTCATTCTTCTCCATGACAATGCCCAACCCTACAATGCTGAGCCAACTTGCCGTAAGTTGGCAAAAATGAAATGGACATCACTTGACCACTCTCCCTATAGTCCAAGCTTTTCATTTTATTAATTTTCATTTATTTGGGCCACTCGAAGCACTGGGAGGCTAAAGATGTGGATGATACTGCTGTGGAAGACTTTGCGTGCTACCATCTGATGACGCAACCCTGCTCTTCTTATACTGACAGCATCAAGAGGCTGCCAATGCGCTGAGCTAAGTGTATTCCAAAGCAGGAGACTATGTAGAAAAGTGATGTGTACTTTGTAAATGTTTTCATCAAATAAAATAGTGGAACAAAAGTGTCATTTATATTTTATCCACTGGTTACAGAGGGGAGTTATCCAATAAACAAAATTGTGCTGATATTTGCAGATGTTCACTAAAGCACTGAGCTTATGAAGTTGTACAATACTTTATTGCTGCAGATCAATAATTGTCACAGGCAGCAGGAGTTTATTGTTTCAGTGAAAACTGACATCAATTAAAGATTTCTTCCAAAGAAGAGTGACAGAATATTCATTAAAGTAGAATTGGGATATATTCTTCACCACTCTGTGCTCTATGTGATCTGCAAGAGGAAATGGACCAAGACCATCTTCAAATATGCCTGGCCCTTTCTATAGGAGTTTTCACGTTATGAATGCACAATGGCTCTTGCGGAGAATCAGCGCGGCATTGCCACGTATGTTGTGCCACTGTGATTACCACATTTTTGCTCACAACTAGGTTTATTATTATTATTATTATTATTATTATTATTATTATTATTATTATTATTATTATTATTATTATTAATTATCATCATCAGACACCTAAGAATTGTTTTTTGCTCGCCGCTTTTAATAATTTCGGCAGATCTTCCCGCACATCTGGGAACAACCCTTACCTATGTGCCATTAACCCCTCAGGCCGGAAGGAAATACCGTTAGGTTGTGTCTTTGTTTCCCCGTATGCCTTCCCATCTCTGGCAAAACCCCTGTTATGAGTGCTTGCAAAGAGGCATGTACCTACATGGTTTATAGAACTTCCATGCTGTATAGGTATATTTAATTTATAATTGCACAAATGCCATTTATTGCAGGACAGTTTCAAATTATTATATATTTTTCAGTTAATTTCTAGTAATATGCCTCAATTTATTGCACTCTCTTAATAACTGTCAGCACTTTATATTTGACCTTAATATAATACATATGATGTTACCTTAATCGGACATGGGTTCAACACCCAAAGAGGAGTCCTGGTTGGCCTGTTCACTGTCCTCACAAGAAACGGAGTCACTGCTGGAGGAGCTGCTGGTTAACCTAGTGATTAGAGGCTCGATATCATCCTGGAGCTGATCTGCTTTCCACATATCGTCTTCTATCCCTTCAACGTGTTGGCAGTAACTTAACCACTGATCTTGGGTGACCGAGTCAAAACCATTGTCTATTAAACGTTCCATCTCCTTCTGCTTAAGTATAATGTTATGTCGCCCAACATGTCCCTTTACCTGACTCCATACCATTTCTATAGGATTTATGTCACAATGATACTGAGGCAACCTACAAACAATTACTCCATGTTCTTCTGCAATTGAGTCTATAACAGTGGCACTATAGTTATCTCGCACAGAATTCACAATAGTCAGCAATTCTCTTTTAAGGCAATCATCCGAGTAGGGGATATGTTTTGATATCAGGCATTGTTTTATGTCTTCCTTACGGAATTTTGTAGTCGGGAGAGTCTCTACTTTTCTATCATGGTAGGAGGCATTGTCCATAAAAATGACCGTTCTCGGTTCTATATTGGGCAATAGTTGGTTCCTGAACCACTGTTCAAATCTATCGCTGTCCATTTCATCATGATAATCAGCAGAACCTTTTTTCGCCAAGAAGACAAGTTTTGCACCCTGTACAAATCCCATCGTACCACTGGCATGCAACATTACAAATCGTAGTCCACGAGCAGTAGGTGCTTTAAGGCCAGTGGATAACCCGGCCAAAAGCACTTTTTTAGGCGTTTTTATTGTCCTATCCTTCCAAACTTTTGATACAATGTGCCCTACATTTACCCAACTTTCATCAAGGTACACGATTTTCCTTCCCTCTTTCCTGAGTTGTTTTATTTTCCGTAAATAGGAATGCCGCCAAACTATAATATCACTTCTCTCAGTCATAAGCAATTTATTTCCTCTCTTTTCAAAATCAAATTCCATTTCCTTCACTAAGCTATAAAAGGTTGTATATTTAAAATTTGGCAAGTCCTCATCCTCATTGACCTTTTTCAACACAGACAGAATTGTAGGGGGAATGTTTTGAAACAGAAATTCATGAAATTTGCGTCGTATAGAACTGCGTACAAAATCATTATATTTCACCTTCCTGCTGGTTTTGTATGTATGTACCGTTTGTCTTCTTTTCCGCGGTGTAGTGATGGGACCCTTTCTACATTCTTTTCTTAATCTAAAAAATGTACGCCTACTCACACGTCGCCTTATAAAGTTCACTAACAATAAACGAGTCACTGTGTCCGGGGTTCTTTTCCTTTAAATAATCATACACCCTAAGAATTGTTTTTCACTCGCCACTTTTAATAATTTCGCCTTTTCTTCTGCGATCCATTGCGCACTGATCACTTAACTGCAATGCATACAATTACCAGAGAACTTGTAAAACTCGCTCACACCTCAAATTCCCAAAACTTATTGAAAACCTCCACTGAAGTACAATCCCTTATTGGCCCTGCAACTGCCACACATCTAGTTTCCATCATCTGCAAGACAGGAGAACTGGGTGTTGTTGGCCGTGTGCTTTGCGTGCTAAAAACATTTGCCTTTAAATGGTGATTTATGGATGGCTTGTTACTGGAGATGTTCTATATTTATATAAAAAATAATTTCGTTATTTCCTTGACAACTTTGTTGCTGGAAGTTTTTACGTGGACTTACAGAACGAGAATTAGCCAGCGACGACGTTTTCCACTGTATAAACAAAGAATCCTAACACTTTGTTTTAAACTTTATTTTTTTTAAAAAAAATATGTTTAGACATTGATATAATCTAAATACTAATATGGCCTATAAAAGCAAGCGAATAATCCAGATTTTTTTCATTGCAATTATTTTGGTTTAAAACCATATTTAAACGTGCAGAGCAAGAAAGATGTTAAAAAATCTGCTTTCGACAAAATTTTACATTTTATCATTTTAAAAAATGTACAATTGCATAAAAGGTTTATCGTGCATACTGTAGTATTCTTTGACACATTTTACATCGTAATGCATGTTCATACTTTATCTTAGTCACATTTAAAAACATGCAAATTTGGCAACGGCGCACCTGATTCTTCCATAAGAATAACATGGTCCATAAGAGCCCGTTGTGCTTTCATGACGTGAAAATAGCTATAGCACCCCATCCATCAGTGAAAAATATTGGAGAGCAAGAGGACCAATGACTTCATTGTCAGAAATCCAGCATTAGCCAGCAACAATAACAACATATTAAAGTAAATATATATGTGATATATGAACATCCTGTATTGACCATTTTCCTACTGCCTTTAAAAATAATTGAGTTTCAGTGGTGTAAAGGTTTCTCTTTAAGGCTTCCTTTGCACATAATATTTATTATGTATGTGTTTAAAGTTATGTTTGCATCTAAGGGTGAGCAAAGGAGCTGAGGCATATGGCAAAGGAATAAACTATAGTGAGAACTAAAAAGAAAAATCTGACATTCTGTGCCCATCATAGCTTCACATAATCCCCATATAAATTGACTCTTATATTCATATGTTGATTAGAAACAATCTCAAGAAATATGGAGTTTGTATATGCACAATAAATAAAACAAAAGTTATTTTATCATGTCCTAAGCCAGTTTTCTTTCATTGTCTATCGGCCCAAGTAATGTATAAAAGCTTTATAGATGTGCAGTTCAACCTAGGAAAACCTAAATGTGTGACAAGAAGTATTTTGAATGTGAGGAATGCTACAGAAACTAATTTGGCATAAACTGTATATTTCAATTAATTGTTATTCATTATGTAGTAAGTTTTTAGCCTATCTCATATGGTTAATCAGATGCATAAAAATTGATTGAAATGGAAGTAGTTCATAGAATATTCTAAAGATACATTTTATTAGTCAAAATTAATTTAAGTATAACATATTCTAATCAACATTACTTGAGCTATTTCGACAAAGTGAAAAATAATTTGGTGGATGATGAAGATGGTGAACTTTAAAACCAAGTGTGGTATTTATGCAGTTTTAAGTGGAATGCACCTGATATGGTAAGTATTGAGTAACCAGGATCTTGCCACCTGATGAATGAAGAAATAAAGGTGGAGCAGCTACCAGAAGCTGAAGCTGAATATGTCCGGCACAATCAACTGAGAAGAGCAATCCAAGGATATAAGCAGAGCCTGAACAACTAACCAAAGTAGCAATTAAAATGTAAAGATGTTATAACCATGTTAAGTTAGAAGAACAGGTTATAAACAAAACTTGTAACATAATTAAAATTGTGAGTGATGACACTTGAGTTTGAAAGATGGTGTCCATCTTCAGCTGATGTCTGGAAGGGGATCCCCTAATTCAGGGTCATTATGCTGTCATCCAGCGGCCCTCTACTGGTGGGATTGAAATTCACCAGACCTTATACATAGCAGGACAGTTCTTCCTGTGCAGGATGTCTACTGATTATTGAAGTAAAAAAATGCAAATAAACTCAAATAGGTCTAGCATAAGTAATAAAAGCTATAGTTGCTCACTTGAAATAATTGTCTAGAGTAGCCCTGTCCAACGCAGCGCCTGTGATGCATTCTTGCATTCTTCTGACACCCTTCATAAGCAAATTTTTACTCCGACGATTTGTAATATTAATTCAAATTTCAAGACAAAACTATTTCATTCCAAATATCTTCCCAGTATACACCCATGAAGTACCCGTGACATATGTCCACCACTGCCATATTCTACAAAGCCTAGAAGCACATCTGAAATATGAGAAGTAAACAGAATGAAAGGGAAATTACGGAAAAAAATCATGATAGTTGAGAAACCACACCAGCAAATTTTATCATCCTCTGTGGTCTAGGGGTAACACTAGTTTCTAGTTCCTGAGGTCACGGGTTCAAACCCAGTGGAGGGCAGTGGAGTTTTTCAGGCATAAAAATCTGTAGCATGGCTTCCTTCAGAAGGGAAGTAAAGCCAGTGATCCTGTCATAGTTTTTGGCATCTAAAATAACCTCATACCTGGTAGAGAGACCTCTGAGTAAAATTAAGCAGTCTTTCACATCCTATATATACGTAATGGGACACTGAGAACCACAGCAGGAATCTAACTGGGACCTCCTGAAAGTGAGCCTCAACATTGGTATGGAGCCATTTTGCTTGGTGGTTATTTCAAGTCAGAAATGTTGGTATAAAATATCTGTGTAATTTCATTGGATATTATTGTATATCTGCAGGAAAATATTGGAAATGGTGGTACATCACAGAAGGCTAATTCTGCTCTATTCATGGAAAGAAAGGGTTTCCCAATCCCACCTAAGGGAAATGTTGCTCTTTTGAAATCAACTTCTGTCATAATTTTCTGGAATTCCATTACAAGGATAAATTTGAATAATAGTACTTGTAGTGTAAGGGATTAGATTGATAGCAAATTATTTTGTATGTTTCAATATTGGGTAGTACATGCTGTTTAACTTAAAATATCCACATATTCACAAGATCAAACAGGTTAAATTGGTTTCTAGAATCAAAAAATTTAATTTCCCCATGTCAAGCTGGATTTAGAGAGTTCTACTCTACAAATGAACAAGTCTTACTTCTCAGTCAAGAAATCAAAGACTCCTTCAATAGAAAAGAAGATAATTTATCAGTTTTTATTGATTTCCAAAGTGCATATGATTCTATATGCAGAACAAAACTACTAAAGAAAGTAAAAAAAATAGGGATACAAGGTCCAATGTTTTCATGGCTATGTCATTTCCTAACACAACACTTTATTGCAACCAGATATGGAAGAAACATATCTAAATATAAACAAGTACACCGTGGCTTACCACAAGGCGCAGTGCTCAGCACAACACTTTTTAATATATTTATTAACGATCTGCCACAACAAATACAAGAATCAGGTGTGAAGTGTGCACTATTTGCTGATGACTTAGTAATGTGGACTTCAAAACCAAAAAGCAAAAGTACAGAACTAGAAAAAACCATGCAACAATCCTTAACCAAATTACAAAGGTGGACCAAAGAAAATTTAATGACTATTAATACAACAAAATCAAACTACCAAATCTTTTCACTAAGAAAAAAGCCACTAAAAATAAAACTAAATTTTGAGGGTCAACAATTACCAGAAACAAAGGAAGCAAAGTATTTAGGAGTTACATTTGATACTAAACTTACATGGACCAAACAAATAGAAAATGTAATACAAAGAGCAGAGAGGCGCCTTTCACTGTTTCTTTCAAAACCAAAGTCTGCGATTAATTACAGGTGCTATCAAAACCACACCAATAGCAGCTATGGAAATACTAACCAACCAATGCCCCATTGAATATGAAATAGAAAAAGCGGCTCTTATTCAACACGAAAAGTTGATCAGACTCCCATTCAATACATGGCACAAGAGAAATTTTACACATACACTAAAGCAGCTATCACCAAGTGGATGGATTTTGTGCTAGAGCAAATAACGTAGCACTGTGCACTGCCACGAGTGCCGTGCGATTTCAGTTTGAGGCATGACATGGAAGTGGGCAGCAGTGTTGTCTCGTCTCTTGCGGTTTGTTTTCGTAAACATCCCAACTTGCAATATTTATAAGCGGTGTAGATTCAGAGCTTCAGATTAAACAAGAAGTGTTAGATCTTGTTGCATTGAAGGATACTACTTTTTTTTTTTTTTGGTGCCTTGAAGAGGTTATTGAAAATTTTGGTCTGCCTTGGGATAAATCGGCATTTCTGTCTACTGACAGTGCTCCTTGTATGGTCGGGGGTCGAGTTGGTGCGGTTGAACTTTTGAAAGAAAATATAAAGTGTCTGAACATAATGAGGTTATAGCTGTGCATTGTATTGTACATCAACAGAGTCTCTGCGCCAAAAGCATTAAAATGAACAATATGATGAATGTTGTGACCAAAACAACTAATGCAATTAGGTCGAAAGGGCTTAGTCATCGTCAGTTTCAAAGTTTCCTAGAAGAGTGCAATAGCGAGTATGGTACTTTACCATACTATTGTGAAGTTCGATGGCTAAGACGTGGAAAGTTACTAGATTGATTCTTCGAACTGCGCAGTGAAATATCGTGTTTTATGGAGCAAAAAGGAACACCTGTACAGGAATTAAATGACGAGAAATGGGTTTCCAACTTGGCGTTACTGGCAGATGTGACAGAACATATCAATATACTGAATAAATTGCTGCAAGGAAGGCGTCAACTCATCACAGACTTGTGTGATACTATCAGAGCATTCAAAATTAAACTATCCTTATGGGAAAGGCAGTTAACTTCAAAGAATTTGATACATTTCCCAAAGCTCTCAACAGTTCAGCAGTTTGTTCAGGTCATAGACTTGCAAGAATATGTTCAAATATTAACAGAGTTGAACCAAGAATTTCAGAAAAGGTTTCAAGACGTGGTGCAATTGGAGCCAATTTTCCAAATATTTGGTGAGCTTTACTCTACAGTTGATAATGTTCCATCTGAATTGCAACTTGAACTTATCGATTTGCAATGCAATCGTCAACTGAAAAATAAATTCCAAAATAGAATTAGTTTGAGTGATCTATATTCACATTTTCCAAGAAATACCTACATTTCCTCTTTCTACTAGAAATGCTGCTCGTGTTCTCTGTATGTTCGATCCACATATATATGCGAACAATTTTTTTCGCTAATGAAATTAAACAAAAACCGCTGCAGAAGTCAACTGTCGGATCAGAACTTAAAATGTCAACTTAGACTAGCTGCTGCACAAACATTGATACCTAATTTTGAAAAACTAGTGCGTCAAAAGAGACAACAAAGTCTAGAAAACTAGGTTCCACTTCTGAGTAATATGTTGTGTTTATTTCTTTTCTCCGAGCTGTTATTTAATACTGCTGTATTGTAAGTAGATTGTAGATTATTTTCATTTTGTTTAAACTATCAATTAATTGTTCATTTGGTTTTTCATTAAAAGAAAAGTTGAATGATAATGAAAGAAACGGTATACTAAAACAATTGATATAACAATTATATCCTTTATATTACAATTCGATTATTATTGTTGCACAGTCAATTGTGCATTTAAATTGCAAGATCGGCATTCCGCCACTGCTCTGAAGGCTACGGAGTGCACGGTAGACTATTCCGGCGTGCAACGGGTAAACTTGCACGACCTGCTGTACACACTGTGCATTGAGACGGTGGCCGCTGCACTAAAGACTCAGGAGAGCTTTCTTTCCAAAATTCAAGACTTCAAGAAGAATGTATACCTTCCTAATTCAAAGGAAAACTTCATATCTAAAGTCAATCCGACACAAACATTAGACATCACATATTACTTACACCTGACAGAGGAAGTTAAGAAAAGTGATACTCCAGCTAGTGTTCTAAAATTATTGGCATTAGAGACAATCCATACTAGATTTCCAGAACACGAATGGCTCCATATTTATACTGATGGATCATTAATATCAAACCAAGATGGAGCAGCTGCTGGAGTCACATGTCACCTCTTTTCCTATTACAAATCTTTAAGTTATGGAACTACGAACTTTGATGGAGAAATTGAAGCAATTCGAATGGCCCTACAAAATCT
Organism: Tenodera sinensis; assembly: GCA_030765045.1. Taxonomy (NCBI): domain Eukaryota; kingdom Metazoa; phylum Arthropoda; class Insecta; order Mantodea; family Mantidae; genus Tenodera; species Tenodera sinensis. The sequence goes on along the minus strand of CM060967.1, from coordinate 7,361,954 downwards.
TTTGTACAGAACTTCACATTTTCAGCAAGCAGTTATTCTCTCAGATTCCAGGGCAGCAATTATAGCAATTACTTCCAAGTTGTCACCAAAAAACCAAACAATTATAGAATGTTGGAGAATCCTTACCCATCTAACAGCGCTTCAAAAACACCTAGTCTTCCAATGGATACCAGCTCACTGTGGACTGAGTGGTAATGAGAAAGCTGATTTTCTTGCAAAAAAGGGTACCGGCATTGTGCAGAAGTCTATGGTTGATCTACCATTTTATGCAGCTAAAAGATTAATCAACTCTGAATTCAAAAAAATTATTGAAAAATATTACTATGAAAAATCAAAAAATAAAGATGGGAACTACCAAACATTCAAACAGTAATTCCTGAGTATCCTCGAAAAACAGCAGTTGCAACCTTCAGGTTGATTACAGGACATGATTGTCTGGCAAAACATTTAAACAGAATTGGGATATATTCTTCACCACTCTGTCCTCTATGTGATCTGCAAGAGGAAATGGATCGAGACCACCTTCAAATATGCCCGGCCACTTCTAATGCCCCATCCATCAGTGAAAAATGTTGGAGAGCAAGAGGATTAATGACTTCATTGTCAGAAATCCAGCATTAGCTAACAACAACAACAACATATTCACAAGATTTTTCTACCTACCATCGTTCATTTTTGCCTTCTACAAACCAATTTAACAAAAACTTCTTTTTCTGTCTAACCAAGATAAACGTTTGTAGAAATGTCTTGCATTACACATTTTGCAGGTATATGAGGAAAAAGGAAACTGAAGCAGAAGTTAAATGTTTAAAAACATATTTCTTATTTTTGGAAGAGTTCCATGAGGAATTAGAAAGAACAATCAACCAACACAAAACCCAAAGACTTCATAATCGGGGATTTCAAAAGCAAAATAGGGAAGAAGAATGAGAAGAGCCAATGGATCCATACAGCATAGGGATAAGAAACAAAAGAGGAAACAGTCTCCTCCAGTTTGCTGAAGAACAAAACCTATTAATACTAAACACATTATTCAAAAAATCCCAGTCACCAAAATGAACATGGAAGTCACCAGATGGGAAGACTAGAAACAAAATAGACTTCACACTGAATTACAGCCGAGACATAGTGGAGGACGTCCAAGTAATAAATGGACTCAAGACTCAGATCATACACTGGTCAAGGCTACACTAAGCTGAAAAAACTAAAGAGGAACAAAAGCTAACACACTAAAAGCTGAGAAATAGACATTCAGAACCACACTAGAGAAAATACAATTACTAACCAAACAGGGAAAAGGAAGACGTACAATAATCATACAAAAAACCGGAAAATTGCATACAAGTGGTGGAAATTGCCTCAAAAAAAGAGGACAAAATAAAAACAACCTTTGAACACCATAACAATGATTGAACAAAAAGAACAAATGAAGCAACACATGCAAGAGACCGTAGGAGAAAGATTAGAATGTATAGAACTGAACAGAAGAACTAAAAGAGAAATACAAAAAGATCTAAGAGAGTATAAATTAAACCAAACACAAAGTATCTTGGAGAACTCGAAATCAATCAAAAGAGTGAAGAAGGAACTAGAATGTGATCAACATTGGATGCTGTTGTGAAAAATACACGGGGAGAAATGAGATCGAGACACGGAATAAATAGAGCAACAACGCATTTCTAAAAAGCCCTCTACATGAACAATACAACACAATACCACAACCCTCACAAGAAAGGAGAAAAAGTATCGACAATACTGAATAGGGAAGTTGAGAATGTCATAATATAGCTTAAGAACAATAGAACACCATGCAGCTACAGAATATTGAATGAATGCTTGAAATGGGGGAATGGTACACTAACAACTAAAATAATGGAGCTTTTGACAAAATTCTTAAAACAAGAAATACCTCAACAATGGCATATAAGAGATAATATTAATATATAACAAAGGAAGCAGAGATGACCTACACAATTTCAAACCAATCAGGCTACTACACGACTTCTACAAAAATACTTACAAACCAATAAACAAAAATAATAGATTAGAACCAACCACTGGAACAGGCAAGCTTCTGCAGAAACTATAGCATTATAGACCACATACAGAGAGATCCAAAAATATGTTAACCGCTATGCACTGTTTTTCCACTGCACACGTGGAAACACATCACCAGCAGCTGATACACACAAGATCACGAGCAGCACTTGTTTTTCTCTGCTCTGTTCACAATGAGCATTGAACTGATGAAATATTGTGCGGCTGCATTATTACCAGTGTGCTTTATTATTTAGTCCTGTACTTAGTCACAGAGTGTATTATGGCTCAGCATTTGTTTTCTACTGCACAGTGTGTATTTATTTATGATTCATATGTGTTAACTCAGCTCGGCAAGGTAAAGTACGATTTGCAGAAAGATTTCCATTTAATATTTTTTCATGGACGAGTGTACACAAAATAATTGTTATTAAAGCTCTGAGAAACCTAAACACCACTTCATGATGAAAAAATTGGTGTATGGTGTGCCATTAGTGGAGAAAGAGTTATAGGCCCAATTTTTTTTTCTTTTTTGAGTCAACAGTTGACGCCTGTACATACATGAATACAATTTTGCAACCGTTTTTTAGAGAATTAACCAACAGGGTGTGTGATTTTGCCTTTTTTCAACAAGACTGCAACAGCTCATACAGCCAATCTTTCAATGAGAACAATTGAATGTGTGTTTCAGGACAGAATTATTAGTAGAAATTTGTGGTCCCCTGGCCTAACCCCCTGTGATTTCTATCTCTGGGGTAACTCAAAGAATAAAGTGTACAATACAAACCCACACACCCTGGAAGAATTAAAACAAAATATATTCATCAAGAAATTGCAGCATTTCTCAACGTGAACTACAGCGAGTGATGGATAATCTCCTAATGAGGTGCCAAAAATGTATGGAGAACGACAGTGGCCAGTATCAGCATCTGCTATAATTATATTGGTAAGTAAAGCCTTTAAAATTAGTTTTAAAAATGCTGTATGGTTTTATCTGCACTGTTCTATGACAGCAGCAGTTGGCAATGAGCGCAGAGGACCCATACAGACAAAACAGAGCAGTCAGTTCAGTCTTTTGGATCACCTGTTACATATAATAAACCAAGTGACTGAAAAAAGCACACAAGTTCAGTCAAAAAATATACATAGCATTTATCAATTATAAAAAGGCATTCGATTCAACAGAATACAACTTCATGTTGAATGCACTGGAAATGACAGCTATTAATTCAAAATACATAAGAATGTTAAATGATATATGCAGGAACAGCAAAGCACAATTGAAGACAAATTGAGGGAGAAATCTTTAGAATAAGAAGAGGAGTCAAACAGGGTGACCCCATCTCGCCCAAACTCTTCACATGCACACTAGAGGCAATCTTCAGAAAACTGAGCTGAAAGAGGAAAGGGGTAAACATTAATGGAAGAATGCTCTCAAATTTAAGATCTGCAAATGATACAGTGTTGTTTGCAAAATCTGCCACAGGTCTACAGGAAATGGTAGCAGAATTGAGCACTAAAAGCATGTTAGCCGTGCTAAAGATGAACCCTACAAAGACCGAAGCAATGACAAAAGATATAGACACCAATAATAATAGATGGCACACAAATTCAGTACTGCTTTGAATACAATATTTGAGTCAAGCAGTCAGCCTAACAGAAAAAGGGGACAAAGAAATTTGAAGAATAAGTCAAGCATGGGGGAAATTTTAGACAAAGACAATAGCATTCAGTTAAGATTAGAAACCGTACAAAGCTTTATCATACCGGTGCTAACATATGGTAGCCAGATCTGGACACTGACAAAATAACAACGGAAGATACAAATATACCAGCACAAAATGGAAAGATCTTGGAAATTAGACTACAAGACGAAGTAAGGAATGAAGAACTGAGATTATGAAGTGGCATCAAGGACTCACACAAGAGGACTCAAATGGAAATGGGGAGGACATGTGGCCAGACTATCTGCAGACAGATGGGCAGAGGACTTCATGGAAGTGATTGGACACGAGTAGTGAGGAACAGGAAAGAGTGGAAAATCACAATTTTAAGAGAGCGTAGGCTTTCACGGCCGGAGTCAGTGTTACTAGAAGATATTTCCGGGCTGTTATGCCGTGGTCTGCTGGAGTTAGAACTGCCAGACGTTTCGTCCACAACTGCGGTAGACATCTTCAGTGGCACGGACGTAGTCTCCTCGGAGAAATAAGCGTAGCGTCTGAGGTGTCGGCTGTCCGAGCTGCTGTATTTATACCCCGAGCAGCCTCCGCTGATTGGTCCGGCTGGCGGACGGCAGGGCAGGGGTGGGAGTTTCCATCCAAGGTGTTGTTTCCTCTTGATTGGTTCATTTTTATTATTCCTGTTAACCGTTGTTTCTTGCTTTCAATGACGGGGTACCAGTTGTTGTTCAGTTTCAAGGCTTCTTCTTTCTTATTGAAATTGTGGGGATGTTTGTAAATCTCAATGGCTTCGCGTTGTAGCCGGGCATGGTAGTGTGTAGTGGATGACAGAATGCTGGTATCCTGGAACTTGATGATGTGTTCGCCCTTCGCTTCAATGGCGTGTTGTGCAACTGCGGACTTATCCGTATGGCGCAGACGGCATCCTCTTTTGTGTTTGGCGAGTCTGGTGTTTATGCTGCGTTGTGTAGTCCCAATGTAAACGGAGCCACAGGAACAGGGAATACGATATACGCCAGCCGAAGACAGGGGGTCCCGGGGATCTTTGGCTGAACGTAGTAGATTTTTAAGCTGTTTAGTGGGCTTGAAGACAGTTTTCACATTATGTCTCTGCAGTATGCGTTGGATACGGTCGGTCACATTTTGTAAGTATGGAAGGAAGACCGTACCTTTATGTTTGGGTTTATCTGTAGTGAGTGAGGCAGGTTTTGGTCTCGCAGGACGGAAGGCTCTTTTGACTTCTTGAACTGAGTATCCATTCGATAATAAAGCTAGTTCAAGGTGATGGAGTTCTTGTGGTAGCAAATGTGGCTCGCAAATGCGAGAAGCCCGATTGACAAGTGTCCTAATCATGGCTCGTTTTTGTTTGGGATGATGATTAGAGGCCTTGTTTAAATAGCGGTCCGTATGAGTGGGCTTACGGTAGACAGTGTGCCCAAGTGAGCCGTCTGCTTTCCTGCTGACCAAGACATCTAGAAAAGCTATCTGTTCGTCTTTCTCTTCCTCCATGGTGAATTGTATGCGGGGGTTGATGCTGTTTAGGTGTAACAGGAAGTCTTGGAGGGTTTCTTTTCCGTGGGGCCATACGACGAAAGTGTCGTCTACGTAGCGGAGCCAAACTGTTGGTTTTCGTGGAGCTGAGGCTAAGGCAGTAGACTCGAAGGATTCCATGAAAAAATTGGCCACCACTGGGCTCAGGGGGCTACCCATGGCAACGCCATCTATTTGTTCATAGTAGGACTGGTTACACTGGAAGTAAGTAGTGGTGAGAACATGGTGGAAGAGTGTAATAATGTCGTCTGAGAAGATGCCTTTCAGCTGAGTGAGTGTCTCCTGTACTGGAACCATGGTGAAGAGTGAGACCACATCGAAACTGATTAGAAGGTCATGGGGTTGTAGCGTGATACCTTGCAGTTTTTGGATGAAATGTGTAGAGTCTTTAATGAAAGAGTGCTGCGCAAGCAGAAATCCACTCTTCTGTGTTCACTTACATTTCTTCTACGTTGCCGTGATTCAGGGATCATTCCTAGATTCCTCCGACAGAAGTGCCATTTTCATTCAGCCGCTGCTCACCGTATCTACAACCGCTCCGAACACGCCTTGCTCCGAGAACGTATTCACCAGACTAGACGTGAGCTCTCCTCCAACAACTACCAGTTGCTGGGATTACACCTAAAACTAAGTAACACACTTCATAGATATGATTGGGACAACACAGACAGGATTACTCACAACTCCATGACTCACAACCAGAACAACACCACTACTCGCCACAAGAAAAAGTTTGAACGCCTTACGACTACCAACAAACCTTCTACGACACCGGACACCAGTCGCACAGTGGTTAATTTATCTAATCATCAACTGTCACCAGACGAGACTTCTCTACTTGCCAAAGGAGGAAATTATGCGGTGGTCACTACCACTGTTCCAGTGGAGGACATCATTTCTAACATTGAATCTGGGATACGAGGCCTTCCAGCTGTCATAACCAATGAGATTTGCCGTGAATCCGCTAGGATTCTCCAACATGCGAAAGCTCCACCCAGGAATCTTACTTTCAAAGAAAGGACTGCCTTGAGGGATTTGAACAACAACAAAACCATCATCGTCTGCTCAGCGGACAAGGGGAATGCCACTGTCATTCTTAACCAACAGGAGTATGAAGACAAAATCTCAGATCTTCTTAAACCTGACACTTACCGCAAAATCCAGCAAGATCCCACAACTCGCATTCTACGAAGAACCAATGGCCTCATCAAGGCTTCTTCCCTGCCAGCAGAAGACAAACGTCGCATCATCAAATCGGAAGCTCAGCCTCCCAGACTTTATGGCTTACCAAAAATTCACAAGGCTGATGTCCCCCTGAGGCCCATTGTCAGTGGAATTGGATCTCCGACTTACGCCTTAGCCAAACATCTAGCCTACCTACTACAACCTCACGTCGGATCGACAGACTCTTTCATTAAAGACTCTACACATTTCATCCAAAAACTGCAAGGTATCACGCTACAACCCCATGACCTTCTAATCAGTTTCGATGTGGTCTCACTCTTCACCATGGTTCCAGTACAGGAGACACTCACTCAGCTGAAAGGCATCTTCTCAGACGACATTATTACACTCTTCCACCATGTTCTCACCACTACTTACTTCCAGTGTAACCAGTCCTACTATGAACAAATAGATGGCGTTGCCATGGGTAGCCCCCTGAGCCCAGTGGTGGCCAATTTTTTCATGGAATCCTTCGAGTCTACTGCCTTAGCCTCAGCTCCACGAAAACCAACAGTTTGGCTCCGCTACGTAGACGACACTTTCGTCGTATGGCCCCACGGAAAAGAAACCCTCCAAGACTTCCTGTTACACCTAAACAGCATCAACCCCCGCATACAATTCACCATGGAGGAAGAGAAAGACGAACAGATAGCTTTTCTAGATGTCTTGGTCAGCAGGAAAGCAGACGGCTCACTTGGGCACACTGTCTACCGTAAGCCCACTCATACGGACCGCTATTTAAACAAGGCCTCTAATCATCATCCCAAACAAAAACGAGCCATGATTAGGACACTTGTCAATCGGGCTTCTCGCATTTGCGAGCCACATTTGCTACCACAAGAACTCCATCACCTTGAACTAGCTTTATTATCGAATGGATACTCAGTTCAAGAAGTCAAAAGAGCCTTCCGTCCTGCGAGACCAAAACCTGCCTCACTCACTACAGATAAACCCAAACATAAAGGTACGGTCTTCCTTCCATACTTACAAAATGTGACCGACCGTATCCAACGCATACTGCAGAGACATAATGTGAAAACTGTCTTCAAGCCCACTAAACAGCTTAAAAATCTACTACGTTCAGCCAAAGATCCCCGGGACCCCCTGTCTTCGGCTGGCGTATATCGTATTCCCTGTTCCTGTGGCTCCGTTTACATTGGGACTACACAACGCAGCATAAACACCAGACTCGCCAAACACAAAAGAGGATGCCGTCTGGGCCATACGGATAAGTCCGCAGTTGCACAACACGCCATTGAAGCGAAGGGCGAACACATCATCAAGTTCCAGGATACCAGCATTCTGTCATCCACTACACACTACCATGCCCGGCTACAACGCGAAGCCATTGAGATTTACAAACATCCCCACAATTTCAATAAGAAAGAAGAAGCCTTGAAACTGAACAACAACTGGTACCCCGTCATTGAAAGCAAGAAACAACGGTTAACAGGAATAATAAAAATGAACCAATCAAGAGGAAACAACACCTTGGATGGAAACTCCCACCCCTGCCCTGCCGTCCGCCAGCCGGACCAATCAGCGGAGGCTGCTCGGGGTATAAATACAGCAGCTCGGACAGCCGACACCTCAGACGCTACGCTTATTTCTCCGAGGAGACTACGTCCGCGCCACTGAAGATGTCTACCGCAGTTGTGGACGAAACGTCTGGCAGTTCTAACTCCAGCAGACCACGGCATAACAGCCCGGAAATATCTTCTAGTAATCACAATTTTAAGTTGAGAAAAAAAAAAACACTAACAGATCTTTGTGTAGCAAAGAAAATTGTGGAAAATGGAATGACACTATTTTAGGTTTAGAATAGAGTACAAGTAGTACACAATAACCAATGTAAAGTTTGAGCTAGGCACACAGGAATACCTCACCACGCTGCAGAGGATTTAGTGACTTTTCTAAGTGTCACTCTGCATTTGCTGCTGTTATGAAACACATTGTTGTGTGATGGAAAATAGTTCCGTATTTCATAATATGATAGATCTTAATGTATTCCAAGACAATTGTCAAATTTACATTATTATAACTGTATTCTGGCTTTGAAATTGATAGTTTTTACTTTGCTTCACAGGGAACAAATCAATGGTGACCTGCACTTCAAAGAATATATGTCAAAACTATTCCAGCTAAGTTACAGCCAAACTCTTCAAAGTTACGAGTATGCAAGAAAATGTAAATCTCTTAACTTATTCATTGCATTCAGTTCTATATTTTCTCAAAGTAAAAATCAGGCACTAATGAAATGGTTTCTTTAAACCAGTGGTGTAGCGTGAAATAAAAAAATGGGAACACTATAACTAAGACACTATTATTGCATTAACGATAAGGACGACGGACATATTAAAGTGATTTCCCATTATTTTTCTGAATTATGTGACGTTGATCAATAAATTAATATTGTTGTTTTAGCAAATTTCAGTGAGTGCAGATTGAAGCAAAATTGCCTTATTTTGTGAAAAAATGCAACATTCCAGAGATTTTGAATATAAAAATTAGTTCCTTTCATAGAAGTTTGAAAACAGTGTTGTTGTAATTAATTTAATTTAAAAGGTGAGTTAATTAATAACACTGAACAACACGTAGAACAGTGTTGTTTTAAGTGTTGTTCAGTGTTATTAATTAACTCACCTTTTAAATTAAAATAAAAATTAGTTCTCACTTTCTTTTAAGTTCATTCCTGTGAATTGTTAAATTACAAAAAAGAATAATGTGACATGGCTTCTCCATGTCATTAAGACTCTTTGATTTTCAAGGAGGTTGCCATAGAGACAGTTTGAGTTGTTGAAGATTAAGAGACAGAAACTAGTATGGTGTGAGAGTTTGGAAAGATTAAGAGACAGAAACTAGTAGTGTGGCTGTACTTGAAGCTTGAGAAAATAAAAAGATTTGGTAAATTTGTTACATTTGGTGTCAGAAGTGGGATGGAGGGAGATTCGGAAACCAGGATGATGGCAATGATGAAAGAATTATTTGCCAAAATGGAAACGAGAAACGACAACCTCGCTGCCGAGCTGAAAGAGATGAAGACGGAGCTATTGGCGAAAATTGACGAGCAACTGGCTGGCGTGACGGAAGGCGTGGAAGAACTCGGCGAAAAGGTGGAAGACCTCTGCCAGCACGTGGACGTCGTGGAGGACGACGGGGAACGTCTTGGCGCCCTGGTAGTAAGAGTTGACGAGAGCGTCAAAGTACTGGATGCCAGGGGCAGACGGAATAGCGCGGAGCCGGGGAGGGAGCACCTAGTGGCCGAGGCGACAGTTGCGCCCGTTTCGGATGATATGAGGGAAAACGTGGAACAACTCGGCGAACGGATTGGCGTGACGGAAGACGTGGAACAACTCGGCGAACGGATTGGCGTGACGGAAGACGTAGAACAACTCGGCGAACGGATTGGCGTGACGGAAGACGTGGAACAACTCGGCGAAAAGGTGGAAGACCTCTGCCAGCACGTGGACGTCGTGGAGGACGACGGGGAACGTCTTGGCGCCCTGGTAGTAAGAGTTGACGAGAGCGTCAAAGTACTGGATGCCAGGGGCAGACGGAATAGCGCGGAGCCGGGGAGGGAGCACCTAGTGGCCGAGGCGACAGTTGCGCCCGTTTCGGACGATCAGCAGGGAAGCGCACAAGCAAACGAGCAACACGCGAGAACCGACTTGGCGTGTGACATGGGGGGACCGTCGGGGCCATCCAATCACCTGACGCATAGTGCCGTGAACGGAAGAATGGTGGACATCATCGTGGACGGCAGGATACAGGAGAGGCCGTGCCGAGCACGAGTGAACACGAGTGCAGCGGTGGACGCGACTCGCGCGGATGTGGTGGGGTTTGTTGCCGGACCCATCGGAAGCAAGGTGGCTGCGAAGGTGCGCCAGAGAGGTCGGCGGACATGGTACCCAGTGAGCCGTTTCAAAGTGCGCAGGATGGCCCGTCAACACACCAGGAAGAAGGGCAACTGGACGAGGGACCGTCAAGACCGGCGGTACTGTTGCAGAATTTCGAAGCAGGATGGCATACATCGTCCTACCTGGACCAAGGGACACTATCCAACAGCGATACCTAGGATCGTGCCCCCTGGAGAGCGAGGTCCTACTGGCCCTCAAGGTTTACAAGGATTCCCTGGCCCTCAGGGTCTGGTAGGCTTGCCTGGAATGAAGGGTGAACGTGGATTCCCAGGAATGAAAGGTGAACAGGGCAATCCAGGACCTCCAGGACAAGCTGGTGCACCAGGACCTGAAGGACCTAAGGGTGACTCAGGCTCTCAAGGACAACATGGAGCTCCAGGACAACCTGGTCCACAGGGCCCTCCAGGAGACAGAGGACTTCCAGTATGAAGGGAGTCTCTTCCGGCTGGTATCTCCCGTCACCAGTATGAAGGGAATCTTCTGCTCGTCGTCACTTTGAAGGGTCGGTATGATGAATTCTTTTCTCGTATAAAAGATCCGGCTAACTCTTTCGATGAACTGCGATGACTCTTTCTTTCCTATCTCGGTCGTGGTACGGGTATGAAGTATGTTCACAATTTACAGCTAATAATTTTCCTTGAGACGCGACCCCCGTGAAAATTATATGTTACGTCGATGTATTGACTTTTAGTCTTTCTAATGAGATAGTCTTCTTTGCTCTGGAGGCCACAATTGAAATAATATTAGTGTATTTATTATCACAATTTTATTCGTTAATATATATAACATTTTCAATGAAGACAAAAGATAATCGCACTAGGCCAACTGCAAACGATATAATGCAAACAATCAAACAATGGGAAACAAAACACTCCAAAACAACACCTACCATAACAAATAATACTGCATCAAGGATTACCCGGCCCAACAGGACCTGCTGGCCTCAGAGGTCAGAGAGGTGCACAAGGTGAGACAGGTCCACCAGGGAAGCCAGGCAGTGAAGGACCTCCAGGACCACAAGGTATTGCAGGACCTCTAGGACCACCGGGACCAATTGGAGAACAGGGACCAGAGGGAGCACCAGGTAAAGCAGGAACACCTGGTATTGCAGGAAGACCGGGAGATAAGGGACCTGTAGGACCTTCAGGACCTCCGGGAACTCCAGGGGCACCAGGTCTTCCAGGGCCACCTGGTCCAAATGGACCTCCAGGACCAGCAGGAGAACGGAGTCTTCGAGGAGAAACTGGACCACAGGGTGTAGAAGGGCCACAGGGAGCTAGAGGAAAGCCAGGACCTCCAGGGCCAGAGGGAGGTAAGGGTGATAGAGGAGAAGAAGGTCCAAAGGGTGCAAAAGGACACCGTGGTCTCATTGGTCTACAAGGGTTACCTGGACCTCAGGGACCTCCAGGAGACAAAGGCATGACTGGACCTCCAGGATTGTCGGGAAAAGATGGTGAACCTGGAACTAAAGGTATGCCTGGAAGAGATGGAAACCCAGGACCTCAAGGTATACCAGGACCACCAGGCCCTCGTGGACCACCAGGAGAAGAGGTTCGATGGGTTAATCCACCGGGGCGCAAGGGAGATGCCGCAGTGATAGTGCTGGTCGGGACGACCAGCTCTGAGGAGGGAGCAGTGTGACATGGCTTCTCCATGTCATTAAGACTCTTTGATTTTCAAGGAGGTTGCCATAGAGACAGTTTGAGTTGTTGAAGATTAAGAGACAGAAACTAGTATGGTGTGAGAGTTTGGAAAGATTAAGAGACAGAAACTAGTAGTGTGGCTGTACTTGAAGCTTGAGAAAATAAAAAGATTTGGTAAATTTGTTACAATAAGGTAAAAATCTCAATTGCAAAAGTATTGAAGTAATGGCTAATGATTAAGAATGGTTTAATGTATTTGGAAGTTGACCATTCTGTCATTAGTAAAGTGATGGTCTGGATAAATTAAAATTCTTGACAACTGACTCCTTTTATCTGACCATAGTGAGTGTGCAGAGATTGCCCTGTGTTGGGAAGTAGAAAAGGTAGGGAATTCTGGGAAAACTAAACGCTTTGCACTTAAAGCTTTAGTACACAATATCCTTTCTAAAGTAAGAACAAATTAGAAACTAAAAACTTCACTTATCTTAGTAATGTTGCACGTTCTTTTTGCAACATTACTAAGATAAGTGAAGTTTTTAGTTTCTAATTTGTTCTTACTTTAGAATCTTGTTGCTTCACTGTTAATAGCTTCATTTTCCTTATTTAACACAATATCCTTCATTCTGAACTGTAATACGTTAAAATGTGTATTAAATACATTTAATAAAAATATACAACTAGCAAAAAAAACAGATATATGAAAAATACAAGCCATATAGTGCAAAAAAAACAAAAAAAACTCATTTCCCAAAATTTGAAAAAATGAATGAGAGAAAACAACTTAGCTGGTGTGGTATGTCACTCATTCTTATGATGTAAATATCACGTGCACTTTGAGTTTATGTACAATTTTATTTGCAAGTCATCTCTACAGAATAGGTATCTCAGCCTCACAAATATGTGTCCTGTGTAACGATCCAGCAGAAATGAATGAAGACCACTTGAAGACCTGTGAAGCATTAAGATCAGAAGAAACTACAGTTCAAAAGTATTGGAAAGCACGAATGCTAATGGCTTCATTGCCAGAGGCAAGGCACTAGAAAACAACAACAATTTTATTTGCAAAGAAACTCTTGACAGTACCTCAGCAATATTCTGGAGTCAGAACCATGCTATAGATATGGTTAGATGCTAGCGTATACAGATGGGAATGTGAGGGGCTTGCTGAGGTAAGAGGGGCAGGCAGTGCACTGCTGTTTTAGAATGTAACGGATTGACTTGCAAATTTTGTGTTCACTATTTTAGCTAAATATAACTGCTCAACAGTACGATCTATGAACAAAATCAGTGCTAAATGACTGTATAAAATAATTATGCTGTGTTAAAACTATTACAAAACAAAATAAATGTAAAACAAACACAGAAAAATAAGGGAAACGCTCGGTGTACTAGTGTCCCCCCAAAGCTATGCCCCTACTTTAAACAACAAATCAGCAGCAAAATCTTTGTTTTTGATTTCTCCACTACTTACCAATACAGAAATTATTGCACTCCTCCCAAAAAAAATGATACAGAGATTTCACCATATCACATTCACTCACATTTGAAGGCTTCATGAATCCAAAAAGAAGTAATTTTGAAAATGATCTGGTTATGTGTGTGTCAGCATGACACAAAATCAAAAAGTTGGTTAATTACCAAACCTGGTGTTTAGTTTAATCCTCTTAGAGTCAAGTGGTACAGTGGCTGCCAGCCATTAAAGTGTCAGAGCCAAGGTGAAGAGCTTTGAAAGTACAGCTGCCTTGGTGGTTGATAATATCGCCTCTCAAAACATTACATAAAACCCTGTTTATCTGGATCACATTTGTAGATATATTTTGAAAATGTAATGTTCACATTAGATAATAAATTGAACTATGATAGTAAGGATGTAACTTTACATATGCCAAACATTTACTTTTTAGTTTGATTCAATGTACGATTTCTGCATAAATTGTACAATAAATTATGGTAATACATACTGTACTGTAGAATGCTACCTGTTGAGTTTAAGAAAGATTTAGTGGTGTGTCACACCGTGATGACGCGTCTCACCAGCTATAAATAGCTCTGGAAGAAAGTGTTGACCTTGATCACTACACCTCCCTCAATCTACTGTTTTCCTAGTGTTTTCAAATGGCATGTGTGTCATTAAGTTTATCTTGGGTGTTGCAACTGGATTGTTTTTGTGTCTTATCAAAGTGTTTGGAAGGGTAATTTAGTGTGCAAGTTATTTGACATCAAAGTGAAAGAAGGTTGTGGTTTCATTGGACAAAAAGTTGAATGTTATTAATTGAATTAATAAAGGAGAAACATTGAGGCAGTGCCTGATCGAGCAGTTAGGGCATTTGCTTACCACCTAGATGGCCAGGGTTCGATCCCAGGGACCCACACTAGTATTTGTTGTAGACAAAGCGTCATCAGGGTGGGTTTTCTCCAGTTGCCCCCACCACTCATTCCACCAGTTGCTCCATTATCACCTTTCATATCATCCTCTACCTCACTATCATATTTGGCGTTTGGCTGACGACCCGCTTCCAGGTATTCACTCTGTCCAGTCCGTAGGTTCTTGTGCTCCCTGGCAGGCATCTGACCCTAGGCACTGCCTTGTAAGTCCTACGTTAGGGGAGGGGAATCAGGTAAAGAAAAGGAAAAGAGAAACATTGAAGTAAATGCTGCTGACTTGGGAGTTGGTGCACACCAGCTGGTGGCGTACTTGGAGTGTCAGCCCGACATCACTCCATCTGAACTGTTAATGATAAAGCATTTCCGTGACTGTACTTCGTTCAAATGCCACATATATTTAAAACGGGGAGTGTGGATCAATTCTTCGTTAATAAATAATGTGATTTTATGTAATTAACATTTTTATATTTTTAATGTTTGAATGTTTGGTAGTTCCCATCTTTTATTCTTCATAGTAATATTTTGCAATAATTCCTGAGTATCCTCGAAAAACAGCAGTTGCAACCTTTAGGTTGATTACAGGACATGATTGTCTGGCAAAACATTTAAACAGAATTGGGATATATTCTTCACCACTCTGTCCTCTATGTGATCTGCAAGAGGAAATGGATCGAGACCACCTTCAAATATGCCCAGCCACTTCTAATGCCCCATCCATCAGTGAAAAATATTGGAGAGCAGGAGGATTAATGACTTCATTGTCAGAAATCCAGCATTAGCTAACAACATATTTTTAATGTCTTTTAAACAATACATACTATGTACTGTACGTAATTTTGTTACAGGACATAGTTTTTATCGTCATAAATGGCAAGTCTGCTTATTTAAGAATTTGGTTTGCTTATTACCCACATAACCCAGATTATTTGGATCTTTTATTTTCTGGATTGGCATTGATCCCAGTTAGTTTATAAATGAGGTTTTACTGTATACTATAAAGATATCTTTGCAACATCCTGTAGTGATAGAATGCACCAGCCTTCCAAACAGTATCTGTGGCTTTCGTAACACTAAGTAACCCCCCAGTCTGTGTTTGTATGTGGTGCATTTCCTGTGACAATGGCAAGTGGTTCTTGCAAGGTTTCTGCATGATACAAAGCTGTAGAATATTTCAATCAGTGTGAGATAAATACTAATGAGCTTTTATCAGATAGTGATTTCTGTAATGTCATTGCAGGCACACCCCCCTTAGCTATGTTTATTATTAATAGTGTAATTTTATATTAAAATGGTTAAAATATTAATTGAAACTTTTCACATGTTTATTTTAGAAATAATCAGAATCTGTTTTTAATAGTTTCCATATATATCAGGCCAATAAATGGTAATTAATTGTTCTAACACACACAAACTGTGTGTAGGTAAAATAAAAAATTCAGTGCCATAGCCAGGATTTAATCCCTAGATCTTCTGCTCTATGTTCAGCTGTTCTTAACCACTGAGCCATAGCAAAATGCTAATACAACATTAAATTCCCCAATTAATTTGAATTTTTCCCAGTAGACTAAAAGGGAATGTTGTATTTGAGACTTACTTAAAGCCCGGGTCTTGTACTTACGATTGTAAGTCGTATCATTGGGGTTGTGTCTTCAATATGAGATTCCTTGTGGTCTACCTACCAGAAAAGTACAAATCAGTTGGAAAATTTAAGGCCATGCTGGCATGTTGCCATGGTAGATCAGTGGTAAAGAGTAGTCTCACACAGATCAGAAGATAGATGGTTCAAATTCTGACAATAGCATTGGATTTTTCAGTTCTGTTTCTACCTTTCTATGTTTTTAAATTAAAGTTGACAAAAGTCACATTTTCCTATTTTTTTCATTTTTTGCTGCAATGTCTTCTGAAGAATCAACTTTTGCTACACTTGGAACACTGCTTTAAACCATTTCTGAAATATTCATTGTGACATCTATAAGCTTTTCCATGTTAAAATGTGTGATCTCTAAAGCATTTCAAGTAATTCTAGTTTTTTCCTGTATAATGCATTCAAACAAGTCCATTTTGCTTAATTAATCTGAGTCTATTTCTAGCAAAAATGTACAATAGATTATGTGCAGTTATAATGGGCTGAGAAACTGATTCAAGTGTGACATTCTTTTGTGCCATTTAACTGTTATTCCAACACTAAAATGAATGTTTAACTTCACAGAACATGACATTTTCTTTCACAACTCATTGTTAAGTAAACCATTCAGTATTTTACAACCTTATATTATAAATTGTATTTATACAGTAAAAGTAACATTTAATTAAACTGATTATTTTACATCTAATAATCAGAAGTAGCCCATATTTTATAGGCAGTGCCTATAATCAAAGCAGTTTATTTAGTGAGACCCAAGTTTTTCTTTTTTAAGTTAGCCCTTCTGATACTCACTACATGATGTGCTCCCAACTTCATATGCAGCCCAAATTTAATTTATAGTGCAGGCATGCTAAATGCTGTTTCTTGTAACTTTGTCCCATTGTGTATCCTGCACTCCATTTTGTTGTTAATTTCCTAATGCATACTTTTGAATGGTGAATGTAAAGTCCTATACAATGTAACATCAAGCAATAGAAGTAATTTAAACATGTGCTTTCATAATACTCGGGGGTTTAAAATGTTGGGTCCTCCTTTCTGTTTCTGGATATGAATTTACATCATTGGGAGGGGGCTCTCTGCATTGTCTTGTGCACCTGGAACCTGCTCTTGTTGACCTCTGACCATGTGCAAAGTTCAGTCAGCTACAGTGTATGGTTTATGTGTAGCCAACCTCGCATCCATTCCATCTCTAGTTATAAAAGTGTTAATTTGACCATTCTCTTGAAATACATTAAGATAAATGATCATATTAAATAAGGAAGTTTTCTATCACACAATAATGTATTCCATGATAGCAGCCAATGGAAGATTATATTTTAACCAAAATAAGACACACACTTAAAGTAAATAAGGGCAAGAGGGCAACTTCAAGTATGTGGCTGCTGTGAATGCTCTCATTGGCCCCTGACCACAACCTCAGCCTAAGCCTACTAAGTACATCATCTAGTATTTTCTTTCTATTATTACTTTTAAAATGTGCTAATGAATACATTCAACAATTTTGTTGCCCTATACTACATTTTCATTGTTATTTGGAAATAAAAGTCAACTGCAACTGAACCTTTATTGCACACTGAAAGCATAAATACAAATGTGTTTCTTAGAGTGGATCTAGTACACTGCACGTGACAATTTTATTAAGAGATTCTGAGTAGTTATATGAATCAGACCTTGGGAACCAGGTGCCTGTCATCTCCTCTTCTGAACACCTGCAAGGGTTGTTTAATTCACACTTTTTAAATCTGCAGCTTGGTTGTTTATGTAACTAAATAGCCAGTAGTTTGCATGTGGACTGTGAAAGGAGAACATGTGTATATCTTCCCTTCATTTTCAGTTCTGTTCTTCTTAGTACTTTATCAAAACAGGACAGGGGAAAACAAATCACAGATTACGTGGGTACTCTTTACATTTCTTTTAAACATTTTATTTCATTTTAATTAGAATTTGTAATACATATATTTACATAAAAGTGAAAAATTATTAATACAGTGTCTACACACAGTGAAAGTTCTACTGAGGTGGGTTATAAAACTGCCTTTGAGGCGGAGGAAATGGCGGGGTACACCTTGGGTATGATGGCGAGTTAAAATAGGGTCCTTGTTGCTGTAATGGGGGAACTAATTGTTGATTTGAAGGGAATGATGCTGGCGGCCTTTGCAAAAAATGTCTATTCACTGCTGGTGCAGGTGTGTATTGTTGCGTCCTTGGAGGTGGCTGCTGAACTGTTGCCAAACCAGCTGGAAGTACAGTAAATTTATAATGCTGCATTCTTGGTTTCAGACTATTCACCTGCGTTGCTCGAGGAGCTCTGCCAAACCCACAATATGAGCCAATTCCATTGCGTTGATTGTCTGATGACCCTGGAGACATTATAGATGGTATGTTTCTGTTACCAACTTCACCATTCACTTGTGCTGCATGGGGCATTTGCTGACATCTGCCAATCATGCTGCGTGAAGCAATTCTATTGCGTCGCCTGTCTCTTGTCCTCGGCTGCAGCTGAGACCCTACAGAAGGCATGCACCCATTACCACCTGTGTTTGCTTCAACACCATTTTGTATTACCTTTATTTGTTTAACATCCTGAGCCTTTTCTGGGCTATTCTCCTCTGTATGTTTGCGTTTGACTGCTGCATTTGATGAGGACTCTTTTACCGAAGCTTGTTTCAATCTCTGCTTTGCAAGACGTTCCTCTTCATCATCAGAGTATTCTACAAACTGTTCTGGTGGCTCAACATCATTTTTCCATGATGCATCACTCCCTTTTTGTTTAAGAAGATCTTGGACAAAAACAAAATGTGTATGTTCAGGGCTTGGATGTATATACACTGGTGCTCCTTGCTTTACTTGCTTTTTCTCAAGATTTAGTTCTTCCTTAAATGTAACACAATAAACAGGTTCACCAACTGGCCCTATTACTTCATAAATAAAACCAAGAGATCGTAAAGATTTGTCATCTTCATTATCTTCTAGGAATAACAAAGTGTCAGCATTTAGAGCAGGTGAATCTTTAAGACCTTGTACTGATACCAGAAGCTCGTGAATATGCATTACATACCCAATCTCAATGCAGTCTTGTTTTGGAACCTTCATATCACATTCGCGCACAGGAGGTAGCTTATCAGCTGCACCATCTTCTAAAAATACCAATGGATTTCTTACATCAACTGCTGCAGGTTTAAAATTCTCATGCTGTTTTATACTTTCGTTGGATTTTTTATTGTTTGCATCTTCATTCTCATCAGAGCTGCTATCATTACTGCTGCTACTGTCTTCAGAGGAATCAACAGTACTGGACCCATCATCACTAGAATCACTTGATTCATCGGTACTAGAGCTGCAGGTACCCAATAACCCAACATCCTTTATTGCCTTGCTATTCAAAGCAGTACCTTCAGTCACATAGGTGCAAATGAATACATAAGAACATTGATCTTCTTGAATATTTGTAACATCGCCAATTATTATAACTGGCACTCCTGTCCTTGCTCTATACTTTCTTTTAAAACTATCACTAGAGGGGTATGAACTCACAAATTTAAACATATTTTCCTTCTGATTACTCTTTATAGTCTTCTGAGCCCCTGAAATATATGTCACACATCTCTGGTAGGGTAGAATAGAAGATAAAATGTCTTCCACTGAAATGTTGTTTATCATATAGCGTACCCTTTCGAGTGATTTGCTTATATTATACACAGCTGGGTCATTTCCCAGTTTAACTAGAAGGTCCATTACAGCCTCTTTATCCGCCTCTTTTGTAACATGTGCAACAGTTCCTGCATCATTACACCCAGTTTCATTTCTGTCACTGATCCGCACAAACTCGTCTGCAATAGAACCAGTGCGACTTGTGTTTGAATCATCTGCTTGTATCTCTGTTAGCTTGGAACAACATTCTTCAGAAGGATTTTTATTGTCTAACATGCTAACATCTTCAGACTGCTCTTCCATACTGTTATCCATCTGAATTTTCGGTTGTTAATTTAGGTTAACTCGCACAGGTCTAACCTAAGTATTTTCTCACAGATATCAAGTCAATCATACAAATCTTTATGTACAGCAACTTATGTGCATAACTTGTATTGTATTGATCATTTAGACACAAAATGTACAATTATTCGCGCTAATTTTAATACTTTATGGTTTTAATAGCCACTTTTAGCACGTTTTTGCATTGTTTTGAATTTATATCGATCGCAGCATGCTTTCATTTTCACGGCACCAACATAAGCCGCTTGAGAACATAACAGGTGCACCAACAAAGTTCGTAGCCATCCCAGTTTGAGAAAACGTTGTACTTAAATTTTCTCCATTTGTTATTAAGATTTAGTTTTACAATATAATGCAACAGTGAAACAATAAATCTTTCACCTTAAACTGTAATTCGACACAAAGAATCCAGCCGATTGATTAGGTGTTCGCTAATTTACGGTAAATTTTCGTTTTGTTTCTTTTCGTTTATACCTCTTTCAATACTGTAGCACCAAGCACCGAAATTCACATTGCTTAGTAGAGGTTGGTGTTCTGTAGTTTGTCCATAGAATAACATATTAGCTCTACGTCCTTGTGACAGTCTTATGTTGGAGCGAATGACGTGGCCTAGGTTAAGTTGTCGAATTTAACGTTTTAATAGCCTTAATTGTACGGCACACAATTGCTATGATATGGTAAATAACTCTCCAGTGAAATAGTCTGTTTCCCAATCCTTTGTTTCATATTCAGGTAAGTATGTCTTCTCACTGAGCGCATTTTTAAACAAATGTTCAATGCCCTGCCTTTTTAACTTGGTGAATTTGGCTTGAAAATATTATAAAAGTGTATACTGTATATTGGTGCCTGATTAAAAATTATGACGATCTGTTACGGAAATTGTTTTGTATTCGCTATGCCCTTGTACATAACATGAACAACCAGTGTGTGTATGCTAGCAATCAGGAAAGACCCACTTTAATGAACAATGAATACGCAGTATATAAATATGTAAGACAAAAACGAATGATTTACTATAATAGGGCCAAAATGTTTCCAATGTTATAATTTTTCAACAGTTTATGTTATTGAGCAGCATTAACCGCTCAACTTTTGTATAGAAATAGGAAATAAACATCAGTGAATCTGTTATTAAACTCAGTTTTTCATTTTATAGTATGACAACATATGAAGAATTTATACAGCAGAATGAGGATCGCGATGGAGTCAGATTCACATGGAATGTTTGGCCATCCAGTCGTTTAGAAGCCACTCGTCTTGTTGTTCCTCTTGGGTGCTTGTATCAGCCACTCAAAGAAAGACCAGGTAACAATTGAAAAATTCAGCCTTTTAATTATTAGATTTACTCCTAGCTCTGCTGCATTCTTGTTTATTGAGAGTATGATCATAAGTTTCTTTTGTGTGTAAATAAATTTCTGATTCTTTGATTTGGACAAAGAGTAATTTTAATCCATAAAACAATGTTCTTGAAAATTGTCATTATTAAAAGCAGTTGCACGTTTTCATTGTATATAACTCCTACTTGTTCCACACACTATGTATGTAATGCCGGGATTATGATGTACTTTACTTAACGTGACTTAATGCAATGGGATGTAACATGAAAGTTTAACAAAAAACTGTAAAAGAGTAAGCAGTCAGAATCATTCCCATTACATTAACTGCATCGCAATAGACCTAGTTTATTACTTTGCGTTATATCCTGTCACATTAGGTTACATTAAATGAAATTCATTGCAATCCCAGCATACTTTAGAACCTCTCTGAGGAATATTAAACATGTACGTTAGAATTACAGTAATAAAATATGACTGTAACAACCCACCTCTGTAGTGTGGTGGTAGTGTGTGTGCCTCATATCCAAGAGTTTGAACCTCGCTTAGCGAGGATTATCCAGATAAGGTTTTTTCTGAGGTTTTCCCTTATACTGATAAGATGAATGTCAGGTAACTTAAAACTCTATGGACCTTGGGCTCTTTTGAGTATCATTTCACCCATTTCATACATTCACTGTCCGATATGACACTACGTTGGAGGACATTAACAGATAAAAAAGGTATGCTGTAACTATATTTCTCAAACCCATCACCATTTATATAAGAGGTAGAATCAGGACTGGAAAATTCAATGCCATAGCTGGGATTTGAACCACAGATCTTCTGTTTCACATGCGGCTGCTCTGATCACTGAGCTGCCATGGCCAACTTGCCAGTATGACATTAAATTTCCTCATATTTTACTAGTAGACCACAAAGGGAATCTCACATCTGAGATAAATACCCCAAGGGCAACTTACAATGGTAAGTACTTTATGTCCCAGATTTAAATATTCTTTAGATGGTAATTATTATTTTTTTTTGCCAACCAAAAACTTTGTTGAAAAGTAGTATTTCGGCATCACTTTCAAATGAATAACCTCACTCCATAGCACAGCAGCCCTTTCCAGTCCAAGGTGTACAGCCCACTGCTGCATCTCGCACCTCTCTCCGTCATAGGCATCATGAGTGGGATGTGGTCAGTGTCCTGGTTATGCAGTCTTTGCTACCAGGAGCTGCTACTTCTCCAGATAGCTCCTCATTTGACCCCTCAAGGACCTGACCAAGCTGAGTGCACCCCTGACCAGGTTTGTCAGTGTGAGAAAATTCCCACACTGGTACTGAGAATTGAACCCGGGACTTGGCAAGCAGCAGCTCTATCATCGTGCTAAGGAGATGTCCCTTTCAAATTAAAATAACATAATTTTTTCCCTATACTGTGTTTTTTTAATACCAAGACGTAATTGACTTTTTGGATAGCCCTCATAGATATAGAAACATAATATGCAAGAACCTTTTAGTTCCCTTTTAGACAAATATATATTTGTTGTTGTTGTTGTTGTTAGCTAATGCTGGATTTCTGACAATGAAGTCATTAATTCTCTTGCTCTCCAATATTTTTCACTGATGATATTGAAGAGAGCAATAGCAGTAATAGTAACCGCTTTTTAGAGAGCACCATATTTTTATGTTTTGGCGGTCACATCGCTCTCTCACAACCCCCAGAATGTCTGGAGGACCACACCTGTCGTTGGTTTACGGGTCTCGCCAACCTGACCAGAAGAATTATCAAAATAAATTCACCGACCATATCCTCTGATCACCAATCAGGACGTATTACATGCCATGACAGATCAGCATGTTAGGGGTTAAGATTTTATAGAGAAATGGAGAGGTTGGAAAAATAAAGACTCCCTAGCCCTCGGGAACCCTAATAGCATCGGGGTCGGAAGAGAACAAGAGATGACCAAGGTAAGGTCAGATAGAAAAGTTACAGTGAGGAGCAAAACACCAGTAAGTGGAAGTAATGTTCTGCTCAGCTTGGGTACCTTGTGGTCACTATTCACATATACCCTAGATGGAGACCCCTGAGTCAATTATATATATTGTACTGCTAAGTCTCTTTACTACCGGTCACTTCTAAGGCCCCATCCATCAGTGAAAAATATTGGAGAGCAACAGGATTAATGACTTCATTGTAAGAAATCCAGCATTAGCTAACAAATATATATATTGTATATATTTTATATAATGTGGCAATTCATATAATCTGCATTGGATGAAGAAAGTCATGTGTGATGAATCAGACTTTTAACATAAAGTTTTAGCAAACAGATTGCAGAGATTGCCAGTCTTAATTTTCCAATACACTAAAATTTAGGCTCAGGTCACATTAAAATGAAGAGGTTTATTATAAAACATGTTGTTGTTAGCTAATACTGGATTTCTGACAATGAAGTCATTAATCCTCTTGCTCTCCAATATTTTTCACTGATGGATGGGGTACTAGAAGTGGCCGGACATATTTGAAGGTGGTCTCGATCCATTTCCTCTTGCAGATCACATAGAGGACAGAGTGGTGAAGAATATATCCCAATTCTGTTTAAATTTTTGCCATTATCAAATGGCATGTAACCTCAGGAACTATATATGGCTATTCATTTTGTTACAGACTTACCTGCCATTCAGTATGATCCTGTGTTGTGCACCAGAAATACATGTCGAGCCATTCTGAATCCGTTATGTCAGGTTGACTATCGAGCCAAACTGTGGGTGTGCAACTTCTGTTTGCAAAGAAATCCGGTAAGTGAAAACATGCACCATAATGAGGTAGATGTTAAGTGAGAGGTTCTTACAGAACATGGAACAACACCAAGCGGCTGGCAAGGCACTCTGAAAATATTTGCTCTATCAAATTTTGACATTGGCTATACTTGAATTAACATAACTCGTGAATTTTGACAGTTGACTTAGCATGTTCCAGGCACAGTCTAGAGTGGTTGTCATGACAACTAGGTTTAACCTTGAAGTAGCCAGACCTCCTGGCTATGCAATCCCAAGATGTGTGTACAGAAGGGACCGCCGTCTCACAACATAACATTAATTGTAGTTAAATGGAACAGAGGTTCCAGTGAAGTTAAACTGAACATAAGACAAGGTAGAATGTAAAGCTATAGCTTAAGCCTAACCAGAGTTTCAGTCTCCTGTATACTATGACCCTAAAAGCAAAACCAAGAAGGAATTCAAACAAACTCATAATAAAAATATTGACCTTTAGATTCATCAAAAGTTCAGCAGTGAAAGTGAAGTGTTCAAACCTGAAACCTACCAATCTAATATTAGTCACAACAAAACTGAGGATTTGCGAAACAAGTTTAACAGAATTGAAGTAATACTGTTGGTTATTATAGTTCTGTTTCAGGGTATCGTTATTTTCAGCTTGCTTTCTCAGCTGTCTAACTATTGGAGATTGTATTCCACCCAGAAATTTAATGTCTATATTTCACTGGAAAAGTTTTGAAGCCCCTTGTGTAAAAAAATTAAGAAAAAAAGTTTTAGAAATTGTTCTTAAGGATTTTGTTTATCAAATACTGGGCTTGGCAATGAAGCCATTAGTGCTTTTGCTCTCCAATATTTTCCTATAGTGGATCCAACTGGTAGAACTTCACAGCTTTGTAGATGATCTTGTCATTTCTTCTTTTATTTTGTTTAAAATACCATATATTTAAGACATTTACATCACTAATAAAATGTGTATCTTAAATAGCCTATGAAGTCCTCTTCATTTCAGAGGAATTTTGTATAATTTTGCATAACTTATAGATGTGAAGAGATAAAAAAATACACTACACAGAAAATGCAGAATTCTTATGCTTATTCTTATTTCAACATTTTTATGATCTCAAAAATTTCCAAGAAATCATAGAAAGATAGTTGGAATTTCAAGGCTAGCATATACCAACCAACTATTAAACATCTGACTATTGATTCAGTTTTGTTTATCCTTCTTATAGCTTCAACAATATGTAAAACCAAATGATGTTTGTGACAGTTATCTTAACATGAAGCACATTAGAAAATAAGCTTTGTAAGAATTATTATTTATTTATGCCAACAAACTTACTGTTGGTGTTTTTAAACACACAAGCCATGTGTGGGCAAAGTTTGAGAGGTAGAACTGGTCTGTGGTTCAAATCCCAGTTGTGGCATTGAATTTTTAAGTTCCGGTTCTACCTCTTTGTAAGAATTGTTTGCAGAGACTAGTGGGAGGACAAAGTCATGTAACTGCAACATTGTATTGTTATGTTACAGTTTCCACCACAATATGCGGCCATATCGGAACAGCATCAGCCCGCAGAACTCATCCCCATGTTTTCAACAATTGAGTACACAATAACAGTAAGTTTTTCAAACAACAATATGAAATTATGGTTGTCCACAATTTTTTACTGAGTTCAGGAGAACAGATGCAGGAAGTTTCAACAAAAACTTAGAATTAATTGCCGAACAAGTTCATATCACCACCACCAGAGAATGCAAGACAACACAACTATAGGAGAAACAGCTTATCGGCAGTTCCTAAGAATTCAATATTGCGGACATTACACTAAACTGCAGACAAAATTATGCTAAAAAGCAGTGTTGCCAATGTACATAATAAAAGCATTATTTTTAGACAGAATATGTGGTCAGACCCCGAAAAGAAAGTATTTAGTAAATATATATTGTAAATTTAATTTAAAAGGTGAGTCAATTAATAACACTAAACAATACTCACCTTTTAAATTAAATTAATTATAACAACACTGTTTTCAAACTTCTATGAAAGGAAGACATATTGTGTATTTCATGTTGGTAGGAATTTGTTAAGTACAGAGAGTGTTATACCATTGTTTCATTGTTAAGAATATTTGTTTGATAACGTCATTAATTATCTTCCTTCGAAACACGTCCCGGAAAACTATGTTGTAAGTGTTGTTCAGTGTTATTGACTCACCTTTTAAATTAAATTAAACGTCATTAATGTTTAGTAATATGTTCAAATTTAATGTATATTATTATATTATTTTAGATTTAATATTAAAAGTGTTAGGAGGGTAGATTGAGATCGCTTCTTCAGTATTTTTGGGAACTATTTAACATGTAAGATGATGTTATAGGGGATGCCGTGAAAAGTATACGCATATGAATACAGACGCGTTGTTAAGGAATGTGCTAGATTCTGCATCTTAGCATCCTATTGTCTAAGAAGAGATGACATGTTTTTGAGCTGTGTGAGTTTAGACGCTAAAAGTATAATTTAAAATGACAAGCAGTACGAAGAAACAGTTGAAGTCAATCTGCGTGCACAGAATGTTCACCTAGATAACACTTGGGTAATTCCCGGTGAAAAAGGTGCGAATAAAAGATTGTGAAAAAGTTTTACCCTGTGTCCACGTTATTTCACTCTGTACCACGACCCGAGATAACGAAAGAGTCAAAAGCTCAGCACCATCACCTTCGTTTTATTAAAAAACCGCACCAATTTCTAACCTCAAATATCACAGGGTTAAAGAAACATGCTTTCAAACGAGAATAATGCTTGAACATCGTTACACCCAGCACATGAATCTTCTCATCTTCAGCAAACCTTGTTCTGTAATAACACTTTAGGATAAAATACTCTCAAGCGCTAAATATGGTAATATATACTTAATGCACTACTGTGTTGTGAATACGAAAAATAACAACAGTACCTATAACTGCAAATGCTGCTCTAAGACAATTCAAGACAAAATCATGCAAACACAAGAAATCTTGTTTTAAAATCTATCAATTGATTTCTCTGCAACATTAGGAAAATCCCAAATCCAAACCTCTTTAAAAAAACAGTCAAGAGTTTGTTTGCCAGCATGGCATACTACTCTGTTACAGAATACATGGAAGATGTACTGTGACCTCAATTTTAGGTGTCTTAACAAATCATTACTGTACATTTTTTCTCTTTTACCTTTCTTTTATATTTCTATACTCGTGTTTGTAAATATTGTAGACTTATTTTAATCCTTAAAGTTGTAATTATAGCGTATTGACGAGTCACCAATTTACGAGCACCTGCTCACCCATGTAAGTGTAATGTGACGAATAAAGTATAAGTATAACAGGTTCAAAAACAAGGGCTTCTATGGCAACATAACAGATGCAATAACACCAACTATGCCGTAGCTTTACCATGGTTATATTTTACAAACAGTTGGCAGTACTAAAGCAACCTAGCAGATGGAATATCACCAAATATAACCAGACTCTGTCGTTATCTCGGATCGTGGCACAGGGTGAAATAACGTGTACACTGAATAAAGCTTTTTCACAATATTTTATTCGCACCTTTTTCATTGGATATTACACGCGTGTCACTTTAGTTAACATTCTATATGCACTGACAGACTTCAATGGTTTCTTCATACTGCTTTTCATTTTAAATTAAGCTTTTAGCCTCTAAACCTGCACATATCAAATACATGTCTTCTCCCTTCAGATAATGGGATGCCAAGACATTGAATCTAGCACATTCCTTAACAACGCATCTATATTCATATGTGTATGCGTATACCTTTTACTTTTTACAGTATCCCCTATGACATCTTACATGTTAAATAGTTCCCTAAATGTTGAGGAAGCAATCTCTATCTATTCTCCCTACACTTTAATATTAAATCTAAAATAATTCTTATAATTATACATATTAAATTTGAACATATTATTAAACATTAAGGACGTTATTAAACAAATAATATTCTTAAACAATGAAGCAATGGTGTAATACTCTGCACTTAAATCCTTATGAGAAATCCTTACCAACATGAGAAATAAATTAAATTTTACAATATATATTTACATAAATACTTTCTTTTCAGGGTCTGACCACATATTCTGTCTCACCATAATGGGGGGAAAGTGTCCCAGTAAGTTTTGTCCTCTATAGAACCAGTTGGTTTAAGCTGAGGATGAGAACGAAGGTTTCTGAAACAATTTTCATAAGTAAGTGAGGAATAGTGTAAGCATAACTGACTGACTTATCACTGTAATAGGGAGCATGAACGAAGGCAGGTTGCTGCACAGAAAGAGACAGATTTAGAATGAAACAGATGTACTCTCCACTCCGGTTTGGTAGCCTGCATTTTCCATGTGATACACAAAGTACACTCCATAGCAAGACTGGTGCCTGTTGGTTGACCCAGTCATGTGCTTTTCTGTTGCCACTGCATATACAATACTCAGCCGCCTTCGTATACTCTAATATTGTGTAAATTGAAGTGATCATATGTGACTTTATGAAGATTTAGAAAAATGCTCTCTGTGCTGAAAGCTTATTACTAAAGGAATTTTCACATCATGAAGCCACAACGGGCTCTTATGGACCATGCTATTCTTATGGAAGATTCACGTGCGCTGTTGCCAAATGGGCATGTTTTCAAATGCGACTAAGATAAAGTATGAACATGCATTTCGGTGTGAAATGTGTCGAAGAATACTATGGTATGCACGATAAACCTTTTATATAATTGTATAGTTTTTAAAATGATAAAATCTAAAATTTTGTTGAAAGCAGATTTTTTAACATCTTTTTCGCTCCGAACGTGAAAACATGTTTTCAAATCGAAATAATCCAGATTTTGTTTCATCAAAATCTGGATTATTCGCTTGCTTTTATAGGCCCCGTTGGTATTTAGATTATATCAATATGTCTAAACATATTTTTCTAAAATAATAAAGTTTAAAACAAAGTGTTAAGATTCTTCGTTTAAACAGTGGAAAATATAGTCGCTGACTAATTCTTGTTCTGGAAGTCCACGTAAAAACTTCCAGCGACAAAGTTGTCAAGTAAATAATGAAATTATTTTTTATATACATATAGAACGTCTCCAGTACCGAAGTATCCATGAATCACCATTTAAAGGCAAATATTTGCGGCGCACAAAGCACCCCATGGACGAAAGCCGATCCTCGTGTCTTGGAGATGATGAAAACCAGATGAAGGGCTGATAAGGCATTGTACTTCAGCGCAGGTTTTAAAAAGGTTTTGGGAATCTAAGGTGTGAGCGAGTTTTACAAGCTCTCTGGTAATTATGTGCGTTGCAGTTAAGTGATCAGTGCGGAATGGATCGCAGAAAAAAGGCGAAATTACTCAAAGTGGCGACCAAAAAAAATTCTTAGAGTGTATGATTATTGAAAGAAAAAGAACCCCGGACACAGTGACTCGTTTATTGTTAGTGAACTTCATAAGGCGACTGGTGTAAGCAGGCCTACATTTTTTATATTAAGAAAAGAATGTAAAGAGGGTCCCAATACTACACCGCGGCATACATGCAAAACCAGCAGAAGATAAAATATGATCATTTTGAACGCAAATATGGCACAAATTTCCTGAATTTATATTTCAAAGTATTCCCCCTACAATTCTGACCGTGTTGAAATAAGTCAATGAGGATGAGGACTTGCCAAATTTTAAATATTGAACCTTTTATAGCTTAGGGAGGAAATGGGATTTCATTTTGAAATGAGAAGAAATAAATCGTTTATGTTTGAGACAAATTATATTATAGTGCGGCGACATTCCTGTTTACGGAAAATAAAACAATTCAGCAAAGAGGTAAGGAAAATTGTATACCTTGATGAAAGTTGGGTAAATGTAGGGCACACTGTATCAAAAGTTTGGAAGTATAAGACTACAAAAACTCCTAAAGAAGCTCTTTTTGCCGGGTTATCCACTGGTCTTAAATCACCTACTGCTTGCGGACCACGATTTGTAATATTGCATGCTGACGGTACAATTTGTACAGGGTGCAAAATCTGTTTTCTTGACGAAAAAAGGTTCTGCTGATTATCGTGATGAAATGGATAGCGATAGATTTGAACAGTGATTCAGGAATCAACTAGCAAAACCCCGGTAATCGCAGCGGCGCAACATACATGGCAACGCTGCGCTGATTCTGCATAAGAGCCATTGTGCCTTCATAACGTGAAAACTCCTATAGAGTAGGAGCTTGCATTGCAGTGTCAGCATATCATGGCTGTGCTTTAATACACTGGGCCTTGCTCCTACTCGTGTTACCATGCACTAGCCACTGAAAGTTAACACGGCCAGTCATCTCCTTATACTGTCTTTTCTTCAGTACAATACTACTACACCAGACTACAACGCAAAGCAATAGAAATCTACAAACACAATTTCAACGAAAAAGAAGCCCTCAAACTGAACAGCATTCCAGCATTCGAGAACAGGTCGTACAGGTTCTCCTGTATGGTATGTTTATCTGCACAGCACCTAGCCGCTTAGTGCAACTTTATCTATGCAGTATATACAGTGTTTTAATTTTTTCAAGCTTTTGTGTCTGTGGGCATGGTTTCTTCCTGCATACCTGAGTTTGGGCACAGGAATAGGTTTTGGGGTGAATAAATGTTAGAAGATGGGAGAGGCATTACCATTACCGAAGGGTGTCCCTAGGAAGGCGGTAACTTTCACTTCTGCGGGGTGTTCTGTGGTCGTATTGACCTAGTGCCCGTACCAGCTGGTTGGTGTGGGAACTCAGTTTGGTGTGCATGGTTCGGGATCGCTCCCTCACCGAGTCCATGATGTAGGGTAGTCCGGAGTGGTTGTGAAGGATGTAAGACGGCAATCTACGCCTGGTATCATATTGTTCCCAATGCCCTATTTTGCACTGTCTGCAGTTTGCGTATGGTGGAGGGTGCTGCTGATCCCCAGGTTTTGCTGACATACAAGATCAATGGCAGGATGATTGCCCGGTAAATGCATAGTTTTAGGTAAGTGGGCACGGCGGAGCAGAGGATAGGGTAGAGCTGTCTGCATGCAGCGTGGCTGAGTCCGGCCTTTGCGTGGACGTGTGGAGCGTATGTTAGCCCGTGGTTGAGAACGCCTAAGTATTTGGCGGAGGTTACCCATGGGATATTTCTCCGCCTGAGCCGAAGTGACCATTCCGGTCGCCAATGGTGAACCTT
Source organism: Tenodera sinensis (assembly GCA_030765045.1). Classification (NCBI taxonomy): domain Eukaryota; kingdom Metazoa; phylum Arthropoda; class Insecta; order Mantodea; family Mantidae; genus Tenodera; species Tenodera sinensis. The sequence goes on along the minus strand of CM060967.1, from coordinate 7,330,565 downwards.
ACCAAGGAGGAGTGTGGAGCATTTCCCCGGAATAATAGCCATTCTCCACTTCTCACTCCAGCGGCCAACGGCGTTGAGTTGTCGAAGGGGAGAGAGGCAATATCTCACATTCTTGTTTTGTGCCATGATGAGGACATCGTCCGCATATTGGCATCTTGCAGTATGCTGTTCCATGGGGAAGTCGGACATGTATGCTGCAAAGAGTAGCGGGGAGAGTACAATGTCCTCTAGGGCTCCTGCCGCTATACTTCTTAGTGTAGACAGTCTTCCTTCCACTTTCACTCTGAAAGTGCGGTCCTGAAGGAAGCTGCTAATCAGTGTGAGATATGGGGGAGGGATGTTTGCCTGCTTTAGTTTGTACAGTAGGCCTTGGTGCCAAGTTGTGGCGAATGCCTTTTCCACGTCCAGCAGAACTGCTATGGTCTTGAAGTTTTCCTGGAACCCCAGGGCAACCTTCTTGGCCACACGCAGCAGCTGCATGGTCGTGGAGTGACCCCAACGAAAACCAAACTTTTGAGACGGTTGGGAGAATGCTGATGGAGTGGTAGTTAGGAAAGACTGGGTTCTTGCCAGGTTTCAGAATACACACCACCCTTGCCTCCTTCCAGCATGCTGGGAAGTGACAGAGTGCATTGAAAATCTGGGCCAAACGGATGATAGCCTTTTTGGGTAAGTGCTGGAGCATGAGCGCCCTGACACCATCATGTCCAGGGGATTTATTTGGGTTTAGACTGTGGATTTTGGAGATCACCGCTTTCGGGGTGATTATAGAAACTTGGATCTCCTCGTGTAGCTGCCATGGTTCCTCATAGAGGTAATCCACGGTCGCTTCCACAAGTTCCGTAAAGTCTTCGTCTTGTGGATCCTCCCGGGGTTCGAACTGTACCTCAAGGTGGTCCGCGAACACAGTGACTTTCTCGCCTGGCTCGAACGCGAGCCACACAAACTGAACAAAGCTTGGCTTCCAATACTTGAACAGATATCTGCACACAAACTGCATGCCAGCCAATTAGCAACCAGCAACATTGGAGAGGTCAGCCAATCAGTGACCAGCAACGTTGGAGAGGACAAGCCCTGCCCACCACACTCGCCTTTAAATACTGCTGTATTTCTGGTGGTCACGGCCAACGAATCAGTTGTGACTAAACCTTTGTCAAGAAGATTGAGACCACACCACTGATGTCCATTGCAGATGTGGACAAAACGTCTGGACATGAAAATGCCAGCAGACCAGGGCTTATCAGTCCAGAACTCTGGCCATGAAAGCTTACAGTCACTGAATACATTGTCTACCACCAAGATAGAGTGGTAGAGAATTAATAATAATAATAATAATAATAATAATAATAATAATAATAATAATAATAATAATAATAATAATAATAATAATAATAATAATAATAAGAAGAAGAAGAAGAAGAAGAAGAAGAAGAAGAAGAAGAAGAAGAAGAAAAAGAAAAAGAACAACAACAAGGAGGAGAAGAAGATAATAATAATCATCATCATCATCATGGTAATGGTGGTGGCGGCGGCGGCAGTGGCGGTATATATTAATATAATAATAATATACAAGAGTAATTATTATTTATTTATGCCAACAAACTTACTGTTGGTGTTTTTAAACACACAAGCCGTGTGCGGAGGGTCTGTGGTTCAAATCCCAGTTGTGGCATTGAATTTTTAAGTTCCAGTTCTACCTCTTATATACAAGAGTGTTGAATTTAAGCTTACATGACTTAATGAATTCTTAGGAAGTGCTGAATCATCAGTATGTTTGTTACAATGTTAAGCTAAGGCAGAAATAATTAAATATAAATATTTGTATGGAAAAAAACAAAAATATAAGTACTCTTTTCTAGGAAGCAAGAAGGTAACATTTATATGACAATGTAGTTATAAAAGAAACTGTCTAATTGCAGCGAGCTCAATGTCTACCTCCCATTTTCCTGCTGGTAGTGGACACCTGTATCGATGATGAAGAGCTTGGAGCACTGAAGGATTCCCTACAGATGTCTCTGAGTCTGCTGCCCCCAAATGCTCTGATTGGCCTCATCACCTTTGGGAAGATGGTCCAGGTTCATGAACTGGGCTGTGAAGGTTGTGCCAAGAGTTATGTATTTCGAGGAACCAAGGACCTCTCTGCTAAGCAGATACAAGATATGCTTGGAATAGGCAAGTTCAACGCTGCTCCTCAACAGCAGCAGCCGCGAGGTCCAGGGGGACAGCCTCTCCCTCCAGCCAACAGGTCAGTGCCCCTGCTGGTATTGATTTAGATTGTTTTGTACCCTCGTTTAACTTCTTTACTGTTATTCAGTGAAAAACTAAAGTTATTAACGGTGAATCCAATTAAATCTACTAATATAACAAATATTTAGGGACTGTAGGCTTCACTTATCCTTTTTATGTATGTGTAAGTTGTTGAATTTAATCACCTACTCGAGTTTCTCTAGTAATCACTAGCATTCTCAAGGTTCTTTATTTTGGGTCGCCATTGTTATGAATGACCTTTGACACATTTGATTACCAACTACTGAAAGTAAAACAAAGTTGTCGACAGAATGAATTGGCGTTATTCCAAAATTCACATGGTGCTTATTTTTCAAAATTAATATCTTTTCCCAAATCAATAAATCTATGGGTCCATTTAATTGTTTTAATAATTTAACCTGTGGATTTATTTCATAATTAAATGACCAAAATGATCTGCTGCAGCTGATTTACCAATTTGTTTATATTGAATATTTCTAAAGTGTATATATAGTAGAGGTGAAAAACGTTGAGCGAAGCTCGGTCGCCCAGGTACTTATTATTTATTTATGCCAACAAATTTACTGTTGGCGTTTTTAAACACACAAGCCGTGTGTGGGCAATGTTTGAGAAAATGTTTGGGAAAAATACGAACTGGTTTGAGAATTCAATGTCATTCTGGCATTTTGTCACAGTAGCTTAATGGTTAGAGCACCTGCCTAGTAAGCAGAGGATCTGTGGTTCAAATCCCAGCTGTGGCATTGAATTTTTAAGTTCCAGTTCTACCTCTCAAATGTTAGCCATGTTTCGAATTCAGATGTTTTGTCGCAGTGCACCAGACACCAGAAAATTACATGAAAAAGTGAGGTTACGACTGACTGCCCCATGTGAAAATATTACATTTCCATGTAATTACAAAGATTTTATTTGATACATGTAAAGGCCTGAAGATCTGGCCTGTTCTATTTGAGAGGCTTATGCCATGATAACGTAATGACCTCACTTGGAATCAGATTCTTGTTTTAATGGCCTGCAAAATTGTTTTCAGAAATTAGTAATTAAAATGAGCATCAGTAGCTATGGTAACAAATATGTTTGTATAGCTTTGAGAATGAGTTGGAGTCAACTCGAAACATTGTCAGCGCAGCACCAAAGAACTTGCAATAATACTAAGATAGAACTAAGAAGTTTTTAGTTTCTAATTTTGTTCTTACTTTAGATTGTTTTCTAACTTCCGACACCTGTTGCAGTATTGTATCCATTAGAGAGTTACAAGTATCACAAATATGATAGAAACATAGATAAAGAAACTTTGAGTATACTATAGTCAGTCAAGAATATATAAATTTGCTTAAAATGAAACGAATACATGCCAGGTCCAAACCTAACAAGGTAGTTTGTTTCTAACAGTGTCACATGTGCTGAACACATGCAGTTTGAATATTGGCTGCAAGAAGTATGTGTGAAGCATTGGTGCAGAGGTTGGGAGCTAATGGTTGGAGGTTAGGTTACCTACATTGGATATCTATGTGGCAAATTTATATTGAGCATTCCTAGGGTTATGTCACTCTTGTGTGAAAGACCTCTTGCATTATTAATACTGTTATTCCATATTGAATTTTACGATGTGATACTAGTAACTTTAGCAAAGCATAGTATAATGTGAATCTATGCTTCACTGTAATATGCTTAAGCAAAATTTACATGCAATTGCTCATACTTTTGGCCAATGGGACTAATGTGCTTCATGGAAACAGAAAACAATCACTGCCTTCCATTCCTAGATTTAAAAAATTAAAAAACAACAATAAATTAAATTTTGGCATTTATAGAAAATTACCCATATTGATAATTACATAAAAAATAAAAGTTTTAATCCTTTTTCACACAAATTAGCTGTTTTCAATAACTTAATTTATAGATTAATAAATATACCCCTTAATAAGGAAGAATTTAACACAATATAAATACCTTATTAAACCTGCGGTAATTAATAGTTTTAGTACAGATTCAATATAGAAAAGCTCTTAAAAAGTTTCTACCCTAAAGAAAATAAAAGATGATTGTATTTTTAAAAAGTTTACTTACCATCCTTATGCTAATAAGAAATTTACAAAAATTTTAAGGAACATGGAATAGCTTTGGTCCCTCAAAATAAATTTAATTTACTACATTTTTCTAAAAAGGATAAAATTCCAGACTAAAAAATCTGGCATTTACCAACTTGACTGGGTTGTGACAGGATTTACATTGGTAAAACTAAACTTCATTCGGAAACCGGAATGGAGCATTATAGAAATATTAAATATAAACAGATTGATAATTCAGTGTGGCAGATCATTTTTGGTCATTTAATCACGAAATAGATCCAGAGGTTAAATTATTAAAACAATTAAATGGACCTATAGATTGAATGATTTGGGGAAAGATATTCATTTTAAAAAACAGGAACTGCAATAGATTATATTTATAGGTTTGTGTTTTCAAAGGTTGGCTACACATAGAAATATTAAATAGTTGAGCATCTTTAGCTATGTTTACTATTTTAAAGGTCGCTGAGACCCGTAAACCAACGACAGGTGTGGTCCTCCAGACATTCTGGGGGTTGTGAGAGAGTGATGTGACCGCCAAAACATAAAAATATGGTGCTCTCTAAAAAGCGGTTACTATTACTGCTATTGCTCTCTTGTAAATATTGGAGAGCAAGAGGATTAATGACTTCACTGTCAGAAATCCAGCATTAGCTAAGAAGACTATTTTAAATAGACCATTGAGAATGCGGTAGATGATCATCACGAAGCAAATGTCTGGAATTTTAAAGAACTTACAGCATTACTAAAATAAGTGAAGCTTTTAGTCCTTCAGTTAGTTTCTGTTTTAGATTCTGTTGCTTCACTGTTAACAACTTCAGTTTTTCATTGAGGCTTCACATCTTTTACGGCTTTGACAAGAAAACAATTCCATGCAATAAGTAAACATTACACACGATCTACAGTGATAAGTAAATACAGTTGGTGCAATGTTGCCAGTTCTAACAGAATTAAGAAGGCTGTGATTATAGCTATAAATTAAGAACCTTTAATCAATAATAATTCAGCCAGGTGATGATACATTTTTTGGATAAAAGTATTGTTTTATAGAAAGCTAAACTTTTTGGCTTCTCGATATTAGACTTTCTTGTTGTTCACAATAAGAGAAATTCACTGTTAAAGTCTGATGGATTATGTTACTTCCACTCTCTATATGTATTATATTTCTCTTTCAACTGATCTGTCTTCATTCTTAATCACTTTTTGTAACGAGAACTTCTCCCGAAAACCATATACTCAAACATGAACAGCCAGGATTCTCAGAGTGGGCATTTCAAAGGCATCTTTGTCCCCTAAATCTTTAATTTTAATGAGGGTAGATGTTTTCAAAAGTAAAAGGTCAGGAGTCTGTATAGTCCAGATGGGGAGGTTGAGAGGAAGCAGCAGAGGACTTACGCTGTGTGACTGGGACGGGGCAGACGTGCAAAAGTATGTGGTAAGAAGACTCCATGAATGAGCAGTGCGGGGATTAGAATTTCATTAGGGAAATACTGGTTACAAGGGACAAGAAATTATATACGGTTGTGGAAATTGTTCTAAGAGAATTCTGGTACATTTTGGGAGTTGTCACAACCATCACAATAATGTAGAAGTGCAGTACAGAAGATAGTGTCGTTTTCCTTGTTGTACACCTGAAGGTCCTCTGTGACCTTCATTACACCCTGAGATTGACCTAACGTGTTTCCCCACATACCTACATTGACCGTTAGTATGCATGTACAGAAGATAATAGAGCTTGTTAAAGCACAAATCTTTTGTGAAATTAACTATTTCTGAGATGTTTCTTTGTTATTGGTTTGAATTTTCAAATACTGCTACTATTTCCAAGTAGCAAGGGGCTGTTAGTCTTTTCTCAAAGTCATGTAAAAAGCATGGAATTTCAAAGTAATCACTTGTTGGTGTGCTTCTTAAATGCCAAAAGTTTATCCCAATTAACAAGAAGTGATAGAAGCTGTTGTTAAAATATTTTGCAGAAAAGTGAGTGGGAAATGCAACACATCAGAATAATTATGTTTTGGTTGACACAGCATACTTGGAAATTTTAGTTGCCATTATTTTCTCTCCCATGAGATGGAGGCTGAGCAGGTCAGCTTCCATGTGTTAACAAATAAGACAATTGGGATGGTGTATGTTTCAGATTTCTGCAGCCTGTGCACAAATGTGACATGAGTCTCACAGATCTACTGGGCGAACTGCAGAGAGATCCTTGGCCTGTTGCACAAGGAAAACGTCCACTCCGCTCAACTGGTGTCGCTCTTTCCATTGCTGTTGGTCTTCTGGAAGTAAGTACCAAAGTGAAACTGTACAGTGAAATGTTCCTCAAGTAGGACATCCATTCTCAAAGTCACCAGATACTGACATCCTACCCTATTTGCTGGCATATAAGACACTTTTTTTTTGCTTGAAGAATAAGCCCAAAAACTGGATGTGTCTTATATGCCAGTAGCAAGTTAAGGCAGGTAATTATCATTCATCAGATGATACCAATATCCACTAACAAAGAGATTGCCAACTTTACTAGATCAAATCATGGTGTTGAAGATTTATAAAAAGGTATTGCTTTGTATGTGAACCAAGATGAAAATATAGAAGATGCCAACCGAGTGGAAGAATAAATTGTTGAATTTGATCAATTTCTCACTAAAGCAAAGAAAAGAGACCATGAATTTTGTGGATTTGAAGATAAAAATTAAAAGGTGATCAGCTTTAAATTAAAAGGTGATCAGCTTTCCTTACTTGTATTGCCTAGATATTTTATGTATATGTACCTATCTATAATTGTTTTGCAGTAGACACATTAAATGAAAAAAAGTTAAGTGGGGTGCATCTTTTACTGAGGTGTGTCTTATATGCCAGCAAATATGGTACTTCATTTTGGATAACAATATTCTTCCCTTCCTTGTCTATCATACACTTGTCCCTATTCCAGTCTTTTTATTTTCTATATCATATGCTTTTGTGTTCCTCCCAAAAGTTTGACATCAAGATTCACCAGAAATACTGTATTTCATCTCATAATGGTTGCACCTTGATTTATAGACAAGCAATCAGGACTTTTTAGCATTTCAGTGTATAATCATCACATTAATATTCCAGGTGTTCTCTGTTGAGAATCATTAAAAAATAACATTTTGCCACTGCAACCTCTTAGGTTCATGGGACAGAGTACAGAGTATGCATTGAAGTAGAAAGATGGGTTGATTAATAACACTAAACAAGTCCCCGGAACATACATATTTCAGAGACTAGTTTTCTCCATTATCAACCGGACATTGACTGAACTTCCATAGAGTATGCAGTGTATTGTAGTATATTCCTCGATGATGCAGACTTCTGAGATGGTTGCTAGCCCATCAGTGAAGTACCTAAAGCATGGGAAGTAGCAGACATGACTAAATGATAAGCGAATAAAGTGACAAGGAATGTGAACCATTTTGTTATCACTTAGTCTTCAATTGTGTATGATTGTCTCTATAGTTATTCTAATGAGTGCTTATCTGTTACAGTGACCTTCATTTATTATTCACCTATTTTAACTTCTTTCCAGGTCAAATTATAGACTTGTTCAGTAGTCCAATAACATAAAGTCCAGTTAAAATGTATATGCGATTTAAGAGTATCATAAATGCTTCTATAACTAATGGATGACTCGTGATTCAGTAAATGCATAGTCACATTTTTCTTTCCTTTTCTCCCCCTTCTTTCCTGTTTTTATTTTTATTTGCTGTAGTGGGTGTTAGCATTGCAGTATCAGCATCACTTTTTTCCCCTGTCGTTTTTTTTTTTTTTTTCAAGTACAAAGAGTGTAATATTGTCAGGCTGCTTCACTACACTCATACTTGCTCTCGCTCCCATTACTGTATACTAATTGCTGAAAGTTAACACAAAACCTTACTACACAAAAAATGCAGATCTCATTAAAGCATATAAATTATGTCAAATAACATTTTGTATGATGTTAGTTATTTCCAAGATATTCTTTGTTATTGGTTTGAATTTTAATAGCTTTTTTCAAGTGGCTAATTGGTATTTGTTTTTTCTCATGTTCATGCAAAGGGAATAGAATTTCAAAGTCATGCTGTTTAAAAATGTGATTATTGCTTTAGTGTGCTTTTGCTGTGTTATGACAGCTGTGGTGTGAGAGGTGTGTTGCAACCTTTGTGGTAAACTGGTACCTGACACATTCTGTTGGCAATGATTGGCTCTCACATACACATGATTGTTACAGAGCACCTCGAGAGAAGTTATAATAAAGCAATAATACTGCATTCTTTTTATACAAGGGCAATTCATAAAGTAAGGTCTGAATCACCGTAGCTCATAGAATTTCGTGCAAACATTGTGATGCACTGCCCACAGAATGCAGGCAAGCTTTAGGTGCAAAGTGTCAACTCAAATGTTTAAAAGAATTAATGGGCCCAATGACTGGATTCAAGTTTTGGCAGCGAGGAACGTTTCAGCTGCAGACATTCATTGACAGATTAGTGAAATGCAGTGAGTGACAGCAAAGTTCGTAAGTGGGTGAGAGTTTTCAAGATTGAACGGGAGAATGTCCATAAAGAACCACCCTCAATGATCACAGAAGATTTGGTCAGTATTGTGGATGAAAAGATCTGTGAAGATCGCCAATTGATAATTTACACTGCTTACCCAGTGGTTATCCAACAACTGATTATCCTCACAGACAACAGACTTCTATGACATCAACATAGAAAAGCTTGTAGAACATTGTGACAAATGTTTAGACAAATATTGCAACTGTGTAGGAAAATAGGAAAAGATGTAAGGAATTAAATAAAACAACCATTTTGAAACCATTTATAATGGTTTAATGCATATAAAACATTGGACTTTACTTTATGAATTGCCCTTGTACCAACATGTAATATGTAATGAAAGTTTACCTTGCTTAACAATAAGTAGAACAATAAGCTTTAGTGAGAATGGTTTGTGGAAGAGTGAGTAGAGGAAGTCATGTGAATGCAATGCTTGGGATTTTTAGATGCAAGGATTACTTTACACCTATAGTATAATATTGTGAGATATTAATTGGTGAAGAAAGTGAGGTGAGTATGGTACCTGAGATTAAGGCTTGCTTTCCTTGTTCTAGGTTTCGCTTGGTTTGGCTCCAGTAACAAAAGGCAGCTATTCAGTGGTAAACTGTTTGCATTTTGTACCCATGTTTGCAGCATACCCCTTGAACTCCTACTCTGCATGAGGGTGTGTCTCAGGGCTACTTTACTGGGTTTCTTGTGACCGGTAGGCAGCTTGTACAGGGCTGCTATATAAATCCCTTTTGGTGCCTATCTCCTCTTGGTAACCCCAAACAAATGATGATAATCATACCTTTCATTGTAAAAGGTGTTTGAAATGATACTCCACAAGCCTGGTGTCTGTTAAGCACACTATTAAACACTTGTGCTGTATACCAGATACTCTTCTGCTGTTCATTGAAACCAGAGTAGCTATCACTGTGAAGAAACTCTCTGTATTATCCGTGTTAAAGTAATTTGCAATCATCGTTCCTAACAGCTGCTTCTTGCTCTCACTCGTGCTTGCTACATATCACTTACAGCTGAACACTTTCATCTACGCCCTGCATAAAAATCATAGTTCAAAATACAGGCTTAAGTAATAATTGGGATTGTAAGCATACCAGAGGGAAATCTGGTGAAGAATGGACAGCAGTATATTGAGTGTGTTTGCATTGAATATCTGACAGATTATAATCACATGTATTTGAATCTGGAGAGCAAGACATTTATCTGTCAACAGAAAAACACAGGGTGAGGCAACAATTTTCAGTTCATAGCAATTCAAATTTAGGAATTGTAACAAACGAGAAAACACCAGCTTCTTCCTAATCACACCTTATTGCCTTCTAGTCAGTTAGCGTACTGCTAATGTTACACGTAGATCACTTTTGTACAAACACAGAACAACTGTTGAATCGAATCACAATAAAGAATTGTCAGATTACAACTCACACTGAGCTGCACTTGGCACAATTCACAGGTGCTGTCCACTGAACACGTAAACATTTAACTGACTCCAACATTTTCCTACAAGAACAACTGAAATGACTCCCTTTCTGGGCACGAGCGAGTCCCTTATATAGTCCCCCATACAATAAGAGAGTTCTGGAAGTAGAATGCTCTGCAGTGAAATAGGAGGAACAGTCTCTACAGAAAATGACACACAATAGCTGTTGTTTCCGTATGGCCCATTTTCCTGCTGGAGGATGGGTCATTAAGACCATTTCTGCTGCCAGCAGAGCTCAGACCCCAACCTGCAAACCTTACCAGCCGCACCTGGGCTTATGGCCAATGCGACAGTATTTTTTCCAAATACTTGTTGGAAGTAGTTCGTAAGGCATAAGACAGTTGACTTCTGTGCCATTTTTGTTCTATTGATGGAACAGCCTTAGAGTTTTATTCTGCGTTGGTTTTATTGCAGTTGTATGATTTGAAGACTTAGGAAGCCACAGAGTTGTTGCAATTAGATCTCTAGTTTTAGTTCATGGCCTCGTTTAACATTCAGCCATTCACAAAATGAATCCAATGTGCTCTTCCCAAGAGTGGAAAAGTTAAAAGTGTAGCATTTCCATTCACAGGCTTTGGTAAGCTTCTTGTCAATTGTGAATTCTAACACTGTAATACACACATCACTTTGTTGTTCTGTTCTCGTTCCTTGTTCTCTTTTCCATTCCTGGTTACATAGTTTCAAATATTGTCACTTCACCAAAACAGCTGTAAAAATAAATTTTCATATGTGCTGTCATGAACAGTACAGCTCCCCTAATAGTGTCTGAGGTGGGAAATTATGTACTTCAGCATATGACAGTCATACTGAAAGTAGTGAGTAACAATTTTTAAAACAATATTTACCTTTACTTTTTAGATAAAACAAGCATGTCGTAATGTAGAGACCTATCTCTCACTTTTCAACATAGTCTCAATTTCTTTGCACACATTTTCCCCATTGTTCTGCAAGTTTGAAAATACCCTCTGTTCCAGCTACACGAGGACACTGATGCACTGCTTTTTCAGTATCCTCCACTGTCTCATATTGTTGGCCTTGCATCTGTTCCTTAACAGAACCAAAAAGATGGTAGTCTGAGGATGCCAAGTTGGGACTGTAGAGTGGATGTGGAAGAGTTTCCCTCCCAAATGTTCTGATTTTCTCTATTGTGATGTGGGCAGTGTGAGGAAGTCCACTGTCCTGTTGCAGGATATGATGTTTCCAGGGCACTTATCGTACAATGCACATTGGAGCTCCCAATGTGTCTGGATATAGCAGGCAGCATTTATGATTTATCCAGGTTCAAGAAAGTCAACCATAATGTAGCCCTGTGCATCCCAGAAGATGCTACTGATAACTTTCCCAGGAGAAGGAACTGTCTTCGCTTTCTTCTTCAATGGTGAATCCAAATGGAGCCATTCCATACTGTGGTGTTTTGCTGCAGGCTCATAACTAGGGCTCGGAAGTTCATGCCCTAAAAACACTGAAATATGCATGCCAATATGCTCTTAAAAACTTGAAAATATGCCAAAAAATATGCACTATTTAATTAAAATAATGTCCCTTTGCAGTAGACAAGACGAGTTAGTATAAATGATAAATAAAGTTACCTTATTCCTTATAGGTTGAAGCAGAAGTGGTCCTGCTGCTAGTATTAACTGCTAAATTGCAGTTCACAACCAACACTTTGCACAAATTTTCAACTGTAAAACATCGTCTGTTGTCTCGCAAAACACTTTTGCAATGTGAAAAACTTCTCTCCACGTCACAAGATGTTATCGGGGCATATTTAAATGATGTTAACTGCGTCACAGAGAGAGTCAAGTCTCTTGCTGTGACAGATGGTTCTCTTTCGAGGAGTCTTGAATATCGCACATCTGTTTATAACCAGAATTTTTTGAAATTACATAATTCACTTTCTCTTTCACTTTTTGTCCTATACTATCAGGAACCGAACTTAGATCACATATTGTTTTTTCAAAGACAGTAAGTGATTCATGCAAGGGAGATCCTACAGCTTCCAATGCCGTTATGGCTGTTGGTAAGAAAGAAAAATGGGCAGATATGAAACTAAGATCCTCTATTAACCCAGTGGCTGACAGAATATTTTGCACAGTTTCTACTGATGAAGCATCTTTCGAGTCCAATGAATTAACAACCTCTTCGACTATTTCTATGTGCTCAGCATAATATAAAACTGCATCGACCCATGTTCCCCATCGAGTTAGCACTGTTGCAGGAGGAAATTGGATATTAGGTGCTGTTGATCTAAACAACTTAACTCTTTTAGGAGATTTAACAAAAATTCTCTTTGTACTGGACACAAATCTATCTACCAATAGGAAAGAATCATGTATTGTCTCAGAAATGCGATGAAGAGCATGTGCCAAACAAGTTATATGAATTATGTTAGGAAAAATACATTTCAGAGTTTGTCCTGATTTTACAGTATAAGGACCTGCATCAGTAACAAATAAAAGTAACCGGTCGTATTTGATTCCACATGGCCATAGTAATTTTAAAGAGTCCATCACAAACTGGGTCACAGTTACATTGCCAGTGGCCGACAATTCGCTCACATTAAGAAGATAAGATGTAGTCTTTTGTTCATTATTTAAAGCACCCACGATTATATTAGCAATAGAACAGCGCTCAGAATCAGAGGTTTCATCAACAGACAACCACACAAACTGATACGGTAATTCATTTTGAATATTTGGCAATACGTTATTGTAACAATGTCCTACATAAGTCTTACGCAGTGTACTTTCTTCAGGCACATGTTGTCGAGTGTACTTGGCAAGAAAGTTTTTAAATGTCGGATTATTAATTTTGAACAAGGGAATATCAGCAGCTAAAAATGCCTGGCACAAATCATAGGAAAATTCAGTAACCCTACTTCCTAAACATTCTACTAGCTGTTTTTGAACAGGTTCTTTGTTTGCAAGTTTCCTGATTAAATTCTCCTTATGTTTTGCTGTGCTTATGTGCTGAACTATTTGAAATCTTTTCTCACTCCCTACATTTTTTTCACACGCTCCACAAAACAGTACCCTATTATCTGTAGATATTAAGTCACTCAAAAACTCTTTCTGTAAATTAATTAGTCTACCCCTCGAAGTTGGTTTTATTTTCGGCATTTGAAGAGCTTTTTAACATTTTATATGCCTAATTTAATTTGGTAGGAACCAGTTCACAACACTGTTACGTTTGAAGACCATGACACTACTACTGGTGGACAGGCAAGCGTTGCTCAACGAGCTCAACGTTGCTCAAAATGTTGACCTGCACTTTATCTTTGTTAATATAGACCTCTCACATAACGCACTGATTATTCTCTATGCACATACATATAATGAAAGCGTGGAAACATGGGATTCACTGCATGACAACATGACTCAGCATTAGTTCTCGCCACCTCGCGAGTTGCATCATCATGTGCAATACTACCAATATGAAAAATATTATACAGATGGAAAAATAATAGAAAAACATAAAAATCATTAAAATATGCAATATAGCGGCTATAATATTGAAATCTTTGTGAGTTGTATCATCATGTGCAATACTACCAATATGAAATATATTATCCAGATGGAAAAAATTATTAAAAAACCATAAAAATCCTTAAAATATGCAATATAGGGGCTATAATATTGAAATAATATGCATTTATCAAAATCAAGAAAATATGCCGGTATATGCACTATAAAATCATGTCCAAATAACTGAAAATTCCATAATTCGTGCACATAACGTAAAAGCATACTTTTTTAACACCTAAGAAAGAACATGCAAACTTGAACTTCCTAGCCCTACTCATAACGAGGGAATCAGCTTTCATCTCCTGTCACAATATTTGTCAAAAAATCACCTTCATTTTGAAATCTCTGAAGGTTTTTTTTATCTGAAGTTTGTGGTCTTAAGTCAGTAAATGTGGGACCCAACGGGCATAGACTTTTTGATAACCTAAGCTTTATATAATTTCTTGCACTACACTATAATCATACTTCAAAGTACAGTGATTTCATCTACTGCGATATTCCTATCTGCTGTCAACTATTTCCTTGTTGTGATCCATGGAGGCAGTGCGCGTGTGGCCCCTACAAGGCTCATTTTGGATACTCGTTTCCCCATCTTTGAAATGCTTCACCCATCACCTAATACTGCTAGCACCCATGCAGACATCTCCATAGGCACATTAAAGTTTGAGATGAATGTCAACAGCAGATTTTCCCTCTTTAACTTTCTCAGCCTTCTCTTGTGCTTCATGGCGTCAGGTTTCCTATCCATTTCTTATACTACTGTTGATCCTGTGCCATTCTCTTTAATCCAACCATTCCTTTTAATATCCATTGTTCTTGTATTGCCTGTTTGTTTCTTTGTAATCTTCCCAGCCATTCCTTGAATTTTCTGAATCAATAGGATATCCACCATGTGGCTGATTAGCCCTGTGCTGGCTTCACCAGAGCCCCATTAGCCTGACTTTTCACAGTTCTCGTCAGGCCTCCTCAACCACTGTAGCGGTCCTGGGACACAATGGTCCCGCTGTGCATCACCCTGACAAGCAATCCATTGCTTTACCAGTTACCACCTCGCACGACAAGGACATTGGGAGGCCTCCTCTTAACAAGGAATTCAATTACAGTATACTGTTGAAACGAAACATTGATGTCTGCCATTTTGGAAATACTGCCTGTGGTTATGTGAGAGAAGCTGATAATGTTGCAGAATTGTAACATATGGAGTAAAGTCTGTAGAGTATGATCCAACAGTTCTTTTTGTTACATTGTTGGATTTTGAATTTTTACAATGGGTGGCTCACAACTTTTAGTATGACCTTTGTATTAATCCCTAATTTAAATCTTTTTATTTTGGAGTGGTTCCCCTGCCCTATGTTTGCCATCCAAAGATTTATGCAACTAACACTTAAGGGCCGGTTTCACCAATGTTAAAAATACTTCAACATCTTATTTGGTAACATTTTCTTAAACGTTTAACAAAAGTTTAGCATTACAATGCTCTTGGTTTCAATAGCAGTCAACTAGTTTACATTCACAGACAGTTATTTGATTGAGGTTAGAATTGCAATGGCAACTGAGAAATCCAAGTGCAGTGAAGTGATGTTAACCATCCAACATGTTTCTTGAGACCATAAAGTGACTGCTGCAATTTTATGTTAATATAAAATGTAGCACCAAATATGCCAGTTATGAAGAGTTTAGAACAGTTTGGAACTGGTGATGGACACTGCATTAAAACTGAAGTGGATAAAAGTGTATTATCAGTGATAAATGAACAAGTAGACCCAAACAAAAGTACTGTTCACTTCCTGAAGCAGTTGCTTCTGAAATCTTCCAGATAAATGAAGACAATAGTTTTGGAAGTGTGAACATTATCATCTACCATTAGATAAAAAGTGCAAGTAGCATAAAAATCTCATAGCCTAGGAGAAAGAGGCATATTTCTGTTGGTAGCATTCTAACCTCTCGTATTTTTCTCCAACCCAGCTCACAGCCACTTTTGTCGTCCTCCATGGTCATGGGGTTACATGCTAATCTCTGGTTCCTGAGGTTGCGGATTCAAATCTGGTGGAGGGCAATGGTTTTTTTTTGCGTGTGAAAATCCTTAGCATGGCTTCCTTCAGAAGGAAAGTAAAGTTAGATTTACAGGATGTAATAGAACCTCTAGCCTGATAAAGAGGCCTCTGAGCAAAATTAAGTGATCTTTCATGCTCAGTATAGAATATGATACTAAGAACTACAACAGTTAAGAGTGTCCATAAATGAAACTCAAGTTTTTTTATAACTGCTTTGGACAGCCTCTGTCAGTTCAAAAGTGACTTGTCCTGTAGGTTTTCAAAATCTTTTACACATAATTCTTCTTTGGTTAGGAACAGAATACAAAAACGTTAAATACAATAATTCTGTATCAACATCTTGTTTGGGACAGCCATTTTCTAAATTCTTATATTTTTTAAATACCTAGTAGTTTAAATACTGTAGTCAGGAAATTGTGCAATTATCTAGTTTTCAAGAAGTGCCTAATAAGACACTTAGACTTAGCAATGGGGTTTTTAAATGAAGGGAAATACAATAAATGATAACTAGTAACAGTACATAGGGCATTCATTGCCCTTTCCTTCTTTATTGTTATAATAATAATAATAATAATAATAATAATAATAATAATAATAATAATAATAATAATGATAGTAGTAATAAATTATAATATTAAGAAAAACAAGTTTAATACTGAGTTATAATATAATGTCATTTGAGGAATCCGGCCCTATGTCTTGTAATATTTGCTTTTGACCCTTGGTTCTTATCTCATTAAATGAAGATTTTTGTTAAACCTTATCCTGTAATTACTCTAACCAGTTTTGTTCAAAGTGTCTTAAAGTATTTTGTTTGGGTATATTCATTCATTGTTGAAATGGTACAAGACACTAGTACAATGAAAGAAATGCTGTTGTTACTAACATTTCCTATATGGTCAATGACTTTTTGGGGGAATTTTGTTCTACAGAGGAATTACTGGACCCATTTATTACCTGTTAGTTGTGAAGGTAGGATGACAGGCTTTACCATATTGCATCGTGGGGATACTTCACAAAAATATGAATAGGGATGACTGAGAACCAGTGAGTGTCATAGTCAGGGTTTGAGTTAGTGTGGTTGAAATCTCGGCTATGTCACTACCTTTCCAACTTTTGCCTACGCATGATATGTGTGGAAGAACATGATGAAGCTAATGTTCTTATTGGATTTACTAGTTAAACTTGAAGTTTAAATTCTTATACAGCCTAGAAAAAGACTGACAGCATTTATTAAACTGTTGAGTGTTTCTGATGATATTTGATTGACTTTTTTCAGTGCACATATCCAAACACGGGTGCAAGAGTGATGCTGTTTGTTGGAGGTCCATGCTCTCAAGGTCCTGGCCAGGTAGTGAATGACGACCTTAGACAGCCAATCAGGTCACATCATGATATCCACAAAGACAATGCCAAGTACATGAAGAAGGGTATCAAACATTACGAAGGTTTGGCAATGCGAGCAGCTGTGAATGGCCATGCAATAGACATCTATTCATGTGCTCTGGACCAGACTGGCTTGCTTGAAATGAAACAGTGCTGCAATTCTACTGGGCAAGTATAGAATATGCAAATCATAGCATCATACAGGAGTGATTTCAGAAATAATCCACATTACTTAATGCACTTACATGTTATTCACTTCTACATTTTTCACAGATACACATAAACATTTTTGGGTATCATATTTTGTCCAGCATTGGCCTACCACCTAGGTGGCCCGGGTTCGATCACAGAGACCTGCATGTGGTATTCATGGTAGACGAAGCAGCACCAGAACGGGTTTTCTCCAGGTTCTCCGGTTTCCCCCCATCACTCATGCCACCAACTGCTTCATTATCACCTTTCCATTCATCGATTTTGCCTGCATTTCATATCATTCTCTTCCTCACTCTCACTGGTACTTGGCTGACCACCTTCCAGGTCTTCACTCTGTCCGGCCCATAGGTTCCTGTGTTCCCCAACAGGCATCTGACACTAAAGGGAGCACGAAATAAGAAGGCACATGAGTAGCTCCAATCCCTACTCAGCTATGGAGCGCTGTTGCCGGCTCATATCGCTGTGCGAAAGAAAGAGAGGGGAGATAAGCATGTGAGCGTTACCGGTAGACAGCAGCGAGGATGGTGAAGGATTGCAAGGTGCACATTTAAAACCTGTCATAACAATTTCAATCTCTTTAAAATGAGACAATAGGCTCTCTAATCCTGTAATTTGCTTCAAATATAAATCCCTCATCTAAGCAGACAATTTTCATTTGCAATCTAATGTTTCAACGGAGTTCACATCTTTCAAGCTGAAAATTGGGCCTATTGACTTCTTAAGTTTTTTATTACATCCGATTCTCTAGGAACGTTTTCGTGTAAATATTTTTACTGTCGGAGTGAAAGTGTGATCATAGTTGCGCAATTTGAAACATTTTCTGATAGGTATTTGTCATTTTTTTTCTCAATTTAGTGTCTATGCGGAGTGTCATGTTAATAAGTTTATTAGGTATTCTAAGTGAAAATCTACATTATTCAACAACAAATGACTAAGCGGAAGTTCAAGCAACCTTTTACGGGTAATATTCCTGTGTGGCCTTCTCGGTTGTGTATTTTAGACATATTTCAGCACTTAAATGTTCCTTATGATGCAATTTGTAAGTTATCAGAGCGAAAGCCCGGAAATATTTTCTTTTAATTTTAACCCCAAAGATGTTGTGGAACCTTTATAACCTATTTTATCCCTCATTAAGCGAACGAGCTTTTTAATAGTAGAATATTCACCGTTATCATACATTTGGAAAATGGATCTACGCAGAACGTCTTTCTGAAAGTCGTCCAGATTCGAAACCCGTTTTTCTGTCTTACGGTGTTTTCCGGGGGATTTAAACAAGGGCCGCCATGATTCTGAAGAGGTTGTTTTACCTTGTTGCACTATACGCGACACTGAATGTTCACTTACATTGCACGCCTTAGCTGTTAGCGCGACTCTGTTTAAATGCAATGTTCGCACGCACTTCTTCTGAGGACAATTCTTTTAAAAAGGTGTAAACATTGAAATTAATAGCCCGTGCATCTGAGTGTAGTACTTTTCCTTTCGATCTACTCGCCTGTAAGCCACTTGTACCGGGTTTTGATAATGACATTTGTGAACAACAAAACGAGTTACAGTAATTATTAGACACACGTTACACTGCACATATACGTCAGCCTTGGAACATTCATAAGAATAAACTAAATTCCGTTTCTTGCAGATATCTCGCCCATTGCGAAGACAAACAATTATTATGATGCAAGGCAAGTGTTGTTTGTTATCGCTGAGCGCAGTGTTTATTCAATTGATCATATCTTGGGCTACAGGCCACCTAAAATTTTGCTTCTTGGACAGTCAGCTTCAAAATTTCTAGCTCTTTTCAATGGAATTCTTTGTAATAATGAGCCGTTGCTGGATTTGTTGAGCGCAAAGAGAAAAGTGAAAACCAAATATTGCGCTAGGCAGCGCGTTAACGAACTGGACAACGTCGCCTCTCTAGGATTGGCTACTTGCTCTCACACACCTTCTTCTAGCTCCACCTCATGTGCCTTCTTATTCCGTACAGCTTATAGGCATTGGCTTGCAAGACCTAGAGGGTGTAAGTCGCACATTAGGGGAGGGTAATCAGATAAAGAAAAAAAAGAAAAATATTTTGTCCTCTGGGATACAAGAATGAAAGTCAGCTTCCCCATATGACAATATCACTATGAAATGTGCCTTAGAGATGGCTTTGAAAAATGGATGCAGTGTGATGCAGTTCTAGTGGAAGCATAGAGAAGGGGTGCTGGTTTTTGAAGTTAGGTGAACCAGCACAAAGACACATTTAGCTTTGTAAACGAGAAGTAAAATGGTGGTGAATTATCTTAAGCGTTTGTATTAGTTTTGTGCTATTAATTGTAAATGCAGTAGCAACCGTAAAGTGAAAATTGTATTGGTTATACTTGTTTCTATTGGGGCCAGTTTTTACCCTTGTAATTAAAGCAAATAAAAAGTTTTAAAAGATAGCTGGAATTGAGATTTGGATATTCTTTAGAAAGAGTCCCGTGAGAATTTCATCTAAGTCCCACTTGGCAGTGTAAACAAATTCTTACGAAAGTTGCCGAAGTTGCAGTGTTAATACAGTGCTGCCAACAGCACTATTTCTCCATTAATTTGTTACCAATCTTAAATTTGAATGTTTTAGCGGGGACCCGGCAGTATGCTAGTGAACTTGTTAGAGTGCCATGACTCGCTTCATTAGCATAGTAGATTTAGCGCCTTTGTGCTATAATGAAGAAGAATGTATGCAATTCCTATATGACAAGGGCCTGCTGAGAACCCGAATGCTATGTAGGGAATGCGATGCCGTGCTACACCCCATAAAAATTAATTAGTGTTAATTCAGCACTTCCGGTGTAGTTTTTTTAGTGGGTAGTGCCCTAGGGCGAAGCCTACAGTCTCCCATCTGTGCCATTCCATCTCATGAGGCTCCGTAAATGGATTTTTTCTCCACTCGAAAATAAAAAAAAATAAATAAATAAAACGGGCCAGCATTTCGTGGACCCAGTAACAAGGCAATAATGATAATGTACACAACAATAGTATGGAGTCGCGCTAGCGATATATCTCTGTGGGCAATAACGATAATGTACACAACAAAATGATAATATAATGTGCACAAGAATTGTATGGAGTCGCGCTGGCGGTGTAGAGTAGCCAACGTGCACGCGAGTGTTTAGCGTGTTGGCAACAAAATCTATTGTGGTTGAAAAAGCAATGTTGGCAGATGTGAAAATCATCTGCTAGTGATAGCTAGCGCATGCAGCACAACCTAGTAGCGATTCTGCTAACGACTGTCGGTGCATGCACAGGAAGTAACTTCGGACTTAGAATTTGGCCGGCAAGTGCTACGGGACTCTTTCTGAAGAAGAGCCTTGATATTTTGTTGGGTATATTTGGTTGTGTTTTATATTTTTCTGGTCCCCATGTACAAAATGTATTAATTTATTACTCAGTTATACATTGTGGTTATGCTATGTTATGATATATGAGGGCTGTCCCAGAGGTACCTGATCTAATAAAGGAAGCACAAAAGTTTAGGAAAAACATCTTTATTTCTCTACATAGTCTCCTTTCAGTTTGATACTCAATAGCTTCTATACCTTGTTTATAGCGAGAATCGTCAAGCTCTGCAAAATAGCAGACTATACCTCTTCAGTGTTGGCAAATCTTTTACCGCCAATCCATTTCCAAGTTTGGAAACAGAAGGTAATCATTGATTCATTGATTTTGGCCATGGCAATAATGGATGTGTAACTGGTGCATTGTTGCGGTGAAACAAAACTTTCTTTTTCATTAAATGAGGTCCTTTTTGGTTGATTTCATCAATACTGCAACAAGTTTGCATGATACTATTTGTTGCTTTTCCTTTTTGGAGATATCAATTAAAATTATCCGACATGTATCCCAAAAAACTGATGTCGTGACCTTGTCTGCTGATGGAGTTGTCTTCACCTTCCTTGGAGGCGATTCTCCCCTTTCAATCCACTGTTTCAACTGTTCCTTCATCTCAGGTGTGAAGTGATGGACCTGTGTTTCATCCATGGTTATGAATTTTATTGACACAAAAATTCAGCTTTATTGTGGCAAAACATCACCAAACTATACTGAAACATCCTCGTGAGCCTTTTTTTTTTTGTCCCATTGTGAGCAAGTGCAGCACCCATCTTGCATACAGCTTTGTCATTTCCAAATTTTCAGTCTATGTGCAATGTACAGTACTTTTTGAAATGCCTGCAATGTCTACTAGAGTCTGATTTTTAAAAGAAGATACATGGCAGCAGTCAAGCAAGGGGGGTTAAGGATAAGAGGGGAAGGTCGTTGCTATGGAAATGTAAACAAAGTTTGCCACATTAGCCGCACTGATAAATAGTTTACTGCTCAGATCAGTTATCACTAAGCTCGTGCGGGGAATGGAACTTGTGTGGATGTTCAGTTGCATAATGTGTTGTTAGCCTACTTCGTTAACACTTTTATATTAAAAGGCGTAGTATTTGTATTGAGAACAAATTACCTTTGTTTTGATAGTAGGCTACTAGAGATTACATGTAAATGTTTTCGCTTCTGTAAGATAAACCCGAACATTTGTTTATATGTCTCGAGTATTGAGGGTTATCACTATCTGCTTTTTGACAACACTGCAGCTCTCCATGTGGAAATGCTGGTATTTGACATGTATCTTCTTTTAAAAATCAGACTATAGCTTACACACTTTCAATTGACAGCCATCCAAAAGTGTTTTGTGGATTTCTTTACAATTTCTGGCATGGTCACCTCATTTGTTTGACTACTGCGATGTTCATCCTGGCAGCTCGTACGGCCTTGAGTAATATTTTAATGCTGCTGTAAACAAAGGAATAGATTGCCCCAGAGTAGAATCTAGTTCAGCTGTAATATTAATTGGACTAAGATCTTTCAAATTCAGGTATTGTATTACGTAACAATGAACGGTTTGATCTATTTGAGGTAGAATCGGAATTGAAATATTCAATGACACAGCCGGGATTTGAACCACAGACCTTCTGCTTCACGACTGCTCTAACCACTGAGCTACTGTGACAACTTGCCAGTATGACATTCGATTCTCCAGCTGATTCATATTTTTTCCGGTAGACCACAAAGGGAATCTCACATCTGAGATAAATACCCTAAGGCTTACTTACAATCATTCTGGGATTAAATAAGCTTTAGGTGGTAATTATTATTTATTTATGCCAACAAACTTACTGCTAGTGTTTTAAACACATAAGCCATGTGTGGTCAAGGTTTGAGAGGTAGAATCAGAACTAAAAAATTCAGTGACACAGATGGGATTTGAACTACAGACCTCTCTTAACATTGCCCACATACAGTTTGTGTGTTTAAAAGTACCAGCAGCAAGTTTGTTGGCATAAATAAATAGTAGTTTCATCCATGTTTACAAATTCACTGAGAGCATTCATTATTGATGGCTGCCAATCAAATATTAAACATAGCATCTCAAACTTCAAACTTGTATGTTTATTTATTCCCTAATATACAAGGTGTTACCAAAAAGTAACAGGAATTTTTATTTTTCTTAACGAATCTATTTATTCATCAACATCATTGTCCCCTTCAAGGTAATCCCCCTCACTTGCGCCAGCACTTTTTCCAATCTTGGAAGCACTTCTGGAACTCACTTTTTGTTGTGGTGTTCAGCTCCTGCAGTGATTGTTTTTATCTCCTCAGTGGTGGCAAAACAATGTCCTTTCATAGTTCTCTTTAGCTTGAGGAATAGAAAAAAGTCACAGGGAGCCATATCCCCATATCTGGTGAATATGGTGGCTGAGGCAGCATAACAGTCTTGTTTTTTGCCAGAGAATCACAATTGAGCATTGAGATGTGAGCGAGAGCATTATGGTGATATAATTTCCATGACTGGTTTTGCCACAATTCTGGTCAGTTTTTTTCGGATTGCTTCACACAAATGGCACGTAACTTCTTTCAGGTACTTATTGACCATATGACCATAAGGGAGGAACTCACGATATACTATCCCATTGTAATCAAAGAAAACAGAAGAACCTTCACATGTGATTGAACTTGTCAAACTTTGAGAGGTAGAACTGGGACAACAGTAAGTTTGTTGGCATAAATAAATAGTAATTGTCAAACTTTTTTCGGCGTGGCTCTTCAGGCAGTTTCTATTGGGTGATTGGGCCTTGGTTTCGTCATCATACCCATATACCCATGTTTTGTCACCTGTTATACCCTTCTTTAAAAGTTCTGGGTCATTGTCGACTTCATTCAGCAATTCCTGAGCAGTGTCCTTTCGACTTTGTTTTTGGTTGAAATTCAACAGTTTTAGAACAAATTTTGCTGCCACATGTTTCATGCCCAAAGCATCCAAAAAAGTTGTTTGACATGAGCCAAAGAATAAGCTGACATCATCAGCAACCTCTCCCTCTCTGATGGTGATTTGGCGATTTTCCAGAACCATTTTCCTTATTTCTTCCACACTCATGTCACTAATTGATGTGCTAAGGCGTCCAAGTTGTTCATCGTCAACATCTTGACCCGCTTTGAAGTGTCTATACCACTCATAAACTCTTGTCTTACTCAGAGTAGATTCCTCAGAAGACACAATCAACATTTCAAATGCAATGCTGTACTTTATTCCATTTTTAAACCAAAATTTAATGCAAATTCTTTGATACATCTTTTTCGAAAGCAAAAATTTGCCGAACACTTGCAAACAGATGTAACCTTTTCAACTGTCAACAATAAACTAAATATTCAAAACAGCTGAAAATGCAAACATACATCAGGTACATTTGTACCAACAACATAAAAAAAGGTTTAGAAAGTCGTATTTATAAAGCCCACAATTTTAAAAACTCCCATTACTTTTTGATCATACCTCATATTTAAATGTTCAATATGTATCTAGAACAATATCATAGTCATAATAATTTCTTGATCCAGTTATGCACCAAATGAGCCACAAGGTAACCATGCATCTCCATGGAGACACACTGGAATCACTCTAGGAAACTGACTTGACAAAAGAACCTCACATATAAAACTTATCTCTAATGTCTATATCACCGTTTGGGAAAATAAAATGCTCTTCATTGTTTCACAGTGGGCACATGGTGATGGGAGATTCATTCAATTCATCACTGTTCAAGCAAACATTCCAGCGAGTATTTGCTAGGGACCAGAAAGGAGAGTTTAAAATGGCCTTCAACGGGACTTTAGAAGTGAAGACATCAAGGGAACTGAAAGGTATTTTCATTTGTTACACCTTTCTATTTGAATGCACTCTTTAGTACAAAAGAACTCAAGATTAAATCTATATAAAATTCTAGCAAGACCAATATTAAGCTATGCTGGGGATTCTACTTGACATTTTCGAATTTATATAAACAGTGAAACTTTTCGAATAATTTGTAGAAATATTTGAGTCGACCTATACACACTTAACTTTTTATCTGAATGTGTTTCAAAGACCATCATCTTCATTATCAACGATTTCTCAACTGGCATTTGAAGAGGAAGAATCTGTTGTGATTGTGCTGCTATCTGGATTGCTGGATGCAAACTTCAGGATCTCATCTGCTTGTGGTATTTCAAAATTCAGGGTTAGGTAAACTCCCAAATTATCAGTTCAGCTGTAGCTTTTACATGTTTTAATAATTTGATATCCTGTTTTATAGTGTGCTGAGTTAACCAGAAATGGGCTATGGCCAGGATTGCCAATCTTTAAAAGTAAAATTATCGCAGCCACTCAAAATTATAGATTTGGATTGAAAATTATCATACATCATAATTGGTTTATAATGCTACAACAGTAAAAATATCAGCACAACACTTATTAAAATGTAATTAATGGAGGAAAGTTAGCCTCCAAAACGCATTCCGAAAAATTATAAATGTAAGTGTTGTTTAGTGTTGTTAATTGACTCAACTTTTAGATTAAATTGTATTGATGTTTATGGTATCCACTTATAAGATTGATGACCTCAACCAGTATTACAACTTTAGCACTTATGTTTCTCGTACTATTCATCTGAAAGTTCATCTTCAACTGTTGCAGCATTATACAAATTTGTTGTTAAGATAAACTTTAACATCTCCTCGGTGACTTGCAGATTTTTGGACCCACCACATTCATTCACAAGCTTAGATGACAGAATAAGTCCATTTACCATATCTAGTGCCAGTCTGTTTCTAATTTTGCTTTTTATTAAACCCAGTCCAGTAAAACTCTTCCACAAGAAGCATTTCAGTGGGGCAACAAGATCACTGATAATGCAAACTCTGCCAGTTCTTTGAAGAAATCATTATTTCCACCAAGGTGACACATGTGTTTAACAGCACTCCAGAAACTGTCAGGTTTAGGCATGGCATGGCCCTGGCTATGGCTGATTGTCAATTTGCTTGTGTTATGTTCCTGAAGTCTCTTTTCCAGGTTGTTCGCATTTTATTTGGTACACGCCAGATTGTGAAGTGGCAGTTACTGTGTAACCTGCTAAACCATCCAATAACAGAAACGATTGATGATGTTCTTCCAAACATGTTGCTATAAAAAGTTAAGTGAAACTATATGTCGACTCATACTTGTGTAAATCATTTGCTAGTGATGTTTGAATATTTTTATTATGAGTCACTTTTTATACAGCCACTTAAACTTCTAAAATGTTGGAAAATTTGTAAAGTTTTCGAGGTCTTTGAACCTCATCCTCAGCTGTTGGGTTGTTGAAGCTCTCCATCTTCTTGCTACTTAATTAATATTTATGCTAGTGAAGCTGAGATAATAGTAGGAGAGATGAATGTAGGGTTACAGCTAGTGAGATGCGATTCATATACCAAACACCATGCTACAGAAAGTGGAACCACAAAAGAAATGGAGGAGCTGGTTCTAGACCCCATTCTACATCATATATAAAACTATCAGAGCATTCTAAAATAAGAACAAATTAGAAACTAAAAACTTCACTTATCTTAGTATGTTGATATTCTTTTTCTCTTTTGCTGACCCAGGGGTTTCAAGCTATATCCAGCTCATTCTCAAAGCCATATAAACAAAATCGTTGCCAAGCTACAATCTTTTATTTTTGTGAAAAACAATTATTCATATTCAATTTTTTATTTACCAATCTCTGAAAACAAAAATTTATAAATACAATCTATAGATGGTAATTCAAAGTTCATGACATGGATCCTGTTTTTTAAAATAAAAATTTTTTCCCAAACCATTAAATCTATCGGATTACTTAACTGTTTTAATAATTTAACCTCTGAATTAATTTCATGATTAAATGACCAAAAATGATCTGCCACAGCTGATTTATCAGTTTGTTTATATTTAATATTTCTAAAATGTTCTTTTATTCTGGTTTCTAGATGACGTATAGTTTTACCAATATAAACTTTATCACAATCTGAACAGCTAAATTGATAAATGCCAGATTTTTTATAATTTGGTATTTTATCTTTTTTTGAAAAATTAAGTAAATTTTGTATATTAAATTTATTTTGAGGGACCAAATTTATTCCATATTCTTTAAAAATCCTTGTAAATTTTTTATTAGCCCATGGATGAACTTTGAATTACCATCTATAGATTGTATTTATAAATTTTTGTTTTCAGAGATTGGTAAATAAAAAATTGAATATGAATAGTTGTTTTTCACAAAAATAAAAGATTGTAGCTTGGCAACGATTTTGTTTATATGGCTTTGAGAATGAGCTGGATATAGCTTGAAACCCCTGGGTCAGCAAAAGAGAAAAAGAATATCAACATACTAAGATAAGTGAAGTTTTTAGTTTCTAATTTGTTCTTATTTTAGAATCTTGTTGCTTCACTGTTAATAGCTTCAATTTTTACTTAATTTAACTATCAGAGCATGTCTTCTCATGGAATTCCAAGAGTTATGCTTTATTACCACCCTCAAGGCAAAAGATCATTGGGATATTCCGAAAAATGCTGGAAGGAAACTCCTGTTTGAGACTGTAACAGGCACATGGCTTAATACTTGCAGGACAACACAATGACAGATTTTGTATGGGAATAGGGGAGCAGAGTAGGCTTAAGATAAGCAAATATTTTAAGAGTGGGTCGCTACACCCTGGCTTTGAAATTCTGCTATCTTTGCTTGACCAGGTTAGAAAAATACCAATAACAACTTCCACCTTGAGAAAGATATAACTCTTTGAAAATTTAAAAACCAATAACAAGGAGTATCTTGGAAACTGTTGGCCCCACAAAAAAAGTTGATGAAAAACGTAAGTTGTGTGCTTTAATGACATCTACATTTATTATACAGTAAGATTTTGTGTATCTTTAACAGTTACCTGTTATGCAAAAGTCATTCAGAATGAAGTGGATTTCAGAGGCTATTCTTAGAAAATGTAAGATATACATTTCATTATTCATGGAAATATTTTAAACATACCATTTGAATCATTTTTGAGAAAATGAAAAGGAAGGTAGTTTGGCATTAGGGAGTTTAATAAAAATCATGGTAGCACATTCTAGGGAGATAATGATAACCCAAGGTGCAAAAGCCCTTTACGTGTCCCCCACCTCTGCCCTCCATAGGCATCATGAGTGGGGGGCAGTACTGGAGGGTGGTATGTGGTCAGTGCCCCGATCCCTGGTTATGCTGTATGCAACCAGGGCCGCTACTTTTCAATCAAGAAGCTCCTCAGTTGCCCCCTCAGGGATCTAACAAGGCTGAGTGAATCCCAGACCAGTTCTCCCAGTGGGAGAAAATCCCCACGCCAGTACTGGGAATCAAACCTGGGTCTCTCGCTTAAGCAGCAGTGCTACTACCATGCTAAGGAGACGACTTAGAGGCTGAACTTAAAATACCGAGTTTGGTAATTATTATTTATTTATGCCAACAAACTTACTGTTGGTGTTTTTAAACACACAAACCGGGTGTGGGCAATGTTTGAGAGGTAGAATTTAATTCAGTGTCATTCTGGCAGGTTGTCACAGTAGCTTAGTGGTTAGAGCACCCGCCTGGTAAGCAGAGGGTCTGTGGTTCAAATCCCAGCTGTGGCATTGAATTTTTAAGTTCCAGTTCTACCTCTCCAACCAAGTTTGGTACTTATTCAACTTTCAGCTTTTGAGTTATGCTATTTGCACATGCACACACATCTTTTCTAAAAATTCCTTTTTTTTAAAATTATTTTTCAGGGAGTATCAAAACGTGTATTTCCAGCCATTAGTGTAAGTGATGTATAAAGGTCACCAATGAACTTGTGTGTTTGTCTCAGCTCTGTAGTTCAAAGGTACATGCAGAAATGGTCTTTAGATCAAATGGCAAAAGCAACAACCCTTTGCAAGTGCTCCCTACAGTTAGAGAAAGAAGCCCCCATTCCTACATTTTGAGGATATTCAGCCTTTGTTGTGAGTACTATATAAGAGATCTGTTGGTACTCCGTTGCAATCAGTTTAGACAGAGTTGACAGAGTTCAGCCACCATGCCAGATGTTTTAAACAAAAATTTTCAGTATAAATAGTTAATGGAACTGATGTTACATATAGTAGCTACTAGTTAGCAAAAATATTTAACAATTAAAGAAAGTTAATTTATTTGCAGTGTCAGGAGCTGTTGGTCCATGCGTGTCGCTAAATGCAAAGGGGCCATGTGTTTCGGATACTGAAATTGGTATGGGAGGTACTTCACAATGGAAATTCTGTACCTTCAATCCCAACACAACTGTTGCTTTGTTCTTCGAGGTCGTGAACCAGGTAAGTCAGTCACATATAAACAGCTGCAAATGAGTCTGCATGAAAAATTACTCAAAACTAAATGTATTAATACAGTAGAATTCAACTTAACCAAATTAAAGAGCACAGAACTATTAAATTCTTTTGGACTTAAGTATGCAATAGATATTTTTAAAAAATCAGTAACTTTTTCTTGTAACACTTATCATGCCTCTGAGAAGCATTATAGCCTTTCAGTGAAACAATTTAAGCTATTAACAGTGAAGCAACAAAATATAAAATAAAAACAAATTTAGAGAACAAAAGCTTCACTTATCTTAGTAATTGCTGTAAATTTCACATACATTTCGTGATGACCATCACATTTTCAATGCTATATTTAAAACAATAACACTAGGTACAGATGCCCAACTACTTAATATTTCTATGTGTCGCCAACCTCTGAAAATAAAACAAACCTATAAATACAATCTATCGGTGGTATTTCAAAATTCATAACACAGTCCCTCTTTTTTAAAATGAACCTCTTTTCCCAAACCATTAAATCTATAGGTATATTTAATTGTTTTAATAATTTAACCTCTAGATTTATTTCATGATTAAATGACCAAAAATGATCTGCCACACTGATCTATCAATTTGTTTATATTTAATATTTCTAAAATGCTCCTTCATTCTAGTTTCCAAGTGACATTTAGTTTTAGCAATCCAAACAGCTAAATTGATAAATGCCAGATTTTTTATAATTTGGAATTTTATCCTTTTTAGAAAAAGTTAGTAAATTTTGAATATTATGAGAGGTAGAACTGGAACTGAAAAATTCAATGCCACTGCTGGGATTTGAACTACAGACCCTCCGCTTACCAGGCAGGTGCTCTAACCATTAAGCTACTATGACAGCCTGCCAGAAAGATATTCAATTCTCCAACCAATTCGTATTTCTCCCGGTAAACCACAAAGGCAGTCTCACATCAGAGACAATTACCCCATTGGTGACTTACTATTGTAAGTACTTTATGCCCAGGGATTAAATAACCTTAGATGGTAATTATTTATTTATGCCAACAAACTTACTGTTGGTAAGCAGAGGGTCTGTGGTTCAAATCCCAGCTGTGGCATTTAATTTTTCAGTTCCAATTCTACCCCTCAAACATTGCCCACACATGGCTTGTGTGTTTAAAAACACCAACAGCAAGTTTGTTGGCATAAATAAATAATAATCTTTATATTATATTTTCTCTAGGAATTCTAAGAAATAAAGCAGTTAGGTCAAAAGAAACAAGTTTATCATTATCAGACAGTACTACATTGCTTATCTTTTCTACCAATTCAGAAGAATTTTTAATACTTCAACTTTCAAATTTATCAAAAGTATTCAATTTTTTATTCAAGCATTTCGCTAAATTGTGAGACAGAATATTAGAAGACCCCAAAAGAAAATCGTTCATGTGAATGTTTGTTAAAAGTGTAATTTGTTTTTTGATGTTGGTATGAGATAATTAAATGACGAAAACATGTTGATAAGGTTCATTGTTACGAACAACTAAGTTTGCACAAAGACATCATAAATCTTTCCATATTTGATTTTAATATATATGTTGTTGTTTTCTAGTGCCTTGCATCTGGCAATGAAGCCATTAGCATTCGTGCTTTCCAATACTTTTGAACTGTAGTTTCTTCTGATCTTAATGCTTCACAGGTCTTCAAGTGGTCTTCGTTCATTTCTGCTGGATCGTTACACAGGACACATATTGGTGAGGCTGAGATACCTATTCTGTAGAGATGACTTGCTAAGCAGTCGTGATTTGTCAATAGTCGGAAGGCTGCAACAGCTGTTTTCCTTGGTCTCTGGGGGATTATATCTGGGTTGGAAAGTAGTGTAATCCATTTTTTATCTTTGGCATTTGTTTCTATTTCTTGTAGGTATGAATGACAAAAATTTTTAATGATCAAGCGTTTTATTGAGGAATATGAGAAATTGAATTTAGACTTTTGTTTTATTGTTGTGCCTTTCTTTGCAAGTGAGTCTGCAGCTTCGTTCCCCATGACTCCACAGTGTGCTGGAATCCATTGGAGATGAACAGTCTTATTAACTTTTTGGAGTTGTGTTAACATTTTGTAGCATTCTCTAATTTTTGTTGACTTCTTTGTAGTATTTGAACATATTCCCTGAATTGCAGCTTTAGAATCTGAAAGAATTACTGCCTTGTTAAATTTATTTAAGGGAAGATTTAATAATTGTCGGAGAGCAATGTATATAGCCTCTATTTCTCCATCATAATTTGTTGTGTCTCTGCCAACAGAATGATAAAAGGAAAAATGTGAACATGTAACTCCAGCTCCAGTAAGGTTTTCCTTCGAGGATCCATCAGTATATATGTGCAGCCATTCTTCTGTGGGATACCTAGTATTGATTGTTTCCAGAGCTAGAAGTTTTTGTATTTCTTTTGGTGTGTCTGATTTACTTATTTCCTCTATTAATTCCAAATTGAAGGTAGGTTGCAATAATTCCAATGGATTTTCTCTAATAAGTAGATTTTCTCTGGTGTTAGGAATGTTCAATTTGGATTTAATCTGTGTTACCTTTTCTAGGAAACTACTATGAGTTTTAAGGATTGAAGGGGGGAGGTTCTCTTCTGTCCATTTAGAGTTTGGCAGTCGTAACATTTTCTCGTGTTGGAGCAATGCTTGTTCTTCTATTTTTGTTGTTATTGATGGGGTCCGTGTTAAGGCAAGCATGGCATCAATAGGTGTGGATTTAACTGCTCCAGTGATTAGGCGAAGAGCCTGATTTTGTATTTGTTCAAGTTTATTGATGTTAGCATTTGCTGCTGTTATTAAAGCTTCAGAACAGTACAAGAGGTTTGGTTGAATATACATTTTGTATGTTGTGTTAAGGACTCTCCTTGAGCAGCCCCATTTAGCACCAGCTAACCTTTTCAGGATTTGCAATTTCTTTTCAACCTTTTCTGAGATGTTTGTTATATGTTTTTTCCAACTTAGCTTTCTGTCGAAAGTGATGCCTAAGTATTTGGCATCATCAACTGCTTTGAGTGGTTTACCATTATAATTTATGCTAATATTAACTGGTTTGTATTTTAGTGTAAATAATTCATAATTTGTTTTTTCCACATTGATAGTCATGAGGTTTTTGGAGCTCCATTCATGTACTTTGTTTAGGGCTGTTTCTATTCTGTTTTTAATTAATTCAGGTTTTTTTGAAGAACCTGAAGTCCAAATGACTACATCGTCAGCAAATAAAGCAATTTTGGTTTCTAAAGTTTTTATTATTGATGGAAGGTCATTTATATATATGTTAAAGAGTGTTGTGCTCAGAACAGCACCTTGTGGAAGTCCTCGGTGTGTTTGTTTATATTTGGAAATGTATGTATTATATTTTGTGGCACAAAATCTTTGTGAAATAAACTGAGTTATCCACTTAAGCATGTTACTTTTCACACCTATTGATTGCAACTTCTCAACTAATTTATTTCTCCAGACTGAGTCATATGCTGATTTAAAATCAATGAATACTGCCAAGGTATCCTCCTTTCTATTGAAAGCTTCCTTGATGCCTTGGCTTAGTAGGAGTACATTTTCACTTGTACTATGATTCTGTCTGAAGCCGGTCTGTGAACTATTAATTAAGTTGTAATATTCTAGGAACCAGTTAAGTCTAGATGCCACCATTCTTTCCATCACTTTTGCAATAACACTGGTCAAAGATATTGGTCTGAAACTATTAATATTGTTTGAGGGTTTGTTTTTCTTTAAAATCGGGATGATAATGGCTTTTTTCCAGTCGGAAGGTACAGTCATTCTCCAACACGTGTTATACAGTTTAAGTAGGATTTCTTTTCCTTTCCTGCCAAGGTGTTTAATAAACTCTGGATGGATCTTGTCAGGTCCAGGAGATTTTTTGTTCTGTAATTGTTCTATTGCTAAATCCAGTTCTGTTTCATTAAAATCCTGAATAAAAATATCATTTCGTATACCTTTTGGCTTACTAGTTTCTCTGATAGTTTTTTGGATAGCCTTATCTTGTTTTTTATACGCTTGGGGTATTCTTTGTGACTGAGCATAAAACTTGTTAAGGGATTCTGCTATTTCCTTATCTGTAGTTAAGCTTTTGTTATTATATTTTAATGGTTCAGTTGTATTTTTTGATAATTTTGTTTTATTAAGGAATTTGTATATTTTATTTCCATCTTTCCTATAGTCCATATGTTCTACAAAATTTGTGAAACTGGCCCTTTTTGCTGTAATTAATTCTTTCTTAAAAATGGCTGCTTTTCTTCTCCAGTTTTGTACATCTTCTGGACACTTGGTTCTTTCGGCTTTGACTCTTGCTATATTTCTTTCGTGTTTTAACTTAGATAAAGATGGAGACCAAAAGTAGCTATATTTCTTTAACTTTCCTTTGAGGATATGTGTTTTGGCTGCTGTCAATAATATTTCACAAATTTTTTTATTCATTTCATCTGTTGACTTGAACTCTGATTCTAACAGTATATTACACTTCCCTTCTATCTCATTTTGGAAACTGGACCAACCTGCTTTTTTAAAATTCCAAGAAGTTTTAACTTTTGGTTTGTTACTTTTATTTATTAGACCTCTTATGGAGTTTATGGTGATTCTGTGGCCTGAACCTGGGTCTTCTATTATTTCTCTTTTTGTATTGTCAATTATGTCAGATGACACCATTAGAAGGTCAGGATTTGTACCCGAACCATTATAATGAAGGTAAGAGGGTGGATCATTTGGATTAAATATTAATTCCATTGTTGACGAGTTTAATAGGTCTTCTATGAGACTTCCTGCTGAATTTATATCTCTGTAGCCCCACCTAGGGGAGTGTTTAATATATATGTATAAATATTAGAATTGTATGTGTTCCATAATAAAAGTAGGGGAGGATGATTAGGGATCGCTTCCCTAATGAGAAAGAACTATTTGATGGATGCATGCACGGATGAATATGAAAAAGGCGGTGTCGCGTCAAACGACGCCAAAAACTGTTCACTCGTGTGTGTATGTTCGAGATGAAAAGACAATCATATTTAGGTAGTGTGAACATGGAACTTTCACCAAACTTTCATCAAGCATAAGTTCCACTAAGTGAAAAAATGTAAAGGTTTTTAAGCATTTAGAATGGTGCTGAGAGAAATTGTTTAATGTAAAGTATCGATGAAGTGTTAATAAATTAATACATTGTGGTAAAGAAACATTGTGCGATATTTCATTCCATCCGTTACCACGACCTAGATAGAAAACGAGTCTCGTAGCACAGCTCATTCCGTAAAAATAATTGCAAAAACAGCACCAATTGTAAGTAGGTGAATTTATACAATAATTTATAAGGGTCTCATTTTATTTCCTTGTTTATAAATTTTTGGAATTGCATACAATCTAAGTAAAATTGGATTATTGGCTTTCAAAATATGTTTTTCTTTAGTAGGTATCATTTTCACTTCACTAAGAACTTTATTAAAAGTTAAAATTCATGATTTTAACAGGTCATTATTTATTCTTATGTAATCCTCACTTTGAAATAAATGTTCTATTCTGCTAACATAATCAGATTCGTCCAACATTAAGATTTTATTCCCTTTACAGCTTTAATATAAATTACATCTTTTTCTTTCAATAATTTAATGATCTGATTATTATGGTTACCTTTAGGATGATTTTTACTTCTATCCTGCAAAACTTTAGTGCCTTTCATTTTAATCAAAGATTTATCAATTTCATTTAAATTTTGGCGGGCAATTTCGATATCTGCAACAAAATCATGTGTTTTTTTGAGAATTTACACAAGTTTTTATACCTTTATTTGGGAAATTAAGTTCTTTCTCATTAAAGTCATAGTTTGAAAGATTAATTACATCGTAATTAGTGTTTTTCCACATAGCCGTGTGTAGGACATATCATTGGAAACGGTAGAGTCAGCCTGAAAAATTGAATGCAATGACCAGGATTTCAACCACGGATCTACCGGTTACCATCCGGCTGCTCTAACCTCTGAGCTATCATGGCTAATGTGCCGATATGATATTAAATTCTCCAACTCACTCGCATTATTCCCGATAAACCACACAAGGGGATCCCAATTTACGATTTACTGGGAATAATGCGAGTGAGTTGGAGAATTTAATGTCAAATTGGTACGCTGGCCATGATAGCTTAGTGGTTAGAGCAGCCGGATGTTAACCGGTAGATCCGTGGTTCAAATCCCGGTCATGGCATTCAATTTTTCAGTTTCATTCTACCCTTTCCAATAATATGTCCTACACACAGCTTGTGTGGAGAAACATTAATTACATTAATTGACCTTAAGTTGATTAAACTAGAAGCTCGGGACATAAGTACTTACAGAGGTATTTTTTAGAGGTGGCGTGTGACCTTGTCACTCGCACATATCCGAGCATCACGCAAAGCGATGGTGGGGGTAAGTTCCACCAGCAGCCTGCTGGCTAGTGGACTATAAGTCGAAGAGATACTAACCAGACACCCCTTTTATCTTGCAGTAGACAAGTGGACTCGACCATGAACTACTGCGCAACATTACGGCACACGCCACCTCTAAAAAATACCTCT
This sequence comes from Tenodera sinensis, assembly GCA_030765045.1. Lineage (NCBI taxonomy): Eukaryota > Metazoa > Arthropoda > Insecta > Mantodea > Mantidae > Tenodera > Tenodera sinensis. Next base: position 7,294,750 of record CM060967.1, on the reverse strand, counting down.
GTACAACATTGTAAGTCGCCATTAAGGTATGTTATCTCAAAGTAAATTGGGATCTCCTTGTGTGGTTTACTGGGAATAATGTGAGTGAGTTGGAGAATTTAATGTCATATTGGCACGTTGGCCATGATAGCTTAGTGGTTAGAGCAGCCGAATGGTAACCGGTAGATCCGTGGTTGAAATCCCGGTCATGGCATTCAATTTTTCAGTCTCACTCTACCCCTTCCATTAATTACATTGTTCGTTGGATTGTTCAGTTTGTTTGTATTCTATTTCTATTGCTTTAAGCATAATCAATTTAGCTTGGTTTTTAACCTCTTTGTTTTACTTCTCATACTGAAATTTAGATATTCAAACAATTTAGATCAATGTAATTAATTTGCATTGATTGACCTTATAGTTGGTTAAACTAGGAGCCTGGGACTTGAGTACTTACAATATGGTAAGTCACCATTAAGGTATGTTATCTCATATAAATTGAGATCTCCTTGTGTGGCTTACCAGGAAAAAATGCAAAGTGAGTTGGGGAATTTGATGTGCTGTCTGCATGTAGGCCATGATAGTTGATAGCTTAGTGGTCAGAGCAGCCGGATGGTAACCGGTAGATCCGTGGTTCAAATCCTGGTCGTGGCATTGAATTTTTCAGTCTCATTCTACCTGTTCCAAAGTGAAGTGTTCTTGACATTAATAACTAAAGTGATATTGGATTCGGTTGTACAAGTTGAATTTGATTTGCAGCATTCTGCGCCAATTCCTCAGGGTGGAAGAGGTTGTATACAGATGATAACTCAGTATCAACATTCCAGTGGTCAGCGAAGAATAAGGGTTACCACAATAGCGAGAAAGTAAGTAAGTGATATAGCACAGGTTCTTATGCATCAAACATGTTGATTTACAGCAATTATTATACTTAATTTTATGTTACGTATTTCTCTATACTGGGTGCATCAAACCTTTGGGGATTTGATAGATGACTTGAAGAAAGCATAAAAGTTCATAATAAAAATACATACACTCACAGACTGAGTTAGTCATCTTTTATAGTGTGCAGATAAACAAGCCACTTGTATTCAATGAAAAACTTAAGCTATTAACAAATCTATAAATATAAAGTAAATTATTATGGACTAGGCTTCATTTATCTTAAAACATGCAGGTAACTTCTGTTTCATGATTCTTCAATCATATCATCAAACCAAACACATAATTGTTTCAATGAAAAACTGAAGCGGTTAACAGTGGAGCAACAATAAGCTTCACTTATCTTAGATATAATACTGATTATTTCAGAAGAGTTTTTAGTAAGAAAATATCAGACAAAAATATAATTACTCAAGGTTTAACCCAGTTGAGAATAGGTGATATATGCATCATGCAAGGACACCTTTTATATGGTGACCCAGCGCCTGTCTGTTTCACCTATGATGTTCAACTTTCTGTGGCTTATGCCCTCCATTGTGCGTGCACAATACTCTCGTGAGCACAGTTCTTTGGCCTAGTTTCAACTCTGAAGTCCACATTAGGTGATGACCTGGTAGATATAAATACAATGCTGTGGTTTGTTGCCAGTATTGACTTCGGTAAGCAAGTTTAACTTGTGTTTCATTTCATGGTTTTATTTTAATTTTTAGGATGTTTTATCTCATTTTCACATTTTAACTGCTTACGTTTTAGATCAGTTTTTACATTTTAACTTTTATATATTTATGCTAATGGCTTCATTGCCAGATGCAAGGCACTAGAAAACAACTTTTATCTATTTTAATTATCCCATTTTAATGTTTTAATTCTGTGAGCTAAGTGGTGTAGAGTTTCCCTGTTCTTTATCTATTTGGTTTGGAACCCAAATTACCTAGCTGTCAACGGGCCCTTAAACCCTACTCACTCATTAACTCATTTACTCAAGGCATGTTTACAATAAACTCCCAAACGTCATCGAACAACTAACAGGATCCAACAAAGTTCTAAGGCTTTCACGGCCGGTGTCAATACTAGATGCAATATTAACCGGGCTTGTGGGCCGTGGTCTATTGGGTTCCTTCTTCTTCCCAAACGTTTCGTCTGCAACTACGGCAGACATCTTCAGTGGCGGCGAGGTCGAAGTTTCCTAGTGGAGCAGTCAGCAGTCTGTGCTGAGATCTCCACTAGGAAACTTCGACCTCGCCGCCACTGAAGATGTCTGCCGTAGTCGCAGACGAAACGTTTGGGAAGAAGAAGGAACCCAATAGACCACGGCCCACAAGCCCGGTTAATATTGCATATAGTATTAACAGGATCCAAATTTAGAACAAATCTGAAAATGTACCTTATCAGTAGATGTTTATACAATCTAAAGGAACTATAAATTTGTACCTATTACAGTATTCCAGAAAAAAACAGAAAACTCAAAAGTCATGAATTTGCAAAAGATATTGAATACTGCAGAAATTAGTAAAAAGTTACTTATGTAGCAGTATTAAGTCCATATATTTTCCATGTAAATCAATTTTTTTTAATATATGACAATTAATTGAATGAAATCTAGAATACCGTACTTATTTTAATAATTCTCCCGGTCAGGTCAGTGAGACCCGTAAACCAACGACAGGTGTGGTCCTCCAGACATTCTGGGGGTTGTGAGAGAGTGATGTGACTGCCAAAACATAAAAATATGGTGCTCTCTAAAAAGCGGTTACTATTACTGCTATTGTTCTCTTCAGTATCTTAATATTGGAGAACAAGAGGATTAATGACTTCAATGTCAGAAATCCAGCATTAGCTAACAACAACATAAATAATTTTTCAATGTGTGTATTAATATTATATAAATCACTATGTAATTTAAAACTGTAACATGGACATTGTCAGAAAATTGTAAGCAAATCTATTGACAATAAACATCATTGTCATCGTCATCATCATCATCGTCGTCGTCACTATTATTATTGCTTTTTTATCATCATCATCATCATCTTAGTATGTGCTGCAAGTTCTTTAAATATTATGCAAACATGTTTGTTTATAAGTTACCATCACATAATTGTTTATCTAATTGTATTCTTTCTTTTTTACAATGTTGCCTTTCCCAATTATCATTTCCTTTATAATTAGATTTGGTGCCTTTGGTGCCATAGTAGGTAAGAACACTATTCAAAAAGAAAGAAAACTAATATGTAGGACAAAATTGTTTCAGTTGGGCAGATGCCTCGGCTAATTTGCACCACATTAGTGCTGGGTTTGATCAAGAGGCTGCAGCAGTGCTAATGGCCAGGATGGTGGTGTACAGGGCAGAGACAGATGATGGGCCTGATGTTCTGCGATGGGTGGACCGCATGTTGATCAGATTGGTGAGTGCTTTGGTTTGAAATAACGTGATACAAACTATAGCATAAAAGTCAAGATCATGTATGAGATTATCCAGGAAGTAACAATCATTCGCTTTAACAAATAAAAAAAAAATACAGTAGAACCCAGTATTCTGAACTAAGTGGGGTGTGGTCTGTTCGGATTCATACATGTCTGGATTATCTAGAAAACATGTACATGAATTCTGCATTTCATCCCTTGGAAACGTGGCTAGCTAGTCAATGGAGACATTAAAGCAATTTAACGAAGTGCTAGAGGAGTACATGCACAAGTTCCTCTTGTTTTTGAGGTCATTTTGAGTCACTTTTTTAAATTCACCTTCAGTTAAATTGTTTTAAAAACTGGAAACGTTTTCAAGACCATTCAGTCCCATCATCAGTCATTGGGTGACCGACGCTATCCTCTTGTTCTCTCTCTCTGCTACCATCGTCCTGCTGCCATCTGGTGTTAAGGCCCCAGAGCTTTTTACACTTCATTTAAAGCTGGGATTTCAAAGTTAATCATTTCATTCTTGTTTTTGATTATGTATATTTTTTTCCCAAATGCTCAGTTCTATTGGTGAATTTAGAGATTTTAACAGTTTTATATCTCTAAATTCACCAATAGAACTGAGCATTTGGAGAAAATATACATAATCAAAAACAAGAATAAAATGATTAACTTTGAAATCCCAGCTTTAAATGAAGTGTTAGAGCTCTGGGGCCTTAACACCAGATGGCAGCAGGACGATGGTAGCAGAGAGAGAGAGAACAAGAGGATAGCGTCGGTCACCCAACGGCTGATGATGGGACCAAATGGTCTTGAAAATGTTTCCAGTTTTTAAAACAATTTAAATGAAAGTGAGTGTAAAAAAGTGACTCAAAATGACCTCAAACATGAATACTTCACTGTTATTAGTGCTTCTATTTTTAATATTCCTCTTGTTTCTTTGAGGATGACATCAAAAAGTTGCCAATTGAATGGCAAAAATGTGTATAAAATTTGGAAGACTATAGAAAATTGAGGTAGTGTTGGTGTTTCTGCTGGTGGACCCAGTAAAATTGTAAAAAATAATTCTGATTCATTTGATTCTCTCTCGTGTATAAATTTGTTCCAGGTACCTTTATTGTTTCCTGGAGAAAGCATAATTATTTGTCAGCAGTTTCAGATTTTCTTGCATTTTCTTACTTTTATATGAACGTCTTTCGGAGCAGAAAAGTGTGCCACTCAATTTTATTAGATTTGATTGTAATAACATTTTGTTTATCGACAGTGCCAGAAGTTTGGGGAGTATGGAAAAGATGATCCAAACAGCTTCCGATTGGCAGAGAACTTCACTCTGTATCCACAGTTCATGTACCACTTGCGACGCTCGCATTTCCTGCAGGTGTTCAACAACAGCCCCGATGAAACAACCTTCTATAGGTACATAACAAACTAGACATCACATTTTAATATTGAAGAGAAGTTTTATTTACACTATATCTTAACTTACTTTGATTCAAACAACTTGCTAATCATTATTGAATGAACATTACATTTGAGAAGCTTGTGAGTTAGATGTGTTTGTGTGCTGCAGGCATATGCTGATGAGAGAAGATCTCACACAGTCCTTGATCATGATTCAGCCAATCTTGTACAGCTACAGCTTCAATGGACCTCCAGAACCAGTCCTGCTTGACACCAGCAGCATTCAGCCAGACCGTATACTTCTCATGGACACCTTCTTCCAGATTCTCATTTTCCATGGAGAAGTATGTTCATTATATTCTTAATTTTTAGAGGAACATGGTCCATATCCACACATGAACAGTAGGTACACGCCACTTTTGAGCAGATGAGCAGCCAAGTTTCTCTTGTATTTATAATTCAGGAATACCAGCATTTATTTCAATGTTTGGTTTTAAATCTTTCCTCGAATTGTTTTTTAATAATAGGTATTGTTTATGATTGAAGTTGTGGTATGATATGTTGACTTAGCACATATAAAATGTCCTGTTGATTGCTACATTGTTCCCTTCAGACTAGTAACAGAGCTGGCAGCTTAGTAATACAACATTGGTATCTACTAATTTGAAAAATACACACTATGCAGACAAGCCAACAGTAAAATACAAGATGGCTTTCCTTTGTAATATATGTACACAAAACCACATTGAAGCCACTAATGATGGATGTCACAAGCATTTATCCGATTAAACCATAGCTGACAAGTGCATAACTCCATACCATAATTTTTAAGGAATAAAGTATAATTAATATGTTTGATGTTTTTGAACAGACCATAGCCCAGTGGAGAGCACTGCGATACCAGGACATGCCAGAATATGAGAACTTCCGTCAGCTTCTCCAAGCTCCTGTAGATGACGCTCAGGAGATACTACAGAGCAGATTCCCCATGCCTCGCTACATTGATACAGAACAGGGTGGTTCTCAGGTTGGTAATTCAAGACAATAAAATTTGGCATGTGAAAATTAACATAAATAATAAATCAACTTAGCTCAAAAACGAGTGGCTTTAAGAATTTTGCTTAACCTCTTGAGCGCTATGGACATAAAATCACGTCCATTTAAAACTGTGGATAAGTGCTATGGGCGTGTATACACGTCCTGTGTGTTTGTGCATTTAACCCTTATTTAGCCCTTATCTAACTTGACTTATTTCAATAATAGAAGTTGAGTCGCTTTAGGAAGTAGTCCATTATCTTGGCTTGTTTTTTTGTTGGCCATGGCTGCCATGGTGTGAAAAGTGTCATTCAGCCACTATTTCCTCAGAAACGTTATGACGCATCTCAAAATGTTCAGGTTTTCGGCCCTGAATGAGGGTCTATTTATTTGTGGAAACACCAACACACACACACGCTTTCTTCAATTTCCACTGCCTTAGCTACAATTGTATATAGGGTAGACGGAGCAATCCCTAATTTCTTAGCAATTTCTGTGTGCTTTGAGGCAATATTTTGTGCGTAAGCCCTCCGGAATGATTAAATGCAAAATTATTATAGGGGCAGCGGAAAGGCCTCCTAAAGTTATAAATAGTGATTATAGTCGACAAAAATTTGTATTCAAGTGTCTTCTTCTTCAATAGCTTGGGTTGGCATCATATGGAAATTGCGAAGTCCGCATATAATTTGGAAATTTATATGCGTATAGTGTTTTGTTGGAAGAACATTGTGTTGTAAAAGATAACAGAATTAACAACGCAGAGAACAAACATATAGATTGTTAGGTGGGGTAAAAATAGAAGATTACAAACTCACAAATATACATAGTCCGTGTTAGGGTAGTGTAAACCCTGTAGCGCATTATAGAAAGGATGCCAATCCAGAAGATTTGTGTTATCTATTTGTGATATAATGGAACAATAAGCAAGTTTTTAATGAGGAAATGGAAATGAATCATTCTTGTAAAGTGTTGATCCGTACTGCACCCTGAGATACATCAAGAAAGTTGATAATTATTTTGAGTTTCATCGCTACAAATTGGTGCTTACGCGGGGCCAATGGACCAATATTTAAAGAATTGTCGTGGATATTGTGCACATAAATACCGTTCCAGTTTTATGCTGCAACTTTTCTTCACCTCATTCAAAATGGATATTTCAGCAGTCATAATGCACTTCCTTTTCTTTTCACCCACGTTCACTAACATATTAAGCACAGAGCACAAATGACTGAAGCAAGTATGGTTTGGTATTTCACAACTTTGCTCAAAAATAGCTTCAAGGTTACTCTCATTTCCATGCTGAGGGATGCTTTCCAAGAAATGACAAACCCATGAGGTGCATCAGAAAGAATGTGAAACTGCTGAGTTGTATACATGAGCTTATTGCACATACACTGCAACACAGTGAAGTGCAGTCTGTCCAGAATCAATCATGTCTTCAGGAAAGCAACGTCTCATATGAATATTGTATTAGGGAACATCAGTCACCCAATGGCTGATGATGGGACCGAGCAGTCTAATGATTCAAGAGTTATAATGGAGTATTTTCTTATCAGGAATGTACTTATACTTTATTTGTCACATTACACTTACATGGGTGAGCAGGTGCTCGTAAATTGGTGACTCGTCAATACACTATAATTACAACTTTAAGGATTAAAATAAGTCTACAATATTTACAAACACGAGTATAGAAATATAAAAGAAAGGTAAAAGAGAAAAAATGTACAGTAATGATTTGTTAAGACACCTAAAATTGAGGTCACAGTACATCTTCCATGTATTCTGTAACAGAGTAGTATGCCATGCTGGCAAACAAACTCTTGACTGTTTTTTTAAAGAGGTTTGGATTTGGGATTTTCCTAATCCTTTGTGACAATTTATTGTATATTTTACACCCCACATATTGTGGACTTTTTTCATAGAGTGCAAGCCTATGCGCTGGGTATTTCGTTTCTCCTTTTTGCCTTGTGTTGTGTTCATGCTGGTGCTGATTTGCTATACATCTGTCATGGTTATTGTGCACGTGTATAATTAGATTGTACATATATAGGCTGGGTTGTGTCAGGATTTCTCATAATTTCTCATATGTACATAAACAACTTTTCGAGCTATAGGACATTAAGGTTTTTGAAACACCACATAGGGTTAGATGAAATTCCACTGAACAGATTGCTACACATTTTTACTACCAAGAGTTTTGAAATAAGAATAGCTGCATGTCTTTAATTTTAAAAAACAATACAGTAATGCAAAACCCTATTTTAGATACTGATTTCATTATATGGCACTAAATCCAAATGCTCTGAAACAGGTCAAACCATTTTTATATGTTGTAAAACAGAAGTCCTTCCAGTAAACAGAGCTCTTTAATTATGCTGTAGATTGATAAACCGGAACCACAAAATTACAAATCGTATAATATGCGACGGAATCCTTTACCATTTAAATAACATAAGGGAGGTTTTAGGTTAATGGTAATATAAACAATTGTAAAACAGAATACAAGTGATATTCTAAAATTCAAAGAAAACAAAACATAAGCGATATTCCAATGCCAAAAGAGAAACAGGGATCTGTGTGACAGAATTTCGTGTAACTCGATGCAGTGATTGAAAAACGTTAATGTCCTCTAGCTGGATAACAAGATGTTTAGACATATGTTCATTATAAGAAAATACTCTTACAGAACCCCTTAATCACACCTTAAAGTTAGTGAGTATTATTCTGACTCATCCTGTATAATATAACACTCGTGTCATAAATCTATGTATCTATTCCAATGTCTTCCTGCACTCATGGGCCCAAATAACCATGTTGACAGGTCCTTAAACCCCACACACTCACTCCTACACTTATTTAGGAATTAAAGCTGTGCTCCACTCTTCTGTTGTCCCAGGTTCCATCTTGTAATCTCCTTTTTCTCATTGTTTGAACTATTCCTTGCTTCCATGTTAATTTGAGTCTTCTCCTCTTCCTGTGTTGTAAATATGTTATATATAATCCATAAAAAGCCCAGGACTTAAGCACTTACGATTTTGGGTCTCTGTTGAGGTAAGAGTCTCAAATGCAAGATTACCTCGTGGCTTGCCAGGAAAATGGGATTGCGGCATGTTACCATGGTAGCTCAGTGGATAAGGGCAGTTGCACATACAGCAGAAGTTCCATGGTTCATATCCTGGCAGTGGCATTGACTTTTTCATTTCTGATTCAACCTTTCATAGTTTACCTACTCACAGTTTGTATGTGTTAGAACAGTCAATTACCATTGACTGGCCTGATATATGGAAAGAAAATGCTATTTATATATGACACTACATCCTAATATTGAACCTGGATACAAAAAAATATATATGTTTTTATTATTTTTCATTAAATGTCTCTTAAAGTAAGAGAAAGGAATTTGACGTGTAAAACATGATTATTTTGTTGCAGGCTCGGTTCTTGTTGTCGAAAGTGAACCCATCTCAAACCCACAACAACATGTATGCTTACGGAGGGGTAAGTTCACACATAACATATTGCATTTTGTGCTATACCTGTAGTTGAGTCCATTAGTTATCTCATTTTTGTAGTTCATTATTTTGTTAAAGTTTTTTAGTAATGATATTTTTTCTCTTTTTCATATACGACAGGCGATGCCGGTTCCAACAGCGGTAGTGTTGCATTTTTTATTATTTTTGTATTATTTTTGGGTGATGGGGCAAGGTTGGATGGCTCATATTTTACTTATATTATTAAAAAAGTTTCTGTCCAATGATTGCTGTTTTCGAGCTGAGTTCCTATATATTTAATGTTTTACAGTCACATGTTTTGAAATGAAATATGAGTCATCCAGTAAGCTACTCCTACCACTGGAATTTTGTGCTTTCTGTCAAACTTCTGAACGTGAATATGGTGAAGGTGTATGTAGTATTTTCTAAAGTAGTGTTCTTCTAAAAGAAAAATTAGCACTAACAGTTTTTGTGTGATATATTAAAGCTATACACCATAGTATAAACAACAGGTTTCTGATACTTAGTAGACATTTTATGAAACAGTTCTAAAAGTTGCACATTTTTATCAGACTGTTCATATATAATGTGACATGGCTTCTCCATGTCATTAAGACTCTTTGATTTTCAAGAGGTTGCTATGGAGACAGTTTGAGTTGTTGAAGATGAAGAGACAGAAACTAGTATGGTGTGAGAGTTTGGAAAGATTAAGAGACAGAAACTAGTAGTGTGGCTGTACTTGAAGCTTGAGAAAATAAAAAGATTTGCTAAATTTGTTACATTTGGTGTCAGAAGTGGGATGGAGGGAGATTCGGAAACCAGGATGATGGCAATGATGAAAGAATTATTTGCCAAAATGGAAACGAGAAACGACAACCTCGCTGCCGAGCTGAAAGAGATGAAGACGGAGCTATCGGCGAAAATTGACGGGCAACTGGCTGGCGTGACGGAAGACGTGGAACAACTCGGCGAAAAGGTGGAAGACCTCTGCCAGCACGTGGACGTCGTGGAGGACGACGGGGAACGTCTTGGCGCCCTGGTAGTAAGAGTTGACGAGAGCGTCAAAGTACTGGATGCCAGGGGCAGACGGAATAGCGCGGAGCCGGGGAGGGAGCACCTAGTGGCCGAGGCGACAGTTGCGCCCGTTTCGGAAGATATGGGGGGACCGTCGGGGCCATCCAATCACCTGACGCATAGTGCCGTGAACGGAAGAATGGTGGACATCATCGTGGACGGCAGGATACAGGAGAGGCCGTGCCAAGCACGAGTGAACACGAGTGCAGCGGTGGACGCGACTCGCGCGGATGTGGTGGGGTTTGTTGCCGGACCCATCGGAAGCAAGGTGGCTGCGAAGGTGCGCCAGAGAGGTCGGCGGACATGGTACCTAGTGAGCCGTTTCAAAGTGCGCAGGATGGCCCGTCAACACACCAGGAAGAAGGGCAACTGGACGAGGGACCGTCAAGACCGGCGGTACTGTTGCAGAATTTCGAAGCAGGATGGCATACATCGTCCTACCTGGACCAAGGGACACTATCCAACAGCGATACCTAGGATCGTGCCCCCTGGAGAGCGAGGTCCTACTGGCCCTCAAGGTTTACAAGGATTCCCTGGCCCTCAGGGTCTGGTAGGCTTGCCTGGAATGAAGGGTGAACGTGGGTTCCCAGGAATGAAAGGTGAACAGGGCAATCCAGGACCTCCAGGACAAGCTGGTGCACCAGGACCTGAAGGACCTAAGGGTGACTCAGGCTCTCAAGGACAACATGGAGCTCCAGGACAACCTGGTCCACAGGGCCCTCCAGGAGACAGAGGACTTCCAGGATTACCCGGCCCAACAGGACCTGCTGGCCTCAGAGGTCAGAGAGGTGCACCAGGTGAGACAGGTCCACCAGGGAAGCCAGGCAGTGAAGGACCTCCAGGACCACAAGGTATTGCAGGACCTCTAGGACCACCGGGACCAATTGGAGAACAGGGACCAGAGGGAGCACCAGGTAAAGCAGGAACACCTGGTATTGCAGGAAGACCGGGAGATAAGGGACCTGTAGGACCTTCAGGACCTCCGGGAACTCCAGGGGCACCAGGTCTTCCAGAGCCACCTGGTCCAAATGGACCTCCAGGACCAGCAGGAGAACGGGGTCTTCGAGGAGAAACTGGACCACAGGGTGTAGAAGGGCCACAGGGAGCTAGAGGAAAGCCAGGACCTCCAGGGCCAGAGGGAGGTAAGGGTGATAGAGGAGAAGAAGGTCCAAAGGGTGCAAAAGGACACCGTGGTCTCATTGGTCTACAAGGGTTACCTGGACCTCAGGGACCTCCAGGAGACAAAGGCATGACTGGACCTCCAGGATTGTCGGGAAAAGATGGTGAACCTGGAACTAAAGGTATGCCTGGAAGAGATGGAAACCCAGGACCTCAAGGTATACCAGGACCACCAGGCCCTCGTGGACCACCAGGAGAAGAGGTTCGATGGGTTAATCCACCGGGGCGCAAGGGAGATGCCGCAGTGATAGTGCTGGTCGGGACGACCAGCTCTGAGGAGGGAGCAGTGTGACATGGCTTCTCCATGTCATTAAGACTCTTTGATTTTCAAGAGGTTGCTATGGAGACAGTTTGAGTTGTTGAAGATGAAGAGACAGAAACTAGTATGGTGTGAGAGTTTGGAAAGATTAAGAGACAGAAACTAGTAGTGTGGCTGTACTTGAAGCTTGAGAAAATAAAAAGATTTGCTAAATTTGTTACAATAAGTAGATTGCTAAAGTTTACTTAACTGGAAAAATTCTTTATTTAACACCTCCCTTGTTCTTTCACCATTAAAATAATACTAATATAACCAGTACCCATCTCATTATATATGACTGTGCAGTTTATGGTTTGCCCATAAAATGTACAGGAGCAGACATGTTTATGCCTTTGTGGCCAGATTCAAAGTGCGAAGAGATTTTCTCCATAGACTTGACAAAACATTAAATTCTATTGCATTATAAGGTAACCTAAGATTACAGACTGTATGTACTGCACTAAATGGTATACATTGCTATGATAAACCAGAGCTTGTCTGTGTATCTATCCTTCTTCATGATCATGGTCCCTCTTCACTGGACTGTAACAAAATGTATAGCACCACTAGTGACCTCTAGTAAATGGTATACAGTGTTATCATAGACCAGAGCTTATCTGTGTGTCTATCCTTCATCATGATCATGGTCCCTCTTCACTGGACTGTAACAAAATGTATAGCACCACTAGTGACCTCTAGTAAATGGTATACAGTGTTATGATAGACCAGAGCTTATCTGTGTGTCTATCCTCCATCATGATCATGGTCCCTCTTCACTGGGCTGTAACAAAATGTACAGCACCACTAGTGACCTCTAGTAAATGGTATACAGTGTTATGATAGACCAGAGCTTATCTGTGTGTCTCTCCTTCATCATGATCATGGTCCCCCTTAACTGGACTGTAACAAAATGTATAGCACCACTAGTGACCTCTAGTAAATGGTATACAGTGTTATGATTGACCAGAGCTTATCTGTGTGTCTATCCTTTATCATGATCATGGTCCCTCTTCACTGGACTGTAACAAAATGTATAGCACCACTAGTGACCTCTAGTAAATGGTATACAGTGTTATGATAGACCAGAGCTTATCTGTGTGTCTATCCTTCATCATGATCATGGTCCCCCTTCACTGGGCTGTAACAAAATGTATAGCACCACTAGTGACCTCTAGTAAATGGTATACAGTGTTATGATAGACCAGAGCTTATCTGTGTGTCTGTCCATCATGATCATGGTCCCCCTTCACTGGACTGTAACAAAATGTATAGCACCACTAGTGACCTCTAGTAAATGGTATACAGTGTTATGATAGACCAGAGCTTATCTGTGTGTCTATCCTTCATCATGATCATGGTCCCCCTTCACTGGGCTGTAACAAAATGTATAGCACCACTAGTGACCTCTAGTAAATGGTATACAGTGTTATGATAGACCAGAGCTTATCTGTGTGTCTGTCCATCATGATCATGGTCCCTCTTCACTGGACTGTAACAAAATGTATAGCACCACTAGTGACCTCTAGTATAGGGTATACAGTGTTATGATAGACCAGAGCTTATCTGTGTGTCTGTCCATCATGATCATGGTCCCTCTTCACTGGACTGTAATAAAATGTATAGCACCACTAGTGACCTCTAGTAAATGGTATACAGTGTTATGATAGACCAGAGCTTATCTGTGTGTCTATCCTCCATCATGATCATGGTCCCTCTTCACTGGGCTGTAACAAAATGTATAGCACCACTAGTGACCTCTAGTAAATGGTATACAGTGTTATGATAGACCAGAGCTTATCTGTGTGTCTCTCCTTCATCATGATCATGGTCCCCCTTAACTGGACTGTAACAAAATGTATAGCACCACTAGTGACCTCTAGTAAATGGTATACAGTGTTATGATTGACCAGAGCTTATCTGTGTGTCTATCCTTTATCATGATCATGGTCCCCCTTCACTGGACTGTAACAAAATGTATAGCACCACTAGTGACCTCTAGTAAATGGTATACAGTGTTATGATAGACCAGAGCTTATCTGTGTGTCTATCCTTCATCATGATCATGGTCCCCCTTCACTGGACTGTAACAAAATGTATAGCACCACTAGTGACCTCTAGTAAATGGTATACAGTGTTATGATAGACCAGAGCTTATCTGTGTGTCTGTCCATCATGATCATGGTCCCTCTTCACTGGACTGTAACAAAATGTATAGCACCACTAGTGACCTCTAGTAAATGGTATACAGTGTTATCATAGACCAGAGCTTATCTGTGTGTCTATCCTTCATCATGATCATGGTCCCTCTTCACTGGACTGTAAGAAAATGTATAGCACCACTAGTGACCTCTAGTAAATGGTATACAGTGTTATGATAGACCAGAGCTTATCTGTGTGTCTATCCTTCATCATGATCATGGTCCCCCTTCACAGGACTGTAACAAAATGTATAGCACCACTAGTGACCTCTAGTAAATGGTATACAGTGTTATGATAGACCCGAGCTTATCTGTGTGTCTATCCTTCATCATGATCGTGGTCCCCCTTCACTGGACTGTAACAACATGTATAGCACCACTAGTGACCTCTAGTAAATGGTATACAGTGTTATGATAGATCAGAGCTTATCTGTGTGTCTATCCTTCATCATGATCATGGTCCCTCTTCACTGGACTGTAACAAAATGTATAATACCGCTAGTGACCTCTAGTAAATGGTATACAGTGTTATGATAGATCAGAGCTTATCTGTGTGTCTATCCTTCATCATGATCATGGTCCCTCTTCACTGGACTGTAACAAAATGTATAGTACCACTAGTGACCTCTAGTAAATGGTATACAGTGTTATGATAGACCAGAGCTTATCTGTGTCTCTATCCTTCATCATGATCGTGGTCCCCCTTCACTGGGCTGTAAACATATGGTTTTGTTTTTTCTTTTTTCCAGAAATTTGCCTTATTCTAAGAAAATAAATAGGGCACCACTGGGGGCCATTTAAGCAAATTTCAACAATTGTGTCCATTCACCATCCAACATAACTTAGCTTAAAGAGTATTAAACCAGAAAAAAAAGCAACACACAAGCAAACAAACAAACAAACTGGTCCCTGTCTATCTTCCTTTCATAGAAGTTTGTCCCTCTTTGCTGATAGTGAAAGTGTTTTCAAACACCAGCTGGAAGATTATTATTTATTTATGCCAACAAACTTACTGTTGGTTTTTTTTTTAAACACACAAGCCGTGTATGGGGAATGTTTGAAAGGTAGAATTGGAACTGAAAAATTCTATCTCTCAACCAACATGACTTACCACACCATATAGATAAGGTGGGTGGTAAGTTTTTGACCCTTAAGTTCTGATACCGTGATACTTCAGTTTGAAATTTACATCTACTACTCCAGGTTTATGTTCATTATCCTCATAATTAAGAATGTTCAGCCAATGCAGAGAGGGTGTTTCACTCCCAAATGTTTGGGAATTCACCTCATTTTACCATTATTTATGAAAACATGGCTGATTTTCCAAAAGCATGCAACTTTGTGATTCAAGAGCTCTTATTATTGGAGATTTAATCAATAAATAATTTAGTGAATAAGAAATGAAGTTGGTTAGAAAGTAGGTTAGTTTCATGACATGCATAATATCGCTGTGATTTGTTACACCCAACTGGCAACATTGGTAAATACAGACAAACAAGAGAACACCATTGGCATTCAGTTCCCTTTGATTCCAACTGTGGTCTTTATTGACAACAATTAACAATTATATAAAAAAGAACAGTTTTTTTTCAATTTCATTTTTGATGTCTTTAACTAAAATTTTTAAAATTGTAAAAGAAGACTTAATTTTCATAGTTTGCATCAGCTTACTGGCAAGTGTGCCTTAAATTAGGTTATCTGCCTAGGTAACACTTCTAAAGTCTGTGCATCCTTAGTTGATGATTGAATTTTAACCAGCGGAGACAACAGTGTTGCCACTTTTACCACCACTGTCCATGTGGTGACCAAATGCATTAGCAGAAGCACCAATAATGCTGCACTAACTCCAGGAACTAACAGTGACTGTACAGTAACAGATCTTAGCAGATTAAGGCAACAAACTCAAACAGAGAATGAAGATTTGGTTCGTCTTCGCTTGACTGTGACAAAATATGAGATCTATTTTGGAGCTATTTTAATTACATCATATTAAATAAGGAATATGAAATGATGAGGGAGACATACTCCATAGAAGACATGATCACAATTCTGCCTACAGTCAACAGAAGCAAGCAAGGCACTAGTAAACATCAAGGAAAGGAAGAAAAGTGAAATTGATCTCGACTTCTACACTTCACCAGCAATGATGGATGACAGATAGACCAGAGAATGCAACACGCAGTGCCACTTCACAACACACTCTCCATACATGGATTTCACCGCAAGATATGTGTGAACAAGAAGTTCCACGAGCTAAACGAAGACTGCAAGTGTATATTGTGTGGGCAGAAGTGTTGACATCACATCATAACATGCACAAAAAGAACCAGGACAAATACAGACTATAGGAAAGACTGAAATGTGAAATTAAACTAATGCTCAAACTTGAGTCTACATTCTAAAATAGAACAAATTAGAAACTAAAAACTTCACTTATCTTAGTAATATTCCAAGTTCTTGGTATTTTATCTTTTTTATAAAAATTTAGTAATTCTGTATTTTAAATTTATTTTGAGGGACCAAATTTATTCTATATTCTTTAAAAATCTTTGTACATTTTTTATTTGCCCATGGATGGTAAGTAATAGATGATTTTGTAAAACTTACAAATCTTTAAGAGGTAGGACTGGAACTTAAAAATTCAATGCCACAACTGGGATTTGAACCACAGACCTTCCGCTTGCCGGGCGGACACTCTAACCACTGAGCTATTGTGACAAACTGCCAGAATGGCATTAAATTCTCAAGTCAGTTTGTATTTCTCCTGGTAAACCACAAAGGCAGTCTCACATCAGAGACAATTACCCCAATGGTGACTTACTATTGTAAGTACTTTGTCCCAGGATTAAATAACCTTCAGAATGGTAATTATTATTGATATAAATAAATTTAAGTATCAAAAAGCTGTTAAAGAAGTTTCTACCCTCAAAAAAATAAAAGATAATTGTTAATTTTAAAAAGTTTACTTACCATCCATGGGCCAATAAAAAATTTACAAAGATTTTTAAAGAATATGGAATAAATTTGGTCCCTCAAAATAAATTTAATATACCAAATTTACTAAATTTTTATAAAAAAGATAAAATACCAAATTATAAAAAATCTGACATTTATCAATTTAGCTGTTTGGATTGTGATAAGGTTTATGTTGGTTAAACTAAACATCATTTAGAAGCCAGAATAAAAGGGCATTTTAGAAATATTAAATATAAACAAACTGAGAAATCAGCTGCGGCAGATCATTTTTGGTCATTTAATCATGAAATTAATCCAGAAGTTAAATTATTAAAACAATTAAGTGGACCTATAGATTTAATGGTTTGGGAAAAAATATTTATTTTTAAAAATAGGAACTGTATTATGAACTTTGAAACACCTCCTATAGATTGTATTTATAGACTTTTGTTTTCAGAGATTGGTAATTAAAATGAGCATCAGTATCTATGTTTTTTGTTTTCAGAGATTAGTGATAAAAATGAACATCTGTAGCTTTGGTAACAAATTTTTTTGTATGGCTTCAAGAATGAGTTGGAGTCAACTCGAAACTGTAGTCAGCTTTGCACCAAGAACTTGCAATATTACTAAGATAAGTGAAGTTTTTAATTTCTGTTTTATTCCAATGGGAAGATGCCGCTCATTTGCGAACTGCTGTCATCAGCACGGTTGTTACTGCTGCTATTGTCGTAATCTTCATCGTCATCATAACGGTCATTATCTGACTTTCATTATTTTCAGTTGATGTAGTTAAATAACAATAATTAATCCTGATACACACACACCTACATGTATTATTTATCACTGAATTTTGTATTCGTGAACACGAACGTAATACCAACACTTCACAAACTAAACGGTGCACACAAAACAATAAACTGATGTACTAGTTACGTGATGTGAACAACTCGCCGATTTGCAGTGCAACACAATATCATACTGTTAGCATCAGGTAAAGATTGCTGGAAAGGAATTCAGTCACCATGCTAAATGATATTCAATGTTGCTGCTGGCAGCCATGCGTTGGTGCCTCCAATGGTTGCTATGATACCAGAGTGAAACTTTAACCCCCTCTTTCCTCCCTGCACATTAGCACGTGGGCAGGAAATGTCAATCACCACTAAGAATGCACCAACTAGAATTTACATTTATTATCATTTCCACAATCTTCTGCTTGTTGGAATTGCTTTCTCTATTCCAGTGGTAGAAAACTTGCAAGGGCTAATTAATGTGAAACCTATATGGCTTGAAAATTTGAAGACTCTGTCTTGTTTGAGATATGTGGACTCGCCATATTCTCAGTTCTGAACTTTGTTTTCAAACATTGAATAAATTGTAAGTAAGTCTTGATGCATATGGAAAGAAACAAAACAAGTGAACTGTGAAAGGAATTAATGCAGTGAAACCAACATAAATAGAAACACAGAATTGAGTGTTGGTTCATAATAACCCAAGAGCAGTTAAATTATAAAACAGAATGTGAATGATTATATTGGTTACAAAGTAGAAAGATAATTTTGTGCATTGGACTTTCATTTGTTTTTAACTGATTAATATTTTTTCACCGCCAACTTAATGCAGGTCAGCATTATTTATTATTATTATTATTATTATTATTATTATTATTATTATTATTATTTTGTTGTTTAACGACACTGTCAATTGCCAGGACCACATCAGTGTTGCCGTTGTGTCGGAATTTTGTCCCGCAGGAGTTCTTTTACATGCCAGTAAATCTACTGACTCTTTAAAACCATCAGTCTGGGCCAGATTTGAACCCGCGACCTTGGGATCAGTAGGCCAGCGTCTAACCAACTGAGCCACCCAGAACATTACATGTAACGAGAAGCACAAGTCCAGCTTGAAATCTCTCTGTGTACCTGGAATTATTTACTGTTGTACTTAGTCATTGCATTCCTGCCAGGAGCCATGAGCTGGTGGATAAACAGCACATACTTGTCATATAGTAACATTTCATTTTGATGTTTCATAAAATCAGATATCAATTATGTTGACAAAGTAATGCTGCTATACTGTATCTGCTACCCAATGATCCTAACACCAAAATGCTTCATTGCATTCTTTTCTGCAGTTTTCTGCACTGGTATGTTATCCATAAAAAATTTTGTTCCCATAGCACATATAAATATCAAGTTATGGACATTTTGTTGAACCGGCTGTAATAATTCCATAGAAAGTTGAAATTCGGCATAATAGTGACATATAACGCATTGGTTGAAATGGCTGCACTGTAGCTGAGTGGTTAGACCATTCGCTTCTCACCACAGTGGCCCAGCTTCAATCCCAGGCAACCGCATGTGGGATTCGTGGTGGACAAAACGACACTGGGGCGGGTTTCCTCCGGGTGCTCCAGTTTCCTCTGCCATCTGATTCCACTGGTGCTCCATCTTTATTCCATGTATCATCAGTGTCACCGCTGGCGGTGCCGTATGCAGTAAAAATGGGCACTAAACACTACAAAAAAATTGGTTGACATTTAATCCACTTTTAGATTGGAATTATCAACATATTAACCTCTCAGACAATTGTCATGTGCAAGGGATGGTCAGCAAATGCTAATATGACAAGTTAGATTCTGACAAAGAAAATTTGGTTGCAAAATTTAACAAATATCAAATGTGGACTTGATTTCAAATTTCAAGCTCTAGGTTTCACAACTGTGTAAATAAAATGTTAGTGCTTCTTTTACCCTCTACAAGAAGACATATGAGAATAAACCTCATTAGATTCCTAAGAATTTCAATTCATTCGCTGCTATGGAAACACTCAAGCGCACAGCACATGTGCACATAGGTTCACAATGGACTTGTTTTAATTGAACTGTAGCAACATAAGGTTTGAAGCTTTCATGATGATTATTGATTAGAGCTTCTTGGATTACCAGCCATGAATATTTATGAAGTTTCTTGAGCTTTCAGCCATATTAAACTCCATGTAATTAATTTAATTTAAAAGGTGAGTTAATTAATAACACTGAACAACACTTACAACATATTTTTCCGGGACGTGTTTCGAAGGTTAACTTTCCTCCATTATCAACCGGACAATAACTCAACAATAATCCATGTAATTAATTTCCTAAGCTCTAATCAACAGTAGCAATGTTTAAGACTAACATTACTGTGATGTGCACAATAGCCTCTATTTTGTCAGCCCCACTGCCACATCCATTATGAGCTATTCTCAGATGTCTTCTTTAGAAGTTCAAATTGAAATGATTTAAGTTATGAAATAAAGGTTATATATGTGTAAATGTGCACTGAAATAAGGTACCTTATGAACCTAGATTGCTTATAAGATAGTTCTGTGTGCATTGTTGTGTAAGATTAGGCTTAAACAAGTGCTGTTTTCTTATTTGCTTTTAAGGCCTTTTCAGAATGCATGCATCTGCTTGTGCCCACAGCTTGAACTAAGGTATCAGTTGAATTGCATGTGTTAAAATTTGTTTTGTAAATAAGTTGTAAGAATTTGAAATATTATTTGTTGCATGTTCGTGTTGCAGAATATAGTTAGTTCCACTTGCTCCTTGGTAAAAGTGTCAATAAAGCAGCTCTATAAACAGACCTGTCGCACCACATTCCATGCTTGATTGAAGTCACCAGGATTTTTTGACATGCCCCATGTTGCAGAATATAGTTCCACTTGCTCCTTGGTGAAAGTGCCACATTTGATCACCTCTGTAAACAGAACTGTTGTACCACATTCCACTCTTGATTGGAAGCTGCTAGGATTTTTTGACATGCCCCATGTTGCAGAATATAGTCCCACTTGCTCCTTGATGAAAGTGCCACAAAGGGTACCTCTATGCCTTTATAGTCAGAATGTTCCACTACATTTCATGCTTAATTGGAAGGTGCCAGGACTTTCTGACCTGCCCCATACTACAAAATTGTAAATGCCAAGCAAGCAAAATCTTAATTTAATTTAAAAGGTGAGTTAATTAATAACACTGAACAACACTTACAACATAAGTAAGTGTTGTTCAGTGTTATTAATTAACTCACCTTTTAAATTAAATTAATTACAACAACACTGTTTTCAAATTTCTATGAAAGGAAGATAAGCAAAATCTTGTTGATCATGATCAGGAAGCAAACCTTCATACAAAGAACAAAAAGTTACGGAGTATTAACTATAGGAAGTGGGAAGGGTCAGTCTGTCACATGATCACAGCACAGGAAACCAGGTACATCCAATAAACAAATGTTGTAGATAACGTTGCATAACTTACATTCAGTGCTGTCACCATTTGCAGTAAAATATTCACTCCAAAATTCTTATACAAGTTCAGCAATAAATGAATATAAAATAAGAACAAATTACAAACTAAAAGCTTCATTTATCTTAGTAATTATTGCAAGTTCTTCAAATGCTGACTAGTTTCAAGTTGCATCCAACATTTTCAAAGCTATTTATTTGAACTTATTTAAATATATATGAAAATGTGTTAGATGCAACTTGAAACTAGTCAGCATTTGAAGAATTTTCAATAATTACTAAGATAAGTGGAACTTTCAGTTTCTAAGTTCTTATTTTAGATTCTGTTGCTTCACTGTTAATATCTTCAATTTTCCTTGATTTAAAATAAGTGAATATTTCAATTTTCGTGCTGGAGGCATTTTACTCTGTGAACTCACTCAAGACACTAAGCACTGTAGGCAGTGAACGCAGTTGTTTTGTGCTGTCACTGAACTCATGCAATGACATCACACTGACCATGTGGCAGGCAACTTGTGAGCACCTCATTTCGCAATAGCTTGAACCCTAATTACAACATTAGCAGAAATGCACATTTGAATTATTTATGATTATCTGAGAATAAAAAAATAGTATTGCAATCAAACATCACTATTTTAAAAAAGACCTACTATAAACATGTTGTGGAAACTCTTGCCTCTATTTCAGCAAAGTTACTGGCAGACTTGTAGCAGCTTGTGGATTCTCCTTCCCCCCCCCCCCCCCCCCCCCAAAGATCAGGTATGCAGGGTTTTACAAGTTTACTGTGAACTATATATTGTGTGTAATTGATTGAAAGTACTTTTAATCAATCCAGTAACTCAAATAGTTTACAAATAACATTAGTTAAGATTCAATATGAACCCCATTCACTGTGCAACAGAGGTGTAAGCAAAACTCAACCTTAAACCCACACTGTGTCAAGAATATCTGGTGTAATGCTTGCAATTGCCTGTCTGATTCCTTAGTTTAATTCTCATTTCTTTCACTGTAGGCCTCATTCTTGACATAGCTCCAAAGGTAGAAGTCTTATAAAGTAAGATCTGAACTTCAAGCTGGCTATGAGATTGGTCCATTTCTGCCAATCCATCATTTTGGAAATCAGTTACATTTACATTTGTGTTTATTTTGCATTCCGTAGATCCTGCACAACAGGATTTGGAACATGTTAATATGTTATAGAATATTTACAATATAAGTACATAGCACATAGAGAGTTATTTAACTCTTTTCGACTAGGTTTGCAAAATGGCACAAATGGCATCTTGTTGAAAAATTATTTGCAACCCCATTTCTATTTGCTCTATTTGAAAAACAGGAAATTCTGCAGCATATCCAGGTATGTAATGAAGTTGATGTCTTGTTTAACACAAAGAAACAAAATCGACCAAAAATGTTACTGTGCATAAGGCCACACCAAACGTTCACCTCAGGAGAATCTTGAATATGTTTGTGTATCATATGTAGATTTTCCAAGTCCAAGTGTGGCAGTTGTGCTAATTAATATAGCCATTTAATTTGAAGATGATATTTTTGAGAAATTGCAGTTTATGATTGGTTCTTTGTAGCATGGTAGTAGCAAATTCAGCCCTAAGCAATTTGTTTTATGGTTTCACTGCATGGCAAGAGATGAATTTCACAGCTATGCAATTTCAATCTCTTCTGCAGGACATCTACACTGTCAACTTTGGAAGATCTAATTGTAGACTACGGTGTGAAATGAACTTCAGAGGTCTGTGAACACAACTGTTGGATTCTTTCTACATCTTTTTCTGATGTTCTGGCCCTTCCTGTTGAGTTTCCTTTTTATATACTGTCTCCTTAAACTCTTTATGCTATCCTCTGATATTTTTCTCATGTGGAGAATCTTTTTTGTAGTCATGTCTGAATTGCCACTGTCCCATAACCATAAGATATATGCAGTTTTTTCTTGTACAGTGAACATTTCACAAAAATACCTAGAAAACAGCTTGCAAAAAGCAAGTAACAGTTCTATAACATGTTTATAAACATTTCTAATAACATTTTAACATAAAGGTAACAACAAATTAGAAACTAAAAACTTCACTTATCTTAGTAATGTTGCAAGTTCTTGTTGCAAATATATATTACATAGTTTTGAGAATGAGTTGGAGTCAACTCGAAACTTGAGTCAGTTTTGGAACAAGAACTTGCAACATTACTGAGATAAGTAAAGTTTTTAGTTTTTAGTTTCTAATTTGTTCTTACTTTAGAATCTTGTTGCTTCACTGTTAATAGCTTCAATTTCCTTAATAAAGGTAACAATTTGGAGAAGATCCACACATTATTTGTATGCAGAATGTGTTTATTATGATAATGAAACAATGACAAGAAAGGAAAACATATGAATCTGTTTGAGTTGCTGGGTTAGTTAAAAGTACTTTCAATTACACATAATACTTATTCACAGTAAAATGGTAAACCCCATCATAAATTCTCAGAAGCCCCTATGTATGAAATCTTTTGGCTTACAATGGATCTTGTTAAATCACACAATTTATGTTAAAATTGTGTGTGTCATTAACTATTTCCAGCACTCTTTGTTATTGGTTTGGACTTTCAGATAATTATACTTTTTAGGCAAATTATTTCATTTGGTTCTTTATGCTCATGCAGAGAGAATGAAATTTCAGTGCTATCACATAGTGACTTTTAAAACATTTGTTTAAGCCTACAGTATTCCCTTAATCCTCTTGTACCTATAAGGAAAATGCAATAAAACTATTTGTGCAAATGTTGATCTCCATTAACGTGAAGTAGATAAAAGAACAAGTATTTGTTGAACGGGTAGAGAAAGTCATGTGAATGTAACAGAGAAAGCTCTATGTGTGTCTGTATGTGAGCAGGATAACTAAAAAACAAAAGATTGATTGAATACCAAACTTTGTACTTCTTCAACAGCACTGTATCACTTGAACACGTGTCAATCAGTATACAGGTTCCTGAAAAGGAAGGCTGCATTGCCTTTGAAACATAGGATTTAATTGTGCTAATCTTTAAGACAGGTCATCTCGTTAGCGTGGTGGTAACACTGCTGCTTACAAAGCAGAAGACCCAAGTTTGATTCCTGGTACTGGTATGGGGATTGGTCTGGGATGCAGTCAGCCTTGTTAGGTCCCTAAGGGGCCTATTGAGGAGTAACAGCCCCTGTTCAAGCATACTGCAGAACCGGCCAGGAGGGACCAGGGCACTGACCACATCCTACCTCCAGTACTGCACCCCACTTGTGACGCCTGTGGTGCACACACAGCAGTTGGGCGGTAGACCTTGGCCTGAATGGGCTGTTGTGTCACACATGGCTGGAGCTATTAAATAGTGACCATGGAAATTTATGCTCCAAAACTAATACTGATTACACCAGCTACATTATTGCAATGGGAGCAAACAGTGTAAGTGAATGATGAGCTGTGTATCCCTCACACATACTGAAAGAATACTATTGGGATCTGGAGTGAAGAACTAGTATGCAGGCTTTGTAATAAGCAGACAAGACTGCCTCTCATATAATGTTCTAATGTTAAGTATTTGGTAGGAAAAGATAATGCACTACTGGGCATAAGTAACCCAAATGACAATTTTCCTAAAGAAAATTTAGTTAAAAACCTTTTGTGTCTTATAAAGGAAATAGGTGTATTTAACTAAAAACTATAAAGTAAGGAGATACTACAGTGCGTTTGTACATTGGCCAGACCGCCCCATGGCAGCGCTGGACTGGCATGTTTTCCAGTAGAATTACACATAGAAGACCTGTAAATGATGGGTATGGAACACTACTGTACTAACTTATATTAGGCTTACTTGTATCACAACAGATGTAGAAGTTGATGACCTTCAGTGCTAACTCATTCCTTATTCTCCGAAAACAATTCTGGTTCACTCGCAAAAGTTCATCTGGACTGATTGCCTGTATTTCTTTCTTGATTTCTCTACAACACCATGCAGAAGATTATTTCACACACGCACACAAGCACACACACAGGAAAATACATTACTCTAAAGTGTACTAAATCATTATTAATGAATAAATTACCACCAAGAGACAACACAGTCTTACTCTAAACACCATGCGCAGTGAGTGTGTGTATCAATGCCATATTTTATAACACAATAGTAGATTCACACATTTACGTAAATTCTAGTCTTTTGAATAATTTTTTTCCCCAACTAATAAGAAATGAAACATTGTATGGTGGGTTTCAGCAGCATTCAGCTATAGCTTACACTGCTGTGAATTCTATGCATGAATTGCAAAGTGTGTATGGTAACAGAATAATTAGTCAAGGATTGTGGCCACCTCGTTCCCCTGACCTATCTTCATGCAAGTTTTATTTATGGGGTACATTAAAGAATAAAGCGTAAACATCAAATCTGCACATGTTGCAGGAATTGAAGGACAATATCATAACAGAAATACAGGCAACCAGTCAATGTGAACTTTTGCGAGTAAACCCAAATGTTTTCGGAGATATAGGGAATATGTTCACACTGAAGGTCATCTTCTCTTAAAATGCAGGTAAGTCTAATTAAGTTAGTATAGTAGTTAGTGTTCCATACCCATGACTTGCCGGTCGTTTGTGCAACTCTGGCGGAGGTCCTTGCCAAGTCCAGTGCTGCCACGGGGTGGTTTGGCTGATCTATGAATGTGCTGTACAATAAACTTAGAGTTCAGTGCTAAGGGCAATGTTAGCCCAACTCCTTCACATAAATCCAATCAAACCATCTGGCTTATATAATCCCAGCACCTAGCTGGCCTTTGAACTTCTAAAATCCAATTGGTTGTTGAGTAAGAGCCAATTGCAGAAACCCTCACACGTATATTTTACTTTCGGCCCCAGTTACCTTCCTGGAATCATCCAGGCCAGCATTTCCATAGTAATGACTGCTCTTTGTAAGTTGAGATCTGATGTAGTAGTACATACTATTTGACATGTCAATTTTTATGTTTGCAGGAAAGTGGTGCTCCTGTGTTGACAGATGATGTCAGCCTGCAGGTGTTTATGGAACACCTCAAGAAGTTGGCGGTGTCGTCAACAGCCTAAATGAGAGCAATCAGAGTTGAATCACAGTATCTAATCAGGTTAAAGCTTGTTTGTGAGCCTCTTGGGCACATTATCTTGTACATATGAATGTAATTCTCTGCTGCATTACAAATATCCTTCTGAAATGTATTATTTTAAACTTTTGGTTTAAAGATATTTATTCCCTGCTGGTAGGTATCACTTAAGTAGATTAAGTTTTAAATATATGGTGCTTTATAAGAGGTTTATTTCTATTTTAATTTGGTATTATTCCAAAACCTCTTGACTTTCCACAATCCATAGATTTCCTTTAATGTTTATTGATTGTGTCACAGAATTATTCTGCAAGTGCACCCTTGCCGTCCATTGCCAAAAATTACGTTATGGCAGACCTGGCAGAGTAGGAAGTTTCACTTTTCTAAATCCAAAGTTCTCAAACACAATTTTACTTTAAATGCTGGTTCACAATGACTCAAGAACAGAAACGGCAATGGAAGCACAAGAGAGATACTTAGGGGGTTTGGCACTGAAGCCGGCTTATTGTACCTGTGCTCCCAAGGAGGTATCCTCAGAAGGAAGGAGGAGGTGAGAGGAGACACTGAGCAGGCAGATCCACACTAATAGCACAAAGATCCGTAAGGTTTCCCAAGTTTGATGACAGCACAAAGTGTTCAGGTCTTCTAGGGCCAACTCAGGTGGGCCTCGGTTTAGAGTGTAACACTCCAAGATGCCGCTCCCAATTCCACCCGGATCCCACAGGCCAATGAGGAACAGAAAGAGTTCCTGTGTTCATATCATCCCTGCCAAGCTGCACCTAACGCTTTGCTACACTGAAGGATGAATGAAGTGATTAATGAAATAGAATGCTAGGAAATTTGGAGAAAGTATTATCCTTCCCACAGCAATAGAGCCCACGACCTCCAACATTATCGTGGAGTCATCTCACCCGATGGTTGGGAATGAGAGTGGGATTGCATTATCAGTGGCAAAGTGGAAGTTGATTTTGCACTTAGGATGTCATTTGTTGGTAAACAACATGATACTTTTTTGCCTGCTTCTAATTCAATCAACATAATGCAGGTTAGCTAACATCAACAAAATTGAATAGAGTAAACCTTTTCTAAATGCAGATTTATTAATGTTTTCAATACCAAAATTTAGAAAATGTACAGAGAATGTGCCACTTCTTTGTCAGAGTAATAAATACTAATGCTTAACACACCACATGCCTTGGTTATATGGGATGGGTTCTGAAGTTAAAACAGGCTGAGGGTGTTGAGAACTCAAAACCTTTCTGTCTCTTTCTCTCTCCTTGCTTTTTCTAATATATGCTGCAATGTTGTCAGCTTCCAGATAATAGTGTGGCCTGTGTGTTTATTGACGAGTATTCTATGAACTAAGTTTGATTTTACTGTGTTTAAGTTTGTATTAAGAAAAACTTTGGGAATTCAACTAGATACTCATATTGCTTTCATAGATATAGAGAAAGCATTTGACAGAGGGAAAAGAGGAATTGTGGGATATTCTTTGCACAAAATGGCTACCCTATGCCTTTGGTTGAAGTAAAAGGTATTGATGATAAGATTATAATTATATAGAAGGAAAATTATTAAATGAAATAAAAATTAACTAAGGAGCTAAACAACCATGCAGTCTATCTCCAACTTTATTTAATATATATTTAGACAACATTCTTAGATATTGGATATCGAAAGTACATAGTGTTATAAATAATCGATGAAGCTCAATAAACATATTACTATTTGAGAGGTAGAATCAGAACTGAAAATCTCAATGCCACAGTCAGGAATCAGTTTGAGAATTCAATGTCATACTGGCAAGTTATCACAGTAGCTCAGTGGCTAAACAGGCATACATGAAGCGGAAGGTCTGCGGTTCAAATTCCGGCTGTGACATTGAGTTTTTCTGTTCCAATTCTACCTCTCAAACATTGTCCACACACGGCTGTGTGTTTAAAAATACCAGCAATAAGTTTGTTGGCATAAATACGAGTAGTTTGCTAATGATGCTGTTTTAACTTTTGATACAGAAGATAGGCTGCAGAAACCAATACATAAATTAAAATAATGTTAGTAAACTATGCAACAACAAAATCTCAGGGGGCAAAAACTAAGGTTATGGCATTCCATGGCAAATTTCCAGTTGGAACAAAAATATGCACAGAAAATAAAACAAGTGAGCAAGTGTCACACTTTAACTACCTAGGTTGTAATGTCACTTATGAAATAGATCAAGACATAAACAATAAATGCTTAAAGTATCGAACAATTTGGGGAACATTAAAAGGAAAAACTACAAAAGAATACAACTAAAATTTCATTCCATCTTAATGCATGGCAGCAAGTCATAGACCTTAAAAATGCTGATTACAGCAAAATACAAGCAGCTGAAATGTTATCTTCCTTTCATAGAAGTTTGAAAACAGTGTTGTTGTAATTAATTTAATTTAAAAGGTGAGTTAATTAATAACACTGAACAACACTCACAACATATTCTTCCGGGACGCATTTCGAAGGTTCTTTCTGAGATTGGTTAAGGTGTGTACAAGACAGGATCACTAATGAAATACAGATACCAGAGTGGAACCAATAGTAGAACGAATCCTACATTACTGAGAAAAATGGAAGCCCCACTTACAACAAATGCAACCTGATAGCATTCCCAAGCAAATTTGGTATTACAGACCAAGAGAATTTCGATCAACAGGAAGACAGAAAGAGGGGAAAAAATGTGAGACTGGAACAGGCTTTAGCCTAATCCTTGAAGATAGAAGAAAAAGAGAAGAAAGAAGTTTGTATTAACACAGCATAAATACAACATAAAATGTACTCAAGTTGTGTACAGCTGATAGTGAATTGAACAACATACAATACAGAGACTCAAAACTGGCAGCAACGACATCTCTGCCTAGTCATTATCGACAGATTTTTTGCGCCTGTTCTTAACTTTGCAAGGACGGTGCAGATTAAAGGTAGTTTTTATTCTTTCTTAATCTCTACTGGTGTTTTTGCTGTTCTTGGTTAGTTTTTGCATTTTTTCAGTTTAATTTTGCCAGCTAGCAACCAAAGAGAGCTCTGGCAGCTATTTTGTATTAGAACTGCCTTGAATCATTTATACAGGGAGAAGTCTTAGTATAGATGCAATACATCATGCCCAAGAACAAAAATGTCAAAACTTGACCAAGTCTCTTCCATTCCTGGGATCCAGGAAAGCCTTTCATTGAGAATACTCACATTATAGTGTGTGCATATATTTTAACTTTGTTCTTGGTTATTGTGAACCAGCCATAACCCTGCTCAGTGAGAATATGTACACAGCCACAAGCATCTAGAGGTGAAGTAGTTGGAAGTTGGAAAGATAAAGAGAAATTTGGAAATCAGGATGAAAGAAACTTTAGAAACATCAGATTCAAGCAAGTGGACAAGTCTGATTTGGCACATCATTTTTGGTCTGAGAATCACAGAATAAAGGAAGAAATAGAATGATAAATATGCAAAGAAACAACTCGAATTGCAAATTTGGGAAAACATTTTCATCACTAAAAAACAACCTCCTCATGAATTTTGATATCCCTGCCATTGATGACGTCATCCAACTGATGAGAAGAATAGATAGCAATATGACACCAAGCTGGACCCAAACACTTTTTGCAGCATCAGTTGATAACACCAAACTGAAGATAGGAAGAAGTTTCTCAGAAATTAGTCTTTGTTTGATGACTCGTAAGTAGACAAAAGTGTTTATAAGGTTGACTCACTTTGCTCTAATTTTAAATTCTAGGGTGTTTTGTCAAAAGCAGCATGCAACAAAAATTCCTCTACATCTTTTGTTCAATGGACATTTTGTCAATAGTGTTTTTGCCTACATTTATTTCAGTCGAGAGGAAAATCTGACAAGGACTTATAGACACTACAAATTCTACCTTGTGCATATTTGGAAATGAGCAGAGGCTGTCAGGCCATAGCAAGCTACAATGGCTCTCCCAGAAGTACCCAATCTGACGTATAGATAGCAGTTGTTGTTTCAAACCAATGACAATGGTAGAAAGTACCAACATTATAAAGCTTAAGTTTGAAGATTGATGATGCTACGCTGTTTAATACTTGGCAGCCATCAACAGCGAATGCTCTCTGCGAATCTGTAAACATGGTTAAAACTGGTCATTATTATGAGATAAAATACTTTCATTTGGGAGGTCTTAGTTCAACTAATATTAAAGCTGAGCTAGATTCTACTCTGGGAGACCCTGCTCCTTTGTTTAGAACAGTAAAATATTGGGTGGGGATTGTAAAGAAAATATCCAAAATGGTATTGTATGACCATTGACTGAAAGTGCACAAGCTAGCAGACATTGCTACAACAAAACTGAGATTTTGCATCGATTCATAATCATGGCTGCAACATGGGTCCATCACTTGACACCTGAGACGAAGGAACACTTGAAACAATGGATTGAAAGGGGAGAATCGACTCCAAACAGGACGAAGACAGTTCTATCTGCAGGCAAGGTCATAGCATCAGTTTTTTGGGATACATATGGGATAATTTTCATTATCTCCAAAAAGTAAAAGCAATCAATGGAAAATATGCGAACTTGATGCAGCATTTGAGTGATGAAATTAAGCAAAAACAGCTGCATTTAGCAAGAAAAAAGTTTTTTGTTTCGTCAAGACTTGCACCAGTTCACACATCCATCATCTCTATGCCCAAAATCTTTGCCAACAATGAAGAGATGGAGTCTACCGTTGATGGCTGTTTTGCAGAGCTCGATGGTTCTCACTAAAAAGGGTATGGAAGCTATTGAGCATTGCTGGGAAAAGTGTATTGAGCTGGAAGGAGACTATGTAGAGAAATAAAGATGTTTTTCCCAAAATGTTTGTTTTCTTTGTTAGGTTGGGTACTGGGACAGTCCTTGCACATTGAAACCATGGGGTCCTGTCATTGCCAAGGTTATCTCAGGGTGGCAAGACTGCCCAGCACTGTGATGTTTGCAGATCTATTGTGTTTATCTTATATCCAGATCTCTGACATACGTAATGAACTGAATCTAACTCTGGACTGTGATGGTAGACAGCTCCTCCAATTTTGGAAATTGGCACTCAACTCCTTGCTGGTACTCATGCGGATGTCTCAACTGCATATTGACGCAGTATACAGGCTTTCTCCTGCTTGCTTTCATGTACCCTTGTGACCTACATCTATCCAATATCTGTTAAGAGCTTTGGAGTGCCTGAAATCTACAGGTGAGTTCACTATTTCCTGTCTTGTCCTACAATTTACATATTAACATTTTGAAATCCTTTTTGGGGAGAAAACAAAGATCTTGCAATATTACTAAGATAAGTGAAGCTTTTAGTTTCTAATTTTGTTTTTACTTTAGATTCTTGTTGCTTCACTGTTAATAGTTTAATTATTTTCTTCAATGAAGTTATTTTGATATATGCAACAAATTTGGAATTTGTATTACTCTTAACTTCACTTTCTAGACCAGAACTTACTAGAACATGTTTTGTCTCTATTGATTCACTGGCATGCTTCCTTCCCTGACTTGTAGAGTTTGGCTGGATGTGCTGCACGGTGAGATCCTTTTCATATGGAACATCACACTTTAATTAATTATATTTATTTTTGGGTATGAATTTTTCTCAAACTGAAAATTCAGCTGCTTTTCTAAGAGCCTTTAAAAGCTTGGATTTCTCTTTCAGCATATAAATGTGGACCAAAAGTGCCTTGCAGTCCTGATTCTTCCCTTTGTTTATATTTCATGTTTCCCAAGTGTTCTTTAAACCTTGTATCAGTGTTCTCTTTGCCTCCCCTATGTATACATTTTTGCAAGCTTTACATCGAATTTTATGAATACCAGATGTTTTTTTAGCCAGAATTTTTTTCTTTGTTTAGTATTGAGTATGCTATTTAGGCAGTGCTTGTTAACTAGGATACGGTTATATTAATTCTTTGAATGTTTAGTGAATTTTTGAAAGGCCCATGGATGGGAATGTGAGCCTTTTAGTTTCTTTAATACTACCTGGTGTGGTGTTTATTTTTCTTCTTTTTGAATTTCTTTATCTTCTTATGTACTGTTTGATGAAGCAATTTTCTGTACAGTATCAACTGTCAATACCTTTCTTGTTGGTGCCAATAATATAGTATGTTGTATTCTTTGTTGTACTGTTTTGTGCCTATAGGAATGTTTATTAATCTGACACATACACACAACTAACTACACAAATATACAGTAATAAACAGCTTAACCTTCAGATTAGTGAGCATTCTCATGAGCTACTTTCTTGGAAGATTTTACTTACAGTGATGTGCAATAATATCTAGATAGAGAAGTGAATTGGATTTACTAAAACTTCAAGAATCCTCATTAAAATTTACCATAGAAATGTAATCTTAGCAAAAACTCCCATTCTTAGACCTAAAAATCCAAAATGCAACTTTTGTCATATACAGAAAACCTCCACATACAGATAGGTATATAAAATCCAGTGGTTGTAATCCAAAATCACATCAGTATGATGCTTTCAACAATGTGATGCATAGGCTTCTGTGCCTACCTCTCAACAGAACAGAAGTCAACAAAAAAATAGAGACAATCCACAGAACAGCTGAAAACAAAGGCTTCAATAGAAAAATAGTAGACAAAAAATCCAAAAGGCAAAAAAAAAAAAAAAAATCCTGTGTTGCACTCACGTGACTTTCTCTACTCTTGTACTAACCATTCTAACAAACTCTTATTCCTATATCTCCATGTTAGTTAAGATAAACATTCATACAAATTATGTTACTGCTTATGTCCGTGTAGGTGCAAGGGGAATATTAGAATACTGAAGGCTTTGTGCGACAGTCAAATCTTTTTGACCTTTGAGATTCCGTTCTCTTTGCACGATTAACATAAAAAAATTAACGTTGTCGTTGCATTTCGCTAAAGTTCTAAGTTCTCCGAAACTCACACACATAACAAGGAATATCTCCGAAATGGTTCACCCTACAAGAAAATTTATTGAGACATAAATTGTGTATTTTAGCAACATCTACATTTTTTGTACAGTATAATTTGGTCTATCTCTAACGGTTTACCAGTTATGCAAAAGTCGTCCAAAGTAAATACAACTACAGGGGCTATAGCCAGAAAATTTAAGATATACATTTCATTTGTCATCAAAATATCTCAAACATATGACATTTTAATCAAAATCGTTAGAGCCATTTTCAAGAAAATAAGAAACCAGCAAACTGTCAAAGGAAAAAGAAAACTGCAGGTGCATGAAGTTTACATACCATTCAAAAGCCCACACCCAAGGTCTAAAGAACATCTAAGAAAATATAAACAAATGAAAACATTGGCAGAAATTGATCCTGAAACTACATTGTTAAACAGCATCTCTAATGTGAAACAACTGACAGCCTGGGATATATTCATTCTAAAAAATGAACATTGACTCTTCAACTTTGAGTTGCCCCAAAGTGACAATCTCAGCAAGAACTTCCTGGAAAGGACATTAGAGGATGACACCACATTCCAGCAGTTGGCAGCAGAGTGACAATTGGGAGAAAGTGAGCTCTCAAAAAATGTCCCATTTTTAATAAGTAAATGATGTACTAAATAAAAATTGAAGCTATTAACAGTAGTCCTATGGATTTAATGGTTTGGGAAAACATTTTTATTTAAAAAAACAGGAACCGTGTTATGAACTTCGAATTACCATCTATAGATTGTATGTATATATTTTTGTTTTCAGAGATTTGTAAATAAAAATTGAATATCAGTATTTGTTTTTTGTTTTCAGAAAAAAATGAAAGATTGTAGCGTTGGTAACGAATTTGTTTGTATAGCTTTGAGAATGAGTTGGAGACAACTTGAAACCCTGGGTCAGTTTTGTGCAAAAAGAACTGCAACATTACTAAGATAAGTGAAGTTTTTAGTTTCTAATTTGTTCTTACTTTAGAAGTGACGTACTATCAGTAAATTTGATTCACTTTACTATCTAGACATTCCAAGATTTATTGTAAAAAATACATAATGTGTTTTGTAGAAGTAATTAAGTCGGCCTATAGACACTTTGTTTCATGTAACTTACTCTTTATCCGGATGCATTTCAAAGACCATCATCTTCATTATCAACGGTTTCTTGACCAGTGTTTGAAGAGGAAGAATCGGTTGTGGTTATGATTGTGCTGCTGTCTGGATTGCTGAATGTAAACTTCAGGATGTCGTCCAGGAATCAAGACAGCATCGCAATCATCGCATCCACTTAAGCTAACTGTAGCCAGGCACTAGCATGTTTGCCTCATATTCAAGAGGTCCGAAATTTGAATCTACGTTAGCACAAGTTTTGCAGATAGGTTTTTTCTTATCCTGAGAAGACAGATGTCAAGTAATTTTAAGCTCTAAAGACCCTGGGCTCATTATTTGAGCATCAAAAAAATAATAAAGAAGACAGCACACACTCAAGAGCAAAACATAACCAAACTGAGTCATCAGTCACAACCGAACATTCTTTGGTACTATCCACTGAACTTGCTGTCAACTGTCTACTGAAAAACTCAACTGGGCCTAGGCGATGGTCAGCTCATTATATAGGCCCATTATTATCAACTGCCATACCCATAGTATCAAAATATTTGCCAACATTCATCTTGTCAACTTTCTCGAGTGTCAAATCCATCATAGTGACAAATTTCACAAAAGTGTTAACTTTTTCATTGGCAAAATGTCTGTTAACTGATCCATTAGTATGGGTTGCAAACTTAGTTATCAATTATTTGTGGCTGAGTCTATGTAATGTTTTGTATAACCATTGTCAATATGCAAAGATAGCATTCATAGCTAGTTAGAATAAGTTTAAGCCACCAGTTAATGAGGTTGTGTGTGCATGTGCATGTGTGTCCTTTACTTTCACCACTGCTTACAGTAAGTAAGGAAAATATTGTATTCTACCTAATAATTTGATACCAGGATTTCAGTGGGAATACATGTTTTGAGACTATTTTTGAGAAAGGTGTATGTAAGTGTGCAGGATAACTCAGAAATGAAAAGATGGTTAAATACTAAACTTTGATATTTCATGTATTTAGGCTTTCACCGCCGGTGTTTTGACTATTCAAAATGTTTAGTTCTTCTGGTCTCCGACCTGATAGGCAAGCTTCTGCACTCACATGGAATTGATACTGTCTACGGACCGACAAACAAGATCAAAGACCTCCTAAGATCGGCCAAAGACAAATGCCACCCACAAGTTCCCTGCAGTTGCGGCAAAGTATATATAGGCACTACCATGCGCAGTGTGGCCACCAGATTAGGACATACGGATAAATCGTCTGTGGCAGAGCATGCCTTATTATTCGGCTATGATGTCAACCTTAAAGAAACCCAAGTCCTGTCTTCTACAGTTAACTACTGTGCTCGACTACAAAGGGAAGCCATAGAAATCTACAAACACAAAGACAACTTCAATCACAAAGAAGAAATACATGTACATAAAGCATGGATACCAGTTTCAGATCAACTTTCAGACGCACACAACAGTTATAATAAAACCCCACCTACAACTGGCCAATCACTACCGTAGCCAGCACAACAATGCCCCACCCACCCCCACCCATATAAATAACCGTAACGGACGTTAACGGTCAAAACTTCTACTACTTCTCTGCTTCCACATTCAAACTCTGACCAGTGCAGATGGAGGACCGTGTTACCCCGATGATGCCAAGCGCAGTACTTGGCAAAATGTTGGTATCTACCATGCCTTCTAGACCACGGCCTACAAGCCCAGAAGAACTAAGCATTTCGAATAGTTTGATATTTCAGTTCAGCATATTCTA
This sequence comes from Tenodera sinensis, assembly GCA_030765045.1. NCBI lineage: Eukaryota > Metazoa > Arthropoda > Insecta > Mantodea > Mantidae > Tenodera > Tenodera sinensis. The sequence continues at coordinate 7,258,599 of CM060967.1, read as the reverse complement.
AGGATGCAACTCAGAGATTTTCAAATAAATCCCACTATCCCTGACATGGAAACGTTTTCAACAACCTGGTGTGTTGCACTCACATGACTTTCTCTACTCTTGCACTAACCTTTCTTACAAACTCTTATTCCTCTATCTTCTTCATGTTAGTCAAGATAAACATTTGCAGAAATTATCTTATTGCTCATTTTCAAGGAGAATATGGGAATACAGTGGGCTTTGAGTGATAGATCTTTTAAAACTTTCAAATTCTATTCTCTTTGCACGGCCAAAAAATAAAAATGTGAACAATCTTCCATTTGAAAAAAGTTCAAGTATTGCTAAACTCACTCAAACAACAAGGAACATCTCTGAAATGCTTCGGTCCAAAAAAAAAAAAAAAAAGCACTTGGACATATCTCATTAAAACACACGTTATTCATTGCGCAGCGAATTGGTATGACAAAAAATGTCCCATTGCCTGCAAAACTGCATCAATGAAATGGCAATTTTGTGGAAAAAGGTAGAAGAATGCTCAAGCTTAAAAATTATATACCCTGTATCGAAAATGTTTTTTTTTTTTTTTTTTTTAAAAATAGGAGACCCTACTTTTGATATTATCCTCATGTATCCATGATGTAGTCTGTGAGAGGTAAGCACTTGGCAGCTACGGGATTCACTTATCCAATTGGGTACATCTTGTAACAATAGCATGATTGGATGAGATAGGAAGCCTCATTCTTAGGCCATTGCCTACTTAGCTCTTGTCAACTTTAGTCTATAGAAATTATTCAAGGTGGTAGCCATGATATCCCTCAGATCCATCTAGAGTTGGTTCTAGCCAAAAGCACTGTTTATATGGAACTCAAAACTGGGTATTTGCCTCAGAATCTTGTAGAAATTAGCTAAGACCAACAAATAACTTCAATGTAAAGTACTGAGTGAGATGGCTCTGCAGGAACATGTGAGGCTCTCATTTGGGAGGTCGTGGGTTCAATTCCTGTGACCGACCTTCCTGGCCCATGGGTCTTTTCAGGGGTTTCCAGGTAAATACTGGGAAAGGTAACTACCTCCAAATTTCCTCTCCTTCCATTTTGTTTCATTAATCATTTCATTCATCCCATTGGTACTTTCACAGTTGCAAGTGTCAACAAAGACATCAGGTGCAGCTTGGCAGGGATAATGTGCACACAGGAACTCTTTCCATCCCTCGTCTGTGGGATCCAGCTGGAAAAGGGGACGGCATCTGGGAGCTTTGGACCCCATGCTGAGATCCCTGAGTTGGCCCTGGAAAACCTGAAGACTAAGGTTTCATCAAACCTGGGAAACCTTAAGGACCTTTGTCAATCTTTGTGCCATTAGTCTGGATCTGGCTGCCTGGCATCTCCTTTCACCTCATTCTTCCTCCTAGGGGTGTCCTGTTGGGGGCATAGCCTGACTTCAGTGCCAAATCCCCTTTGTATCTCTCCTTTTCCAATGAATGTACAATATTAATAAAGAAAAGAAGCTTCATGTAAGTAGAAAAATCAGCAATAGTAATGGAGGTGCATTTAGAAAATGTTGACTCAAATTTTGACATATGCTAATCTGTATTATGTTGGCTGAATTAGAAGCAGGTGAGAAAATATAATCAGTCAATCACAAATGACATCCCTAAGCATGAAATTTACTTTTCTTTCAATATGGTCACTGACGTGCATTTTCATTTCCAAGCTATTGTTTATCATGTTTGATAGTGGAAAAATAAATCAGAGTTTTGGGTAAGGTTTTGCTGAAAAACAATTACATTACTTTGTTTGGAATATCACATTCACTTTATTCCTCAAATGTGAATATTTACAGTGTTTTGAATCACTTTGTGCCTCTGGCGTGCACTTGCAACTCCAGATCTGTTCACGAAACATATCTTACATGGGCCAGCCACATAACTGTGTGGTTCTTTATATACATTAACTCACAGCTTGCTGCTGTACAATGTGTATGGAAGTAGATGCATCAGCGAGAAACTAACAAAAATATACTTTCTTTTTAGCTCTGAAAATATTTCCCCACAACCTTGTTTGAAACTAAGATCAGCAAATGATCTGTATTGAGATTCAGTTGAGGAAACGAATAGACATCTTCTGTTCCACATCTGTCCTTTCTAATGCATTGCAGAATTCCTCAAACGATATCATCTGATCACCATTTTGATCTGCTTCTAATATGGTACGTTCTGCAATACTCGTCAGTTGTTCTTCGCTGTAACAAGTTAAACAAGAATAGGTCAGCTTCAAAATACATTAAATTCATTGTGAAAATTGAGGTGAATTTCAATACACACTACATATCTTACTTCAGTTACCAATTACCATTTCGAACACGTTTCATGGGTCACTTTCGGGTGGTATTAGTGGAATTGTTGTCAGAAACAACAGTAGGCTTTGCCAAACAACAATTTCAGTAGGTTAACTTTGATGTAAGATCAATTTATGCCATTAAATTAACACTTCCAAAGCACATTATAGACTTTTACCACCAGTTTCACCAACCAATGTTTAGGTTGAACATGAATGTTCAACATAGTTTTAACATAACTTCAGTAAACATGATAAGAGTATTTCTAACATCAGTTGGTGCTCAAGAGATTAAACCAACATTGTCTGCTTCATCTGCTGAGTAACAGAAGCTGTTATTTACCTGCAAAATGTATGATAAGAAATTTTGTTGGGTGGATATGACAGGCTAAGAGCCTGGGCTGAATGTCTGTCATATTCAAATATGTATTAATTTGATTTAAATAAAAAAAATATAAACTTCCATTCAATTAACATAGGTTTCATTAAACTAAATTGAACTTTGTCAAAGAATATTTCATGACACGATGGTTTGTTATTGAATATTTATTGCTACAGACTTGCTAATACCTTTCTGGGCCTTTAGGACATTTTATGCCTACACAAGCATAAAATTGTGATAACACAATAAACTATTTTTAAATGTGTTCAATTTAAGCAATTTTACAAAATAATTAGGATATAAGAATTAGATGTTCAACGGAATTTGGTAACTAGGCCTGATTGTTGGGACGGAGGAATGAACTCAATCTACTTCAGCCAAAGTTAGCTAGCTATAGTTGCTCCACTCTTAGATCCACCCTTGATGTAAACACAAGCTGTCAACAACTAACCTGCAATACCCGTGAAACCAAACCACACCACAAAATATAATGCCTTAAATATTGGCAATTATATGTGACTTTTTGTGATGTATGGCAGTCAAATATAGTTTGAAACTTTTGATTAATATTAAATAGATAATATTAATAAAAATAGTAAGAGTAAAGGAGATTATAGCGTCTGTTTAAATCTGTCCAGTTAATCCCCTCTCATGCATCCACATAACAATGGTGAGTAATCAGTAAGGTGATCAACATGGATGCTTCTACAGGTGCTGCTAGCTTGATTAGTGAAACACTCTAAAGGCATACCATTAAAAAGTGGTGAGAAATAGTTCTGAATGTTTTTTAACAAACTAATGCAAGAGTACCCTTCTGTCGCTGTGAATAACATTGTGAAGTTAACTGCAGATTACACTGGTATTTCCAAGTGGAGTGTTAAAGGAACTCATGCAAACACCAAGGAAGAACAGAAAAAGACGGAAGCTAGAATTAGAAAAAGTAGATGACTTTACTAAATGTGCTGTTCGTTGGAAAGTGCACCAGTTTTTCTTCAATAATGAGCTACCAATATTAGACAAAGTCTTAAGTAGTGTTAACAGTGATCCAGCATTACCTTCATTTAAGCAATCCACTTTTCATAAATTATTGCTAGAAATTGGATTTAGATTTATGAAGAGAAATAAAGTGAATGTCATAATTGACAGAGGATATCATGTTATGGAGGCAGTGTTACTTGCAGAATATGCGCCGACACAGAGCAGAAGGTAAGAAAATATATTACCTTGATGAAACATGGATTAACGAAGGGCATACTACATTCCATGCATGGAGTGACATTACCACGGGCTCAAAAACAGAAGCGTTTCTTTGTGGAACGTCAACAGGGCTGAAAAATCCTACAGGGAAAGGAAAACACCTTATTGTTGCACACATCGGCAGTGATTCTAGCTTTGTGGAAAACGGTGTCCTCTCTTTGAGTCAAAAGGTGCAGGTGATTACCACAAGGATGTTAATGGCAATGTGGTTTGAGAGTGTACTTCTGAAACTTGAACCTGGTTGTGTTGTCGTAATGGATAACACACCTTATCACAGTGTTCAGACTGGAATGTTGTCCCAATTCTTCGTGGCAAAATCAAGAAATTGTCGATTGGTTGATGTCACATAATTTGCCCTTTTATGAATCAGATGTGAAAGCAGAGCTTCTAAATCAAGCACAAAAGGTTGCTGATAACCGCGAAAACAAATATGTTATTGATGATCTTGCTAGAAAATCTGGTCAACACATAGAGAGGTGAAGCCTTTATCACAGCAACCTGAACCCAACAGAAACAATATGGGCCTTCCTCAAGGGATTTGTAGCCAGGAACAACATAACCTTCAAATTACACGATGTTCGCAAATTGTTTGAAACTGCAATATCTCAGGCGACACCTGAGGCAAAATAATATGCATCACACAATTGAGCAAGAAAATGAGATGTGTGCAATGGATGGGCTCTCAGATGCTATTGTGGATCGTCTTGTGATTAGCGCGGGTATTGATTCGAATGATGGAGCTGCAGATTTTACACCTCTTTCCATCAGTGATGCAGCCACAGATTTATGTGAGTTTTAGTTAAATTATGTTATATTTAATTTGCCATCATCATTGTCATTATCTTGATTATCATTATTATTATCATCATTACCATCATAATTATCATCATCATTATTACTATTAATGTCATTGTTATATTTGAATAGCACTACTCAGGATATGTATCTTAGCGTTGTTTACTTGGAACAAGGCAGCAACAATCCTGGTAAAGAGTACATGAATGTAACACGATAGCAGTACTATTCCTAAAACTCCCGAGTAAATATTGTTCTCTTCAAACACGAGGCTTGAGTCCACGTGATGTTTGTTTATTTGTGTTGTGGCAGCTGATACGAGCACAAAGTTACCACGGAGGGATACCAGGTTGAGGTTGGATGGATTATAGGAAATGCACAGTTATCTGATAAAGCAGCCATGCTTTTATTAACACTTGGTTCTGAGGGGTGCACTGCTTGCCTGCTGAGACTGCAATTCCCGTAATTACATCACATGTGGCTTAACCTTCTGGCTCATGCCCTGTACAACAAACAAGGGCAGTAGGTAACGTTCTTTGGTGGTGTTCAATTACATGTTAGGCCAGTCATGATCCAATTTACTACAGAACAAAGAGTTCTCACTTGTCTTAACTTTATAAAACATTAATTTTGGTCTCTGGGTGATAAAACATTTAAGGAATGCTTTGCAGATATTGATTCACCTAGAAGAAATAGTTCATAAATAGTCAACTCAAAAATATGGGGTCAGTGCCAGACCAATATAAAAAAAAAGCATGTAAATGTTATATTTTCAACAGAGAAAAATATTGACGATATCAGTGTGCATTTGCCACGAAAGTGGAAAACAAAATGTATAAATCCAATCCCTGAACATTAGGAGAACTATGAAATAATACATGGGAAGAAATAGGCATTATCCCAAGATAAACTGCAACATGTTTTGATAATCTGTTAAGGTACTGTAATGCCTGTTTTCGAGCATAAGGAGAACATTTCCAACACCTTTGAAAATGTAAACAAAGTAACATTCAGTATTGTAATTTGTGAGAAAATAATGGTTCTAGATGACCTTATTCATTTATGTATAAGACGGTCTATGGAGAGAAAAAAGTGTTGAAAGGTAAGCAGTGTGCGACCCCTTATCAGGTGTTGAAACTGTGGCTGCTCAATCTGACAGCACCATATTCTTGGTAAGAATTAAGTCAATTACATTAGCTGAAAACCCATCAGAACTCATCAAGATAAACGATATATATACCTAGAGTATTTACCTTATATTGGCTCCGACCATCATATGCAAAATTGCAAGCAGCTCATCTCTAGAGATTTTGTCATCATTGTCCAGATCATACATCTTGAAAGCAACTGAAAAATACATAAAATGCAAATGATAGTATTCTCTAGTAAGTATTTTTGAAACTCATTTTTCTTTTTATATAAGATCTAACCTTCTGGAAATTATTAACTACTTATGATTCACCAATTTTTTCTGAGATTCTGCTATTCTATGCGACCATAATAGCCTATGACACAGATTATACAATGTGCTAAGTCGACAATGAAAGTTTACACTTACATCTAAGTTTCTGTTCTCTTGAGTTCAGTTTGTTGTCCTTTCCCTTCTTAATGGGCCGAAAATGTGCTAAGACCTGCATGAACTGTAGAAAATTTACTCTGTCACTGCAACCTTCCTCAAAGAAGGCATGGACTATGCGGTCTCCAAGAGGGTTGATTGCTAGCTCTGGTATGCGCAGGAAATCTTCTCGGCTAAGAGTTCCACAGTCCCCTCTATCCAAACTTGTGAAGCGACTGTAGAGGCGTTCAATTTGATTTGGTGTAACTGAAAGTACAGGCAAATATATTGAAAACTATGTCACATTGCCACATGAATTAATTGCATTATAGCTGAAATTGATGTATTCAATTAAGGAACAACATATTACTAATTTAAGGTTTATAATCTTGATTCATGTTAAGCGTGTAGTTCAAGGGCACACATCCTTTTTTTCTCCATTTTCTAAATATAAGAATGTATTGTCTAGGAAATCCAATGAGGTCGCCATATTCCCCCAAGGAAATGACACGTGCCTGATGAATGTCTGTTTAGGTACAATTACTTCGCAAATGACCTTTGACACATTCGACGTAATTAGGCACGCAAACGTCATTACCCATTTATTAATGGATTTAACTTACCACTCAGCTTGTAACACACTAATGAAAAAAAAAAAAAGATCCCCCAAGTATTTCTGAATAACATACATGCAGACTAATAAAGCTAATTAAGATTTTTAATGAAAGTAAACGAACGAGCTTTAAAAAATTGCAAATCATTTAAGTGTGTAATACTTACAACCTGTTTCTTCTTGAATTTGTGCTATTTCCTCCTCGCGTAAAAGAAGTGAAGATCGATTACCCATCTTAATGAATACGCGTACACAATAAACTTTAATGTGTCAAACTTTTCACACTTGTCATCAGCTTTTATCAATCAGACCGTCAGACGACAACGTCAGAGTCACGTGATGTCACCTAAGTTCAAATCCTTTAAACAAGCTCGCCAACCCAACGAGCACAGGACATGCTAGGTATGCAGTTATGAATCCTTAGATCAAAGCTATAAAGCATTGTTTTTTAATTTTAGCAGAATATATTAGCATTTTTTATATTGTTCTTTTCATCTTAATTATTTGAGCTCTGTTATGTTTAGGCACATCTCTAGAGAAACTATGCTGTTAAAATTAAGGTTGGCCATTCGCAAAGCGAAGTACAAGCCGTCATTGGCCAATGGGTTCGTGTGGTTCGTATACAATCATTACAATCCAACATGTGGATTTTGTAGTTTACTTATATGTCAAAAGCGAGCTTAACCTAAATGGTTATTTGTCACAAATAATGCTCAGTGAAAGGAAATGACTGGCGAAAAATATTGTACATACGCACTATTCTTTCTAGCTCTCTTAAAATGTGTTTCGTCACATGAAGCTGAATTAGGTGAATATTACATTACGATCGTAGCATAGCAATGATATTAATGTAGCTTGTAATTGTATTAAGAACCACTAAGTATGAGAAATGTCTATTGTTTTGCGATTTCCCTATTTTTTTTTGCGAAGTATTGCCTAGTCAGGCACGACGTTTTAGTCATAAGGAAATCCGCACAGGGTGTATAGTATGTGCAAGCTACTGATACAGTTATCTCGTTTTTATATTTCTCAGTTCGAATTTTGCTTGGTTTGTCAATTTTATTTTAAATATTATTGGAAGCGATCTTCTGTTTTATTAGGGCGTGCACTATCATTACTGTTTAAAATAGAGAATTTTATATCATCTTGAACTGCTTTTAGAGATAGCTGCCCTTACTAAACAAACAGTGGAATACTACTACACAGTTGATATAACATGACGGGTGCAGAGGTGCGAGGAGGAATTCTTTAAAAAGATCAGAGTTAATTTGTTAGCACATATGATAACCATTATTCAAAAAGCCTACTGATTGCACCATTGTGTTTGCTTGTTTGTAGGACCAGTTGCCAAACTTTCAAGATGTCCAGGACTTTACTGTGGGCGATTGTTACTGCCAAATGGCACATGGAGTGCATGTGGGGCCTGTCCACGTGGGTTTAGAACTAACTCGTCTTCAGCATGCATTGAATGTGAGGATACCCCAGAATTTTATGACTGGTTATATTTGGGCTTTATGGTACTCATAGCTCTCGTCTTACATTGGTTTTCAATCGACACAGCAGCAAAACGGCAGAGGTATGGCATGTTTACAGTTATTTATATCATACCTACTTTTAAACAATATTGAACACACTGTATAGCACACATTACCTTCATGAGAGAGAGAGAGTGTCGACAGCGTAACACAAAACTTGTATGTTATATTCACATGATTATCTCTACCCATTCTTCAACAAACAGTTCTTACAAAAGCTTATTCTTCCATCTGCTTCAACTTAATTGAGATAAACATTTGCAGAAAGCTTTTATTACATATTTCCTTGTAGGTACAATAATAATAGAACACAATATGCTTTAAATGATAGTAAAATATTTTAACAGCTGGTGCCTATGTGATGGCTTTGAAATTGCATTCTTTTTAAATGAGGAGGAAAATAAAAGAAAAAATGACATATAAATATTTAAAAATTTGGTAATTATGTTTAAAAACAGTGAGTGATTGTAAAGGGTTTAAGGGCCCGTCAAGGCCACTAGAAAAAGTGAATGAAATATGTGCAATTGGTAGATTTTTTTTTGTTCCTAATTATAAATATTACTGTTTTATTTGGTTGTCATGCTTTGTGAGCAAATTTCACATGTGTGCTGTAACAGTTTTATTTTGCTTTTGCAGCAGATATTTATATGAGTATATCTAGAATGAGTATATTGTGCACTAAAGTGAAATATTAATGTATTTACAACAAAATTAGTGTATAAACACTGTTTCAAAAGAAAAACTTTGGTTTGTGGATAGCAGAAGCTGTTGAAATTGTTGTAGTGCAAGAACATTGTAAGCATTCAGAGGTTAACCCAAGACATTGTATTTTACACATAGGTATAATTGTACAGCCAAATTGAGCCCATGTTAGGGATATGGCGACCCCATTGCCTGGCCTTGAGCCAACCCAACGTCTGGGAATATAGCCAGACCACCCTGTTCCAGGGGACATAAATATGGGACCTGGTCCTCCACATTGGAGGTCTAGAATAGGGTCAACAACCCTACCTTGTAAAAATAAAATCCATTGAAAGCAAACAAAGAGCAATACCTAGAAGGTCCCAATATGGTTGACGAACTGGAGAGGACAATGGTCAGTGGTTTAGACGTTCCTGGGGAGATTGGGTTGAAGGGATTTTGAAGAGAAAAGGACTGGATATGAATAGAGCAAAGAAGCTTGCAAGAGACCGTGTGAAATGGAAGGCTCTTTTAAAACCTTTGACACAGAAGGTATAACAGGATCGACTAAGTAAGTAAGTTAGTGTGTCTGTATGATTAGGATGACAGGGTCATTGAAATTTAGCCCATTTAGATTAGGTTAGTGACCCAATGGAAGACGTGTCTATATCACCAGAATGACAGGGTTATGTGTCATAGAAATTTAGTCATGCTTATGCTACTCATTGTAATTAAGTTAATAAATTGTTTAAGTGCATACAGTACTCATTGATAAATATTTATTTGCTAAATATTTGCTGTATAAGTAAAGTAAAACCTTTGCAGTACACACACAAATTTGCTCATAAATAAAAAACAAAGTTTGACCGCCAAATAAAACATTAAAAATCATAATCAAGAACAAAAAGTCTACTATATTTCATTCATTTTCTTGAGTACCCCATTTTCTACATAATTATCGAAAATACAAACCAACAACAAGGAATATCTTGGAAGTGGTTAACCTCAAAAAAAAACAAAAATTGACATAAATTGTGCGCTGTAATGAGCTCTACATATTTTGTGTAGTAAGATATTGTCTGTTATGGTTTACAAGCTATATAAAAGTCATCCAGAATGAATAGAACTTCTTAGGACATTGCCAGAAAAGTCAAGATATACATTTCATGTGACATAAAAATATCTTCAACAGATTGTGTTATAATCAATACTTATTGTGATGGATAAAACAAATGCTTTTCCTTCCTCCCTCCCATCCTTAAGTAGGACTTATAAGCCAGCGTCTAGGGTCAGACACTTTTTGGGAAGCGGGGGATCACCAGACAGAGTGAAGACTTGGAAGTAGGTGCTCAGCCAAGCAGTGAGGAAGAGAATGATATGAAATGCAGATGAAATGGATGATTGGAAAGGTGATAATGGAGCAATTGGTGGAATGAATGGCAGGGGAAACCGGAGAACCCATCCAGACGCTGCTTCGCCTACCACGAATACCACATGCGGGTAGGCAAGCGGTCTACCCACTCAGCCACGGCGTCAGACTCAGGGAAGGATGAGGAATAATCTTGGCTGGAGAAAAATTCCTACCCCACCCTGCCAGGAATCGAACCCAGGACCCCTTGCACAGCAGGCAGGTGCTCTACCAACTGCGCTACGGGGCCAGACTCACATTTTTTCAACTTTTATAACATATGACAATGAAGTCATAATTAAACCTGTGCCATTGCTAACTAGATTTCTTAAATTCCTCCGACCCTGAAATTGCTGGAATAATTTCAATCAAAATAAGACAATATAACAAAGGTCACATGTCACTTTTCACATGAACATATTTTCTCATAAATATTAATATAACCCACACAGTTAAGGAGAATATTTTGGATTTGCAACCAGTGTAAGTTTTGCAAACCTGGGGGATGTCCTTAGTCAAACAGTTCTTGGAAACAAAGACATCTTCATGTGTGTCTATCTGTAGAGGGCACAGTCTTTCAACTGTTCTTATTAGTATTCTGTCCTCTGCCCGAGAAACACCATCCTTGCCAGTGGCCATGCTACCCTCTTCTGCTGCTCGGAGGTCATTGCTTTCACTATTTGACGTTTCTTAGGCACCAGCAATGGGCACCTAAAGTTCATTAGGTCATCTCTCATAACAATCTTAGCCTTCACTCTGATGAGACCGTCTTCATCCCTAACAACATTGATACCATTGACTGTGTTACCTTTAGGCAGAAATGAATCTGGTTGAATCCCTTTAATGACTTTCAATTCTGCTGTCTTGATTTCTGAATATTGTAAGGGATTCATATGAGAATTATTCTTCTCTGCATCATTATAAAACCTGAGAATCCTGGCTACTACCTGCACTCATTGAGGAAAACTCCAGTTTCTTGTATGTCTACGGTTATCATTGTTACAGTGTGGTTCAGTTTCTTTTTCCTTTTCTCAAAGATTGCAGTTTCATTCTCATTTTCTATTTGTTGAAATGGTCACTCTACCTCAAATCATTTTAACCATTCAGGTCCCTTCCACCATTCTGCGTCTTGCAGCTGGCTAGGATAATGTCCTCTTGATATCAGATCAGCCAGATTATGAGTTCCTGGTGTATATTTCCAGTCTTCAGGGTGTGTTAAGCTTCTAATTTCTTTTATTCTGCTGCCAACAAAAACATCTCTTCTTACCCAAGCACTGCAGTCAAAGAGTCACTCCAGAACTATTCTTTTATATCTTGCAAATGCAAAGCTGATTTAGCTGAAAATGCGAGTCTACTTCCAACTAGGCATCCTAGTAATTGTAGCTTGGGAATTGTAATTGACTGGAGTGGATAAGAGCAGTTGCTCTGAAACTCGTAGATTACTTTCAACTCTCAAAAAGACAACTACAGCATATGCTTGTTGACTAGCATCCACAAAAGTAATGCAGTGTCCATTGGCTCTTTTCTAACACACCACCTGTGATTAGTTGCGGAATTTTCACTTCCTTTAAGCAACTAATTTCCTGATAACACTTTCTAAATACATAAGCTATACTCTCAGGTAACAGTGAATCCCATTTCAGTTTGACTCTCGTTTTCTCACTTCTGCTTCCAGTTTCAATATGCCATGGTTTTTGTAACAATAGTTTGAATTGAAGAAGTGCAGGAGTAAGAAAATCAATAACATTGAAAACTTTCTGTACTAAGGAGAGTGGTATTCTCTTTGTTAGTACTTCTGGTAGAGATGAAAATTCGGTATTAACTTTAACACTTAGCGTATCTAGTCTTCTATTCCATGGACAAGATGTCTTCTGCTGAACATTCCCAATTTCTGAGTTCCGTCTTTGCATCATTTTGTAGCTTAATACTCTTGGTTGGAAGTATGTCATACTCTTCCCTTGAAGTGACTGACGCAACATACATGGACTCCATCTGTTTGTGAGCTACCAAGCTGTCTTCTTTATGGAGTAGGAGAGATGGTGTTCTAATGCAGTACCTAGGATGAATGGACTGCAGGTTGTTCCGAAGACCACTCTTGAATGTCTGTAAACTTTCATTTTATTTGTACCATCGTCCTTCCAACACAGAAAATGAAAATGATCAGGATCTTCTGTTGCAACTTCAATTATTTGAAATGCTTTCCTAATGTCTGAAGTAACTCCAATAATATTTTCTCGAAAGCTTGAGAGTATTTCCAGAATTAACTGGACATGATTAGGTCCTTTCTCTAAACTGTCATTGGAGAAAATGCCTTCATCTGTCTTACATGATGCATCAAATACTGGGCAAACAGGCGTTGTCAAACTTGAAACTTTAATTAATGGATGATGGGGAAGATAATGGCAAGGCTTCTCCATTTCTTCACTTGAAACTTCCTCTATGAATCCCTCCCTTTGCCAGTTGGTGAAAACCTGAGTATAACTGGCAAACAGATTCATTTTGCTTAGCTTCTCAGTAGTAGACTTGAGTCTCTTCTCAGTAATATATTTGCTGCAATTGATTTTAGGATGACCGTCTCTCCAGGCGAGCTTTATTACATAATGACCATTGAGCTCTCTTTTCAGAGTTTTATCTCCTCAATTGATTTGTATTCTACTTGGTCGAAGATGCTTGATAGCCTCAAGGTTCTGAAGTTCAGATATAGTTTGTACATCATTATAAGTCATTGAAAGGGTAAGGTTACTGAAACTGTTATCAAGCAATTGATCGTGCCTTTCACCAGCCAAAGCCCATCCCAGTTTTGTTTTTACTGCCAAGATACCACCTTTCAAGCAAACATCTTGGCATACACATCCATTCCAATGAGGAGCTCTGGAGAATTATCACTGATGTCACTGATCCATATTGTAACTTTTTGGTGTGGGTGTGAAGTAAAGAAGACAGATGTAGTCGAGATAAACACTTTTATTTCCGTAAACAGTAACCCTGTACACTCGTTGCAACAACAAGAAAGTCTTTTCCGATTCTCCAACAGCACGGCTCCGAATTCGTAACACAAAGAACTAACTCTTCTCCGTCGGCACAACTCTCCACATCGTCTGTCCGTCTCCGTCGGCACGACTACTCAACCTTCACATACGTCTGACTCTTCTCACACTTTACCGCTATTTATATCTCCCAGGCACTATTCTGGAAGCTTCAAGAACGTTCACTTATTCGCTGGAGTACCAAGTAGAAGATTCCAGTAGCCTCTATCCTTTTCTCTCTTTCGGCAAGCGCCCCAACAATGCGGCCATTCTCTGTCTCTTTCCTTCGGCTCCTTTGCGGTAGTGCCGACAATAATGCGATGGGTGACACTGCTGCTGTCGGCAATTAGATGCGGCGGGCGCGGTGACAATATCTTCTTTTTCAACTCTTGTAGTAAATCAGTTGTTCTAGAAACTCAAGGAATAAACCAAAAAATTCTTGGATGGTCTCACATTCAATTTCACAGGTGTATTTACCATCCTTTCTTCCTATGTCAATTTTATATTTGTTGTGTTTTGTAGCAGAAGTGTGATTTCCCTCAAACAGGACATGGGTGACTGTTTCTTCTGCACAATTCATCGCCTGTACTCTGGAGGAGGTAGGATTGTGCAGTCTGCAGTTTTCCACTTACTCTCCCCTATAATGTGGCCATCAACGTTTGCAGGACCACTCGACTTATACATGTATTATCAGCTAGGATGGATGTAGTCTGTGTTTCTGGTATTTCATCCTTAGTCTCACTTTTTTCCATTTTCATTAGTCCTGGACACATGGCTGTACATGTTTCTTTCTGCAAAGTTCACATTGAACAGAAGATTTTCAGTTCTTAGCTAGATGGTTGGGTCTTGTACACAAATAACATGGTCCCTTCTCCTTCTATCTTCTCTCTTCTATGGTCATTTTTCTGGTCTGAAAACACTTCTCACTTTCATGAGGTTTACTGCAAGAAATGCATGACAGTGATGAAACATTATTGTAAAGTGCAGCAAGAGTAGGAGTGGATTTACACATAGTGTTTGGTGTCTTCTGTCTGAAAGAACTTAACTTCTTCTCGACTTTACCTTTCATAACCAAACTGGAAAATCCTGATTGAGCCAGCAAGATCTGTTCATTTTGTACTTCAGTATGTGAGAATTCCATAAGGCATTCAAGTCAAGATGAGTTTTACCATACTTGCTTTCATCTCATTTGGAGGATCGACTTCTTTGCCACGCATGTAAAGTTTCTTCTGGCAGACTGGGTTCCACTAATGGAAAGAACCAAGTACTTGGATCTGCTGATGCTAGATTCAAACTGCTGAGAGACCTAAGGTGAGACTCTAACGTGATTAACAAGGTAGGTAATGGAAGTTTTCCCTCTTGTGTTGCATTAGAGATAACTAATGTTAATAGTTCCCTTATGTACACTTGTAATAGATCTTCTCTTCCAAAATGTTTCTGTAAAGCTTGAATAATTAATGTTTGCATAATTTTCTGATGTCTGGGGATAGCTAAGTGTGATCTCGTGAGGCTCAGTTTTGATTTCCATCACTTGCGTTAAATACTGAAATTTGTCACTATCATGCAAATTAACATCTTTGTGAATCTTGTGAAGCTGTAACCAATTATCCTGATTACATACTGTTCCTTCATGTTTAATGCTTAGCGGGCTACCTACTGTGTGCACCGTCAATACATCATTTACTAATATCAGTATAATCTCAAATTCATCATTGTACTTTTCAGTGTTTTCTTTCTCTGATACAAGCACTGCCATTTCATCACTGTTATCTAAAAGTGCATTCATTATTTTACTATCTAATGCACTAAGTTTCATCATCAATGCTTCTAAATGACTGAAATTTGCAGCAAGTGAGTCATAAAACTCGGGAGACATATCTGTTGCAAAAAAAATTCCTTTTAAATCGTTGATCTTCTTTGTGAAGCACTGTCTCACGAGTATCCTAGCTTTCCTCAGTTTATCCATTTGTTTTCTTTTTGTCATAATTTAGTGATTAAATCAGCACCGTATTATACACATTTGAGTCATGAATACACTATTCGTTTGCGAATATATTATCCATCCATGGTGGTTACATCGTGTTGGGGTCACCAAATGTTATAAATCTACATTAAAACATCAAGTTTGACTCCTTTTACATATTGTCAAACTTAAAATGTTGTTACACAGTTCAATAATTATCGTGATGGATAAAACAAATGTTCACATTTTTTCCACTTTTTTAACAAATGACATCTGAACTCATATTTAAACCTGTGCCATTGCTAACACAATTTCTACTTTGGGATGCATAGATTTTCTTGAAAATCAGGCATCCTTGGAAGATGCTGAACTTAAATACCAAGTTGGATTATGTCATTCTCTGTCTCTGTCTCTCTCTCTCTCTCTCTCTCTCTCTCTCTCTGTATTTCCAGTGAAGTCTTCATGTTTAATTTGTATATGGGATGCAGTACTTCCTCTTAGTATAGATAAATAGCAGAGAAAGTAAAAATTAAAAGTTGGATAAATAAAATACTAATGCTGGGTTGCAAGAATGCACTTGCAGATTTCATTAGGGCTAAAGTGTTCATTTGCCTCTTAAATGAGTTGCAAGACCAATCTACAACACTAATCCATCGAGTATTACTATAGGTTAAATATTGAACCTGTAAACAGTTAATGGCCGCACATATTACTTTCATTGTATGGCCTCCTAACTTTTTCAAATTATGACATCCTGAGATACAAGTAAATAAAGCTATTGCTGTATGCATTATTGTCGATTGATCTGTATATAGAATTATAGTTTAATCCTATTGTGTTTATTATACAATCAACGGTTATTTTGGATATGAGTGCATTTCAGTAAAGATTGCATACGTGCTGAAAACCCTCTTTCGTCACAAAATACTTTTAAAAAAATTATTTTCTTATTTAACGACGCTGTCAATTGCCAGGATCACATCAGCGTTGCCGGTGTGCCGGAATTTCGTCCCGCAGGAGTTCTTTTACATTTGAACCCGCGACCTTGGGATCAGTAGACCAGCGACTAACCAGCTGAGCCACCCAGACCGACACAAACAAAATACTTTTGATCAATATTTTTAGCACTGATGCATGTTTCCAATTTGGACAAGTTGCTGTACCAATGCAAGAAAATGAGAGCTTTCTCCATCCACTATCTCCTTGTTTATACAACTTACTAATCATGTTTACATAACTCCACTATCAGAGCTGCCAGCATATTTTAGCGAATCCTGGGTAGGTGCAAAGTTATCCTGAGTTAACAAGTATTGGTTTAAGAATATAATGTGGCCTTATTAAAATTGTTGGAAGTCACCCACGTCCTTCGTCCTTTTTAAGTGATTTCACCTTTTCAGGCATATATGTACATGTACATAACTGTAACTACATTAACCTGATGAATTTTTGTCAATTAGGTTTGTATTACTATAAGTTCTGCAATAAAGGAATGCACCAATATAATTCTACATATTTGGAATAAGTGATGTTGAGTGTTGACCCTGATACTCAATTTGGACAGCATTAGTTATAATTTATTTATGCCAACAAACTTACTGTTGGTGTTTTTAAACACACTAGCCGTGTGTGGGCAAAGTTTGAGAGGTGGAACTTAAAAATTCAATGTCACAGCTGGGATTTGAACCACAGACCCTCCGCTTACTAGGTGGGTGCTCTAACCATTAAGCTACTGTGACAACCTGCCAGAATGACATTGAATTCTCAAACCATTCGTTTTATTTCAAGTATATACATATGTAAGTGTAACTACCATATCCTGAGGGTGAATTATTGTCAATTATGTATATGTATTACTAGAAGTTGTGAAATAAATGGGTACAATGTTATGTTATATGTGCGCAACTGAAGTGTTTTAACAAAATACAAAATCTTAACCTGCATTTCTTCTAAAACCGAGGAATTTTTAGATATAGTTCAATCCTTTTCAGGAATATGACAACATAGGACTTAAAGTTAGATTTAGGTTTTCCAAACAAAAATTTGTGGATATCTTACACATGGTAGAATTGCAGATTGAAAAACTGATTGCACAAAGTACATAGGTATATGTGTCCATGTTGGCACAAAGTCGGCTGTTGGTTTTATACAAAGCACTAAACTTTTGTTGATTACCAGGAGCCTTTCAGAATGTGATTAGAGATAATATTCATGTTTACAAATGTACAGTATCGAGCCCCAACATTGCTGAATGAGGCTAAAATACGTAAATGTGCCTTAAGTTCAAAGTAATTTTTTAGGAACTGTGAAGGAAGGTTTCTTGATTAGTGATTTCTCCAATGTTACCAGTGCTATAAATCACAGTTACATGGAAATTCAAAGGCCTGGTGAAATATTCAGAAATGCGACAAGTTACTTTTCTATTGAAGTCCAAGTGGTCCACATTCTGAGGACTTAGTTCCACGTTGCCAACCTTCGTACTTCAATTTGTAACTGCGTCCATGACTTTATTTTATACTATTCTTATTTTCTGAAATTAACACTGACAATATGTTATTCCTTTGAGAGAAAGGTTTACAGATACATAAACTAAAGAAGTGAATAGCTATTTATAGGGCAGTTCTCTTACAACCCAGCATTAGTTTATCAATACAATAAATACATATTTTAGAGACTAGAAGCTTCATTATCTTAGTATTTGCTACAAGTTCTTGACATTGTACTCAAACTGTTAATTTACAGTTTTTGTAAGGAAGTGCTGGTGCTACACATATCAGCACTGTTGGAGACAGTAACTGCAGCACTGCTGACGTTGCTCATGTCTGACCCAATAGGAAGCCTGACAGTTCGTTCGTGCACAACAGAAAAGCTCTCAGATTGGTACACTTTACTGCACAATCCAAACCCTAACTACTCTGAGACTTTGCACTGCACTCAGGAAGCTGTTTATCCCCTGTAAGTAGCTTTGTGTTGAGCTTAATGAAATTATATGAGTTTCAAATTACTTTAAACAGATCCGTTGATGTGTAATGTTTGTGTTGCAGGTACACGATGGTGTTCATTTTCTACGCTCTCTCTGTTTTGCTGATGTTGATCGTACGGCCATGGCTCGCCGCCCACTTTCTACCCAAACATGGGAAAATGTCCATTTATGCAGCACTTTATTTTTTCCCAACATTAGCACTTATTCAAGCTGTTTTTGGAGGACTAATTTGTAAGTATGCATTGATCCCCAACCCTGATAAATTTATTAAGTGTTACATTCATGTTAGTTTCTCTACCCACTGATATTTACTTTTAACTAACTGTTACAAATTATTCTTATAAACACTTCATTTTGTGTCTTCTTCAGGTTAATTGTTAAAGCTTTGCAGAAATAGTTCCATTGTTTGTTCTGACCTCATGCAGGAATTCACGGCAGTTGAAGATTATTCTCACCTGGTTGAGAATAGGTCGCACATGTACCACTCATGGTAATCTTTGTGTGTTCAATGTGCAACGTACAACTCTCCATGTTGCACATTTTGCTTTCTTGTCGCCACTCCCTTGGCTTGGGTTTTACTCTGCAGTCTATTTTAGACAACATCCCAATACCTGTAAATAAGTACTGTGGTTCATCACTGAAATTGGTTTCGTGAAACAAGTTTAACTTGCGTCTTATTCTTGGGCCTTTACTTTTCTGGTTTTAGTTTATGACTTGGCCTTGCTATTGTTTTACCATTCTTTTTTAACATTTTATCTCTTTTACTGTTTTATCAATTACTTTTCCATGTTTTAACATTCACTTTGTAACGTTTTAACTGTTTACCATTTTACTTTTGTGTATTAGCTTTCACCTTTGAAGTACATAGGTTGTGAATGTTTTAGAGTTTAAATATTTTATAAAAGAAATGCTACAAGAAGACAAAATTGAAATTATCCAAAATGAAATCTGGAAAGAAAATTCCATTGCACCATATATGGAATATGTTGTTAGCTAATGCTGGATTTCTGACAATGAAGTCATTAATCCTCTTGCTCTCCAATATTTTTCACTGATGATATTGAAGAGAGCAATAGCAGTAATAGTAACAGTTCTTTTTTAGAGAGCACCATATTTTTATGTTTTAGCAGTCACATCGCTCTCTCACAACCCCCAGAATGTCTGGAGGACCACACCTGTCGTTGGTTTACGGGTCTCACCGACCTGACCGGGAGACTTATCAAAATAAATTTACCGACCATATCCTCTGATTACCAATCAGAGGGCGCATTACATGCCATGACAGGTCAGCACCCCTACGCTGTAAAGGTAGAAGGGAAAGAGGAAGAAGAAGAAGACAGGTCAGCATGTTAGGGGTTAAGGTTTTATAGAGAAATTAGAGAAATGGAGAGGTTGGAAAAATAAAGACTCCTTAGCCCTCGGGAACTCTAATAGCATCGGTGTCGGAAGAGAACAAGAGATGACCAAGGTAAGGTCAGATAGAAAAGTTACAGTGAGGAGCAAAACACCAGTAAGTGGAAGTAATGTTCTGCTCAGCTTGGGTACCTTGTGGTCGCTATTCACATATCCCCTAGACACCAGTAAGTGGAAGTAATGTTCTGCTCAGCTTGGGTACCTTGTGGTCGCTATTCACATATCCCCTAGACGGAGACCCCTGAGTCTATATATGTATATGGAATATAAACCCACCAAATAACAGCCCTTGTCTGGGTATAATAAATATACATCAAAAAACAATTTTGACTGGTGATTTCAGTGGTCATTCATCAAGTTGGGGATTCAAAGACTATAATGCTAGTGGCAAAACTATTGAAGCTTTATTAAATTCAAAAACTTTAGATCTTATCCACAAGAACGATGATTGCCATACATATTTACATTATAATGGCCACTGTACAAATCCAGATTTACTATTAGTATCATCAGATTTGAAAGATCAGACATCATTGAAGACATACAATCGGATCATAGAGCAGTTATTGCATCCATAATACTTCAGGACAAACAGAATGATAACAAACCAAAAACAAAATACTCGTGGAATTTGCACTGTGAAGGTGGTGCAATTGTCAAAAGGACAAAGGACGAGGACCCTAATACTGAGGTAATCGGTAGGACCAATTTTGAGAGAGGATTGTCCCCTTTTCTCTAAATATAAAACAAGACATCTAGATAACTGAGTTTAATTAACTAATTCTTACCAAGTTACTACCCTTTGAAAGATAACAACAAATAGTCTTAAAGAATTTGACTAGGTGTTCTTGCTTACAAAATAGACAGACAAATTTCAATGAAATACATAGTTCACCCCTTAGGCATCATAAATAACACAAGTTATACAATTCAATAATCTTCCTGTCATTCCCAAGTTTCCAATCAGACTTAGCATTTCCCATTAGAACAAGCATCTAACTATGACGACGTACCAGAGCTGCTTAAATAACATACTGGCACACATTAATTTAACTGCAAATGTTTGTTGCTATTAAACCTTGGGCCAGGTGCATCTACGTGAACAGACCACTTGAAATTACGTGCCCATTCACCCCACAGGTTAATTTAAGTCAAATGTTCCTCTACCCTATTTGATCCTAAGCAAGAGTTTGAATTCAACTACTTAACCAAGCCTATTTGAAAGCCTCATAAATCATGTGCCTAATTCATTAAATCCACAGGAACTATTACCCATTCTGCACTGAAAGTGCAGCCCAGGTACATTACTATCAGAACGGCCCCATAACCAAGCATAATCTCGAACTTATGGCCAGTCAGTCACTCACCCAGTTTCCTGTGTCCACATCGTGTCAAGAGAGAACCCTTTCTCTCACTGCCACCAGCCAAATATGCCTGGCTTCGCCAGCTGAATCGGGAAAGTGAGACAACTGAATGGAGTGAATGTGATAATAGAAGTGCGATCAGCACAAATTTTAGGAAAGCTAATTGGATAAAATTTACTGAGGAAACTGAACAAAATCTATCCTCCATTCAGTATGAAGTATCTGTAGACAAACTCGATAATACAATTATGTTAAGTAGATTTTCCGGGTTTGTGGGCCGTGGTCGAGTTGGATTACCTTCCTCCGACGTTTTGCTGAAAACTGCATCCAGCATCTTCAGGGTCAATCTCTGTTATTAGCGGCTGCACATAAACTAAAGTTCACTGCAAACTTTCATATTCATCTTTGTTAGTTATTAGTGTCCTTGGTAATATAAATTTTCACGATCGCTCGTTCTCATGAATACCAACATGAGATCGATAATCTGAAACTGGACGCAGTTTTCAGCGAAACGTCGGAGGAAGGTAATCCAACTCGACCACGGCCCACAAACCCGGAAAATCTACTTAACATAGTTGATAATGCCGGCCGTGAAAGCCTCAGCACTTATATTCGATAATACGTCAAACAGAATTCTTGAAGCAGCAAAAAATTGGATCCCAAGAGCAAAAACTAAAAATTACAAACCCTTTTGGAATACAAACCTAAGTTAAAAGAAGAAAGAGGCATAGCAAGAAAAAAAGCAGAATTGTTCAATAGTGCAACAAATACTAAAGAATGGCAAAGAAAGGCAGCAAAATTTAAAAAAGAAATTTATATAGAAAAAAATGCATTCATTGAATTTATTGAAAAAGCTGATTACAGAAAAGATAAAAAAAAGAAATACATAGATATGTGAGTAAAATCACATGTTAGAAAGAAACAAGGAAAGAACCTTGCAAATTTAATGGGAAAATGCTTACTACTACTACTACTCCTACTGCTGCTGCTGCTGCTGTCTGTATACCTGCAGCTTAGCTGCATCCACAGGTAAAATCTTTCTGACAGTATGTACAGCTTAAGGATCTTTTCCTTCAGAATTTCCTAGAAGGATACATAGTACAGATACAGGTCTGAGAGAACAGTGCTTCTTAGTACATCAGCTATAAATAGAAAACTACTTGATGTAATTATTCAACTTGATTAAAATAATGAAATACAGTTACAACTTTCTGATGTTTTGGCTCCTCTCATAGAGATTGTTAAACCTACACTAGCCCTTAGGTTAGTGGTTCTCAAACTGTGAAGAACAATAATTTGTACATTTAATACCTCTGGAAGAGAGATATTTTATGACTTTTTAATCCGAGACGTGAAAAGGTCATAACAAAATACTGAAATAAATTCATAATTAAAAACTAAACACCTAGTGCAACATCCCATGAAGGGCCGTGGCTTGCCACCCAGCTACTGCATCCCCTACCTCTGCCCACTACAGGCATCATTGGTGGGGTGCAATACTGGATGGTGGGACGTGGTCAGCGCCCTGAGCCCTCCCAGCCAGTTATGCAGCCTTTGTGACTTGTGGCTGCTACTTCTCCATCAAGTAGCTCTTAAATTGGTCCCCCGGGACCTAA
This sequence comes from Tenodera sinensis, assembly GCA_030765045.1. Taxonomy (NCBI): domain Eukaryota; kingdom Metazoa; phylum Arthropoda; class Insecta; order Mantodea; family Mantidae; genus Tenodera; species Tenodera sinensis. Next base: position 7,235,696 of record CM060967.1, on the reverse strand, counting down.
CGAGGCTGAGTGCACTCTGCACCAGACCTCCCAGCAGGAAAAAATACCCATGCTGGTACCGGGGATCAAATGCGGGTCCTGCATGCCAGAGGCCGCTACCAACTGCGCTATGAAGGCAGTCAAATTAATAATTACATAGAATTAATAACAGAGACATTGATATGAACTTGTATAACTTCACCAGCCTTGACTGGTGAACAAAGTGCAAAATTGTACACCTCCAGGGGCTCCTATGATTGGCAGCAATATGGTGTGACTTAACATGTATGTCATGCAAATCATTTAAAACAATTCACTTTTCACCACTTTGTAGTGGTTTTCCTTGGCAATGTTTTATATACTGCACATAAAATGCCATTTTGAACAAACTGTATATTCATTCTTTCACTTCCTTACATGGCTGCATGCAATTGCATTTCATATCGCAGCATGTATACTGAATTTGCATATTAATGTATTCCATTTATTCTTGCTATAAGAATTTCAAACTGTTATTGCAAATAATTCTTGTAGTTATTTCAAACTTAATGCTATTTTGTATATTAGTTAAGACTATATTTTCATTTGCACCTGCTGACATGGAAGTTTTGTGGTGTGATCATCCAATGAAGGTTGCTCAAACACGTGCTATTGTTTATATTGCGGTTTAAAGTAAGACCGGCGAAAGTATAGCACATCTACATTGATAGAAAATGTAATACAGTAGCTTTCAAATCCTATTATCCTTGAAGTGAAGATTCTTAGCCTTTTGGAGTTAAAAATAACGGATGTTAACTTGGATTGTTTTTAAATATGTGAAATAACAAAACATAATAATAGGGTTTGATGATTTCCTCCAAAATTAAGCTCACTGTTTACTGCCTCATGCCTTTATATATTGTATTTTTTTAGCACAATGCAATGAATACACAGCAGGCACTGAATACTACTGCCTATAACTTTACATAAGAATTGTTTTGAATTGGATTCAAAAGACCTACGCCAAATAGGCAAGTCCAGAGGATTCATGCCTGCAGCCATTGCTCTGTGTGCATCATACGAACACCTGTACTGAATTGGTTTCTAACGTATGTTCCTGGGTACAGCAAGTGGCCTGCTGTGGTGCATTGCCACTCAGGGTCACAATTGACACTACTGCCATAGGCAATATGTCCCAAAGGAAAGGCTGCCGTTAAGACCATTGGGTATAAACGGAACAATTAAAAAAAACATATGTGAATCAGTCAAGGAATTTAGTACTGTAGAGGAATGTGTCATGGTAGCTCAGTTGCTTAGAGCAATTGTATTATTTTGAAGTGATAAATTCCATTCATTTGTTTCTCATGGTCATACAGAGGTTACATAATTTCAAAGCCAGCTGCTTTCTACAAGGGTTGTCTGTAAAATGAGATTCACAATGAAAAACATATTTATTGACATTGAATAACACAGTTTTGGAAAGCTTAGTCTTTTTCCTATTTTTCAACATAATTGCCATTCTGATCAATGCATTTTTGTATGTGGTGTACATCTTTTGTATGCCTGCATTGTAGAACTCTCCTGCCGTGTAGCGAAAATAGCTTAAAACAGTTTCTTTCAGTTCCTCTCCGGTTCTGAAATATGTCCAACGCAGGTGTTTCTTCAAGTCAGGGAAGAAATGGTAGTCACTCTGGGCTAGGTCTGGGCTGTAAAGAGACAGTGTCCCATTCAAATTTGTTGATGAATTTGGTTGTCACTGGGCAATGTGTGGACAAGCGTTGTCTAATGGAAATGCACTCCCTTCATGAGCATGCCTCCACCCGTCTTGGTATGCCCTAAATGATCGGTTACAATATTGTGAATGTAGGTCTTGCTGACATCAAGGATCATTTCGCAGGTCTCCTGAACTGTCACCCTTCAATCTTTCAGCATTGCTTCTTCCACTTTCACAATCGTTTTGTCTGAACACTGGTCGTCCTGGATGTCTGTACATCCGTCTTCCAATTCTCTGTACCATTTGCACATGTGTTGTATGCTCATACACTGCTCTCCGTGCACTTCACACAATTGGGAATGAATGTCCACTGGTGCAGTCCTTTTGCACACAAAAAATGCATCACAAAGCGTAATTCATACCTGATGGGAGAAGCGAGTGGAAGCTCCATTTCTAACAATTGGCAAGAAAAGACTGAGCATCGCAGACAGCTCGCAGTGTGGGGGACTGGGAGAGGGAGAACAAAGCTACACGCCAGTGTTGCCGGATCTTCTGTAACAGTGTTCCTCGCGACTGCAGATGCTTGGGAACCTTATTTTACGGACAACCCACATACTTGCTACCTACTTTCAGTGAGTAGAGGAAGTATTGTAATCCATCCAAAAATTCAATGTCAAGATTTAACTAGAAAGACACGTTTTGTGGCCCTTCAACTTTATGAAAAGGTCTGTGTGACTATGAACACTACAACTGAAAAACAAAGTTTGATATTTTAACTTCAGAACCTTCCAAGGATGCAACATAATGGTTTTCAAGGAAATATCCCCACCCTAAACTGCCCATTACATTTTTCATAATTTTTCAGTTTCTTTTAAACGGCACTTAACAATTCAATCTGCCTTTTCAAAACTCTTAAGTTATTCACTCAGCTCTTTGACAACGATGATGTCATGCCAAGCATTCTATTTTGAAAGCTTTTCCAAAGAGATTGTAACCAATGTCACAATATATTAAACATTTTCAAGTAAATTTCAGTTGACTGACCAACTGAGGATAGAGAGGATGCCTCTCTGAAACATCCTGTGTGGAGCAGTAAGCATTTTTAAATGTCTACCAATGTCTTAACATTTTGTAAAAATATTTTAATAACATTAAGGAATAGGAGAATAAGCTTTTGTAAGAAATGTTTGCAGAATAATGGATAAAGAAAGTTATGTGATTTTATTATTTATTACGTTTTGTGTGTACAGTTGTGGATAGGGAAATGCCTCGAATATACACTAAAGGCAGACAATACTATCTTATAATAAACTGTATTTGCTGCAAACATTATAGAAGTGAGCAAAATTATGAAGCTGATGTCCCATGGTCCAATATTTTTTACCAAATTTTTTGTATCCAATGAAATTGCACACAAAAGAAACAGTGTATCAAGCTATGATGTGAAACAAATGACAGTTCAGTTAGCAAGCATGAGAAATAGACATGGCAGATGCATATACTAATGTAGCAACTGGCATATTAAATATAGGTTTGGGATATATTTCCATGACTCTCGGTAGGAAGAAAAGATGTAGGAGTAAAAGACATCAGGGTTACAAAGAAGAGAACCGGGCATGGTCCGAGGTATATTGGATCTACCACAAAACGAATTGAGGTTAGAGGACCTGAAAAACTTGCAATTTTCTATGAATTGATTTATTTCTCAACCTCTTACATCATCTTGAAGGCAAAATTACATGCAAAAGATTGTAGAACCACAAACTACATAACTACTGCAGCACAAACTCGTACATGCACAACAGCTGACTGCATGTTTCATATGTAGTCCACCATATTGTTACGTTATGATGCTGATTGGCTGTTTTCAGGTTGGAGAAAAAATTAGGTGTAACTCAGTTGTGTTGGATACAAAAAGTAAGATAGAAATTATATGCAACAAAATTGTATCCAATTCTCGATGTCTCACAATGCACTTTTGTTGTGTACAATACTTTTGACCAAAAAGTTGGACCATGGAACATTGGCCTAAGTTTCAGGAAGTTTAATGTCCCTCATTGTGCATTTCTTGTTTGTTACAGATTACTCTTTCCCATATGTTGTGATAATACTGTCAGTAATTTCAAATGCAGCCCATTTTGCTTTCAAGATCGATCAGGTGAGTGTTAAATTAGCAACAATTTTGCTTGATAAAAATTGTGGAATAGCTCGTGTAACGTAAAATGAGAACATGCTGGAGGAAGTTCACTGTTTCCCTGTGTTCCATCAAGGAATAACAGGAACTAAGTCAAAGATGAAAACAAATGCTGGTTCACAATTACCCAAGAACGAATATGGAAGCAAAACAACATATAGCATTTTGGTTCATATTATTTTCGGAATGAGAACAGGAGTGCACATTGATAACCATCTATCAAAGTAGAAGCTTTGAAACCTTGCCAATGGATGATATCACACTTCAGTTATTAAGATAGATAGCAGCACACATTCAAGGAAGGCGGCACCGTGGCCGAGCGGTTAGCGCGCTCGCCTACCACCTAGGCAGCCCGGGTTCGATCCCAGGGACCCGCATGTGGTATTCGTGGTGGACGAAGCGGCGTCAGGGCGGGTTTTCTCCGGGTACTCCGGTTTCCCCCGCCATCTCATTCCACCGGTGCTCCATCTTCATGTATCATCAGTGTCACCGCCTGCGGTGCCGTAGTAGTAAAAGCGGGCGTTAAACACTACAACAACATATTCAAGGAAGAGCTAGAAATACAAGTCAGTGATCAACTTATGATGGAAGCAATTCTTCCAGAAACATGTTTTAGTTTTAAATTCAATATAATGAATATAATTTGTTTGTACAAGTTAAAAAACATTTCAAATGTTAAATTAAGTTTCCAATTAGGCCAGTTGAAAGGATGTACAAATTAATGGTTGAAGTAAAAATGTACAATTAGGCAGTAAAATAGATTATACGTACAAAATGTTGTGCAAAGAGTTACTTGTACCAAGAGGAGGGGCAGTGGTGGATTTAGGAACAGAGAAGAAAGGCTTGGTCCAAAAAAAGAATTGAAATATGTGTAAACATATTCAAGATGTTCTCAGGCTTCTAGCCACGTGTAGTGATGCATAGCCATCGACGTTTCGGGAGTGTGCATCTCTCCCATCATCAGGATGATGAATGACTAGCAAGAGTGATTATTTTATTTTATTATTATTTTTTTTTTTTTTATTTTATTTTTTTTTTTTTTTTTTTTTTTTTTAAAGGGGAGACAGATAGAGAGTTGGAGAGGAGAAAGAGTTGGCTTATTTTTTTCGCCGGGGAGATTGGGAAAAAGGGAAAGGGGAGAAAGACTACACTAAAAGGTTTTCAAGAGGGGATTATGGAGAAGTGTGGCGTGAGTGTCGAGGTACCGCCGGAGCACCCTCGCAGTGCGGGAATACAGCCGGCTACTACCGGCATCGGAAGGGGATACCGGGTGACAGCCATGACCAGGTCCTGACTGTCACACACGGGAAGTTAGTGTGGATTGGATTAAGGTAGTGACAGAATAGTTGAAAAGGAGTAACAGGAATGAAGTAAGGAGTGTGCGATGATGCTTTGGATGAGGTAGTAGGGTGGCCCAAGAAGTAATGTGTTGACAGGCCACCTCTTCCCGGACATCCTCGACGTAGGCGGCGATGACGGTGATGAACTGCGAAGACGGCGAAGAAGCTTCTGATGAGGTACTAGGGTGGCCCAAGAAGTAATGTGTTGGCAGGCCACCTCTTCCCGGACATCCTCGGCGATGACTGCGTAGCTGAGTGGACGGCGGTGAAGCTGGAGATGAGGTACTAGGGTGGCCCGAAGTAATGTGTTGGCAGGCCACCTCTTCCCGGACATCCTCGGCGATGAACTGCGTAGCTGCGTGGACGGCGGTGAAGCTGGAGATGAGGTACTAGGGTGGCCCGAAGTAATGTGTTGGCAGGCCACCTCTTCCCGGACATCCTCGGCGATGAACTGCGTAGCTGAGTGGACGGCGGTGAAGCTGGAGATGAGGTACTAGGGTGGCCCGAAGTAATGTGTTGGCAGGCCACCTCTTCCCGGACATCCTCGGCGATGAACTGCGTAGCTGCGTGGACGGCGGTGAAGCTGGAGATGAGGTACTAGGGTGGCCCGAAGTAATGTGTTGGCAGGCCACCTCTTCCCGGACATCCTCGGCGATGAACTGCGTAGCTGAGTGGACGGCGGTGAAGCTGGAGATGAGGTACTAGGGTGGCCCGAAGTAATGTGTTGGCAGGCCACCTCTTCCCGGACATCCTCGGCGATGAACTGCGTAGCTGAGTGGACGGCGGTGAAGCTGGAGATGAGGTACTAGGGTGGCCCGAAGTAATGTGTTGGCAGGCCACCTCTTCCCGGACATCCTCGGCGATGAACTGCGTAGCTGCGTGGACGGCGGTGAAGCTGGAGATGAGGTACTAGGGTGGCCCGAAGTAATGTGTTGGCAGGCCACCTCTTCCCGGACATCCTCGGCGATGAACTGCGTAGCTGAGTGGACGGCGGTGAAGCTGGAGATGAGGTACTAGGGTGGCCCGAAGTAATGTGTTGGCAGGCCACCTCTTCCCGGACATCCTCGGCGATGAACTGCGTAGCTGAGTGGGGTCCAAGCCCTCCCTGACGCCACTCAAACTAAGTTCCAGCAAGAGTGAAGGGATCAGTATATGTACTGTCCGCTAGTACGTACCCGGTAGAAAACACCCAGTCTAATGTGGAGGTGGTTCACTGCTCCGTTGGAATCTGTATTTTCTGAGTTGGTCGATTTCCAACTTAAAGGCTGGTTTCCAGGAGGGACTAAACTGCAATCCAGCATCCCAGTTCAGTGTGTTCTTCTCGGAGGAGATGGACAGAGCCTCCTTAACCCTTCGTTCCCATAAACCGCTACATTTTGCCACAATGGTCGTTTCTTTGAAGTTAGCTCTGTGGTCTTTTTCAAAGCAGTGCTCTGCCAGCCCTGACTTGTCAGGCTGCATTAAGTGTATGGACCGTTCGTGCTCCTTGACTCTGGTGGAAATGGTCCTGCCGGTTTCCCTATGTATGGCGTCCCGCATTCACATGGTATACGGTATACCCCTGATACATTAAGGTGCAGTTTGTCCTTTACCGGCCTCACTAGGTGTTGGATCTTCAAAGGCGGCTTGTGGATGGTTCTGATGTTGTGTTTTGCCAGAATTCTACTGATTCTGCCGGATAGATTGCTACATTAGACTGGGTGTTTTCCACTCGGTATGTACTAGCGGACAGTATATATACTGGTCCCTTCACTCTTGCTAGTCATTCATCATCCTGATGATGGGAGAACGTCGATGGCTATGCATCACTACACCTGGCTAGAAGCCCGAGAGCATCTTGAATATGTTCGTCGCCAGGAAAGCTTCAAATCATATTTTATGTGTAAACATGTTTACAAAGGGAAGGTAAGGACTTATTAAAAATATGTGTGAATCAGTAGTGGCAAATTATTTAAGCTGGAATAGTTGGTGAATGTGGCAAATGGAGAAAAAACTTTTGGAAAATAGTGAAAAACAAATCAGAAGATAATAGGGCAAGAAATTTAGTGGAGCCTAGAAATTACAAAATCCTTAAGATTGTATGAAACAAGAAAGGTAGCTGGAAAAATCAAAATGAAATAAACTCCAGGAAATGTGTGTTCTGACTCTCTCAGAGGCATTACTTGTAACATGTTTATATAAAACTCAAAACTGGCTATTATTTTAAGAAAAGCAAGAGAACACCAAATAATTGTGTATCTGTATCTGATCTACTGTATTGATAAATGAATGATGCTTGGGTACAAGAAGAATAGAAAATAAATGGTTCTGTGTTTAGAAACTAATTACTCCTATAATTATAATACCTTATAGACACTAAGTTTCACCTATCTTAGTATCTGCTGCAAGTTCTTGAAATCAAAGGCTCACATTATCATTCACATCATCAGTGCCACATTTGTTTAATTGGCTGCTATCATAACCAACACAGAAATACTTAATATTTGTATGTGTTAAAACAAACTTGTTAACAGAATCAATCAGTGATTTTTGCGTTGGATATGATAGCGACCAGTTAAACACATGTGGCACTGATGAGCAAATTATCTGAGAAACTGCAGTCAGTCTTTGATTTCAAGAACTTGCAGCAGATACTACGTGAAGCTTAAGTCTCTAAGTTATTATATTTATTGATTTACATTGCTTCACTATTGATAGCATCAATTTTTTCATTATATAACTGTTTACTCCATTAAATTTTGATATTGGTTAACTTACGTTATGTTGTCTGAATTTGTCATTTACAAATGACATCCCAGTGCACATAATTGACTTTCCGCTTTACTGCTGATATGACAGTAAAACCTAGGAGCCAAACAGAGCCCATAAGAGATAACTAAGCTACAAATTTACTTTGGCTGAGCAAGATGTGAGCGTTTATGTTGTCTAAAAATTCTAAATAGTAGGAAGGAAAATGAGTAATGACAGCTTATTTGAACAGTTTTATTAACATATAACATACATTAACAAATATAATAATAACTATAGCGACTAGCTTCACTTATCTTAGAATGTGCAGGTAACCAGTTTCATAATTTTTTTAATCACATCATCAGACCAAACACACAGTAACTTAAGTGAAGCTAGTCTCTGTATTGATTGAATATAAGATAATGTACATGTGTGTTTTGTTTTCAGTCCATGCGCTACCTGATTGTAAGCACTGTAACGGATGTGAGGAATGTTGTCATACTGCTGGGACATTGGCTACTTCATGCCTATGGAATCATTGCCATCACGCAACTGCAGGACCCAGTTTTTCACTCTGCACTAGTGGCACTGGTTCCTCTGCCAGCGCTCTTCTACATATTGACAGCACGGTTCACAGACCCCACTAAAGTGCATGCAGACTGATCAGACCGTGTTTAACTTGGTGACAATAACAACACGTAGTGTCTGATCAAAAGACGTACAAACGCCAAGTCCAAGCTTGTCTTTGCTCCAGTCAAAGCTTGCAATTGGTTGTGAGGAAAGTGTTATGTTCTGCAGGAGGCTCAGAGACCCTGCTGTCCCCATTTCGAAACCCTCAGAGTCCTTGGTCACACGTCTCTCAGGGTAATTGCTGAAACAAACAGTTCTTGCTAAAAAAAAATGTTTTACGTGATGGTAATACAACTGTTCAAATTTGATAACCTTCTCTTTTTTGTTGGTATTTAGACTCGCAGTTATAAACAACTGTTTATATATCAGTCTATAAACTTTGATATTAACCTTTCTCCCATAAACGATTTTTACTCTCTACTGCATATCTGTTAACTTGGTCTCCAAGATATTACTTGGCTGATTGATGTGTGTGTGTGCATGTGCGTGCAGTTCTAACATTGAAACCAATTCTACACTTACATTTCTCTTACTTTACTCTGCATGTAAACAAAAGCACTTCCATTTAGTCTTGCCTTATTGGTTGCAGTTTTGTTTGCCTTCACTTATTCAAAGACTAACAAGAAAACAAGCATAAATTAGTAGAGACACTGACTCGTATGTATACAAATATAAGTGTGGGAGATTGGTTTACTGCTTAGTGCCTGACCGTGGATACTACCCCAGTTGAGTGTAAAGCTCAAGTGCATCAATACTGACTCTTACTGACAACTGAAAGTGCACAATTTCTCCATGCATCATATGTAATCTGCACGTACCTTTGAGGTCATAGTAAGGAAAAACCCTTGCATATTGGCAAGAAAAAAAAAAAAAAGACATGCAATACCCTTTAATGTCCTTTGAGAAAGAAATCCAACTCTAACAATACCACAAATTGAGGATTTAATTTCTGAATTTATCGGTGTAAGTATTAGCAGCATAGAGGAATCACAAAATTAAATTAAAACACTTTCTTGTGATAGTGAACCTGTCAGGAAAGGAATGGTACCACTAGTGAGCACTTCATACTGTAACCTAAGTTTTATTTTATATGAGGGCTATCTTTTTTTTCAACCTCCAATAGGACATGAAATCAAAACCAATGTGAAAAGAAAAATGTTTTTATTGACAGAAGTTCAGTGCATCTATAAGCTTCTTTTCAACATAATCATCATAAAGATTGAAACCTATTGCCTATTCACCAGCATTCCAATACCCTCTGCAAAAACACTTGTCTGTCTCTTGAGTCAGGACTGCACAGTGTCCTTAAGACCATTGAAGCAGAAATAATGTACCTCGAACTGTTTTTCAACTGTACGTAAAGATGGACATCACTTGGTGCTAGGTGTGGGCTATTAGGAGGGTGTCAAACACTTCCGTCCCTGACCATCTTCATCATGAATATTTGTTTCGACCATTTCTAAATTTCCTGCACCATACACATGACTTGTTCTGGGTAGATTTTCACTAAATTATGTCCCTCTTCCTGTAGAAAATAGCATTGCATAACTTGCGTTTGGCATGGGAGGCTATGGTAATGGACATCTTTAAGCACTCATACTGAAACTTTAACTGACCACTTTGCCTTGGAATAATACCATGAAATCCCCATCTATCATTACTTGGGCCACCTGTAGCTGCCGTCGAATGTTAAAAAAATAGCAATCACAACTGTATAGTTCAATTGTGGCTATATTATCTGTTGATCCCATAGTCTCCTTATGTTGGGAAATGTGCATTTTATGGTGCATACAGCTTTAGCCAATCAGGGTGAAGCAGATATGGTGCAACATAGTTTGTATATGTACATGCAGATGAAGCTTAGAAGTAACAGGGTTTCTGCAGATGTTCATCACAATTAATGTAAATTAAACATTTGTTTCCAATTACTCATCAGTACATAGAAGCTTACAAACAGGTCTCGTCTATACTAATACTCTAGTGAGGGAAAATTAGTGTTTATGTATAGGGTAATTTTGGAAAATACTCAACTCATTTTGATTATTTTAACTTTCTTTGAAACCTACTTACAGGCAAGTTGTTAGCTAATGCTGGATTTCTGACAATGAAGTCAATCCTCTTGCTCTCCAATATTTTTCACAATGATATTGTAGAGAGCAATAGCAGTAATAGTAACCGCTTTTTAGAGAGCACCATATTTTTATGTTTTGGCGGTCACATCACTCTCTCACAACCCCCAGAATGTCTGGAGGACCACACCTGTCGTTGGTTTACGGGTCTCACCGACCTGACCGGGAGAATTATCAAAATAAATTCACCAACCATATCCTCTGATTACCAATCAGAGGACGTATTACAGGCAAGTAGAAGCATTGCATTCCACTAAAAAATAAGGATTTAAAAAAAGACTGTGTGCATGAAAGATAAAAGTTTATAATTTAAAAACAAAACTGTACCAATACCTTTCCTGATATTTCCATACACCATCTTCCAAGAATGTAATATGAAAATGTTCAAGAAAATACCCTACCCCAAATTGTCCTCTACCAGCAAACTTTTTGTCATTTTAGATTTTCTCAAAAAAGCTCTTAACAGTTTTAATTAAAATATATTTTAAGACATTTGAATGAAAAATAAAATGCCTATCTTCAATTTTTTATGAATAGCCTGTAAAGTTCTCAGGGTGAAAGAAATATATAATTTTGAATAACTGGTGAATCATGAGAGAGATAGAAACTTAGGACTCAAAAAATATAGATTTCACTGAAACACAGAATTTGTCAGTATTCTTGTAGTATTGATCATTTCTGAGATATTCATTATTTTTTGTATGTTAATTTCTTAAATATTCTGTTAAGTGCTGTCTTGATATTATCCAGAGGGTATGGCATTTCAAAGTCGGCATATAGCTGCAACTTTTTGAAAGATTGTCTATTGCTTTGTACCTAGAATGAAACCATTTGTGCAAACATTTATTTTGAATATAAAGTAGGTAAAAAAAAATACAAGGTTTTGTAAGAATGCTGTGACAATGCTCGTGTTAAGGTAACGTATCAGACTTGTTCATCATTGAAAATCACTGTTCTTCCCGTGGATAACGGCTGTAGGACACCTACTAATTTCAACTCCTAAATAACTAAAAAGGAGAGATAGAATTGGAACAGAAAAATTCAATGCCACAGCTAGGATTTGAACCACAGACCCTCCACTTACCAGGCAGGTGTTCTAACCATTGAGCTACTGTTACAACCTGCAAGAATGACATTGAATTCTCCAATGGTCTGTGGTTCAAATCCCAGCTGCAGCATTGAATTTTTCAGTTCCAATTCTACCTCTCAAAAATTGTCTACACACCACTTGTGTGCTTAAAAACACCAACATTAAGTTTGTTGGCATAAATAAATAATAACTAAAAAGGATTTACAAAGGCTGAGTACTAGAACAGAAACTTGTTAGAATCATAAAAGAATGCTTTCGCGGGTACCTTTAAGTGCTGCATAGTTATAGTTATTCCACACAAAATGAATTTAAAAGAGATTATAAATTTTACATTCAGACAATATCAGTATTGGAGAACAACTTACTCCCTGTCTTAAGTCTATATACAGTGTTTGGTTAGCATCCTGTATATATACGAGCTCCTATTTTTCAAAATGAACATTTTTTGCCAAACCGTTAAATCAATGGATCCATTTGGTTGCTTTAATAATGTAAATTATTTAAGCAATTAAATGGATGGTGTCATGAATTTCGATTTACCGTCTGTTGATTGTGTTAATAAATTCATTGTGCATTCAGATGTTGATAGTGATGTCAATGCAAGTGACATCACTCATACGTAACAGTTTTCATAGCAAGGTCGGCCATGTTCAGTTTGTCCGTGAAAATGACAGGGAAAGCTTCTTGTTGAAACAAGTTGTGTTGTTTATACCTCATTTTCAAATACTGGAGCTGTAGTGTCTACATTATTGTGATATTCATGGATTTTCCCACACTGTTAACTCCCAATAGTTTTTTGCTGGTTTTAAGCTTGATATTTACACTAATATTATGGTTGCATGACCAAAAGTGGCGAGCTATTACTGATTTATCTGTATTTGATATTTCTGAGGTGTTCCTTCATTCTGGTTTCCAAATTTATTTTCGTTTTATCAATATATATCTTATGGCAGTCTTCACAGTTGACACAGTAGATTCCTGATAATTTAATACTTGGAGTGGTATTTTTAGAGAGTGATTGAGCAAATTTCTCACACTTTATTTGTTTTGTGGAGACAGTTTTATATGATAATCCTTAAAAATTTTATTGGACCTGTTGAACAATTTAAGACTTAACACCTAACAGCAACAGAGAAAGTGAAAGAACAATTTAAGATGATATGTGAATTTACAATATCTTTCTTGGGTATCACTAATTTTTAATTTGCTGACATCCTTGATAGTTTTCCATCTTCTAGTGTTTTTATTAATCTGGTTATGAAATTGGGTTTAAATCCACTCAAATTTGCAACAAGTTTAATATGCTCCAGTCCTTCATTGTATTCTCTATTTGTTAGTGGCATATTGGTCAGTCTGTGAATTAAGCTATGGAAGATTGCATGTTGATGTGCTTTTGGGTTGAAATTATTGTGCCAAATAGAACAAGATGGATGGCTACCTTTCCTTGATTTAAAAATTATAAGAAACATGGACAGACTGGAATTTGGCATTGTTGCTAGTGTTATCATAAGTAATGCCACAAGTAATTAATTGTCAGCTTATCTTATAGTTGCATTAATAGACTGTCAAAGGATCTCTACTCGCTCAAGATCTGGAGTGCAGTGTATTAGGCATACCATAGCACACCTGCTTCTGGTGCGGGATACCTGGATGTGATCCCCAGTAGCAGCATGGGGTGCACTCAGTCTCATGATGCCAGTTGAGTAGCTATCCTGATGGAAACATAGCATCCCTAAAAGGTCAAGTAGTGCTTATGGTTGAGGGAGTTGGTGCAATGAACCATACCACACCATCCTGCACTCCTCCACTGACCGGGATATAACGTTGGCCATGTAAAGCAAACTTTCTCAGCTAAATTCTTTTTCTTAAATACCCAATTATATTGTTTAGTAGTGTGTTAATACTGTGATGTCTCACCATGTTACCTAACTGCTACAAATTGTGTATATTACACAGAAACTATTGCTATGCACAACCAACAAGGGCCCTAATGGTTGATGTGCATGTTTAGGTTTAAGGATAAAACAAATGCAATAAGAATATAAGGTTATAGAATGGATTAGTTACTTACTACTTCCACAAGCAAATACTTCCACTTCCACCGCAAGTGACGAATATGTCTCTGTTTTGGGGCAGATGTCTTGATAGCCATATAGTAGACTTGTGAGCCTGTAAAACATGATAATAATCAAGGGTCCTTTACTTTGTTTTCTCATTACTTTATGCATTCAGGAAACATAAAGCCTTTGTTTGGATACATTGCCAGCCTAATCAGAATTTTCCTGGCACCAAGAAGCACACTGTTTGCCGATGGAGTCGAATACCCATAGCTCTTTAAATTCAAGTACATAGATCTCTCATGCAAATTGTAATCACAACAATTTTGTTACAGAAGATGGAAATTGTGTCCTTGTGTTGTCATACATCTCTCAAAAATTTTAAGCAAAAATGCATTAATGCTCATTAATTGGAAAGCTCACTATGACATTGAACTTTTCAATCTGATGCTACCTTTCCAATCTTTGTCCTATACACTGCTAATGTGAAACAATAATAATTGCCATTGGTTGAACTTACAGTTGGTTAAACTATGAACACCGGGCTTAAAGTACTTACACTGTAAGTAGCCTATATGTTATCTCATATGAATTTGAGATCTCCTTTTGGTTTACCAGGAAAAATGCAAGTCAGTTGGAGAATTTAGTGTCATGGTGGCATATTGCCATGGTAGCTCAGTTGTTAGAGCAACTCGAAGATCTGTAGTTGAAATCTCAGCCAAGGTAATGAAATCTGCAGTCTGATTCCACCTTTTCAATCTTTGTTTTAAATGCGACTAATGTGAAAGGACAATTAATTATTCATGGCCATCTAAATAAAAACACGCTTCATGTGTAAAAAGAAATAAATGCATGTCAATAAAATTATCATTTATATTATCTAACTTCTGCCTTGACACACATTATTGCATGATTGCAATTGCAAATAACTACAGTTATCTTATAGTGCATTAATTTTAAAATTATAATGGGATTCCAACCAGAGGCTTGCAAAATTGTTGATTCTGCATGAGCTTTCTCAAGAGAATTCTTTGGACTTCAATTCTACCCTTTCTTCAATATCATAGAGCTTTTCCTTTTCAAGAACACTTGGAGAGGAACATTTTTTTTTAATAGGATCCTGTTTTCCTAAATATACTCTTGAAATCATAAACCATGTCTCTGAGTGCATGAACAGCACAGACCCTGTCTATAAATTGCCATCTCACAAGAGTTTGTTGTCATATAGGAAGCATACATGAAGATTCTGTGCACTACAGTATATAGACCTTTTGGCACTATAAAAGTACTAACATTGAAACACGTGATTCACAGTGTATCAACCTCTGTACACGACACATTTCACATCAACAGATAGCTGGCACATAGAATGGGAACAGAACTGATTAGTAAAAGCACAGTGCAGGACAAGCAATTCCCAGTAGTATGGTCACATGTCCAAACGAAGGCTCTGTATTTTGCAATTATGTGAGAACATTACCTTTTCACTTAAATAGGCAAATCCCTTTGTTGGGTGTTTAGTCCTTGTATCGAACACCAGGAACTTAGACTCCAAGGTGGTAACTACCATCTTGTTCATTGGTATATCCTTCCTGTCAAATTCGACACTGCACACCTGCAAGAGAAACACTTATCACTCACTTCTTTACTATTACAGAACTTACTTACCAACCTTCAACACTGTGTAAGGGTATGACTTACACCATTTTTAACATTTGTTTCCCAGGAGAGAGACATGTTTTTCAAGTCAAATAGTTTGATGTCTCCATTGTCATATCCAGCACAAACTACCCTCTCTTCAGAATTGTATGAATTGCCTGTAAAACACATGACAAACATTAGAGTAAATTGTCACATTTTATTTACATTAAAATAGTTCTGATAAAGGATACTTTTAACTAGGCCTTGAACCTTTATACAGCTATTGTGGAATGAGGCGATTGCAAGTTGCCTGCCACATGGGGAGAGTGTGAGATCATTGCATAAGTACAGTGACAGCACAAAACAACTGGGCTAACTGCCTACAGTGCATAGTGTCTCTCTCGTTTCCACACAGAATAAAATGCCTCCAATACAAAAATCAAAATATTCATATTCAATAATGTACTATTGAACTTGTACAAGAATTTGGGAGTGAATATTTTACTGCAAATGGTGACAGCATAGAATATAAGTTATGCAACAATATTATCCACAACATTCATATGTCGACTGTGCATGGTGATCATGTGACAGACTGACCCTTCCCACTTCCTATTGTCCCTACTCCACAACCTGTCATTCCCTGTATAAAGGTTTGGACCGTACTTTGACCAATATATAGGAAGTAAGGTGAAAGATGTTACTAGGAGCACTATGAGACTGCAATTACAGAAGCCATAGTCGTGATTAGTCAGTTGCTGCAGATGGAACATAGCAAACGTGTTACTAAATGGTGCTATAATAGCAACCAGTGTCTGTTTGTCCCAAACGGCAACATCCCTTGTGTTCTGTAATGCGTGTGTTGTGTGGTCCCTATATAGAGAGAGCCACATGAGCAAGGAATTCCGTAAACAGAAGAGAGTGGTTCTTTTGGATCTTTTGCTGAATGTAGCATGTTCTGTATTCGTTGTGTGGGTTTGTAGATGGCGTGGATGTCGTGTTTTTTAAGAACTTTCCCAATACGATCAGTAATACCTTTGATATATGGCTGATATGCTTTGTTCTTCTCTTTACGGTCAAATTGTTTTGGTGTAGAACAAGGCTCCTTCTGGAGGTGTAAGGAATAGTACCTGGGCGACCGAGATTCGCTCGGCATATTTCGCCTCTGTTTTTGTGAAATCCTGTTTTTGTGGGAGAAGATACTTATTTAGATAAACTGAAAGTCAAAACGTTAACTAAATAACAATTTTAGTCGCAATTGTGGAGTCATTTCCGAGATACAAATATTTCATAAACACCATCATTTCAGCTGTAAGACGTCTAATGCTAAACGTAGGCCTCCCCATAGATATCCACCCAGTTTGACGTTTTCATCGAGCATTTGTTCTATTATGAGTCCAGTTCTTTGCTGCTGCAATTGACTCCAGGGCATTAACACATTCGCCAAGGTCCTTTATCTTTCCGTCCAGTTCTTCCATGGCTTCCTTTACTCTGGCCAGTCGCTCGTTAGTATTCTCCAATAGATCTACCTTCATATTACACATTCCCGTCTTCTTTTCTGTTTCGGAGTTTACATTTTCAGTTTGCCTTCCATTTTTGTTTTCATTTTGTCCATCTTTGTTCCTATATTTTCTATTCCGTAGTTTACATTTTTCCAATTCAGTTCTCATATTTGTTTCCTCTGCCGCATTCCAGAATTCATTTCATTTCCCATTATGTTCATCTTGGCTAACATTTATTTCATCAACTATTCCATATCGTGCTTTTCGGCGCACTTCTGACGTCAATTGTGATTACTTTACTTTTTTAACTATTTCTTTATTTTTTATTAAAGCACTGGAGCAACACTAAGCAAAAGCACTATTGAACAATAACAAATACTACAGGAAGAAAAGCTGGTTGATAAAGCCATGTGAATGTACTACGCATTTCTGTTTCAATCATATAGAAAATTGTATGAATTGTTCGTAATTGTTTGCTGTATAATGGATCCAAGGTAAACCTGACACCACAAGTAGTAGAACAGGGAAATTGAAGAAGAAAGAAATTGTGCTACTTGATAAGCTGCTAGGGATATGAAAATGTTTACTGCAATTGCACTTCCAAAAAATGTATTAATCTTACACCTGATTGCATAATTGTGTATAAGTGGTGAACAGGGTTTAAATTGACAGGATGGATGCAGTATTTCCCCCTCTAATTAAATAATTGTAGGCTGTATATGGTACAAGTGCGAGCTCAGAATAAGCAGAAGTATCATATCGCAAGTATGTAAGCTAAACATTAAACAACTGTCAGATTCATTAGTTGGGTTGGCATTCAGGGTCATAATTCCAGCAATGACGACTGCAGCTTGCAGTTTGTTGCAACTCACTGTTCTATTGTTTGTCAGCATTGATAAATTTGTGACAAGAATAGAAAAAGTTACAGAAAGTAATGACGGTGATATATTCCAGCAGGCTTCAACCTTAAGTAATATTAATACTACAGCTTCTCAGGTAATACTGCAGTACTACTACCACTACCCCTGCTGCTGCTGCCGCCACCACCACCACCATCACCGCCACCACCACCACTTTTAAGTTTCTTCCCCTCATCAGAAAGCCTGATTTGAACACTACTGGTGAATAATGAGAGATATACAAATCCTTAATATAATTTGAGTCCAACTAATGCTCTATACTTCACTGTATGGAATGCAAATAAATGTATGTATCATAGTCCTACATATTAACAATATACCAAAACTGAATAAATATAAAATCTAATGTGTTGCACTCACATGACATTCTCTACTCTTGTACTAACCATTCTTACAATCTCTTATTCCTTTATCTTCTTCGTGTTAGTTGAGATAAACATTTATACACATTATCTTATTGCTTATTTCCTTGTAGGTACAAGGGGATTATTAGAATAGTCAAATCTTTTAAAGCTTTAAGATTCTGTTCTCTTTGCACATTTAACATATAAAAAACTGAACAACGTTCCATTTCACAAAACTGACACAAATAACAAGAAATATCTCTGAAATGGTTCACTCTACAGAAAAATATATCAAGACATAAATTGTGTGTTTTAGCAAGATCTACATTTTTTTTTGTACTGTAAGATTTTGTCTATTTCTTATTCAGAAGTCATCCAGAGTAAAGAGGACTACATAGACTATAGCCAGAAAATTAGAACTGTACATTTCTTTTGTCATAAAACTATCTCAAACATGTGACATTTCAATCAAAATCGATAGCCATTTTTAAGAAAATCAAAATTCTCCATGTAAAGGGTAGTTTAGGGTAGAGTAATTTTCTTCTAAATCTTTATGTTGTATCCTGGAAAGACATTAAACTTAAATACCAACTTTGGGCTTTTAACCAACTTTTCGTTTTTGAGTTATGCTGTCCACAGACTGAGACACACACACACACACACACACACACAGACCTTTTTCTAAAAATGCTTTTTTTGGATTCAGAGGTCTCAAACATATATTTCCAGTGAAATCTCAACATCAAATTTTTGGGTGGAATACAATACTTGCTCTACTTATCATAGAGAAAGTAAAAATGTACATCTCATTAAAACATACAGTTTATGTTAGAACTTTTTAGTGGCATTAATCATTGTCTGGATATGGATTGTTGGTTTGAATTCTCTTGTACTTGATACTGTTTTTAAAGTGCTGAGTCCCTGTTCATCTATTTCTCAGGGTAATCAAAGCCAGTATAGTAGAGTGACCCACTTTTCAAAGGTCTAACACTTTGCTTCAGTCTGCTGTATCTGAAACCATTTTAATAAGAATTGGAAGAATAAACTGTTGCAAGCATACTTTGTGGAAGAATGGGTAGAGAAATCCATGTGAATGTAACTTAGCCTAGCTTTTAAATTATGAATATTTTAATTATATGTGATACAATAAAAATGAAGGGATTTCTATAACGGCATGAAACGCTAGAGAAGCGTATTATGTTTCATTAAAACTTTACAGAAGCAGTATGAAATGCACATCATTCTTTTCTTCTCATACAAGTGTGAATCAAATACAAAGCAGAACAGTTTGTTAATTTACAGAACCAATTAAAAGACACAACAATCCTGTTCATCCTTCTGCAAGTGTCCTGATTTGAATGAAGTGGCCATTTTATTAATATTTTCCTTTAAAAATAGAAAAAATTATTGCAATGTAGCAATACAAGTATATCTGTATTCTGTCTTTCTAGCATGCATTTAAATGTTTCAGGTTCAGTCCCCAGCAGATGGCATTAATTATGTGATGCAGAACTACACAATGAAGCAATGCACTGACTTACAGTCTCCTGTTAGGGTTCACTTATTAATTACAAGTGTGTGTTATAGTTTGATACTTGCCATAGGACGTTGACTTTGTTTTCATAATACTTTGGCCAGTTTGTAGCTCTGCTGTTTATCATGAAGAGCTGCCAACATTTGAACAAAACACAGCGACTGCTGAGAGTTCTAAGCCCCAAAGCGCAGCCAAGGGATGTTTTTTATAAGAAGAATTAAAAAATTGTAATTTTTGCAGATTTTGCTATTACTTATGTGTAGGCACTTCCCTACACATATGCACACTTATAACAAAATGCAAAATGGACTACTTGATATTTATTAATTTCTTTCCTCTATAGAAAGTGTCATAAGAGGAGATAGATTTTTTATTTTTGGACACTCTTTTACTGCTGTGGTTCTCGGCATCCCATTCTATATTGGTGTGATAGGATGGGTAATTTTGCTCAGAGGCCTCTTTATCAGGCTTGAGGTTCTTTCACATGCCATAAATCTATGACACAGGGCCACTGGCTTCACTTCCCTTCCAAAGGAGGCCATACTAAGGCATTTATGCCTAAAAAGATCCATTGCCCTCCACTAGGTTTGAACCCGCAACCTTAGGAACCAGAGGCAAGCATGTTACCCCTAGATCATGAATTGATCACGTCTACTTTTGCTTAGTGTAATATCATGAGTTGTGGGTAATACACATGCCTTACCAAATGTTACTGTCCAGCAGTCTCGTTTGTCTTCCCCTGTTGCAGCCTCCATAACAGCAACAGGCTTGCCTTTCTGGCGAGGATCCCAAACCTTCACACTTCCTATTTACAGATACAAACTAGATGAGTGTGACTGATTAATGCTTAAAGGAAACCACAGACCTTAACAATCAATAAGTTCAACTATGGCTCTAAACTTTCTTTTTAAGCTCTTGACATCTTTGTGAACCTCAAATTCAAGAAACTGCAGAATGTGTGACAGCTGCTATGATAAGCACAACTTATCACTTCTGCTTCTGTAGCCGTGAGTTGCTGCCAAGCATTCCATGGAAAGATTCAGCTTAGATTAATGTGTTGCTTACCATCTCTACTTCCAGTGACAATTTCTGGAGCACCGCACCCAATACTCTGTCCTCCAATGCCATCTATTGCATTTATTATTTCTTCATGAGCATCAGCTGAATAAACTGGAGCATTTGTATTCTCTAGATTCCTAAAAATAAATGAGCCTTACTACCACAGTCATAAACAAGTTCTGTCATTAACAAAGCTTAATTCTAGAATTCGTTGAAATCTAAAAGGTGAAGAGTGTATGTGTATAGCAATTGAAAGGGATTTCATAAATGATTAGAAGTCTTACCATATTTGCAATTTTCCATCAAAATCTCCAGTAGCCAAATGACGCTGCCTCAAATTAGATGCCCCAAATGTTCCACATTTAAAGGCTTTTCCCCTTTCTATCTGAAAATTAAGAATCTGTGCATCATATTAAGAAGTTGAGCACAAGTGAAGCAGGTAATAAAAACCAGTAGTCTTGAGCCAGAATTTTAGGAAACCATAGCTTAGACAAACAGAAACTTAACAAACCTCTTTTACTAATTTAACATCACCTTCACTAATTTCATACACTTGCAAAACACCTGTTCCTCTGGGTTTAGAACCCAGAACAATAAACTTGGCAGAGCATGGAATCCACCGAGTTTCGAACAGCGTGAAATTTAAAGCCTTTTCTACGTGACATATAATTTGTGGCTTTTCCATTGCAATTCTAAAGTTTTAAGAGCTACTTTTGTTTACAGTTCACTATGTTGACATGTAACCTAGCAACCGGCTAATACCAGGAGCATCTAGGCGCACATTGAGAGTTTGTGGTTTAGAGAATTTTCAGTTTCATGCAATTTTACATTTAAACACAATTTTAATATCTCCTCAACTGTGTAATATAAGTACATAGTAATGAATCACTCAATCTAATTCGGAAAATTTATCATCTGTTCTCAGTCTATGGGATGGCGTTGGACCAACCGACATTCCCAAATATTTCTGAAAGCGCAACTCTTGTACAAGGTTGCCACCTATAGACAAAATTCGTAACTAATTATTTAGTTTGTTTCTTCTCGTGAATTGCGAGATAGGAAGATTACTATTTTCAGCACAAGGTACCTCTGACGGTGTATTTCTAACGCGAATGTACTTGTGAATAAGTGCATTTTTATACTTTTTCGGTTAAATTAATAGCATATTCGTGTGTAACTATTCTGAGTTCAAATATGTGGAATGCGTTCTATATGCACTGACAAAATGTTTGTTGAATAAGAAAATGAAGAAGATGGTAGAAAAGCAGCAGATGATGGCGGTGCAGAGCTGTTTGTTCATCTCTCATTTTCCGATCTTAGGAGTCATCTGAGCTTACGAAGATCACTTTTGACGTCCAGTTCAGCCCTCGCGTAAGGTGGAATGGTTTATCGTATTCTTAGCGTAATAAATAGTCATCCTAAAGATTGCGGAGTGTGGCCGTGCATTCGGTATCGTATTGTGTTCAATAATCTTGAAACCGGCAGGCGATAAGCTCGAGCTGAACTGGGCGTGCAACTTTACAAGTAATCTAGTACGTCCTTTGGATAATATTCACCTGTTACCAGAAGTTAATGCTGTGTAAATCACTTGTGAACGTCGGAAACCGAAGTTTTACAGTGTTTTGATGTGAATTAGTATATTATTGTGGTGTATTTTAAATCGGCGCCTATATGCAATTAGTCAGATTACAATTTAAATTGTTTAAAATGAGATAATGTGTGAGTTAATGCGTGGTGTGCGATCCGGAGTTCACAACCTTTAACCAAGTTCATGAAAGGTGCAAGAAGAGCATAGTTTACATCATATTACAGACAACATGTCTTCTGGTACCTTTGTGGATAGGATAGATCCATTTGCGAAGCGTTCCCTGAAGAAGAAAACCAAAAAATCCCAGGGATCATCGAGATACAGGAATTCAGCGGATTTGGAGTTACAGCCCCTGCCGCTCCTTAAAGGTAGGCGTTAATGGGCGACCATAGTAGAATATGTAGCCTTTTGGTAGTATCTTGCTTAGTTTACGGTACCATGTTTTTAACATTATTTGCAAATTATGCGATGTTTTTGTTTTTAATATATGTCACAAAAACTTGTACATTACTCTGGACGATTTAACATAAATCAGGTGCGATTTGAAAGTTTTTACTATTTAATACGTAATAGTTTATTAAAGCGGGAAACCTGCCCAAATAATTTTTATTTAGCGATGAATGCACAGTTTACACGGAGAGCAAGTTTTTTATAACCATAAAAATTTTTATACACCCGATGCAAATTTAACTGAGCATGTTTCATAAGTGTTCAAAAAATGGACCATTATGATTGGCATATCAATAATTCCGATTGTTGGTATTTGTTAGCATTATCAGTGACACTTTGTAGTCGGTTTGTGAGGCAGAAAGTAGACAATATTCTGATTACTGATTATGCTCAGAAGAAGGCAAATAGTAGCAGCAACTAGTGACTTGCATTAGTTGTGTAATTTAATCTCAGCTAGCAAAGCGACTGATGCTTTGGTTCTGGTAAGGTTAGAAAACTGTGCTGCTTGAAATAGGGCAAAGTGATTTCTGTGTATATCTTTCTTTTGAACCCACAACAAGCATCAGAAAGGACTATTGGTAGGATGTAGTCTTAGGGAGAAAAGGATGTGAAGTAACTTATGATTTTGTCATACCCATGACATATTTAAGGGAAGTTAGTGCAGTTTACAGGTACACTAGACTTGTGTGTGTAGGAATTCCTAATGTGAGAGGACATCAAATTTGTCAAAATGCCATTGACTGTTTGAAAAATAGGTAGTTGCTGGGGACTATAGAATACATTTTGATTCCATTTATTATCTGGGATATCATGAATACAAAGAAGAGATACTCAAAATGGCACGGCCAGTCATCTATAGCAGGACATATGACATTTATGTCCAAATTCTGCACTATGCGCTTCAAATCCCTTTTTGGGACCTTATGTATAGTAAGTTGTACTCTCGATGTCTCATAGCTGGTAATCCAGTAGATTTGGACTTCTGCACTATAAACTTGGGAATATTGCCTTTAAGCGACTGTTGCCTGTGTGTAGCCTCATGAGCTGGTGCAATCTTGTTGAACAACCCACAACTCTGCACCCATTCGTGAGACCAAACACATGCACAATGTATAGTGCAGCAAGATTTGCCCTCCAGAAGTCCAGATCTGAGTCTACTGGGTTACCAGCTATGGGACATCATCGAGAGTAAAGCTTGCTGGACATGACGCAGAATTTGGGCATGCTGCAATAGATAGTTGGCTGTGCTTGTGTGACCTCCAAAGGAGGGCATTTTGGGTAATACATGTTGTTTGTATTCACTATATTATAGTTAATGAATATTTTTGGATTGTGTAATTGTTTGTTGTGCTCGTGACTAGGTATTGATCGTGAAGTGGTGTGCATAGAGCATGTAGACCAGTGCTGTTCAACTCCTGCCTAAGGAGGTGCCTTTAGGGCAAGTTCCCTTCTTTTGAAAGGAAAAAGGGAAAGCACTGACTAGGGGAGTAATGAATACAAAAACATACTGCATGTGTGCGCACTGGGAACATATTCAGAAGGAAATAGTTTTGTCTTGAAATTTGTATTAATATTAGAAATCATTGGAGTAAAACTTTGCTTATGAAGGGCCCCAAAGAAATACATCACGGTGCTGCTCAAGTCGCTGACTGTGTGTGATGCCCCATGTTTTCATGTACAGTAAGTGATATACTGTAACAGGAGTTGCATTATATTAATACTTTGTTAGTTTTGTGTGAGCATGCTTGATCCTGTTGAAAAGCTGCCAGAATATGAGGTAAGCTGCAGTGCTTTTGAAATGTATGTTAGAATAAGCAACATCATTCTGTTGTTTCTCGTGCTGCCATGGAAAGTGGAATTATCGTCAGGATATGGCAGCCTTATTTTTAAACATTTGACTATCGCCTCAGCTTCCATGCCCCACTTGCACACTTGTGAACACAAACTGATTCATATGGGTTAATAATATGAACATTTTACACTTGTGACTTGTTACTGCTGCTACACAACGATCATGGGTGGTGTAAACAAGGCACTTAGACAAATTGGCATTCCAGACATGGTTCATTCATTTTGTCCTTGGGTATAACAAAATGGTGCAAATGTTTTGTAGGAATGAAGCTGTGTGAGATTGCTTTAATGAGATTGCTTCCTCCAGTATCTGTTTGTGCAGATTCAGATAGAATGTGAACAATGTTTTAATTACACCTTCACGATGAACACGTATTCTCCTCAAACTTCCAAATCCACATGATAAAGTATATGAAAACAGAATCGTGCAGTACTAAAGCCATGATTGAAGAGAACATGGAGAGTTGAAGTATGGTTTTGCAATTGGCCAGAAGCAGCCATGTGATTGTAAATGGTACACAACAAAAATTTAGTAAAATGCACTGTTTGGGACTCTCTCTCAGTTTATCGTCTCGCAAGGGGTGAGGGATGAACTGCTCCCAGTTGCAATATGGGGCTAGAGGTGTGGCACTGTAATGAGGACAAGGAGGGTAGATACACCTGGCCTCTTTAGATTTATCTGCTAGTTCTTAATGCCTATTATAGGAAAGGTTGAAAATGTTGCTTGAAATAAGTAGCATTTGTCCTTAGGATCACAAAAACGTGAATCAAACAGCAGTTGAGTAACGATTTACTGAGTGGTCAGAAATAATCAGTACTTCCCATTCATTGGTTATCACTATGGCCAGCTAGGAGTTTGATTACTGCTCTCATTGGAGAGGGGCAAATAAAGGGATAGAAGGGAAAGCTAGTAAATTTGCTTTGTGTACACATGGAAGCCAAAGTTACCAGGAGCTTCTAACAGCTACACAGTGTTTGGTGATGCAAGTAGCTTAAACTCGACTTGCACATGAAGTATATACTATAGTTCAGTTTATTTGTAATGTTTGCACTCAGTCGCATGCATTAGGAATATATGTACGCCTAAGTAAGGTATTTAATTCTTAGTGGGCTGCAATGTGTAAAACTGCGTATATAGGGCTAACCTAACTTTGGATCTAACACGTTTTGTGGATTTACTAGTAAAAGTGGGGTTAAGATTGCGTATGTGCTGAAAGGGTAGTTTCGCCGGAAATACTTAAAGCTTAGGGAAACCTGTGTGGGTGTAAAGTTAATAAATAGTGGTTTAAGAACGCAATATTGGGGCCAGCCTGCCGCCATATATGCATATCTATAGCCACATTGTAACTGGAACTACCATATTCCGTGTAATTATTGCCAATTCGCGTATTACTACATGTTGTGCAGTGTAATCCTATGTGTGCACGAAATACGATGCCAAATAGGCAAAAACGGTTGATCTAACCTAAACTAACCTCACCTCGAATCTAGCTCATTTAAAAAATGGCAGGGTGCAATATGTAAGGCCATAGCTTTCTTAAAATTGCGTATATACAGCTAACTTAATCTAACCGCTGTAACCTCCGTGAAAAAACGGCATAAGTGACAGGACTTTTCCTATTATCCTAAACTTTAACCTAAGTATATGTATACATAACGTGTGGACCTGCTTCATACTTCCATAGTAACCTTTTACCTAATATTGCACTGTGTAGCTAAGGTAATGGGTGTAACAATTTGGCTTGCAATGTACATCATAACCTTGCTAACCGAACGGCGTTAGTGTCCTACTTGGGTCGACAAACTATACCTTTATTTTAAAAACACACAACATCCCAGTTCCGTATGTGTTTATGAAATAAAGATAACCTTTCAATGTAAAACTTGAACATGTCACCACGGAAATTAGATCACGGAGGACGACCAATAGATGGACCTGGGAAGGGGAACCAACATCGGCGCCGGGGGGGGGGGGGGGGGGGGGGAGGCGTGGGAACTTCGCAATCAAACCATATTCATTATTCTTTAGTCAAAAACCATAAAGCATATGCGTTGTAGTATTTGCTTTCATAATAACTGAGACGCGTGAGCCTGTGCGTGCGTGAACGCGCGAGCGCTCTTGTGTGCGCATGTTACTTACGTTAGATTTCATGAATACACAAATTCAAAATCTTAGTACAACTGGAAATGGTTGGCAGTACTGTGTGCAAGAAGTATCTGGTTCGTTATTGATTTGATTACAGGTTTTGTGTTTTCAATTTCTATTGATAAGAATGCTCATGGACTTCCACTGTAAACATTTGTACAAAATTAAGAATGTTGTAACCAAAGTTGCGGTGCGAAAACACTTGATGATAAACGTTTATAGCTGTCGGTACGAATAATTGAAAATAATGCATTCCTTATTTCCATTGAAATGTGGATAACATTACTGGCGAGCTCATTTGGAACACGGGTGCTATGTATTTTGTATCAAAATTATTACAATAGTGTAACAGAAATTGACTGTGCATTAAATGTATTAATTTCCAATGCCCGTGGGAACTAGGAAGGGGTATGCTGCTCCCCCCCCCCCCTCCCAGTTATAGAATAAATATGCAAATGGTGTTGCTTTGGAAAAATGAAAACTAACTCTTTATTCCTATTTCATTTACTTTCGCCAGATGACTATTGAGTTAATGAATGCGTCTATCACAAGTAATGCCACGATTGACTGACTGTTTATCACGAGTTGCATTCATTACGACTAGTTCACGAATTAAAGGTTGACATAGCCAATGAATGTAATTTCTAAACTCTTAATAGAAGTAGCATGAATACATAAATAAGCCTCCATTGGCACGGCCTACAAGATTCTCATATTTATGCTCCAATTTTTTAACGCGTTGATAATGTCAGTAGTTGGAGTAGGTATCTGCTGTTAATTTACAATTTCGTTAAATACAAAATGTGTTAATTGATTGCAAACATATTTCCTATTGTATTGTGGTTTCCCTTCTCGAATTATTTCATCTGTTTCAGCACCGAAGCGGGGGTCAGCCATATTTGACATTTGAATAGCGGATCTATTGCGTCAAATTGTTAGTGTTGCGATTCTGTCTCTTAATCATGTAAGGGTACATTGCGGCGTATGTTAAAATAGAATTTACATTAATTAATGAAAATTGAAGCTATTAACAGTGAAGCAACAAGAATGTAAAGTAAGAACAAAACAAAGTTATAGCTTTGAGAATGAGTTGGTCAACTCGAAACATTGTCAGCATAGCACCAAAGAACTTGCAATATTACTAAGATGAGTGAAGTTTTTAATTTCTAATTTTGTTCTTACTTTAGAATTTACATTATTATTATTATTATTATTATTATTATTATTATTATTATTATTATTATTATTACCTTGTATGATTGGTTTTGGTTGTGTGATGTGTAGATAGAATTTAATTTGTGTTTTCATTGAAGAGGTATGTTTAACGAATGTAATCCATATTTGCATTTAGATTAAAGTGTAGTAAAATAAGAGCAATTTTTATTTTGCGCACCTAGTTAATAAGTATTTTGTGGAAAAGTGAATAGTTGTATTTATTGAACTGTGCATGTTGCCATTTGTCGCATTTCGCTTACTGAATTTACAGTGCAGCAAGTTTCTTGAACTCTGCTCTGGAAGGAATCCAAGCCTGGTGTGTGCTGCAATATAAGTTTGTATTGAAGTTGTCTTACCATCACTTAAAGTAGGTAGAGGAAGTAAGGTCTAAGATCCAACAATTTGAGATTGTGATTGCACCACATATATGTACCTACCTAAGTGTTTTAAGGTCCCTGTATAAAAATTCCATATTTTGACTACCTAGAAATACCAGATGGTTTGAAGTGCATATATGCACTGTAGTGCCAGAACCCTCTAGATCAGTGGTGTCAAGGTCACAGACCCTTCGGGGCTAAACTGTGCAACAGCTATATGCAGAGGGCAAAACATGACGTAATCCATATCAACACTAGACGCTTTATCAACTGACACCTGTTTACTTGCAAGTTGGTCGCGTCCACGAATATAACCTTTCTTGGAGTGCGTACACCTTACGAATTTTTTTCCTTCAGATTTGCCTACAAGGATAAATAGCACAGATACAAGTTGGATCTGCGAAGGGGAACAGTACATCTCACGCGTAAATAGAAAACTACTGACGTAGTTATTAAAGTTGATTAAAATAGTTGCAACCTTCTTATGATTAGGCTGAGTTATAGGTACTATTAAACCTACCCTAGCTCTTGGGTTAGCATTCTCAAACAGGAAAGTACACCACTTACGCACTTACATGCCTCTTAAAGATAGATGGTGCTACTTTTCAATCCCAGATGTAAAAATGTGAATCTACTTTGAATGAATGAATGAATAAATAGGAGAATAATTACACGGTATTAATAATAGTGCTTTTAATACGAACTTGTGTTAGATATAATCTATATTTATATAAAAAGTAAATAGCAGCTTTCAAATCCTGTTATACCTTAAATGAATATTCTTTGCTATTTTGATTAAACATAATAACATAATATTTACTTGTATTATCTTCAAACATGTGAAATAACACAAAACATTATTAGTAACAGGGGTTGGCGATTTCCTCCAAAATTAAAGGAAAGGACTACATGCAAGTTGTTTGAAAACTACTGTCCTTAAAGATACATATTTTAGTGTTAAGCGTTTGCATAATGAATTTAAGACAATCTTAGTGAAAACCTAAGTAAAATACCACATGTTACACATTTGTAGGATCAGTTACTTGGCATATTTTTCAACTCACACCCTTTTCAAAATTTGGCTTACAAAGACAGATTCTAAGACTGGATGCCAAATTGCTATCCGAGAGTCTGTTTCTGTGGCGAGTTTTCAGGCGCTGCGTTATAGAGAAACCCTGTTCACAAAGGTAGGTACTGCCAGGCATTGCCATACTTTTTGCTGCGTTGGGAATAAAATTTGGGAAACGCCTATTGTGAAGTTTCCGGTAGAATTCGATCAGTGCGTCTGAGCATGAATTGTCAAATTTCTCATGAAGGCGACTCACACTGTACTTCTATCAGCTCCAGCGGAACTGCTGTATTATTTACTTTATCTATTTCATAATGACTTTGCATGTTGTATTTTAATGCAAGATACTGGTTACATATTAAGTACTGAATACTACTATAGGTCGCGCGTTACTTCTTGACGAATGAAAATTTTATATGAAAGGTTGAATGCGAGTCTCTACTCAGCTTTTGCGGGAACGAGAGAGAGGAGGTACAGTCTGCAGTGAGATGACGCGCATGCTTCTGAGCTGAAGTAGTACAACACTACAAATCAATTTATGACACTTGCAGTAATATCAGCCACACGTATTATACACTATACCTCTATAACTGTTTCCACTTAACTTTCTTGCATTTATTCTATTCCCGACATCTCTCCCTCGTCTGAATTGCTATTTTCGTTGCATGCATACATACATCCGTACCGCACAAAACTTCTGCAGTCGACTGTATACACAAACGCGACAGAGGAAAACAGAGGTGTCTGTTATCGTAGCATAAACATTTGCTGACCTGTTTATTAAGGGTAGGCCTACACACTGGATTTCTGCTCAAGGTCATTCGTCAAGAACGAACGCGCAACCTATACCACAACTTTGCAAAGGAATTGTTTTCCCATTCGAAACATGGGAATCCAAATGACTCATGTCTGTGCTCTCGGACGCAGCCATTGCTCTGCGTGCATCACACGGAAAACTGCACTGAACTGGTTTCTAACGGACTTGCCCTCTATGCCCAGGGCACGGCGACTTGCTCTCTCCGTGGCATTGCCACTCGGGGCCACGATTGACACCACTGCTCTAGATTAACTCTCGAGGGGGCGTGGCGGGTGGTGGAATCACTGCCTGAAGTTAAAATGTTCCTTTTTACCAGTTTTTGTGGGATGTTTTCCATAAAGATAAGTTTGTTGTTGATGAATGAGCCATCGTAATCGGTGGGTATAACATAGCAGCAGCAGCTCTGCCAATGGATGTGGTCTAACCCGAAGCTTGGCTTCCTGTTTATGGTGACAACGTGCTGTATTATGGCATAGTTATTGTGATTACTAACATGTGATTGTATGCAAAGTGTAGATATATAGCAATAAGAGAGCTTGAGAAAATGGCGAGGCACAGAAGCTGGACATAAGGAAGGTCTTTGACTCTATGAAGCTGCGCACCCATCAGCCCCCTTAAAAGCAAAATGTGGGGTTAAATACCAAACTTTGCTTTCAACTTAACTAAATTATGTTTATACATAATATGGTTTCTTCTTATCAAACACAATTGTGATTGAAATGTCATGTTGATATGCTCATAGCTATGGCTGACGCAAAATTTAATGGCGGGTGGCCAATGAAAGGCTTGGCACGTCTTGCGGTGTTGTATAGTTAAAACCACTGTAACCATTTGTATGTAGAAGAAAGAGAACAGAAAGCCAGACAAGAGTCATGTCGTGCACAGCTTAGCCTCCACACACACACACACACACACACACACACACACACACACACACACACACACACACACACACACACACACACACAAACAAACAACTGGAATGGAAATAGAAAAATGTGACATACAAAATTTAAGAGAAAATACGACCATAACGTAAAAGATAAGAAAATGATGAAAGACGTTGAAAAAGCCAAAATGACTATATGACCCATGAGAATCGCATAATTTTAATCACCATTGATAAAACCGTACTCCCCTTATATTTTCCATGGAAAAAAGGCACAATCAAAAAGTATGACATGTGATAAAACATCCGGGCCCTGGTTTCTATGAAAACTGGTGACGAGGAAGGAAGACAAAGTTCCGTTTAACCAAAACGCCTTAGAAGCAGCATATTTTCATAACTTCGCTCTCTGTTGAGATATGGAATTATTTGTGGCTTTGATCCGTGCAGACCAGGCCTGACAAACACTACTCACCAGGTGTGAAGGTATTCCCATACTACTCTTGCTGGCGAATTAGAGATAATTGCGATAACTTGCTGAAACATGCAGGAACGTAAATCTCTTCCAAAACGGATGTATAACAACCTTAAACTGTTAGGCAATCATAATTAACACAAAATCTTAAAGAAAGATTTGAAGTCATTGTTACGTGCTCACTCCCCAAATACTTCGGGGGGGGGGGGGGGGTAAAAATTAGAAACATGGGGCAGATTGCATGTGACGATTTACAGTATTGTAATGCATGCTGTGAACTTGGTGCTGGCTTACAATTTGTTTACACAATGCAAGATGGAGGGTATATAGTCTTGAAGCATGTTCCGTAACTTGCTCGCATTGAGACCAAACACGTAAAAACACAATGAATCCGCCGGGATGTGATGAACACCCTGTAGGCTTACATAAAAATGTTTGAATGTGCGGATTTCTTTTTTGTGTTAAAATGTACTGTTTTAAGAACACTAGCGTAGTCTATGCATTCGTGTAATACATGAACAACATTGACAGTACAATGAAGTAATGAACACTCTGTATATCAGAATGTTTAATGTAGGAAGTGTAATTTTGTGATAAGAACAGCAATGATGAATATTTTCTCTATATATTTGGCTCATTACAAACTTGCACTTATCAGCTCAAAATGTATTATATGCAACACAGTTCCTTCATTTTGAAGAAAGCAATTGATAATTTGTTTTGAAATTTCAGAAAGCACACCGAGTGAAAAATTACCCAATGTAGGAGTTAACCATTTCTCTTCATTCCTGCAAAATTTTGTTTCTTGGAGGTAATACAATTTGAAATGATGCTCCTCATGTAATACATTATGTTTTTATGTGACCTGCCACGGGTAGAAAAAGTTAGTCGCTAATTTCTTTTCTTTCGAGAAATAAAAACGTCTTGTTTAGGACGTTTATATTTTAAGCCAAAGAGAAAAATAACATTGAAGCAGTATTAGTTCTATTGCAGTAGTTTATCAGATATATCGCGTCAGCTGTACAACTTGCATGTTTCAGAATGTCAAGTTATTGATAATGTGTAATAAGCAGACAGTAGACATAAATCATTATATTTGTTATGAAATAAGGTCCTGTTCTTTTAATATTGAGAAGGCTAAATATGAAGATATGTGGATGCTTTGCAAATGCAGTGAATGGTTGTAACCTGTCCTAAAATAGCCACATGCCAAGTTGTCATGTTACTCATAGCATAGCCTCGTGCCAGGTGTTTACTTCATTGTCTTATTTGTGAGAACTTACGGTTGACGTGCAAGATTTTGACAAAGCCATAGTCTGCATACCGAGCGGGAGACCCGTGTTTGATTCCCGGTACCAGCGAGAGGATTTTCTCCCGCTGGGAGACCTCAGCCTTGTTAGGTCACTGAATGGGATTGAGAAGTAGCGACCCCTGGTTGGGAAGACCGCATAACCATCGGGGAGGGGAAGGCGCCGCTGACCACGTCCCACCCTCCAGTTCTGCACCCCGCTCATGACGCCCGGCGCTAGGCCTTGGCACGTTAGGTCCCTGAATGGGATTGAGAAATAGGAAGCCCTGGTTGGGAAGACCGCATAACCATCGGGGAGGGGAAGGCGCCGCTGACCACGTCCCACCCTCCAGTTCTGCACCCCGCTCATGACGCCCGGCGCTAGGCCTTGGCACGTTAGGTCGCTGAATGGGATTGAGAAATAGGAAGCCCTGGTTGGGAAGACCGCATAACCATCGGGGAGGGGAAGGCGCCGCTGACCACGTCCCACCCTCCAGTACTGCACCCCACTCATGACGCCCGGCGCAAGGCCTTGGCCCGAGAAGGGCTTTTGCGTCGCAGGGTTATTTTTTTAAAAGAATCTGAAGCCTGATAAAGAGGCCTCTGAGCAAAATTCTTGTTTGACGCCCAGTATAGAATGGGACGCTGAGAACTATAGCAATTAAAAACAATGGCGAAGAGTAAAGCGCAGTTTGTGATAGGGAGAGTGTTTCGTGTCGCACAGCGAGGCATCCCGGGTTCATATCCTGCCCGCCGGGTTTGTGCCAAATGTTTCAGTAACAAAACCACTGCTAACAGCATGGAAACGCGGATTCAGATCGAAGTGAATCCTTGTATCGGTTCGGATTGAAGTTGTGTTGCATGGGAACACCTAGCGGATTCACCGCAGCAGCGCGTGCGACTCTGATTGAGGAGGTGCCAGGCTCGATCCCCGCCGACCGACACACCATTTGCCTCCCTTCTCCACTTAGCCTCAGCCCGCGATAGATACATCCATGTCGAGGTGTCCCCCTCCGTTCCTTCCTACCTGCCGCATTCAAATCGGTTTGAATCCATCAAAGATGCTAACGTGTACTGCACTCTTCATTTTCTTTTCTTGGTGAAAGTTTGTAATAAAACACAAGTCATTTATTGTTTCTATATTCTTGTATAAAAACATTCACTATTTGGGATACCTACACAGAAAACATGTTTACAGGTTCGCCAACATAAACGAGTGGAAACGCGGATTGTATTGAGCCACGTGCTTTATGCGGAAGCACGTGACGTGATGCATCTCCCATTACTTTCTCGTTCCAGATATTGCATATTTAGGCCTTTTTAGGCACATCGTATAGGAAGTATTATATTTCACCGGGAATATATGTTTTGAGGCACCCTGTATTCAACAAAAGTATTTTTAGAAAAAGGTCCCTGTGTGTGTGTGCCAGTCTGGGCAGCGTAACTCAAAAGTTGGTATTTAAGATGCGACGGGAAGATCCTAAACTACCCTTTACATGGAGGCTAACGACTTTGATTAAAATGTCATATGTTTGGGATATTTGTATGATAAACGCAATGTATATTTTGCATTTTCTGGCTATAGCCCATATAGTCCTGCCTGTTCACTCTGGATGACTAAGAGATAGACCAAATCTTACTATACAAAAATGTAGACCTTGCTAAAACAATTTATGATCAAATAAATTTTTTGTAGAGTGAACCATTTCGGAAAACTTAAACTTTCGTCAAATGCAACATCGTTGTTGATTTGTTATACGTTAACCGTGCAAAGAGAAGGGAATCTGAAAGCTTTAAAAGATTTGACCATGGCACAAAGACTACTTTATCCCCATATTCCCCTTGTACCTTGAAGGAAATATTAGATAATTTGTACAAATGTTTATCTCAACTGACGGGAAGAAAATATAGGAATAAGAGTTTGTAGGAATGATTAGTGCAACACATTAGATTTTTTCCCTTGAGGAACCAGGATTGAAGAAAGAAAGGAGGGAGGGAGGGAGGAATAATTGAAAGTGTGAAATAGGATGACAAGGTAGCGCGGCGAACAAACTTCACTCTGAACTGTGTGTGTGCGTGCGTGTGTGTGTGCGTGTGTGTGCGTGCGTGTGTGCGTGTGCGTGCGTGTGTGTGCGTGTGTGGGTGTGTGTGTGCGTGTGTGTGCGTGCGTGTGTGTGTGCGTGCGTGTGTACCTTCAGTGGTTAAGACATTTCTCTGTGTATTAATATGCTCCCTACGTTGCATTATAGAGGTAAACTATTCTTTTGCCGAAAATTTTCTATGACACCTCTTCTTTATAAAACATTTATTTGAAATAATTAAATAAGAACGCCAGTTTTGCTACAGAGTCATATTCGCATAATCGGAAGATGTTTTAGAACTTTAAATGAAATGTGTGGAATAAAAGTTGAACAGCACGTCGCATTTGCGTAGAATGGCGGGAAAAAAACAAACAAACCAAAGAATGTGCAACACACCTAATCCAGTTAGTGGTTACGCTTTTACATGGATTTGTGCGAGAGTTTGTTTTCTGCCTACAGAAATATGCGCAGGAATGCCACAGAAAACGTTTAGAAATACTAGATACATATAGTTATTAATCGCGCGCCCATGTGCGCAGAAACTTTGTCAACAATTGAAGCGGCTCCCCTTTTGTCTAGCTGCATTATTGAGTGCTAGTTGATCCGGTGACGTGTTACTTCCCTTCATCAGCTCGTGTTGCTGAACAAATTCCTACGTGTCACAAATAAAGTTGTCTTTTCGCACGAATCCTTTTTTTCCCTCTTACATCATATTTCTGTGTTACGAGAAAAGAGGAAAGAATTGGAGAATAATTACTGGAAGTTTGTTTAGTAATGATTTCGATTTGTTTGATTAGACAGATGAACCGGGTGTTTTAGAAAGCTGAGATGACGACTTCGCTAGCTTGGCAGGAATACAGGA
This sequence comes from Tenodera sinensis, assembly GCA_030765045.1. Taxonomy (NCBI): domain Eukaryota; kingdom Metazoa; phylum Arthropoda; class Insecta; order Mantodea; family Mantidae; genus Tenodera; species Tenodera sinensis. The sequence continues at coordinate 7,199,749 of CM060967.1, read as the reverse complement.
AGGGAAAACCTGAAGACAAAATATTGATGTAAACTTGTGTGTGGGTTCACAAAACCGGTTCCCTACCTAGTGTCTGTCACATGTAGGCACTGCATCCTTTCGCGTATTGTACCACAATCTCTGTAATGTTAGTGTTTACATGTATTGATTATGGCGTGTTAATGTTACTTTGTACCGTCATTTAGTATAACATTAAAATGTTAAAGCAAAAAGAACAAACCTTTTGAAACTACAATAATCCAAAGTATCCTTACACATCGTGCAGAGGTATAGCATATTCCAACCAGAGAAATAAAAATAATAAAATTCTAGCTACAGGAATGGATGCATTGGGGAGATCTGCTAGAAAATGGAGATTTGAAAGAATAAAAAAGCAGAAAATAAAGGAAATTATAAGGATAAAGGACGAACCAGATATTTTGGGTATTACAGAGAAGACTGCAGTGGTATGGGCACGTGAAAAGAATGCCAGAAGAAAGAGGGGACGTCCGATGACAACTTGGATGGATGGTGTACAAGTAGTCTTAGTATCAAGAACAATGGAGAGTTTGGCTTCCGGAAGACGGCGCCAGAAGACAAGAATATACATGCCCAAGTAATTCCACATGCGACAAAGTAAGCTACTATAGGAATGCAGGGCTAAAGGGTATACACGGTACTCGAGCTACGCATATCTAACCCCCAGGAGGCAGGGATGAAGTGAGGGAACCGCATGGTGCGTTTTCTCTAGATAGCTGTTGTTTACGATTACACACTAACGCAAACAGTGTCCATTCCTAAGCAAAAGGGAAATAGATGTCAAGTTAATTGACGCATTGCCGTTTTTGAAGCACTCCTCCGAGATTGTAGAGGTTGCATACATCATGGTAAGACAAGTGACTGCGAGAGCGAGAGGGCAAAAGTATATTGCAGCTAGAAGTAGGGAAGCCAGCCATTAGACAAATGAAAGAATAAATTAGCACGTATTTGAAGTTCGAAAGCAGGCAGTGTATAAAGAAGAATGTGCTTGAGAATGGACGGCTCGCGCGTGTCAGATTACAGCCCTTTGACAAATGAAAGGGACAGGGCGTGTAACAGGTTTACTATCACGCGAATTCCACCTGCAGACCTAGAGTTACCAACCGTGCGGAAACAAAACACGCTGAAGTACATTCACACAACTTCTCTCACACCTGTCGTTTTATTTTGGACATAAACCTACAACCTATTCTTGGACATGTGTATTCTTCTAATTACTTCAAGTGAACTGCGAGGTTTACAGAAATAGTTTATGGCAGACACAACATTTAATGGCGGCTGATAGCAGACCGCAACTATTCTCTTTCCTGTTGTGCAAATACATTTTCTGGTCGCAACTAATTACAGCGTGATCTCACAGGACGTTTAATTTAAACACAAGGCGTGGCAAGTGTGATTGGATGTTGTGTTGAGCCATTCGTCATTCAATTTTTTGTCAGCCATAGTTGCACCTATCATTATAGTTAAAACGGTAATAATTATCGATAGTAAAATGTTGATATCCTGGTCTTTATCTCAAGAAACTACAGTTTTAGTGTATAAATGTATATGCTTTAAAGAGCTGATTATAGCAAATTGTCTATTTCCCACAGTTTACCCGTAATATGTAATTCCTTTGCTTCACAAGCTATTGCCACAACACTGAAGAGATACATTGCATTTTTCATGTACATATCTTAAGTACAAATCATAAAATTCATTTTTGGAGAAAATTGAGAATTTCGCTAAAGTCCTCCATATAAGGGTAGTATGGATTGGCGGGATTTTGTTGAAAATTTCATGACCTCTTTGAAGGATGCTGAAGGTAATTACCGGACATTTCGGTTTTAGGTTACGTTGTTCGTAGGCATTCACGTGCACCCTTACCACAGAACTTCCTATGAAACCTCCATATCGAATTGCTGCATGGATTTACCTATCGTAGAGAAAGTCCAAATTGCAAGAGTTGGCAGTTGTCTGGTGGTGATTGGTTTGACCAGCCCTTAAGCGCGGATGAAACCATACAACATTTTTAAAACCACTTTCAAACACTTAACTTACCAATATAATTATAGCAGATGCTGAAACTGGCCACCATCGTTGTCCATACATTTTTGGCACCTGTTTAGGAAACTATCCGTCACTCGCCGTAGTTGACGTTGAGAAACGGCGAGGGTGTGTGGATTTGTGCTTCAAGTTACCCCAGAAATAGAAATCGCAGGGGCTTAGGTAGGGGGACCGAGGAGGCCACAAATCTCTACTAATAATTCCATCCTGAAACACACTTTCAATTGTTCTCATCGAAAGATTGGCTGTATGATGTGTTGACAAAAGGCAAAATGACGCTCCCTGTCTATGCTCTAAACGGGCGTCAACTGTTGACTCGAAAAAAACAATGGCCCGATAACTCAGAACCTAATGTTGTTCATGAGGTACCCGCGTATTGCGCCATTAGAGGAGAAAGGTTTCTCAGAGCTCCAATAAGCGTCGCGAGTGTGAAGCCGCATTAGTAAACAAAACCTCGCCTTTTCAGACTGTTCACTTATCTCTTTTACCTTTCATGGCCTTCGAAACCTTTTTTAGCATTTTTTCCGTACTGAAAATACTACACACAATGTACTTTATTAATTATTTGTTGCAAAAAAATTGTACTGCATCTCAGGAGTACAGGAAGTATTGTATTCCACCCAAAAATTTGATGTCGAGATTTCACGTTAACATGTTTTGGGGCCCCCTGGATCCAAGAAAAAGCATTTTTTGTTTCAGTCTGTGGACAGCATAACTCAAAAACCAAAGTTGGTATTTAATGTCCAGCAAGGATACGACACGAAGATTTTAAAGAAAATTGCTCCACCCTAAGCTACCCTTTACAAGGAAAATTTGTCGAAGATGGCTCTAACAATCTCGATTAAATGAGATATTTGTATGACAAATGAAATGTACATTTATAATTTTTTGGCTATAGCCCCTGTAGTCCTGTTTGCTCTGGGTGACTTGAATAACTCATAAGCGTTAAGAGATAGACAAACACTTACTACATAATGTAGATCTTGCTAAATACACACAATTTATCTCTAAATAAATATTTTTGTAGAGTAAATCATTTCGGACATATTCCTTGTTATTCGTATGAGTTTTGGAGAACTTAACACTTCTGTAAAATGGAACATCGCTATTCATGTTTTATATGTTAAGCGTGCAACGAGAACGGTATCTCAAAGCTTCAAAATATTTCATTGTCGCTCAAAGCCTACTGTATTCCCATATTCCCCTTGTACCTACAAGCAAATAAGCAATAAGATAATTTGTACAAATGTTTATCTCAACTAACACGAAGAAGATATAGGAATAAGAGTTTGTAAGAATGGTTAGTACAAGAGTAGAGAAAGTCATGTGAGTGCAACACATCCGATTTTTAAAATAAGTCTCCAATTTTGAGGGAAAATATTGAAAATTCAGAAACCAACATTTTTCCAGTGCAAAAGTAAAATATTTTTATGAGAATTCGGAGTTATATCCAAAAAATGGAATGACAGTTCTATAAGCTTATTGTCTGACTAAAGCCTCGTGTTTTATTTCAATTTAAATAAACAAACTTTTGAAGCAGGAAAGAAGAAAATGCTCTAACGTGTAATATGTGGCACAAATGTGAACTAGACATCTTACAGCGTGTGGATTTGTGAAATTTGATGACGTAGGCCGAATAATGTTATGTTTTAGCTATATGAAGTGGATATTGTTCAATAGGCGGGAACTTTGCGTTTGCTGGTACAGGCAGGTGGCGGAAACACCTGTGTCACAGGATCTCGTAACAGCTGGCCTTAATTGCGTAGTTACCTTCCCGTGTCAGGTTTAATTCTATTTCTCTATTGCTTCCCACCCAACAGTTTTATTGGAAATACATACTGTAAGGCCCCTGAATTGAAAAGAAAAGGTCTGTGTGAAGGAATAGTTGGAGAAGTAGCAAACTTGATATTAAATTACGGTATATTTCAAATAAATCACCCCCCCCCCCCAAACTACCCTTTACATAGAACAGTTTTCCAACACTTTTAATTTCTCAAAAATGACTGTAAAGAGTGTGATTAAAAATGTTAATGCTTAAGACATTTCCATGACTTTTGTATAACTGGTAAACCGTAAGAGATAGACAAAATATTACGGCACAAAAAAAAGTAGATCTCGTTAAAACACACAACTCTTTTTTTTATTTTTTATATTGTTATTTAACGACACTGTCAATTGCCAGGATTATATCAGCATCACCGGTGTGCCGGAATTTCGTCCCGCACGAGTTCTTTTACATGCCAGTAAATTACTGACATGGAGCTGTCTATTTTAAGCACACTTATGTAAAAATCATCTGTCTGGGGCGGATTTGAACACACGACCTTGGGATCAGTAGGCCAGCGTCTAACCAACCGACACACAACTCTTCTCAGATGCGTTTGTTGCGTGGGGCAGGACTTAGCCATTTCTGATATATTGCATGTAATTCAGCTCTGGCTACTGGTACTCACTGAGTGCAGCCTGCGCACGGCCTTGCACTGCTAACTGAATGTTTAGCAGGTAAAACAATTGAACGGCGCTCAGCTATTCCGCGGGTTGGCCGAGACTGATGAAATTGGTTTACTTTTTCAACCATAAAAAGAGGCCAGTATTACAAGGCCATCATATACCGACCAAGTCTTAACAGATTTAACTACCGCTTAAAGTCTGCTGTATAACCCTATTTCCAAGTGCCACGACGTGTTTACATGCAAGCTTCGACTCATCGTCACATGCTAGTAAGCGATTCTTATATGGTACCTACGGTTTTTCCCACCATGGACCTCGGGCTCATTTCAGCATTATTTCACCCGATCTCACGACGTTAATAAATAAAGTGCCAACTAAGGAAAACGAAACCCAAGAATTACATGTATTTCGATCTTCTCTTTTAAGAAGATAATCTTAAATAAACCTCACTTCATTACTTTCTCTACTGGTAAGTAGGGGAAGTATTGTATTCCACCCAAACATTCGATGTCGGGGTTTCACCGTAAATATGTTTTGAGACATCCTGAATCCCCCAAAAAAAGCATTTTTATAAAAAGACCCGTGTGCTTGTGTCTGTGGACAGTAAAACTCAAAATCGAAAAGTCGGTTAAAAACCAAAGTTGGCATTCAAGTTTAATGTGTTTCAAGGATGCGACACGAAGATATTGAAGAAAATAGCCCCACCCTAAACTACCCTTTACATGGAAGCTTTTTCGAAAATTTTGATTTTCTTGAAAATGGCTCTAACGATTTTTATTAAAATGTCATGTTTAAGATATGTGTATGGTAAATGAAATGTATATCCTGAATTTTCTGGCTATAATCCCTGTAGTCCTGTTGACTCTGGATGACTTTTGCAAAACTGGTAAACCGTTAGAGATAGACAAAATCTTACCATACAAAAAATGTAGATCTCACTAAAACACACATTTTGTTTAAATTTTTTTGTAGAGTGGACCATTTCGAAGACATTACTTGTTCTTTTTGTCAATTTCGGAAAAATTGGTATAAAAGATTTGACTATCGCCCAAAGCCTACTGAATTCTCATATTCCCCTTGTAGCTACAAGAAAATAAACAATAATATAATTTGTACAAATGTTTATCTCAACTAACACGAAGAAGATGTAGGAATAAGAGTTTGTAAGAATGGTTAGTACAAGAGTAGAGAAAGTCATGTGAGTGCAACACATCAAATTTTTTTAACATTAACAAATAACCTTCTGAAAAAACGTACATTAATTGTTAAAGGAGTAAGTATTAAAACGGTTATCAAATTGAAATGTAGTGCTATTTTGATTGTAATGTGTAATTCTTTTTCAGCGAATTGACACACAGTTGGCGACACTCACTAAAAATGAACTAGTGATTATTCGTGTATGATAGTTTAACGCCACTATGTATGAAATAGTAAAAAAATAAATAATGTTAGTAGCATTATTCAAAAAGTTACATACCTACATCTTGCCTTTAAAACTTCCCACCCCCACACGCGCACGAGGGACTTCTGAAAGTGCTGCTTTTTATTATAATAGTTATTAATTATTATTTATTATTGTAGGAAACATTTATTTCATGACCACTCTGGCGCTTGAGAAATATTTGACTGTTTTTTAATTAATCTGAGAGAAGAAATGTAGACCAGTTTGTTTACGTAGGGCATAATCTATTTTAAGAATGATAACGAAGGGCTATGTACGTGGATGGAGGGATGGGTTTGTTCCCTAGTATCGCAGTAAACGCTCGTGTATCAGATAATGAAGGGCTATGTACGTGGATAGAGGGATGGGTTTGTTCCCTAGTACCGCAGTAAATGCTCGTGTATCAGATAATGAAGGGCTATGTACGTGGATAGAGGGATGGGTTTGTTCTCCTAGTACCGCAGTAAACGCTCGTGTATCAGATAATGAAGGGCTATGTACGTGGATAGAGGGATGGGTTTGTTCTCCTAGTACCGCAGTAAACGCTCGTGTATCAGATAATGAAGGGCTATGTACGTGGATGGAGGGATGGGTTTGTTCCCTAGCATCGCAGTAAACGCTCGTGTATCAGATAATGAAGGGCTATGTACGTGGATAGAGGGATGGGTTTGTTCTCCTAGTATCGCAGTAAACGCTCGTGTATCAGATAATGAAGGGCTATGTACGTGGATGGAGGGATGGGTTTGTTCCCTAGCATCGCAGTAAACGCTCGTGTATCAGATAATGAAGGGCTATGTACGTGGATAGAGGGATGGGTTTGTTCTCCTAGTATCGCAGTAAACGCTCGTGTATCAGATAATGAAGGGCTATGTACGTGGATAGAGGGATGGGTTTGTTCTCCTAGTATCGCAGTAAATGCTCGTGTATCAGATAATGAAGGGCTATGTACGTGGATAGAGGGATGGGTTTGTTCTCCTAGTATCGCAGTAAACGCTCGTGTATCAGATAATGAAGGGCTATGTACGTGGATAGAGGGATGGGTTTGTCTCCTAGTATCGCAGTAAACGCTCGTGTATCAGATAATGAAGGGCTATGTACGTGGATAGAGGGATGGGTTTGTCTCCTAGTATCGCAGTAAACGCTCGTGTATCAGATAATGAAGGGCTATGTACGTGGATAGAGGGATGGGTTTGTTCTCCTAGTATCGCAGTAAATGCTCGTGTATCAGATAATGAAGGGCTATGTACGTGGATAGAGGGATGGGTTTGTTCTCCTAGTATCGCAGTAAATGCTCGTGTATCAGATAATGAAGGGCTATGTACGTGGATAGAGGGATGGGTTTGTTCTCCTAGTATCGCAGTAAACGCTCGTGTATCAGATAATGAAGGGCTATGTACGTGGATAGAGGGATGGGTTTGTCTCCTAGTATCGCAGTAAACGCTCGTGTATCAGATAATGAAGGGCTATGTACGTGGATAGAGGGATGGGTTTGTCTCCTAGTATCGCAGTAAACGCTCGTGTATCAGATAATGAAGGGCTATGTACGTGGATAGAGGGATGGGTTTGTTCTCCTAGTATCGCAGTAAATGCTCGTGTATCAGATAATGAAGGGCTATGTACGTGGATAGAGGGATGGGTTTGTTCTCCTAGTATCGCAGTAAATGCTCGTGTATCAGATAATGAAGGGCTATGTACGTGGATAGAGGGATGGGTTTGTTCTCCTAGTATCGCAGTAAACGCTCGTGTATCAGATAATGAAGGGCTATGTACGTGGATAGAGGGATGGGTTTGTTCTCCAAGTACCGCAGTAAACGCTCGTGTATCAGATAATGAAGGGCTATATACGTGGATAGAGGGATGGGTTTGTTCTCCTAGTATCGCAGTAAACGCTCGTGTATCAGATAATGAAGGGCTATATACGTGGATAGAGGGATGGGTTTGTTCTCCAAGTACCGCAGTAAACGCTCGTGTATCAGATAATGAAGGGCTATGTACGTGGATAGAGGGATGGGTTTGTTCTCCTAGTATCGCAGTAAACGCTCGTGTATCAGATAATGAAGGGCTATGTACGTGGATAGAGGGATGGGTTTGTTCCCTAGTACCGCAGTAAACGCTCGTGTATCAGATAATGAAGGGCTATGTACGTGGATAGAGGGATGGGTTTGTTCTCCTAGTATCGCAGTAAACGCTGGTGTATCAGATAATGAAGGGCTATGTACGTGGATAGAGGGATGGGTTTGTTCTCCAAGTACCGCAGTAAACGCTCGTGTATCAGATAATGAAGGGCTATGTACGTGGATAGAGGGATGGGTTTGTTCTCCTAGTATCGCAGTAAACGCTCGTGTATCAGATAATGAAGGGCTATGTACGTGGATAGAGGGATGGGTTTGTCTCCTAGTACCGTAGTAAACGCTCGTGTATCAGATAATGAAGGGCTATGTACGTGGATAGAGGGATGGGTTTGTTCTCCTAGTATCGCAGTAAACGCTCGTGTATCAGATAATGAAGGGCTATGTACGTGGATAGAGGGATGGGTTTGTTCTCCTAGTATCGCAGTAAACGCTCGTGTATCAGATAATGAAGGGCTATGTACGTGGATAGAGGGATGGGTTTGTTCTCCTAGTATCGCAGTAAACGCTCGTGTATCAGATAATGAAGGGCTATGTACGTGGATAGAGGGATGGGTTTGTCTCCTAGTACCGTAGTAAACGCTCGTGTATCAGATAATGAAGGGCTATGTACGTGGATAGAGGGATGGGTTTGTTCTCCTAGTATCGCAGTAAACGCTCGTGTATCAGATAATGAAGGGCTATGTACGTGGATAGAGGGATGGGTTTGTTCCCTAGTACCGCAGTAAACGCTCGTGTATCAGATAATGAAGGGCTATGTACGTGGATAGAGGGATGGGTTTGTTCTCCTAGTACCGCAGTAAACGCTCGTGTATCAGATAATGAAGGGCTGTGTACGTGGATAGAGGGATGGGTTTGTTCTCCTAGTACCGCAGTAAACGCTCGTGTATCAGATAATGAAGGCTATGTACGTGGATAGAGGGATGGGTTTGTTCTCCTAGTATCGCAGTAAACGCTCGTGTATCAGATAATGAAGGGCTATGTACGTGGATAGAGGGATGGGTTTGTTCTCCTAGTATCGCAGTAAACGCTCGTGTATCAGATAATGAAGGGCTATGTACGTGGATAGAGGGATGGGTTTGTTCTCCTAGTATCGCAGTAAACCCTCGTATATCAGATAATGAAGGGCTGTGTACGTGGATAGAGGGATGGGTTTGTCTCCTAGTATCGCAGTAAACGCTCGTGTATCAGATAATGAAGGGCTATGTACGTGGATAGAGGGATGGGTTTGTCTCCTAGTATCGCAGTAAACGCTCGTGTATCAGATAATGAAGGGCTATGTACGTGGATAGAGGGATGGGTTTGTTCTCCTAGTATCGCAGTAAACGCTCGTGTATCAGATAATGAAGGGCTATGTACGTGGATAGAGGGATGGGTTTGTTCTCCTAGTATCGCAATAACGCTCGTGTATCAGATAATGAAGGGCTGTGTACGTGGATAGAGGGATGGGTTTGTTCTCCTAGTATCGCAGTAAACGCTCGTGTATCAGATAATGAAGGGCTATGTACGTGGATAGAGGGATGGGTTTGTTCTCCTAGTATCGCAGTAAACGCTCGTGTATCAGATAATGAAGGGCTATGTACGTGGATAGAGGGATGGGTTTGTCTCCTAGTATCGCAGTAAACGCTCGTGTATCAGATAATGAAGGGCTATGTACGTGGATAGAGGGATGGGTTTGTTCTCCTAGTATCGCAGTAAACGCTCGTGTGTCAGATAATGAAGGGCTATGTACGTGGATAGAGGGATGGGTTTGTTCTCCTAGTACCGCAGTAAACGCTCGTGTATCAGATAATGAAGGGCTATGTACGTGGATAGAGGGATGGGTTTGTTCTCCAAGTACCGCAGTAAACGCTCGTGTATCAGATAATGAAGGGCTATGTACGTGGATAGAGGGATGGGTTTGTTCTCCTAGTATCGCAGTAAACGCTCGTGTATCAGATAATGAAGGGCTATGTACGTGGATAGAGGGATGGGTTTGTTCTCCTAGTATCGCAGTAAACGCTCGTGTATCAGATAATGAAGGGCTATGTACGTGGATAGAGGGATGGGTTTGTTCTCCTAGTATCGCAGTAAACGCTCGTGTATCAGATAATGAAGGGCTGTGTACGTGGATAGAGGGATGGGTTTGTTCCCTAGTATCGCAGTAAACGCTCGTGTATCAGATAATGAAGGGCTATGTACGTGGATAGAGGGATGGGTTTGTTCTCCTAGTATCGCAGTAAACGCTCGTGTATCAGATAATGAAGGGCTGTGTACGTGGATAGAGGGATGGGTTTGTTCCCTAGTATCGCAGTAAACGCTCGTGTATCAGATAATGAAGGGCTGTGTACGTGGATAGAGGGATGGGTTTGTTCTCCTAGTATCGCAGTAAACGCTCGTGTATCAGATAATGAAGGGCTGTGTACGTGGATAGAGGGATGGGTTTGTTCTCCTAGTATCGCAGTAAACGCTCGTGTATCAGATAATGAAGGGCTGTGTACGTGGATAGAGGGATGGGTTTGTCTCCTAGTATCGCAGTAAACGCTCGTGTATCAGATAATGAAGGGCTGTGTACGTGGATAGAGGGATGGGTTTGTCTCCTAGTATCGCAGTAAACGCTCGTATATCAGATAATGAAGGGCTGTGTACGTGGATAGAGGGATGGGTTTGTCTCCTAGTATCGCAGTAAACGCTCGTGTATCAGATAATGAAGGGCTATGTACGTGGATAGAGGGATGGGTTTGTCTCCTAGTATCGCAGTAAACGCTCGTGTATCAGATAATGAAGGGCTGTGTACGTGGATAGAGGGATGGGTTTATTCTAGCATCACAGTAAACGCTCGTGTATGTGATAATATTGCTCCTCGAAAGCATGAGACGAGGGGGACCGATAAAAATGGCTATCTTCACTAGTGAACCGAGTGAGGTCACAAAGATGGGATTCCACAGCCAGGACACCTTGGCCGAAATGAGAGGCAGGGTTGCCAACTCTTAATTTCACTAAAAATATACCTCATCTACTTGGAAATTAAATCATATCTCCATCTGCTTGCTTTGAAGCAGTATTGGTTCGTGCTGTGGAATCTGCGACACCGACCACAACTTCTCCCTGGCATTCCAATATTTACTACTCTGTCGCACTCACATAACTTTCTCTACTCTTGTACTAGCCATTCTTACAAACTCTTATTCCTATATCTTCTTCGTGTTAGTTGAGATAAACATTTATACAAATTATCTTATTGCTTATTTTCTTGTAGGTACAAGGGGAATATGGGAATACAGTAGGCTTTGTGCGATGATAGTCAAATCTTTTGAAGCTGTGGGATGTCGTTCACTTTGCACGCTAAGATACTTAAAGCACTTGTCGCTATATGGTGGCCTAGATATTCCAATATCACAAGGAAAAAATTGAAAAAAACCATTGGATAATTCAAAAATGTTTGTGCAAATACAGTCAGGAATAGTTAACGTCCCTAAAAACTAATTCGTGAGCTTTTACGGGGTGTACCTACCATGGGCTTTGCGAAGGGGGGCCCGTGCCCCCCCCCCCTTGGAAGTTGAACTTAATGTGCAATCAATTACGGACTATTAAACTATCATGTTAATTTAGAACAATTGTTATTTAGCACAGATCAATACGGTTACCTGCAACAAATATATAATTTTGACAATAAAATGATGAATTAATATCTAATTGCAAACTTCCAACATGTGCCCCCCCCCCTCCCTCCCTGGAAAGAAGTCTGCCGACGCTCATGGTACCTACCAACGGGTTTTGTCAATTTCGTGCAGTTTAACAATTATGCAAGTTATTCAGAATCAAGAAGACTTCACATGCTAGTTCCGCAAAATTCAAGATATACACATCGTTAAAATAAGTTAAAATATATAGTATTTTAGTTAAAATCATTACTAGTGGAGCCTCTTCCATGTAAAGAATAGCTTGGTGTGGTTGAAGTTTTTCAGTTAGGCTGTTCACACACGTGGGCGTTTCTCTGTAAGACCGGTGATAGGAAGAGCCGGTCAGCACATCCCTAGTTCAACACCCTGTAAAGCCGGTGATAGGGAGAGCCGGTCAGCACATCACTAGTTCAACACTCTGTAAAGCGAAGAGCCGGTCAGCACATCACTAGTTCAACACTCTGTAAAGCCGGTGATAGGAAGAGTCGGTCAGCACATCCCTAGTTCAACACCTGTAAGGCCGGTGATAGGAAGAGCCGGTCAGCACATCCCTAGTTCAACACCCTGTAAAGCCGGTGATAGGAAGAGTCGGTCAGCACATCCCTAGTTCAACACCTGTAAAGCCGGTGATAGGGAGAGCCGGTCAGCACATCACTAGTTCAACACACTGTAAAGCCGGTGATAGGGAGAGCCGGTCAGCACATCACTAGTTTTACACTCTGTAAAGCGAAGAGTCGGTTAGCACATCCCTAGTTCAACACCTGTAAGGCCGGTGATAGGGAGAGCCGGTCACCACATCACTAGTTCAACACTCTGTAAAGCGAAGAGCCGGTCAGCACATCACTAGTTCAACACTCTGTAAAGCCGGTGATAGGGAGAGCCGGTCAGCACATCACTAGTTCAACACTCTGTAAAGCGAAGAGTCGGTTAGCACATCCCTAGTTCAACACCTGTAAGGCCGGTGATAGGGAGAGCCGGTCAGCACATCACTAGTTCAACACTCTGTAAAGCGAAGAGCCGGTCAGCACATCACTAGTTCAACACTCTGTAAAGCGAAGAGCCGGTCAGCACATCACTAGTTCAACACCTGTAAAGCCGGTGATAGGGAGAGCCGGTCAGCACATCACTAGTTCAACACACTGTAAAGCGAAGAGTCGGTTAGCACATCCCTAGTTCAACACCTGTAAGGCCGGTGATAGGGAGAGCCGGTCAGCACATCACTAGTTCAACACTCTGTAAAGCGAAGAGTCGGTTAGCACATCCCTAGTTCAACACCTGTAAGGCCGGTGATAGGGAGAGCCGGTCAGCACATCACTAGTTCAACACTCTGTAAAGCGAAGAGTCGGTTAGCACATCCCTAGTTCAACACCTGTAAGGCCGGTGATAGGGAGAGCCGGTCAGCACATCACTAGTTCAACACTCTGTAAAGCGAAGAGTCGGTCAGCACATCCCTAGTTCAACACCCTGTAAAGCCGGTGATAGGGAGAGCCGGTCAGCACATCACTAGTTCAACACTCTGTAAAGCCGGTGATAGGGAGAGCCGGTCAGCACATCACTAGTTCAACACTCTGTAAAGCGAAGAGTCGGTTAGCACATCCCTAGTTGAACACCTGTAAGGCCGGTGATAGGGAGAGCCGGTCAGCACATCACTAGTTCAACACCTGTAAAGCCGGTGATAGGGAGAGCCGGTCAGCACATCACTAGTTCAACACACTGTAAAGCCGGTGATAGGGAGAGCCGGTCAGCACATCACTAGTTCAACACTCTGTAAAGCGAAGAGCCGGTCAGCACATCACTAGTTCAACACCTGTAAAGCCGGTGATAGGGAGAGCCGGTCAGCACATCACTAGTTCAACACACTGTAAAGCCGGTGATAGGGAGAGCCGGTCAGCACATCACTAGTTCAACACTCTGTAAAGCGAAGAGTCGGTTAGCACATCCCTAGTTCAACACCTGTAAGGCCGGTGATAGGGAGAGCCGGTCAGCACATCACTAGTTCAACACTCTGTAAAGCGAAGAGTCGGTTAGCACATCCCTAGTTCAACACCTGTAAGGCCGGTGATAGGGAGAGCCGGTCAGCACATCACTAGTTCAACACTCTGTAAAGCGAAGAGTCGGTTAGCACATCCCTAGTTCAACACCTGTAAGGCCGGTGATAGGGAGAGCCGGTCAGCACATCACTAGTTCAACACTCTGTAAAGCGAAGAGTCGGTCAGCACATCCCTAGTTCAACACCCTGTAAAGCCGGTGATAGGGAGAGCCGGTCAGCACATCCCTAGTTCAACACCCTGTAAAGCCGGTGATAGGGAGAGCCGGTCAGCACATCACTAGTTCAACACTCTGTAAAGCCGGTGATAGGGAGAGCCGGTCAGCACATCACTAGTTCAACACTCTGTAAAGCGAAGAGTCGGTTAGCACATCCCTAGTTCAACACCTGTAAGGCCGGTGATAGGGAGAGCCGGTCAGCACATCCCTAGTTCAACACCTGTAAGGCCGGTGATAGGGAGAGCCGGTCAGCACATCACTAGTTCAACACTCTGTAAAGCCGGTGATAGGGAGAGCCGGTCAGCACATCCCTAGTTCAACACTCTGTAAAGCGAAGAGTCGGTTAGCACATCCCTAGTTCAACACCTGTAAGGCCGGTGATAGGGAGAGCCGGTCAGCACATCACTAGTTCAACACTCTGTAAAGCGAAGAGTCGGTTAGCACATCCCTAGTTCAACACCTGTAAGGCCGGTGATAGGGAGAGCCGGTCAGCACATCACTAGTTCAACACTCTGTAAAGCGAAGAGTCGGTCAGCACATCCCTAGTTCAACACCCTGTAAAGCCGGTGATAGGGAGAGTCGGTCAGCACATCACTAGTTCAACACTCTGTAAAGCCGGTGATAGGGAGAGCCGGTCAGCACATCACTAGTTCAACACTCTGTAAAGCGAAGAGTCGGTTAGCACATCCCTAGTTCAACACCTGTAAGGCCGGTGATAGGGAGAGCCGGTCAGCACATCCCTAGTTCAACACCTGTAAGGCCGGTGATAGGGAGAGCCGGTCAGCACATCCCTAGTTCAACACCTGTAAGGCCGGTGATAGGGAGAGCCGGTCAGCACATCCCTAGTTCAACACCTGTAAGGCCGGTGATAGGGAGAGCCGGTCAGCACATCCCTAGTTCAACACCCTGTAAAGCCGGTGATAGGGAGAGCCGGTCAGCACATCACTAGTTCAACACTCTGTAAAGCCGGTGATAGGGAGAGCCGGTCAGCACATCACTAGTTCAACACTCTGTAAAGCGAAGAGTCGGTTAGCACATCCCTAGTTCAACACCTGTAAGGCCGGTGATAGGGAGAGCCGGTCAGCACATCCCTAGTTCAACACCCTGTAAAGCCGGTGATAGGGAGAGCCGGTCAGCACATCCCTAGTTCAACACCTGTAAGGCCGGTGATAGGGAGAGCCGGTCAGCACATCACTAGTTCAACACTCTAAAGCGAAGAGCCGGTCAGCACATCCCTAGTTCAACACCTGTAAGGCCGGTGATAGGGAGAGCCGGTCAGCACATCCCTAGTTCAACACCTGTAAGGCCGGTGATAGGGAGAGCCGGTCAGCACATCCCTAGTTCAACACCTGTAAGGCCGGTGATAGGGAGAGCCGGTCAGCACATCACTAGTTCAACACTCTGTAAAGCGAAGAGCCGGTCAGCACATCACTAGTTCAACACTCTGTAAAGCGAAGAGCCGGTCAGCACATCACTAGTTCAACACCTGTAAAGCCGGTGATAGGGAGAGCCGGTCAGCACATCACTAGTTCAACACACTGTAAAGCCGGTGATAGGGAGAGCCGGTCAGCACATCACTAGTTCAACACTCTGTAAAGCGAAGAGTCGGTTAGCACATCCCTAGTTCAACACCTGTAAGGCCGGTGATAGGGAGAGCCGGTCAGCACATCACTAGTTCAACACTCTGTAAAGCCGGTGATAGGGAGAGCCGGTCAGCACATCACTAGTTCAACACTCTGTAAAGCGAAGAGTCGGTTAGCACATCCCTAGTTCAACACCTGTAAGGCCGGTGATAGGGAGAGCCGGTCAGCACATCACTAGTTCAACACTCTGTAAAGCGAAGAGCCGGTCAGCACATCACTAGTTCAACACTCTGTAAAGCGAAGAGCCGGTCAGCACATCACTAGTTCAACACCTGTAAAGCCGGTGATAGGGAGAGCCGGTCAGCACATCACTAGTTCAACACACTGTAAAGCCGGTGATAGGGAGAGCCGGTCAGCACATCACTAGTTCAACACTCTGTAAAGCGAAGAGTCGGTTAGCACATCCCTAGTTCAACACCTGTAAGGCCGGTGATAGGGAGAGCCGGTCAGCACATCACTAGTTCAACACTCTGTAAAGCGAAGAGTCGGTTAGCACATCCCTAGTTCAACACCTGTAAGGCCGGTGATAGGGAGAGCCGGTCAGCACATCACTAGTTCAACACTCTGTAAAGCGAAGAGTCGGTTAGCACATCCCTAGTTCAACACCTGTAAGGCCGGTGATAGGGAGAGCCGGTCAGCACATCACTAGTTCAACACTCTGTAAAGCGAAGAGTCGGTCAGCACATCCCTAGTTCAACACCCTGTAAAGCCGGTGATAGGGAGAGCCGGTCAGCACATCCCTAGTTCAACACCCTGTAAAGCCGGTGATAGGGAGAGCCGGTCAGCACATCACTAGTTCAACACTCTGTAAAGCCGGTGATAGGGAGAGCCGGTCAGCACATCACTAGTTCAACACTCTGTAAAGCGAAGAGTCGGTTAGCACATCCCTAGTTCAACACCTGTAAGGCCGGTGATAGGGAGAGCCGGTCAGCACATCCCTAGTTCAACACCTGTAAGGCCGGTGATAGGGAGAGCCGGTCAGCACATCACTAGTTCAACACTCTGTAAAGCCGGTGATAGGGAGAGCCGGTCAGCACATCCCTAGTTCAACACTCTGTAAAGCGAAGAGTCGGTTAGCACATCCCTAGTTCAACACCTGTAAGGCCGGTGATAGGGAGAGCCGGTCAGCACATCACTAGTTCAACACTCTGTAAAGCGAAGAGTCGGTTAGCACATCCCTAGTTCAACACCTGTAAGGCCGGTGATAGGGAGAGCCGGTCAGCACATCACTAGTTCAACACTCTGTAAAGCGAAGAGTCGGTCAGCACATCCCTAGTTCAACACCCTGTAAAGCCGGTGATAGGGAGAGTCGGTCAGCACATCACTAGTTCAACACTCTGTAAAGCCGGTGATAGGGAGAGCCGGTCAGCACATCACTAGTTCAACACTCTGTAAAGCGAAGAGTCGGTTAGCACATCCCTAGTTCAACACCTGTAAGGCCGGTGATAGGGAGAGCCGGTCAGCACATCCCTAGTTCAACACCTGTAAGGCCGGTGATAGGGAGAGCCGGTCAGCACATCCCTAGTTCAACACCTGTAAGGCCGGTGATAGGGAGAGCCGGTCAGCACATCCCTAGTTCAACACCTGTAAGGCCGGTGATAGGGAGAGCCGGTCAGCACATCCCTAGTTCAACACCTGTAAGGCCGGTGATAGGGAGAGCCGGTCAGCACATCTCTAGTTCAACACCTGTAAGGCCGGTGATAGGGAGAGCCGGTCAGCACATCCCTAGTTCAACACCCTGTAAAGCCGGTGATAGGGAGAGTCGGTCAGCACATCCCTAGTTCAACACTCTGTAAAGCGAAGAGTCGGTTAGCACATCCCTAGTTCAACACCTGTAAGGCCGGTGATAGGGAGAGCCGGTCAGCACATCCCTAGTTCAACACCTGTAAGGCCGGTGATAGGGAGAGCCGGTCAGCACATCCCTAGTTCAACACTCTGTAAAGCGAAGAGTCGGTTAGCACATCCCTAGTTCAACACCTGTAAGGCCGGTGATAGGGAGAGCCGGTCAGCACATCACTAGTTCAACACTCTGTAAAGCCGGTGATAGGGAGAGCCGGTCAGCACATCACTAGTTCAACACTCTGTAAAGCCGGTGATAGGGAGAGCCGGTCAGCACATCACTAGTTCAACACTCTGTAAAGCCGGTGATAGGGAGAGCCGGTCAGCACATCACTAGTTCAACACTCTGTAAAGCCGGTGATAGGGAGAGCCGGTCAGCACATCCCTAGTTAAACACCCTGTAAAGCCGGTGATAGGGAGAGCCGGTCAGCACATCACTAGTTCAACACTCTGTAAAGCCGGTGATAGGGAGAGCCGGTCAGCACATCCCTAGTTCAACACCCTGTAAAGCCGGTGATAGGGAGAGCCGGTCAGCACATCACTAGTTCAACACCTGTAAAGCCGGTGATAGGGAGAGCCGGTCAGCACATCCCTAGTTCAACACTCTGTAAAGCGAAGAGTCGGTTAGCACATCACTAGTTCAACACCTGTAAGGCCGGTGATAGGGAGAGCCGGTCAGCACATCCCTAGTTCAACACTCTGTAAAGCGAAGAGTCGGTTAGCACATCACTAGTTCAACACCTGTAAAGCCGGTGATAGGGAGAGCCGGTCAGCACATCCCTAGTTCAACACTCTGTAATGCGAAGAGTCGGTTAGCACATCCCTAGTTCAACACCTGTAAGGCCGGTGATAGGGAGAGCCGGTCAGCACATCCCTAGTTCAACACCTGTAAAGCCGGTGATAGGGAGAGCCGGTCAGCACATCCCTAGTTCAACACTCTGTAAAGCCGGTGATAGGGAGAGCCGGTCAGCACATCCCTATTTCAACACCCTGTAAAGCCGGTGATAGGAAGAGCCGGTCAGCACATCCCTAGTTCAACACTCTGTAAGGCCGGTGATAGGGAGAGCCGGTCAGCACATCACTAGTTCAACACTCTGTAAAGCGAAGAGTCGGTTAGCACATCCCTAGTTCAACACCTGTAAGGCCGGTGATAAGGAGAGCCGGTCAGCACATCCCTAGTTCAACACCCTGTAAGGCCGGTGATAGGGAGAGCCGGTCAGCACATCCCTAGTTCAACACCCTGTAAAGCCGGTGATAGGGAGAGCCGGTCAGCACATCCCTAGTTCAACACCTGTAAGGCCGGTGATAGGGAGAGCCGGTCAGCACATCACTAGTTCAACACCCTGTAAGGCCGGTGATAGGGAGAGCCGGTCAGCACATCCCTAGTTCAACACCCTGTAGGCCGGTGATAGGGAGAGCCGGTCAGCACATCCCTAGTTCAACACCCTGTAAAGCCGGTGATAGGGAGAGTCGGTCAACACTTCCCTAGTTCAACACCTGTAAGGCCGGTGATAGGGAGAGTCGGTCAACACTTCCCTAGTTCAACACCCTGTAAGGCCGGTGATAGGAAGAGCCGGTCAGCACATCCCTAGTTCAACACCCTGTAAAGCCGGTGATAGGGAGAGCCGGTCAGCACATCCCTAGTTCAACACTCTGTAAAGACGGTGATAGGAAGAGTCGGTCAGCACATCCCTAGTTCAACACCCTGTAAAGCCGGTGATAGGAAGAGTCGGTCAGCACATCCCTAGTTCAACACTCTGTAAAGCCGGTGATAGGAAGAGTCGGTCAGCACACCCCTAGTTCAACACTCTGTAAAGCCGGTGATAGGGAGAGCCGGTCAGCACATCCCTAGTTCAACACCTGTAAAGCCGGTGATAGGGAGAGCCGGTCAGCACATCCCTAGTTCAACACTCTGTAAAGCCGGTGATAGGGAGAGCCGGTCAGCACATCCCTATTTCAACACCCTGTAAAGCCGGTGATAGGAAGAGCCGGTCAGCACATCCCTAGTTCAACACTCTGTAAGGCCGGTGATAGGGAGAGCCGGTCAGCACATCCCTAGTTCAACACTCTGTAAAGCGAAGAGTCGGTTAGCACATCCCTAGTTCAACACCTGTAAGGCCGGTGATAAGGAGAGCCGGTCAGCACATCCCTAGTTCAACACCCTGTAAGGCCGGTGATAGGGAGAGCCGGTCAGCACATCCCTAGTTCAACACCCTGTAAAGCCGGTGATAGGGAGAGCCGGTCAGCACATCCCTAGTTCAACACCTGTAAGGCCGGTGATAGGGAGAGCCGGTCAGCACATCACTAGTTCAACACCCTGTAAGGCCGGTGATAGGGAGAGCCGGTCAGCACATCCCTAGTTCAACACCCTGTAAAGCCGGTGATAGGGAGAGCCGGTCAGCACATCCCTAGTTCAACACCTGTAAGGCCGGTGATAGGGAGAGCCGGTCAGCACATCACTAGTTCAACACCCTGTAAGGCCGGTGATAGGGAGAGCCGGTCAGCACATCCCTAGTTCAACACCCTGTAAGGCCGGTGATAGGGAGAGCCGGTCAGCACATCCCTAGTTCAACACCCTGTAAAGCCGGTGATAGGGAGAGTCGGTCAACACTTCCCTAGTTCAACACCTGTAAGGCCGGTGATAGGGAGAGTCGGTCAACACTTCCCTAGTTCAACACCCTGTAAGGCCGGTGATAGGAAGAGCCGGTCAGCACATCCCTAGTTCAACACCCTGTAAAGCCGGTGATAGGGAGAGCCGGTCAGCACATCCCTAGTTCAACACTCTGTAAAGACGGTGATAGGAAGAGTCGGTCAGCACATCCCTAGTTCAACACCCTGTAAAGCCGGTGATAGGAAGAGTCGGTCAGCACATCCCTAGTTCAACACTCTGTAAAGCCGGTGATAGGAAGAGTCGGTCAGCACACCCCTAGTTCAACACTCTGTAAAGCCGGTGATAGGGAGAGCCGGTCAGCACATCCCTAGTTCAACACTCTGTAAAGCCGGTGATAGGAAGAGTCGGTCAGCACACCCCTAGTTCAACACTCTGTAAAGCCGGTGATAGGAAGAGCCGGTCAGCACATCCCTAGTTCAACACTCTGTAAAGCCGGTGATAGGAAGAGCCGGTCAGCACATCCCTAGTTCAACACCCTGCAAAGCCGATGATTGGAAGAGTCGGTCAGCACACCCCTAGTTCAACATCCTGTAAAGCCGGTGATAGGAAGAGTCGGTCAGCACACCCCTAGTTCAACACTCTGTAAAGCCTGTGATAGGAAGAGTCGGTCAGCACACCCCTAGTTCAACACTCTGTAAAGCCTGTGATAGGAAGAGTCGGTCAACACTTCCCTAGTTCAACACTCTGAACGGCCAGTGATAGGAAGAGTCGGTCAACACTTCCCTAGTTCAACACTCTGTAAAGCCTGTGATAGGAAGAGTCGGTCAGCACACCCCTAGTTCAACACCCTGTAAAGCCGGTGATAGGGAGAGACGGTCAGCACATCCCTAGTACAACACCCTGCAAAGCCGGTGATAGGAAGAGTCAGTCAGCACATCCCTAGGGCAACACCCTGTAAAGCCGATGATAGGAAGAGTCGGTCAGCACATCCCTAGTTCAACACCCTGTAAAGCCGATGATAGGAAGAGTCGGTCAGCACATCCCTAGTTCAACACCCTGCAAAGCCGATGATAGGAAGAGTCGGTCAGCACATCCCTAGTTCAACACCCTGTAAAGCCGATGATAGGAAGAGTCGGTCAGCACATCCCTAGTTCAACACCCTGTAAAGCCGATGATAGGAAGAGTCGGTCAGCACATCCCTAGTTCAACACCCTGCAAAGCCGGTGATAGGAAGAGTCAGTCAGCACATCCCTAGGGCAACACCCTGTAAAGCCGATGATAGGAAGAGTCGGTCAGCACATCCCTAGTTCAACACCCTGCAAAGCCGGTGATAGGAAGAGTCGGTCAACACTTCCCTAGTTCAACACCCTGAACGGCCAGTGATAGGAAGAGTCGGTCAACACTTCCCTAGTTCAACACTCTGTAAAGCCTGTGATAGGAAGAGTCGGTCAACACATCCCTAGTTCAACACCCTGAACGGCCAGTGATAGGAAGAGTCGGTCAACACTTCCCTAGTTCAACACTCTGTAAATCCTGTGATAGGAAGAGTCGGTCAACACTTCCCTAGTTCAACACCCTGTAAAGCCTGTGATAGGAAGAGTCGGTCAACACTTCCCTAGTTCAACACTCTGAACGGCCAGTGATAGGAAGAGTCGGTCAACACTTCCCTAGTTCAACACTCTGTAAAGCCTGTGATAGGAAGAGTCGGTCAGCACACCCCTAGTTCAACACCTGTAAAGCCGGTGATAGGGAGAGTCGGTCAGCACATCCCTAGTACAACACCCTGTGAAGCCGATGATAGGAAGAGTCGGTCAGCACACCCCTAGTTCAACACCCTGCAAAGCCGGTGATAGGAAGAGTCGGTCAGCACATCCCTAGTTCAACACCCTGTAAAGCCGGTGATAGGAAGAGTCGGTCAGCACATCCCTAGTTCAACACCCTGTAAAGCCGGTGATAGGAAGAGTCGGTCAGCACATCCCTAGTTCAACACCTGTAAGGCCGGTGATAGGAAGAGTCGGTCAGCACATCCCTAGTACAACACCCTGTGAAGCCGATGATAGGAAGAGTCGGTCAGCACATCCCTAGTACAACACCTGTGAAGCCGATGATAGGAAGAGTCGGTCAACACTTCCCTAGTTCAACAGCCTGTAAAGCCGATGATAGGAAGAGTCGGTCAACACTTCCCTAGTTCAACAGCCTGTAAAGCCGATGATAGGAAGAGTCGGTCAGCACACCCCTAGTTCAACACCCTGCAAAGCCGGTGATAGGAAGAGTCGGTCAACACTTCCCTAGTTCAACACCCTGTAAAGCCGATGATAGGATGAGTCGGTCAGCACACCCCTAGTTCAACACCCTGCAAAGCCGGTGATAGGAAGAGTCGGTCAACACTTCCCTAGTTCAACACCCTGAACGGCCAGTGATAGAAGTATCGTTTGCACCCACAGAATTTATTTGTGCAACAGGAAAGAAAATAATCTGAACACCAAGTGGTCAGCTCAGCCACCATTAAATTTTGTGCCTGCCTTAATTGTTTTAATTGAAAGACACTTAAATATGCATTTCCGATGATTTCTATGTATCGGATGTTTGGGTGAAATGAAATACTATAGTGTTTAGTAGGTAAAGCACTGTGCTGGTTGGGTGGGGAAGGAAATGGAATATTTGGTCTCTCCAGGTGACGCACTTAAGGGACTGAAGGGGAGAGGAGTGTAATCTGAGTTTTGTAAACTTCGTAGAGACGGTGCCAAATTACCTCCAATGTTATTCCGGCTATGTTTGCTCGCTTATGTCTAATAATTTCAGTTAAAATTAGACGAGTCACTAGCGTTATCTCGGAACTAAAGAAAAAATCTGATGTGTTGCACTCACATGACTTTCTCTACTCTTGTACTAACCATTCTTATAAACTCCTATTCCTATATCTTCGTGCTAGTTGAGATAAGCATTTGTTCAAATTATTTCATTATTTCCTTGTAGGTACAAAGGGGATATGAGAGTACAGTAGGCTTTGAGCGATAGTCAAATCTTTTCAAGCTTTCAAATTCCGTTCTCTTTACACGATTAACATATACAAAATGAACAACGATGTTGCATTTGACGAAAGTTTACGTTTTCCGAAATTCACACAAATAACAAAGAATATCTCCGAAATGGTCCCACTCTACAAAAAGATTGAGGCAGAAGTTGTGTCTTTTAGCAATATCTACATTTTTGTACAGTAAGATTTTGTCTATCTCTTACAGCTTACGAGTTATGCAAAAGTAATCGTGGGTAAACAGGACTACATAGGCTATAGCCAGAAAATTCAAAATGTACATTTCATTTGTCATACAAATATCTTAAACAATATGGCAGTTTAAGCAAAATGGTTAGAGCTATTTTCAAGAAAATCAAAATTTTCGAAAAATGTTCCTTATAAAGAGTAGTTAAGGGTGGAGCAACTTTCTTCAAAATCTTCGTGTCTCATCCTTGAAAGACATTAAACTTAAATACTAACCTCAGGTTTTAATTGACTTTTCGTTTTTGAGTTATGTTGTCCACAGACTGACTGACGCACGCTGGGACCTTTTTCTAAAATGCTCTTTTTTATTCAGGGGGCCTCAAAACATGCCCGGTGAAACCTCGACATCGAATTTTTGGGTGGAATACAATACTTTCTCTATGTGCTAGTAGAGAAAGTTAAAAGGAGCGTAGAAGTAGATAAACCTCCGCCTAGGAGTGGTGTGAAATCTGCTATTATACTGTGGAGTGCTGAACAAAGGGGTTCAGAGTGACAGTTGTATGTGTAAAACAATATTTACGGGATGATTGAAACAAATAAACGTAAAGAGGCTCTTAAAGCGGACATATTGGACCACACTGTCGTTCGTTAGCCCCTGTAGAACTAGTTTGGGCAAGGTAAAACGAATAGTTAGAGAAATATAACAGGTGACTAATTACCCTTGCAGGAATTGCACGATATAACGCTGGAGGCCGAAACAGGCTGGCAGGGATTTTGAAGACATACAGAAAAGGTAGAAAATGATCTGTGGGACAAAGACGGAGTAGTTGAGAATATCATTTGTTTTATAAGCTAAATATACCTACTGTATGATGTGAAAATAACTTAAGTTTCGCTGTTTTGAGTGACTTATTTTGGCTTGATCTAGCGTGAATACACATTGTAAGGTTGGCACTATTATCGTAAGGGCGACCAGAAGCCCGAGATACCTGGAATTGTTTACTGACGTACTCGCTGCTGCATCCCTGCCAGGGACTGTGTGTTGAAGAGTTTTGGGGGAAGAACGCTGTACATAAGCAGATAGGTAGTGTATTGTTCAGGTGGGGAAATGGGTCGCGCCTAGAAGTTGAGGTTTAATCACCCCAGCTGCAGCTTGCCGCTTGCTCCAAATCAGCAGAATATGGAAATGAGCAAGGTTGCTGAACCTGCCGCGCGACTAGACTGCAGAGCTTCCATTGGCACCAGCCTGTGAAGCCCTTCCTTCATTTTCAATCATTTTATTTGATAAAAAAGATAGTGACGTAAGAGTGGACATTCATTCACCGTATGTATACTAACCGAATTGTAAACATTTGACTGTCACTTCTGTCTCCCGTACCTACATCTGTATAAATACGTAATAAATCAATGTAAACTTATCTGTATTGTCATGGAGTTGATAGATTTTACATTCATATGTGTCTTTCTACTCGCCCATCTACGAACTATTCTTACAAGAACGTATTCTTCTATCTACTTATTGTTATTCAGAATGTTGTAAATGCTGGCTGAAATGATTTCATTATACCTGTTTTACTTTCTCTACTATGTTTAGTAAAGTAGAGGAAGTATTGTATTGTACCCAAAAATTCGATGTCGGGATTTCACCGTAAATATGCTTTGAGGCCCCCTGAATCCAAAAGAAACATTTTTAGAAATAGGCGTGTGTGTGTGTGTGTCTGTGGACAGCATAACCCAAAAACGAAAAATCTGTTAAAAACACAGTTGGTATTGAAGTTTAATGTCTTTCACTGTGACCTGAAAATTTTGGTTTTCTTGAAAATGGCTAACGATTTTGATTAAACTGCCAAATGTTTGAGATATTTGTATGACAAATGAAATGCATATCTTGAATTTTCTGGCTATAGCCTATAGAGTCCTGTTGACTCTGGATGACTTTTGCATAACTGGTAAACTGTAATATTACTATACACAAAATGTAGATCTTGTTAAAACACACAAGCTATGTCCAAATAATTTTTTATAGAGTGAATCATTTCGCAGATATTCCTGGTTATTTGATGAAGTTTTGTAAAATTTATACTTCTGTCAAATGGAACATCGCTATTCATTTTTTTATATGTTAACCGTGCAAACAGAACGGAATTTCAACGATTTAAATTATTTACTATCGCACAAAGCCTACTGTACTCCCATATTCTCCTTGTATTTACAAGGAAACGAGCAGTTAAATAATTTCTGCAAATGTTTATCTCAACTAACACGAAGAAAATATAGGAATAAGAGTTTGTAAGAATGGTTAGTACAAGAGTAGAGAAAGTTATGTGAGTGCAATACATCAGATTTTTTGTAGGTATAATGAAGTTTAAAAAGGCGTAGGGGAGGATTGCATTCCACCCAAAAATTCCATATCGTGATTTTACCGCAAATAAATATTTTCAAGTCCCCGAATATTCATCTGATTCTCATCCCCTTCTGCAGGACCGACACCCCCTAAGTCATTGCCTAGGATCATGCGTCTGTCAGGGAGCACAGGAACCCATGTACCAGACAGAGTGAACACCTGCAAGTATGAGAGTGAGGAAGTGATTCCCCTCCCCTTATGTAGGACTTACAAGTCAGTGTCTAGAGTCAGACGTCTGTCAGGGAGCACAGGAACCCATGTACCAGACAGAGTGAACACCTGCAAGTATGAGAGTGAGGAAGTGATTACCCTCCCCTTATGTAGGACTTACAAGTCAGTGTCTAGAGTCAGACGCCTGTCAGGGAACACAGGAACCTATGTACCAGACAGAGTGAACACCTGCAAGTATGAGAGTGAGGAAGTGATTACCCTCCCCTTATGTAGGACTTACAAGTCAGTGTCTAGAGTCAGACGCCTGTCAGGGAACACAGGAACCTATGTACCAGACAGAGTGAACACCTGCAAGTATGAGAGTGAGCAAGTGATTACCCTCCCCTTATGTAGGACTTACAAGTCAGTGTCTAGAGTCAGACGCCTGTCAGGGAACACAGGAACCTATGTACCAGACAGAGTGAACACCTGCAAGTATGAGAGTGAGGAAGTGATTACCCTCCCCTTATGTAGGACTTACAAGTCAGTGTCTAGAGTCAGACGTCTGTCAGGGAACACAGGAACCTATGTACCAGACAGTGAACACCTGCAAGTATGAGAGTGAGGAAGTGATTTCCCTCCCCTTATGTAGGACTTACAAGACAGTGTCTAGAGTCAGACGTCTGTCAGGGAACACAGGAACCTATGTACCAGACAGTGAACACCTGCAAGTATGAGAGTGAGGAAGTGATTACCCTCCCCTTATGTAGGACTTACAAGACAGTGTCTAGAGTCAGACGTCTGTCAGGGAACACAGGAACCTATGTACCAGACAGTGAACACCTGCAAGTATGAGAGTGAGGAAGTGATTACCCTCCCCTTATGTAGGACTTACAAGTCAGTGTCTAGAGTCAGACGTCTGTCAGGGAACACAGGAACCTATGTACCAGACAGAGTGAACACCTGCAAGTATGAAAGTGAGGAAGTGATTACCCTCCCCTTATGTAGGACAAGACAGTGCCTAGAGTCAGACGTCTGTCGGGGAACACAGGAACCTATGTACGGACAGCATGAAGTGGCCAGTATGAGAGTGAGGAAGGGGATGATATGAAATGCAGGTGAAATGGATGAATGGAAAGGTGATGGAGCAGTTGATGGAACGAGTGGCATGGGCAACCGGAAAACCCGCCCAACTGCCGCTTCGTTCACCACGAATACCACATGGTCCCTTGGATCGAATCCGGGCCGACAAAAAAAAAAAAACAAACAAAAAAACAAAAAAAAAACCACATTTTTAGGAAAAGCGCCGCGTGTGTTTGAACATAACTCAAAAACGAAAAGTCGGTTAAATACCAATCTAAGTATTAAGTTTAGCATCTTCCAGGGAGCGCCGCGAAAATGAAGAAAATCACCACACTACCCTTTACATAGAACATTTTTCAATCGTTTTCATTTTATTAACAATTGGCTCGAACTATTTTGATTAAAATGCCAATCTGCATTTGGGAATTTGTTAGATATTGTAATGTAGTGTTATTTACGTAAGAGACGTGGGTGTTTTGAGATTAGTTGGAGATGGGATGATCATGTGCTGGACAGACTACTTGAATGAAACACATCGCGTGACGTGATGTATCACGCACTAGCTTTCTGTGTTTCTGGATTGAGGTATACGTACGTTCCGTGGAGGAGGATTTGAATGACCGACACGCGACACTGGGCTATAGAGACTGTGCCTCTTAATGGCTAATACTATGGCAGGTATCAAAGTTGGCTTAGAAGAGGCTTCGTCCATGTATCTAATGTCTACCTAAATCTACTCTCTGCCTGTCTCTATCTCTGTCTTATCTAATCTCTCTACCTAATCTGTGTAATCTATTTACCTAATCTATAAGTGTGCCTATCTAATATGTCTGTCTACCTTTGTAACAAGTGTAGTATGTCTGTATCACGTTGAACACATCCCTAGTTCTGTCTCGGTAATTTGAAATTACAAGAGGAGGTGGAATAACTCTAAGCTCCTGGGACACCAGGATCATTTGAAACCAGGTTAAAGGAAATTTTTCGTATCATAAAAAGGGCCATGAAACATGGTACAACTTGCCAAGCCTTAATCGGGGTTCTAATGGAGGTAAAAATATCGAACTGTGTCGATTATTCGCTTAATGAAAAAATCACGTGACCTCAACTTGTATTGAGACGTAGACACATTAAGGTGAGATGTCCTAAAGCCACGTCATAGACGAGATTGTGACCAAAGTTCACCGATTGAGTTGACTTCGATAATATTTTTGGGTATGACAAAACTTTCCGCTCGATTGTTGCCGCTTTGTTAAAATGGACAAGAGGAGTGAGTACGAGTCGCCTGGGTGTTAACCCAGGCGGATGGTAAGGTGGTGACGATACCTATCCGTTTAATTACGGATTTACCCGTGAGGTGGTGTAGGCTTGTCTAATTTTACAGGCTTTAGTGTAATGTCTCTAATGGTGCAGGTTAGCTTCCTATGTTGTCATTGGCGGTGGGATATGTCAGATCTTGGATGTCTAGCCATCCAAGCGACCATTGCCGTACTGCTTACTTCGTCGGCCGCTTGTGGAACCGTCGAGCAATGCAGTGCCAGTGATAGGAAAGCGAGAGGAATAGGTGAAGGGTGTGGTGGTGCGAAGTGTAAAATACATTTGTTGGTTTGGTTGTTTGAAGGGATAGCGTTAGTTACCAGCCAAGGGCGTCATTGGGCAAGCGGTAGCTCTGTTGCCGTCTAGGTAGGCGATGATCATACTGCCCCAGAGTGTTGACCAACTGGTTTGGGTGAGGTGCGAGTTTGGCATACATTGTGAGAGTCCTGTCCCGCACGACGTCCACAATATAAGGTATACCGGAATGAGTGTGTAGGATGTGTGATGGAAATCTACGGTCGGTATCGTAGATCATCCTAAGCGCCCTGTTCTGCACGGCCTGCAGCCTGCGGATGGTGGAACGAGCCACCGTACCCCAGACCTCGCACCCGTACAGAATCAGGGGCGGGACGATCGCACGGTACAGGTGAGTAGGCATGGTTGATTGGAGTATGGGATATAGCTGTCTCAGGGCGCCATGTCCCATACCAACCTTTGCCCTGACGTGTGGAGTGAAGGTTAGACCACGGTAAAGTAGTACCCCCAGGTATTTGCCGGAGTTAACCCATGGGATTCTTCTCCGCCGCATTGCTAGGAATACACCCGGCCGCCAGTTTCGAACTTTGCCCAATAGAAGAGCCTGACTCTTCTGCGGGCTAATGGCCATTCTCCACTGTTCACTCCACCTGCCGATGGCGTTAAGCTGTCGCTGTAGTGGAGGGAAGCAATACCGAACATTTTTGTTCTGTGCCAGTATGAGGACGTCGTCTGCATATGCGGTTCCACGGGTAGGTCAGACATGTAGGCAGCGAAGAGCAACGGAGATAGCACGCTACCTTCCCGAACTCCAGCCGCTATGGGTCTGATCCTGCACCCTGCACCCGAAAAGAGTGATCACGAAGGAAACTACCGATCAGGGTGAGGTAGGGGGGAGGGATTTCTGCCTCTCTGAGTTTATACAATAACCCCTGGTGTCATCTGGTTGCAAAGGCCTTTTCTACATCCAAAAGCACCGCGATTGTTTTGAAGTTTTCCTGAAACCCAGGGCAACCTTCTCAATCAGCCACAGTAGCTGTAGTGTAGTGGAATGTCCATGACGAAAACCGAACTGATGATCCGGGATGAGTTGCCTTTCCTCAAAGAGAGGAGTGAGGCGGGATAGGAATAATCATTCAAAAATTTTTGAAACGATGGGTAGCAGGCTGATGGAACGGTAGTTTTAAGGGAAGACCGAGTCCTTGCCGGACTTTAAAATGCAGACCACCCTCGCCTCCTTCCAACAGGTTGGAAAGTGACGAAGCTGCAGACATGCATTATAAATCCTCGTCAGGTGGACTACGACATTTCGGGGAAGGTGCTGGAGCAATGGCGCCGTGACGCCATCATGCCCCGGGGATTTATTGGGTTTTAACTTTTTTATTTCAGAAGCCACCTGTCTTGGGATGACTAAGGGGGTATGGATCTCTGCGTGTGGCGGCGGAGGTGCCTCATAGAGGTAATCCACCGTCGCCTCCACGAGTTCAGTGAAGTCTTCGTCCTGGACATCTTCCCGGGGTTCGAATTGGGATTCCAGATGGTCTGCGAAAGCCGTGGCTTTCTCTTGGGGCTCAAAAGAGTCCCCCTCGAGTGCCATGTAGAGGATGCTGTGTGTTTTTGTCCTTTCTGAGGGACCTGATTATCCGCCATGGTTGCTTCTCTGAAAGATCTACATTTGCCATCGTGTTTTCCCTGGCTGTTTTGCGGTGTATCCGCAACAGACGTCGTGCCAGGGACTTGAACCGCTTGTGGACTGTATGTATCCTGGGATGGCGGAAACGCTGCCAGAGCTTGCGGACAGGTGCTTTGGCTTTGATCAACTGAGTTCAATCGGGATGGTTCTAGGGTTAGGTATGTCGGATGGAATGCGGTGCGTATGGGCACGTACCACATACCGGATGTGTTGGGAAAATGCTTTGGCTGCCGCCTCCAGTGCACCGATGGAATCGACATGCGGATGGTTAAGTTCAAGGATGGCTGCATCCCAGTCGACCTCGTATGTCCAGTCTGGAGTGACCAGAGCTGGCAGGTCAATGTTGGAATCTACCAAGACTGGGTCATGGTCAGAGTCCAGCTCATTGACCGCTGAGAGGTCTAGATGGAATGGAATGTTCTTGGTGAGCATGATGTCGAGCACATCCAGCCTCCCTCGGGCCGGATGGAACGTAGGTCCTCTCGGTCCATGCGCAAGTACGCTTGGGTTACCGCTGATCAGGCGTAAAGCCTTCGCCCCTTGGCATTGCTGACGCGGCTATGCCAATGTGCATGCTTCGCGTTGAGGTCGCCTGCGATACAGGTTCAGGAGGGTGTTAATATCTGCTTCGTAGAAGCGGTTATCAGGAGGGTCGTATGCCACTACCAACACCGTATCCACCCCGCCAATGGCAAGTCTAATGGCACAGCCCTCCACGTGTTGTAGTGGTGGGAGAGGACAGGATGTATGCGTGGTGTGATTCTTGATGAAAATGGCTGTACCGCCCCCCGGTCGGCCGACCCGATCAGACCGATGGGTGACGTAACTCGGCAGCGACAAGTTGATTGCAGCATCCAAATGGGCTTCACAGACCATTAGAATATCCATTCCACTCAGTGAGGTTAAAATGGATCAAAATCGCATTCGAGTTAACATTTGTCAAGAACGCTTGACTTGTTTACAACGCAATTCCAAGAAGTTTCTGTGATGTGTCTTAACAGTAAATGAAACATGGATTCAGCACTCCACGCCTTGGCTGGAAAAGCTGCAATTGATGACAGATATTGCTATTTTTCAAATGCTGATTGGATGTGATGCTTTTGAAATTGCCCTCTCTTTGTGTGGCCAGGAAATTATGAAGTCATTAATGGCGTACCACTTGAGTGAAGTACTGGAAAATTCAGACATATAACAAGGAATATCTTAGAAATGGCATAGGTACGTGTAAAGGCTGTTTCAACAATATTTACATTTTTGAGGTGTAAGCTCTGTTATACAAAAGTTATCCAGAATGAAAAGGACTTCAGAGACTATTCCCAGAAAATTCAAGATATTCATTTAAGTGTGTGAAAGGGATCAGGGTAAGATTTGTTAAATTCTTAGCGAATAGTATGACGTATTCTGACTTTTGTGTATAATGCATTTAAGGTTTTTTAAAAATATTTCAAGTGTGCGATGTCGCCCGGTATAGTGGGGTGACTTCGGACGTACGTGTTATTCTTACGATATCCGAAGATCGTCGTCCTGACGTTTGTTTTGGACATTTATTTTAGTTTTAAAAATTATTCATGTTTTGTTTTAATGTATAATAGTTTACAATAGTATAAACACAAAATATTCTATCTACAATCCACTGAATTCAGTAAGAATATAAAAGACATGATTCATTAGATCAAATTACACCAGTAAATAAGTCAACATATTTTAAGTGAATAAAAACTTGAAAAGTTTGTGAAATAACACAGTAACATATCTGATACAGTTTATTACAGTACGTCATGTGGAAATACAAATTCTCTTTCTTCGGCGCCAGCAGCAATTTTATTTGATCTTTAGAAATTGTGTCCTTGTTAGGAAGTTCGGGAAACACAAATATACTTCTGCTGCTCTGTAACGTCAGTGTTCTCACTTTCATCGCTAATTGAAACATTGCTCTGGTTTTCTTCCAACTGACTGCCCTGGTGCAATTTTGAGCCTCTTCCGCGAGTTTCCTTCAGCATTTCTTGGAAACTACTCTGCCATGAAGTTTGTCCAACACATCAAATGGAATGAGTCCGGTTGCTTGAACTTGGATATTGGACCAGTCACATTACAGGGCTGGAGAAGATGGCTGCTGTTTGTAGGCAACAACATTCTTTTGTCACTTTCACAGGAATATGGCTACTCTTGTTTAAATATGAAACCACCCACTTCCATTACGATTAAACCTTGTCCCGGGTGGTCCGTCCCAAAGATGTTCTAC